>CM050515.1:80040000-81249937 GCA_027563665.1 Antrozous pallidus
GTCATTGGGACCTCGGCCTTGTCCTCTCAGGCCTCCAGGCTTCCCAGTTTTCTGGGGGCAAACAGGGCTGTGGAAATGAGGGGGAAATAAGAGAAGCCGAGGTTCGTGCTGTTCCTTTGGCTCGCTCTGTTTGGGTGGGACTGCCAGGAGACTCCGTGTGACAAAAGGGTTTGAAAGGGTTGGCATGCTTTTCTGCAGTTTGAGGTTATTCAGTTGTAACTGGCCTTGATGTTACTTGCCACAGTCATCATTGATGACGTAGACTCCCCACCCCTGTATTTGGGAAGACGGCTCGTGGGTTGTGCACAAGCTTCTGGTGATGTGTCTGAGGCTCGCCAGCGTCAGACCTGGCCCCGTGTTTCCCCGTGACCCTTGAAGCTAGATGGTGGGAGGCTCGGTTATGGTTTTCCCCGACATCTGGGAGACTGCCAACCAGAGCTCCTACAGCCTCCACAAGGCCCTGCACAGAAGCACTGGGCTGGCCGTGCCAGGACTGGCTCTGGGAATGAAAATGTGATGGGCTGTCCGGGTGGTGTGGCTCAGTGGTTGAGCATCGACCCATGAAACAAGATCATGGTTCAAATCCCACTCAGGGCACATGCCTGGGTTGTGGGCCTGATCAATGATTCTCTCTCATCATTGATGTTTCTAACTCCCTCTCCTTTCCTCTCTAAATCAATAAAAACATTTAAAAATGCTTTTTAATTGTGATGGGTTATCTGCCAAATAGGTTAGTGAAAGTCCATCATTCCGGGGTCACACACACTGTTTGAGCAACAGGCGAGAGAAGCAGTTCTTTGACTCCTCGGTCTAGCTGGGAAGAGGAGATAATACACACGGAACAGCAGTGTGCAGTAGATTGCACAGAGCGAATGCAGGCTTCGTGTGCAACAGGAAGTGGCATCAAAAATAAACACTGGATTCAGGGGGACAGCCTTGCCTGCGTGTCAGTCTTTCCACAGGAATGGGCCAGCATGCCTGTAAGACTAACACACCAACTAGCACCTGAGCTTTGAGCAGCATCAGGGTGGGAGGTGTTTCCCCAGGATGCTGGGGTGTCTCCAGCCTTGACTGATGGGGGCCTCTGGGCCAGAGCCTGAAGCTGCACCTGGAAGTGGCTACAGTGGGTCCTCCCGCCCCAGCCCCATCCCTATCCCCACCGCCACCCCCACCTCCCACCTCCCACCCAGAAAACAATCGCGCAATGTAAAAAGTTGACTGCTCTGACGGGAACCACAGACCATAATATATTCCAGCTTTGAGATACGTGTGTTTTCCACAATGACATCATCCCTGGTAGAAGCCCAGCTGTGTCCACCCCTTCTAGGCCCAGAGCTTGCCAGGGGCCTCCTGGCAGAATCGGCCCTGTCTGGCCTTGTAAACCCAGCCCACCTGTTAGAAGAGAGAACAGCCTCCTGCAGGGTGAGGGCCGAAGGTATGCTTTCAGTCAGCAAGTGCCGTCACGCAGCAGGACATAAGGCGCAGTGTGGACCCTGCCGTGGGAGCTGCGCTCCGGGGCCCTGGCAGGCTGTTCACACGTATCTGGGTGGCTGGCGAGGGCAGGCTCAGAGCAGCCATCTGCTTAGAAGGGACTTGTCTTGAAGTCCATTTGCAAATGCAGCACACTTTTTTTCACGGGTACAGTGAATTTAGAACCTGGTGGGGGTTTCTTCCCGAGCAGTCCTAAGCCAGCACTGCCTGTGCGTGGTGATGGGTTCTCTGGGCTGGGGGCCCGGAGCAGAAGGAATGGGAAGAGCAGCCCAGCTTGTTTCCCTTGCTCACAGTTGCTCTCTGGGGAGTCTGCCTTGTCCGTCTGGGGTGACTGGTCTCTTTACCGACAGCCCCTGCGAGAGGCTGCAGGGACACTGCAACCCCCACTCAGCCCCTGTCACGAGGCGGACTGTCTTCCTGCTTCTGCTCAGCGAGCACCGTGCAGACCCTCCCCGCTCGGCTGGGGGCTTTGGCAGCCCTGTCTCCCTCAGGGCCACCCAGGGAGTTTGTTTTCTTTCTCTGTGCATTGTCCAACTTCGAGTCTGTTCGTAGAGCAAAAGAGCAGGCTCTGTTTACAGCTCACCCCTACCTGTTTTTTTAGGACCGCCTGTAATGATTTATCGCTTAGGTGTTATGAAGGGAGTCTTGGAATTCTTCCCAGAGCCTCTTAATTCCGTTCTTATGGTGTGTACTATATGATATTTTAAACATTCACATGATGTCACACGTAATTCCCAACCAAAACAAGAGAGGAGACCTCTTCTAGCAAACCCCTCCCCGCCCCGCACCTGTTTCTCTCTTCCTGTGCAGCGGACACGTCTGCTTCCCTGTTCTTCTTCGGCGCCTCTCACCTCACTCCCAGGAGCACTAAGCCCTGGTCTCCTAGCCCAGGGGTCAGCAAACTCAGTAGTCAACAGAGCCAAATATCAACAGTACAACGACTGAAATTTCTTTTGAGAGCCAAATTTTTTAAACTTCTTCTAATGCCACTTCCTCAAAATAGACTCGCCCAGGCCGTGGTATTTTGTGGAAGAGCCACACTCAAGGGGCCAAAGAGCCACATGTGGCTTGCGAGCCGCAGTTTGTCGACCATGGTCCTAGAGCCATGGAACTAGCTGATGTCCACACCTGGCCAGACCTTCTGAGCCAGTAGTGAAAGGCGGGTCAATTGAATGAGACACAACCGATAACATAGGGAACAGATAAGGGGGAGTTGACCTAGAGCCCAGTGAAGTTTCTCTTCTGGAAGCCTGTGGGATTGCCTGTCTATTAACCCCATTTGTCCTCTGCACCCGGGCTTCAGGGCCCATCTGAAGGAGGGAGTTCCCTTCCTCCTGGCTCAGAACTATCCCCACCATGCTGACCCTCACTGACCCATCTAATAGCTTATTCTATTTTTTTCCATCACCATTTATCCCCTCTATGCCCTCTTCCACCTCCCTCTTCTTCCCTCTCCCCTCCTGCAGTCACCACACTGTTGTCCACTAATAGTTTTAATAATCAAATGGCTAGTGAATTTTCCAGCAAAAATGTATAATTAAAAATCACTCATTTGCATAATGTGATGTAATTTCCCACTGCTAACATTTAGGGTGAGAAACCCCTTGTCAGGAGGGCTGTCCTGTGCATAGTAGAGTTAGAAGCAGGCTGGCCTCTGTTCGCTACAGGCCGGTTGTGACAACCCAAAATGTCTCCAGCTGTTGCCAGGTGTCTCCCGGTTGAAAATCACTGCCTTGTGTGAGTGTCAGTTCAGTGGTCTGTCCTACATATGAGAAGTCAAGTGGGCTAGAACCGTGGTCGGCAAACTGCGGCTCATGAGCCACATGAGGCTCTTCGGCCCCTTGAGTGTGGCTCTTGCACAAAATACCACGGCCTGGGCGAGTCTATTTTGAAGGAGTGGCATTAGAAGAAGTTTAAGTTTAAAAATTTGGCTCTCAAAAGAAATTTCAGTCGTTGCACTGTTGATATTCGGCTCTGTTGACTAATGCGCTTGCCGACCACTGGGCTAGAAGACCACTTATTAGGGGCCAAAGCAGAGTGTCAAATCTTCCGTGTATAGTGTAAGTATTCTCTCCCCTCCCCCCCATTCCTGAGTTCATGGACCGGCCAAGTTCCTGTTTGGGGCCAGCTATCGGGGCTGCACTGTGGCACTTGCCTGGCCTGGGGGCCTGGGCTGGGAGGACAGCGGAAGTGCACAGGGTCCGTGGAATATGAGGGAGGGTTCTCAGGTGCCAGGGGTTCCGGACGGGGAAGCCTGCTGTGATAAGGCAGAATTAGCAGAATCTAGGGTGAGTAGGAAGCAGAAGATATGCTCTGTAAGCATATATTTAAAATCGGTTGTGTTTAAAAGCCAGCACTGGAAACACCACAGCTTCTCTTACTTTGGCATTGAGTGTTTATACTTCCACTTTACCGTCGAGGCGAAGACTCAGTGGTGTTTTATAAAAATCGTCACCTCCACCCTGAATTCACACGGATGCCTGGCTGTGATAAGCAGGCTTGAAGGAACATGTTTCAACCGGTTAGACAAATGTGCTGGTAGCAATACAAATGTGCTTTGAGGAAAACAAATGGCTATTTTCTTTCTTTTGTTTTCCACACTTGGAAATGTCATTTCATCTCTTTTTTTTATTTATTGATCAAGATGTTACGTATGTGTGCCATTTCACCTTAAGGATACAGATACCTTAGATGCTCTTTTTAAAACTGAGCGGTCTCTAAATATTGAAAGTAAACCCTAACCCCTAGAAACACTGACTGTTTCTATATTGAATGGTAATATTGTATTTATCTTGGCTTTTTAAATCAACTTGGTAAATGTCTACTGAGCACACATATGTGCCAGGGATTGAAGACATATAAACAAAACGTGGACCTGTTCTCCAGTGACTTCCAGCCAAGGATCATGCCAAACACAGATACCAACAACACTGTGATGGAGAGAAGAGAGTCATAACGTGGTCCTTGGGGAGGATGGAAGCGCTCCCAGAGGAAGGCCTGTCTGAGCTGGGTTTTGAGGATGAATAGAAGCCCTGCAGTTATAGAGTGGGAGGGGAGGACAGGCCTCCCAACAGAGGTAATTCAGTGTGGAGGCAGAGAATTAAAATGTATGATGTGCCGAGGAAGCACCAAAAGAAATGATGCAGCAGGAATGTAGGAGAGGAAATGGGGGTAGTGAATAAGAAGCAAAGCCGTAATGGGTCTGACACCCATTGCTAAGAAGCTTGCCCTCAATCCTGGAGATGAAAGGATCTTGCAGGTCAGAGAGCAACATGAAATTTCCATTTGAGGAGGTGCTTTCTGGTGGCTGTCTGTAGGAGGGGCAGTTGGGGTACTCCCTGGTGGCTGTCTGCAGGAGGGGCAGTTGGGGTGCTCCCTGGTGGCTGTTTGCAGGAGGGGGAGTTGGGGTACTTCCTGGTGGCTGTTTGCAGGAGGAGGAGTTGGGGTACTCCCTGGTGGCTGTTTGCAGGAGGGGCAGTTGGGGTGCTCCTGGTGGCTGTCTGCAGGAGGGGCAGTTGGGGTGCTCCCTGGTGGCTGTTTGCAGGAGGGGGAGTTGGGGTACTCCCTGGTGGCTGTTTGCAGGAGGGGGAGTTGGGGTACTCCCTGGTGGCTGTTTGCAGGAGGGGGAGTTGGGGTGCTTCCTGGTGGCTGTTTGCAGGAGGGGGAGTTGGGGTGCTTCCTGGTGGCTGCTTGCAGGAGGGGGAGTTGGGGTGCTCCCTGGTGGCTGTCTGCAGGAGGAGGAGTTGGGGGAGGAGGACTGGGAAGGATCTTGAACCAGTCACTTCTTGCTCCAAGGCAGCAGTCATGGGAGGGAGTGAAGTCAAGGAAACAGTAAGGAGGTGAGATTGAGAGGAGAGGCCCGAGTTCCAGCCAGTTGAGAGAAGAGAATATGATGAATTCATTTTGACAGAAATCCAGGGATAAGATGTTTCTTGCTCAGAAACGGGTTTCAGATGGGAAATTAGATTTTGTTGTCCTTAGTGTCCTCTTGGTAGAAGCTACAATTTAAAATGGTTCAGTAGGTGTTAATAGGTGGAGAAAAGAGGAGAGCTGGAGAGGGAATTCTAAGTAAGAGTGGAGAAAGGTGGAAAGGAGTCAGCACGAAGAATCAGGAGTGATTTCACAGGACGAGGAATGAAGTGGCCGATGAAGTCAGTTCACAACAGACTCAAAGTGCCCACAGATATGGGGTGAGGTTTCCACCTTAATCTGTGCTCTCATCCTATGCTTTAAAGGGCCTGTCTGAGCTCCATGTAGCCAACTGAAGCTTCTCTACGAAGTTAACACAATGCCCTCTCTTCTGGGCAAACCTTTCATCCATTTCTGATCACTTGGCCCGTTCTCCGATTAGACTCGCCTCTTTCCTCTGGTCCCTCTCTTGCAGTAGTAAGTTCTGCATCCTCCTTCCTCAGTGGACAATGGAGATCAGTTTTTTCACCCTTATTGCAGAAAGGCTTTGGGAAGAGGTCGTGGGGAGTCATTTGCTTGAACACATTCCATTCCCCAGCCAGAGAGAGGGTCGAAGGAGAGCATGTTGAGGCCTCACTGGAAGAACCAAGCTCAACGTAGTACGCGGAGCACACATTCTAACAGACTTCAGGGGGCACTGCGCACCGTGGGGCGGGGGAGGAACAGCCTCTGGCCTGAGGGTTCCCAGGCAGCGTCTTGAGGCAGATGTGGGATATTCTTGGCCAGTTCACTGCTTCTCTAACTGGACAAAATGTTTTATCAGACAAATGCAGAACCTCTTCCCTTGAGGCAGAAAGATTTCAGTCACCCACACATCGGAGGAAGAGATGAAATCTTGGCTGCTTTGAGAGGTTGCAAAGTTTACGAACCTCTGTTATGTACAAATGACCTAATAAATGGCATTTCTACTTTTTATTCTATAGCCTCATACAAACTAAATCCATAAATATTGTCAACAGACCTGCTTAGACCAAAACCTTTGTAAAGAGAGTTGCTCTATGTGAAATAACGATTTAACGGAATCCTATAGTGCATACTTTTAAAGTAAGTAAACCTTTTTTAGAAAAGTAAATAATCACCTAAGCTATCTTGACTATGAATCTAAACTCAGAGTTTAGACTTGGGAATGTAAGTCAGAATAAAACACTATGTTCAGTTAGCAGTACTCTATTCTGAAATGCCTATTTTTCCAGAATGAATTATCTTTATTAACTAGACTATTAATGCCATGTCCTTTAATTTCCATTGCTTGATTAGAAGTGCAGCTAATTGTAGGACTACATAGAAATGGCATTGAGAATAGTGTGTAACTGTTTAAAAAATCATGGTTTTGATGACTAAGTATATCAGAAAATAAGTAATATAAGTAAAAAAGGAAGGATATATTTATTTTCTCTTTTCTTTAAACATGCTATCAAATGTTAATTATAAATAGGATGTAAGGGGAAAATTAATTTTAGTTAAAATCATTTTGCCCTGAAATCTCTAGTTCTCTGGATGCTAAAAGCCACAAATATTTTTGTTTCTCCTTGCATTTGGGCTTCTGTCTCTGAGTGTCAAGGTTACAGGCCATTGAATTTATTTTTTCATGTATTTTCTTTACTATTTTTCATGTATTTCCTTTACAATTACATTTGAATCATAGAAGAGAAAACCCAAAATTTCATAAATAAAGGGAAGTGGCATCAAACAGACCCACTTTTTGTTTTTTTTCTTCTAAACATTCTGATGCCAATTTATGTTTTTAATGAGTTCTGTGTTGCTTTGCCTTCTGTTTGTATAATTACCCAACCTTTGAGAATTGCCTAAAATGTAAAAAATGTTCCCTCCCTCTGATCCAGGGGTAATTAAAAATCCTGAAGAGGCCAATTCAACAGGGCCTCTAATGTAGAAAAATAAAAACCAAAAACCAAAAAGATAAAAACAAAACAAATTAAGGTGTGAGGTCAGTGTCTCTCAGGAGTGGGGCCCTGGCTGCCACCTGGGGTCGTGAAAGGCAGAACCCCCAGCATGCAATGCAGTAGCAGGGAGATTGCACAGCCATGAATGCTTGCTCCAGCATGTCCGAGTCCAGCCAAGGTGCTGCGGCCCTCCTCCGCTGTCGGCTGTGTGCATCTGGTTTCCCAAGTCCCCTCTGTCATCGGTGTTCGCACACTCCATTTTCCATGTCAGGTTTTCAGTCTCAACCTCCAGTTGAGCCTGCTGGTATTCAAACACCTTCTTCCTAGGCCCAAACTCCGTGTAGTATGCACATGGGTATGTGTATTACAGGGTATATTGACATTTGGCTAAGAGTTTGGCAGAGTTCTGTAGATACTGCCTATAGGGTTTTTTTTCTCTCTTTCCCACGTCCCAAGTGGAAAGAGACTGGGTTCAGTTTCTGAATAGAGGAGCTGGGGATGAAGAAAAATGAAATATAGAAAAGAAGACACAGAAAAAGGGATAAAAAGCTGGGGCCAGGCAGGACGTCTGTTCTCCCTCTCATGGAGACACAGAGACTCCCTGCCCAAGAAGCCGTGTTTATTTATATTCCACAATACAAAGGGGTTTCTCCAACATTAGGATCAAAGGAGTTTCGGTGAGCCCAGGCCCTATTCATTCCCCCATTCCCAGGGCAAGACTGCATTAAATATCAAGGCCCTCTTCCTGACACCTGAGGCAAAGTTAAGCCCAAGCTGATAAACACTGGCAGCCTTATTGGTGAAGCATGTTTTTCCAAGAATCGGTTTTGCCAGGTGCCTTGAATTCAGCTGACACAAAGATTTAAAGAATACTCTGGGTGTCTTGCCTGGGGCCACCCCCCACAACTGCCCATCAATCCACACCCCAAATCATTCATCACCCTCTCCTGGATCTTCTCATGAATCTGCTGGTCTGTGCTTCCAGCTGCAAGCTCTTGGTGTGGTTTTCCCACCTTTCAGAGTAGAACAAGTATTTCTTGAGGGCCACCCTGGCTGGGCCTGCTGGCTCTAGCTGACGACTTTGGGGTTCTCCTTATACCTACTGCACTCATAGTCCTCACAGCCATGGGCCTTCCAATCTCCTAGACACACCCAGCAGAAGCTGTATTGACACTTGGAGCATTGCATGTGATTGCAGCCTCTGTTCTCAATGCAGACGTTGCACTTGGGACCGTCTTTAATGTGAGCACTAATGTAGTTGGCTGTTTCAGAGTTATCGGCACACTTCAGGAGCCATTTCCAGATTGTGACACAGTCTGTGGGGGTGTAATACATCGGACAACACTTGAAACAGAAGACCTCATTGCACCGATCCCACTGGACTTGGCAAGCTCTGGGCCCTGGTACCTGGATGAGCCTGGGGCAGTCTGCACTAGGGCACAGCTGGAGCTGGCAATGACTGTCCATATAGTCCCTGAAGAGGTAGCACCTGTATTTATCTCTTAGCTCTTCACTGAGCAATAATGGAAACACAGAGTCCTCTGGTGTTCGAAGTGGGCAGTCCTGAGCCATGCAAGAGACTCCCACACCCACACCGTCTTTGGCAAGTACTGAACTGTGCTGCTCCCAACAGATGTGGCAAAACTGGTGCTAGCAGAACAGCGAGAATAGGTTTTCCCTCCGCACAAACTGCATATACACTGCACAGTGGTGAGGGGATGGGCTGTGGGGACATGTTTCGATGGATCGGGCTTCACTTGAGCCTCAACGAGCAGCTGAGCCAAATTAGACTTGTATCTGTCCATTATCTCTGCAACTTGCAAGTAGAAATAACCAATATAAATTGAGTAACTAAATGAGATACTTTTAGGACAGCCAAGCTGGTCATGTGCTCATTGAGAGCACCCTCGGACTCCTTGTAGGTCAAGCAGATGAACTAGTAATCCCTCAGGATCAAGGGCATCGGCCCCTGCTGCTCCACATTGCTGGAAGTCATGGTTTGAATCCCAGTCAGGGCACATGCCCCAGTTGTAGGGTTGACTCCCCATTAGGGAACATGCAGGAGGCAGCCGATCAATGGTTGTCTCTCATCATTGATCTCTCTCTCTCTCCCTCTTCCCCTTCCTCTCTGAAATCAATAAAAATATATATTAAAAACAACATGGCCACAGTGCATCCAGTTTATGGGTATGGCACTTGGTCTCTGAAAAGAGAGCCATGTGTTCATCCAGGTTTTAAATGCAAATCCCTAAGGGCTCCTTCTATTGGAGACAAATGGCTCCTTCCCAAAGACTAGGTCTCTGGGCTAAGGCAGGATGGATCATGCCCGGGGGCTGACAGAGGGATTGCTGGTGATTGAATTAACTTCTATCTCCTGGGCTGTGCAAAATAAGTCAAAAAATAAAAGGTAGGCATTAGAGTCTCTCATTGTTTCTGCCTTGAAGCCTTTGTAATCATTCTTAAGGTGGTTAAATTCAAATTGTTTCTGGTTCAGAAATGGTGCAATGCGATTTCCTCACAAGGGTGCTTTTCCACCGTGACCTCTTTGACGTCAGTAACTGTTTCCTGTTTATTTGAACTCCTTTTCACACTGTAGCTGACTGCGCTAGAGAGGAATCACATGCAGGGGCACTTATAAGAAATGCAGCACAGCACCATTGCCGAGGTGTTCTGCTTGTCCACAGCGGTCAATGGCGCATTGCAGCTTTTGATACAGGGTTGGTTCATTTAGAGGTAATTCCAAAACAATTCTTAGAATGTGGGCAGATGAGTCTAGATGTGGCTCCCAGGTTGACATTGCTTTAAAGTCATAGTCATTAACTTTTACTCTTGTTTCTAGTCTTTGAAATATTTCCAAAAGATAATGTGCATCTTCTCTGTCATACATCTTTAAATGAGAGTTATATTTGTAAATTGTAGGGACTATGGATTCTTTCTGTGAACAGACAAGTCTTTCTCATTCTGTTGATAAAAGTGAATCACCTTTATGGAAGAGGAAGAATCGCTACTACAAAGAATCTCACTATAAAGTGCTTGTGGGGTAGCACAAGCTTTGCAATAATGATAACGAGTATGAGTATGAACTCCTGAAATAGAGACTATGAATTACAATATGATCTCAGAAAATTAGAAAACTTTCTGGAACTGAAACTTGGCTAACGTGTTTTCATTGTCAAATCTAATTTTTTAACCCCTTGCTTAGCCCTCACTTCCCGGAAGGAAAGTCCTCCTCACCAGGTCAAGGTCATGCATGACCAAGTGTGACGAGGAAATGCCCCTTCGCCTCAGCCACTGGCCTAGGTGTCCTCCTGATTTTTTGAACCTTGTAGATTCCTATCTCACACGGAGTTGGAGGGTGTGCCGCAGCTGCTATTCCTGCCGTCGTTTTATTCTTCTTTATTTGCCCATTTGGGAGCTCTCTGGGCGAGGCACCATCCCTGCCTCTATGGTGGCCAGCAGCTCACTGCTGCGTGAACTGCAGCCCTCCCAAGGGCCCAAAGCCCAGGAACAGATGGTGTGGCAGCTGAAGGGACAGTGGATGTGGAAAGGATGTAGAAGAAGGTGGTAGTGACAATTGCTAGCACTTACGGAGCACACTCTATGCCAGACGCTGTTGGAGACTCTTAGCTTAAGTAATTTCATCCTCCTACACCTGTCCATCATCTTATTATCCCCATTTTGCAGATGGAAATTTTGAGAGAGAGAAAATAACTACAGCTCAGCAGGAGCTGCTTTCACATCTCAGGCATCCTAGCTCTGGAGCACAGCCCGTGCCACTGGGCTGAGCTGCCTGTTCTTTTTAAAAAAAATATATTTTATTGATTTTTCACAGAGAGGAAGGGAGAGGGATAGAAAGTCAGAAATATCAATGAGAGAGAAACATCGTTCAGCTGCCTCCCACACACCCCTTAAGGGGAATGTGCCCGCAGCCTAGGTGCATGCCCTTGACCGAAATCGAACCTAGGACCTTTCAGTCTGCAGGCCAACGCTCTATCCTTTGAGCCAAACCGGCTTTGGCTGAGCTGCCTCTTCTAACACCAGGACTCAGGCACTGGGCACAAGGTCTCCTAGAGGTAGTTTTAGTCCCTGTGTGTGATGTGGTAATAACAACAACTTCTGTTTGCTAAGATTTTCCTCTGGGCCCTGTGCTATGCGTTTAATCCTCTCACCATCTCTATGATATGTTATTACCTCAAATTTATAAATAAGGAAACTTCCTGCCCCTTAATAATTGGTGTGTGTTGCACTTAAAAGTCTCCTGGTAGCAAGTAACAGAAAGCAACCTAACTGGCGTCATGTAATGAAGGGAGAGATGGTGATAACGACTGAAGGATAAAGGGGAGGTCTCCTGGAACACAAGGGCAGAAATTGGCTGGTCTCTCCAGGGACCTGAAATGAGAAGACAGAGGGGACCCAGGTTTTCCTTCTCTATCTCTGCCTCATTCTGTGTTTCTCCTTCATTCTTCTCGTCCGTCTGTTCATTCATTTATCAGGATTTCACCACTCTGATGTGCACAGACATCTCACATGCTCACACCACAAAGGCAGCCTCAGCTCTAACTCATGTTTCCTCATTTCCTGCCTAAATTAAAACATCTCCGTTCCAACTTTCTGGGAAAGAGACTGTGGGAAAGCCCAACTTGGTCCAATTAGCCGTTTGCAGGGATCAGTGAGCTGAACAGTCACCTCCAAAGGTGTCTAGCACAGTGACCCGAGGGGAGCTCTTCTCTGGCTCCTGCTCACCCCTGGTCACCCTCCTGAGGCAATGTCACCCTGTCACAGGTACCTCCTATGCAGCCATCCTCTGGGGGACTTTAGGAGTGCACGCCACTTATCCCGATAGCCACTATCGGTTCAGGGGGTATTTTTATCCCCTTTGGCCTGGCAAATTAACAGTCTTGCCCTGATAACAGCCTGGGGCAGACGGCCCGGGCTGCAGAAGGTTAATGGAGCCAGGCAGGTGATGACAGGAGTTCCATTATTCACTGGGCACCAGCTCCTTGGCTTCCTGTAACTCACACCAGCAGGGTAAGGGACCAAGGGATTTCTGAGTTGCTTTTATTCCCCCAGGTGTCCTTCACCTGTCTTAATGACTTGCTTTTGTGGTTGGCTGAATCAGGGACAAAAGAGAGGGAGGGACAAAGGACTGGGCCACTTGGCTTTAGAACTAAGGTGAAGCCAGTCTCTGTGACCTTAAGTTTCTACCAGGCAGGGGAGGGCCAAATTGCCTTTAGAGCGGCCAGAGGCCTCAGGGAAACTGAGCAGATGTCCAGGCCCAGATGCTGGGAAAGGGACTTTGGAGACACTGGGATGGCTGTCTACACAGGCTTAGCTATCTGCACAGATTCGATGCAGGAGCGGTCATCTCTGCCATCACTGCCCAGTGTGAGATTTGGGAGTTCTTCCCTGCCCCAGAAATGAGTCACGACAGTCTTAACTCACATTGCCTACCTCCCTCCCTGGAGGGATCCCAGAAGGCTTCCTGCAGTTGCTTCACAGTTGGGTTGTGGAGCGTGACCTAGTGTGGGTCAGGTGCTCAGGGAGGCCAGCTCCTGAACAGCACATGGAGGGAGAGGAGCTGGAGGAAGGGGTTATCCTCCTCTCCGGACTTCACACACAGACCTCTGCCTCGTAAAGGGCTGGCACCACCTAGGAAAGGTTTCCTTCAGGCCCGTGGAGCTCATGTGGAGGAGGAACACGAAGCTGGAGTGACTTTTGTTTTAGATTTAGAAAATACTTGCTTATTAATTTCAGAGAAAAAGGGAGAGGAGGAAAGAGATGGAAACATCCATGATGAGAGAATCATTGATCTGTTGCCCCCAGCTGCCTCCTGAGCTCCCCCTACTGGGGATTGAGCCTAAAACCTTGGCATGTACCATTGACCAGAATCAAACCTGGGACCCTTCAGTCCACAGGCCAATGCTCTATCCAATGAGCCAAACCGGCTAGGGCTGGAGTGACTTGTTTTTGCGTTTTATGGTGTTTGATTTTATGTGTCAGGGAAGTGGGTTCTAACACCTACTGGAGTCCTCACCAAGCCAAACCCCATAGCTGTCATGTTTTAGCTCAGACACCGGCCTGTAATTATGGTAGAGACCAATAGTTGAATGATGGTGTTTTCATAGGACTGAGTCCTGCAGTGGAGACCTGGGGATGGGGGAACTGGAAGCAGCCTAACCAGCCTTTTGCTTTTTCTACCAACACTTGATTACGAAAGGAGCCGTATGTGTTACAGGGATGCTCCAGGCCCGCAGCCTCAGCCCTGGGGGACCGCTCCCTTTGCAGTCACGACATCCTGAACTACTTCTGACACTACTTGACCTGTTCATTCACCGTGATCCCTGCCCCCTCCATCCATGTTCCAGCCTAACTGGTGCTTCCTCATCCTTCAAGCTGGAGAATTGGCTCATCTTAGCAGCCTTTCCTAAGTCCCACCCCCAGCTGCTCAGCTGTCCCTGCTCTGTGTCCAGGTGACACCCTCTGTGTCCCTCTGTACTTAGCACCCTGCAGTGTGTGCTCTGTCTACATGCCTGTGAGCTTCCTGGGATCTCATTCATTTTACATCCCTTGGTTCTCACCGGGGCCTAGCTGAGTGAGTGTCTAGAAAATGTCCGTTCTTGTTGAGAACCTCAAAGGAAGCATAAAGGATCTCTGAATGCCTCCAGTAAGCCTGCAGACCAGAACTCAGACCCTCACTCCCAGTGAGGCCTGAGAACAAACCAGATCCAGTTTGGTCTCTGCATGTTGTTCCAACAAGCCTGGCGGCCTGGTGACTTTAGGATTCAGAAAGCGCTAAGGGAGCAGGTGGTCAATATTGATCTGGATAGTAGGCAGCAAGGGAGTTGAAGGCCCCTCAGTCTGTATCTGCTTTCTGATACTCCCTGCCCAGTAATTGCTCTCTAAGACTGCCTCGAACCACCCCTTCAATGTCCCAGTTTTCACCCTTCAGATGAAAATTAGAAAACTATATGGGAAGTCCATGTGGCTTTGGTTTGTTTCTAATTATAAAAGTAATGCACACTGCCAAAACCGGTTTGGCTCAATGGATAGAGCGTCGGCCTGCGGACTGAAAGGACCCAGGTTTGATTCCGGTCAAGGGCAATGTACCTTGGCTGCGGGCACATCCCCAGTAGGGGGTGTGCAAGAGGCAGCTGATTGATGTTTCTCTCTCATCGATGTTTCTGATTTTCTATCCCTCTCCCTTCCTCTCTGTAAAAAAATCAATAAAATATATATTTTTAAAAGTAATGCACACTAATCATAGAAATCTTTAGAGATACTGAAAAGAATAAAGAAGGAATAAATGTCATCCCAGATCCCATAACTGAAAGCTGACTTCTGTCACTACCTAGACATCCTTTCTGTGCATACCTGTATCTTTGGCTGTAACTGAATCATTCACATTTATGATCTTTTTTTTTTTTTTACTAAAAACATCTTCATCATCACAGTCACCGCACAACAGCCACTGCTATTTGTTGCGCCCTATCTAGAAGCTTCGCCTGAGGATATGCTTAAAGACATTTTATTTCTTTTAAATATATTTTAATTGATTTCAGAGAGAAGAAGGGAGAGGGAAAGTTAGAAACTTCAGTGATCAAAGAGAATCATCCATCAGCTGCCTCCTGCAAACCCCCAACTGGGGATGAAGTTCTAAACCTGGGCATGTGCCCTGACCCAGAATCGAACTGTAACCTTCTGGTTCATGGGCTCACACTCAACCCTGAACCACACTGGACGGGCAATGACATTTTATTTCTGATAATGGTCCCTGTCTCACTCCACTCATCACCACTGCCACCACCCAGTGGTGAGTGGGCCTTCTTTGCAAAAGGTTGGAGATTTTTGATATTTATCTCATCTGCAAAAGAAATGTCAGAGAAATTGCTGCCAGGTTTTAACTGCCTCTGTAGCAGACGTTTGAAGTAAGACAAAGGGTTTAAATAAATGGGTTTCCACACAGCAAAAATATTCAGTTAGGTAATAAACATGTTTTTATTTCTCTACCTTGTGACATTATTTTAGGTCTGTGATAGGATGGACCATTACTTTTTGTTAAATATTCTATTCAGTTGGCTTGTTTCCACTTCCTGCTTAGAGTTTCATGTAGACCACAGGCTGTGAGTTGTACCGACTGTTCTAGGTGGCGCCAGACAAGAGGTGAGAAATGAGACTGAAGGAAAAGAAACCCGGGATTTCACAGTTTAAAGCATTTGACCTCCTTGCTGTGTATCACGTCCTCCCCCTCCCCACCCAAACCCCATTATCTCAGAATCTGCCTCCAGTGCCGGGAGGTGGAGCCTAAGAAAGACGAGATGAGCAGGATTGGAAGACAGTATTCCATCCCCCAGATCTGGAGGTTAGCCCAGGGTTGGTCTGGCTTTTCAAACTTGAGATAGGAGGATGATTGGTGGGCTGCGGGGGCGGGGGTGACATTTTCCTTGGAATGCCCTCATCGTTTCTATGCCTGCTGCCTTAGCATGCTAGGCCATTATGGACTTCCAGAATAGCCACTTACCTACTGACCCCAATACAGTAATCAAGTATTTCTGGTTATTGGAATTCACATGACTGCCAATAATAGCCATGAAAAAAGTGAACAGACTGGTTAGCAAAATGTCATAGGGGCCCAGCTTATGTGCTCAGTGGTTGAGCACAGACCTATGAATCAGGAGGTCAGAATTCAAGATTCCCCATCAGGGCACATGCCTGGGATGCAGGCTCAATCCCCTGTGGGGGATGTGCAGGAGGCAGCTGGTCAATGATTCTTTCTCATCATTGACGTTTCAGTCTCTCCCTCTCCCTTCCTCTCTGAAATCAATAAAAAAATATTTTTTAAATGCCATAAGGGTGGTTCAGGGCCACTCATCTTTGCCCCGCCTTGGCCACCCCTCCAAATGAACACAACGTCACCATAATAACTGCCTGTGTGGATGCAGCTCTTAGATGTGTCTCAATTGTACACTTACCCTCCACCCCATCCCTAACCCGCTCATCCACCTGAGTCCTTCCCAGGCAGCAAACATGGAATACTACTGCCCTCCCAAGCTCATCCCACCCACTCTGCCTTTCCCTCCTTGTCAGTTACACCCAAATGAAGGCCCTTAGCATAGACAGCTTGCTATATTTAGTTATCTGTTGGCTTATATTGACCAACCTTAAGAATTGTTGTGTTATGAAAACTAGTTTGACTCAGTGGATAGAGCATTGGCCTGCGGACTGAAGGGTCCCAGGTTCAACTCTGATCAAGGCATGTACCTTGGTTGCAGGCAAATCCCCAGTAGGGGGTGTGCAAGAGGCAGCTGACCGATGTTTCTGACTTTCTATCCCTCTCCCTTCCTCTCTGTAAAAAATCAAATATATATTTTTAAAAAAGAATTGTTGTGTTTTTGCTGCTTGGTTTTTGTTTTGGTGGGTGTGGATCCTGTCACTCCTTCTCACTCTTAAATTCTTGCTTGTCCTGACCAGAGAGAGAGGTTTTTTTAGATGCAGAGGATTGTCCCCACTTCTAATCGAGGTCTTAAAATCAGGACTAGGAGGTGGGAAGTTGTAATGTCTTCTCATTCGGATGGGCCTGATTAAACTAGTGATGAATAGGTGACTGAGAACACACTATCTTTGCTTACAGCTCAGCTGTAACACTCAGAGCAAAGCTGACGGCACTGAAAACCACAAACGAGGAGGGGTTCTTTTGTACACATCCTCTGTGAGTTGGTAAAAATACCAATTTCTTTACAAAGTGACATCCCACCCTCCCTCCTACCTCAGAGAAGGCTGATCCGCAGCCCTGGTGGTGCTTGTTCTGCAGGTCTTATACGCCACTTGCTCAGAGAGACCTCCCCTGACCCCAAGCACATGACCAGATCTCATGACTTCCTCCTCAGGATTTACCAGAACTTGTAAATTTGCTTGTTTATTTGACTTCTGGGTTTGCTGTTGTTTTAAGGAATGTATCTCCCACACCATACTCTGTATGGGCAGAGGCTGTGTCTGTGTTTTGACTGTTTACTCTGATGGGTTCCGGTGCACCTAATTTAACACTGGCTAACCTGGGACTCATAAACGTTGGTGGGAGGGAGAGAGGACATTCATGGATCTTAGAGGTGCCAGAAACCAAGGGTTTAACACTGTCAGTCTCAGAGACATCACTTTGTAATTGAGACTTAAACATTTCTTCCATTGAGCTGTCTTAATTTCCCAGTGCTTGACCACACCATTTGCACAGTGCTTGGTACACAGTATTTATTGGTCATTTTTTAAGGAGCCCACTTCATCTGCTGAGTTGAAAGCTCCTGCCAGTGGAGATGGCATCTTCTTATCTACTGATGGACTCAGGAATCTTCTGATGGACTGAATGGGATTTCTAACGTTGGGAGTCACTCTGAGGCTATCATTAGACGACTGTTGGGCTGATTTTTCCAAAGTATTTTCCTTTCTCTGTGGTTGTTCTCTGCCCAGGTGTGATGGTTAACTCACTCTTAGATGTCCCTTCCTTTCTGTGATTAACCTTGAATGTTCCAGGTAATTGATGCTGATGGGATCCTCTCTTGTGCTCGTATCCAGGATCGGCTATTCTTTGTGATGGAGTTTGTGAATGGAGGCGACTTGATGTTCCACATCCAGAAGTCGCGTCGTTTTGATGAAGCACGAGCTCGTTTCTATGCTGCAGAAATCATTTCGGCACTCATGTTCCTGCACGAGAAAGGCATCATCTACAGGTGAGCTCTGATTGCTTGTAACTCCTCCCATAATTCATAGCCTATTCCCCATCTTTCCATCTCTCATGATATTGAAATCTCTGGGGGATTAAATTCACAAAGGTTTGAGCATCCATTAGGATAAACAAATAATGTAGTAATCCACATTGCCTGTAGAGTAAAACTTGTCCCCATGAAGTGTGTAAAATAGGCTGAGAAGAGACTATTCATGAGTTTACTCATCTGGGCTTTGCTAATGGCCTGGTATGGCCAAATTCTGCAAGGGGCTGAACACATTGTTGCTCTCTCTTTTCTTCTTTAATGTTGGAAATGATCGGTTCCATTTAAAAAATTCCTGCCTAAACAGGTATGATCACTGTTGCCCCAAGTTGATGAGAATTCCAGTCAGATAAGATTGTGGCTCACTAGCTGAGACTCCAAGAGTTGAACTATTGATGCACAATGTCCCATCTGAAGCCTCTTCCCAAATATTATTTGACTCCATTTCACAGTATGCAATCCTTTGATCATAATACAATATACATTGAAAAGGCTTGAAATCTGGTTGCTATTGTGAGAGCCTAAGGACTATCAGATGAAACTTTAATCAGACAGAAGAAGGTTAGGTAAAGTGGGAACGTAATCGTGGATTTCAGACAATTGTTAGTCTTAAATGTTCCTCTTTTCCCTGTTGCCACCATCCCTCTCTCTTCAAACCACATTATAACTTAATTGCCACGTATACTCTTTATTTTCTCCTGAAATGCCGTCTCTTGAGAAAAATTCACTCTTGTAGAAGGAGAATGAATGTCTTCAGAATTTCCTGATTGAAACTTGCTATTTGTTAGCCTTGCTATATGCGTTTCCTTTTGCGAACTCATGACGGAATTGGCATCGTTACCAAAGTGCGGGAGATCTCTGGCAACAGGACATTTTCTCAAATATCCCACGAGTCAGCAGAGGAGGAGAGGAGGGAGACTAGTAAAGATTGGAGCAGGATGCTGATGATGCCAGGAAGATGTGGGAAAGTGACGGAGGGAAACAGGCACACTACCGGAATGTCTCCTCAGCTACATGTAGCCACGCCCCAGCAGTGAGGTAGAGAAGGAGGTGCAGAGCAGGAGCCAGGCCCCATGACCCACATAGGGACTGCCTTGGAAGGTCCTCAGAAAGCTCCACTCATTCTTGAGTCGGGGAGCTGTCCCAGGTGACCGTAGACAGTGGTGCTGTGAGCTTTCTTACCCAGGCTCAGTGTTCTTCTGGGGACGCCACCATGGAATTTCCCGTCACAGTGTGCTGCCCAGCTCACAGTTGGCAGTGGTTACTGATACAATCTCTGATGGCAGAGGGAGTTCAGAGTCCTTCCTGATGCTGCTGTCAGACTCAGTGCCCTGAACTTATTTTTGTTCTCCTGTCCATGGCTTATCCACCCATCCCTGCTTTGTTGACCCCAGAGAGAGCCTTACACACACTGAATTTTTAAGAACAGTGACTTCCCTACTAGATAGGGACTTCTGTCATAAATCATCACAATAACAATGGCAATAGCAGCTAAACTGAGCTCTTGTTACGGGCTCAGCACTTTGTCTGCATATCTCCCTGGATCCTTCTCAGCATTATGGTTTAACAGTAACATTGTTCATGTTCTTTAGATGAATAACTGTGTCTTAAAAAGCCTTAATAACCAGATCACTAATGAAGCCAGAATTCAAACTGTTTTTAAACGCTGAGCTGCACTGTCTCCTGAGGAGAGACTTACATTCTAGGAGTACCACTGAAGCATGGCTTCTTATAACTCTCCTGGTGATCAGAAACTTCATGAGAATGAGGCATGGCGGGTATCTTAACCCACTCAGGCTGCTGTAAGAAAATACCATGGCCTGGGATGTTTATAAACAACAGAAGTATATTTCTCACAGTTTTGGAGGCTGGAAGTCTAAGATCAAGGTGCCAGCCTTGATTCGACATCTGGTGATGGAGATTGGGTACTAATTCTATTTATGAGGGCTCCACCATCATGGCCTAAAGCACCTCTCAGAGGCCCACCTCCTAATACCATCTCTTTGGGGGTTGTATTTCAACACATGGATATTTTGGCGTTGGGGTATTGGAGTGGAAACATTTAGACCTCAGCTGCAGGGAAAAGCAGTAAGATCTAAATTCGTTTTCCTGAATACTCAGAGGCTTCTCTTAAGCACCGTGTTACATGGCCGAGAGACAACAAGCTTGGGTTCCTATGTAGGATGTGCCCGCCTCTGCGTCTGCTTGTTTCATCTGTCCCAAACTGCGGAGGATGGACATTAATTTGATGTGGTTTCTGGTGAAGCGGTATCAGCCGCATCTTGAGAAGTTCTGTTTCAGTTCTTGGTATCTATGGTTCAATTCTGAGAATTTATTTTAGTTTGCACTTTGTCTTCAATCCCACGCGCAGGTTCTAAATGTGAAGGGAGCACATTGCATGAGGAGAGATGCAAATGGTATTTTTATCCTGTGGATTTATTTCACAGGATAGTTGAATTCTATTCAGGTACTGTCTGGAGAGCAAGTCTTAAGGATAAGCTTTTGAAAGCCCTTGGACTTCCCACACAGTAAAGAGCACATTGGAATCACAGAGGGTGTGCATTTGATCCGAAAGCACAGTGAGAAACTTGGGAGCACCAGACAGCCTCATATATTGTACATGTCCCAAGATGGTCTTTATTGGAGTTTAATGATCTTTCTGTATTGAATGATATCTCTGACCTGTCCAAATGGAGTTGTTGTTGTTATTTGTTTGTTTGTGAGGTCTTTCTTTCCTTTCCTTTTTTCCTTTCCTTTCCTTTCCTTTCCTTTTTCTTTCTTTCTTTCTTTGTAGAGGTGTTTATTTTCCAGCAAATTATAAAGATGGCACCAACTGCAAGCAATTGTCCCATAGGACTTAAGATAGTACTTTAGGCTCCCTCTGACATGACTGTCTTCTCTCCCTTAGCTAACTGTGCCTATGGGAGAGGAGACAGGCCAATTACATTTTTGTGCTTTTCCGCTTGTGTTCTGACCCAGATTCTCAATGTGTTCACTTGCATTTCATGAAGGAACAGAAACCCAGTTCCCAGGAGATACAGTAAGAGAAGGGTGTATCTGCCCCATTGCCTTAAATTGGAAAGTCTAGAGCTGGCCCTGGGCAAGAAGAGAAGGCTGGGAAGTAAGCAGTCAGTGGGTCACTCTGCTAAGGGAAAAAGGACTGTTCATCCCCTGTCCTAGACTTGTTGGCTGTCTGAGAGCCCAGATAGTGCTCATGAATAATTTTACATGGGCATTGACTTTTTTCCAGAGTTAAACCCCACAGAAAAGTTAGAGAAACAAAGGGGCGTGGGGCCCATTGAGCAGCAGGATGGGCACTATTTTCTGTCACGTTTCATGAGCTGTGTATTCAAGGGGAATTCAGCCATCATTGACATTTCAACCCAAACTCCTGGCACCAACTAGAGCACATTGGGTTGCTATTGTTGACAAAGCACAGACTGTATCTCAGACCTGTTGAGTAGGGAAGATGTTGCAGAAGAGCACAGTTTGTTTTTATTCTTCCTCACCAGGTTACACTTGAACATATAGCACATTTCAACACAGTTTTCAACTCATGGGTCTGACCACTTGGTGCCATATACAGTTCTTGGCATGCTGGATTCTTAAGTATGTGATGACCAATTTTTAGTCTTAAAGCCTGTCACTGTAAGAAACATCCAAACCTGTAAAGAATTTTTTAGTTTATTTGAGCCAAACTGACAATTATTGGGAAGCATATCTCACAGATTAATAAAATGCTCTGGAGAATGGCAGTTTTACAGCTTCTTTTATAAATTAGGATAAAAGGAGGAGATGTAAGGAGGGTTACATGAAATTATTGGTTGTAGATTAGGGGGGTGGGAGAAAGCAAAGTGGGGAAATCTCTGGGATTGGATAAAAAGTAAAATGAGACATCAGTGGGCATACTAAAGTTAACAATTAACATTTACACCACATGAGATGGTATTCCAGAAACAAGATAACAATGAGAGGTTCTTTGGTCTGGTATTCTGGTGTGATGAGTATACCCTGAAAGATCTGGAAAAGGAGGCTGACTTTCCAAAGATATGTTATCCTAGATGCAAAAAGATAACAGACTTACTTAAGATAAAGATTGCACTTTGTGAAGGAAGCTACAGGCCGAGGGTGTAACTACCAGCCACGATCTACATCTGTTTTTAGGAATGTTTACGTTCAGAGCCTTCTCTGTGGTTACTTTCCATCTGGGGGCGGGGGGGAGCCACTCCCCATGTGGCTTCCCCTCATTTGTTAGGGTTAGCCTATGACCCCTTTTTCATTCACAAGCTCCAAGTGCTTACTATAGGAGTTTTCTTTTAATTTTCCCCATGTGGAACTGGCCCACAGCCTCTGACTGCTAGATGCGACATATTATATTGTCTTGTACCCATATACCTATGCAGCACAGTACTTTTAAAGAAAATCACCTTTGAAATCTCTTCCAATTGAGAGAACAATCTCCACCTAATTTGGCTTTTTTTTAAAAATTCAGAATTTGGTAAGATTTGCAATATCCCTCCAAGATAAGATATGTTAAGCTAGGCTTTACTAGTAAACATAACTGTTGGAGTTGTTTGAATATATCAGTCTCTAATATAATCTGACTCTTATTTCCCAAGAATATCATAAAGGACCATCAGCTGCTTTGCTGATTCCAGGTACACGTGTGTTCTGAAGTTAGCTGGGCATAGCTATGCTTAGAGAGCTCACTGTGAGGCTGTCCCTGTGAGGATTGCTTTCATATCTAGAATTCACAAGTCATCTGTTCCCAAATCAATTTGCATGTTGGTTCAGTGGTGAATATCCCATGCTGTGTCATTGTTTTCCCATATCTTCCTCTCCCCCTGCTGAAAACTGTGGCAATATCTTTCTGATTTCCCATCTCCTGGCATCTTTCTTATTCCTTTTTCTTTTCAGCAGACTTTCAGAATCCCCAAATGTCTTTCATGTGAACCTGGAATTTTTGACTCTTACTGTTACCTCACCTATTTGGAATTCAATTCCATTTATTCTACTCATTCTAGTGAGAAAAGTCTTCTTTTTAGATGAAGATGAAAGTCAAATGTAGGAGCTCAGTTTTCCCTTTGCCATCTGAGAACATTAGTCCTGCTTCGAGAACTGGGTCTGTTCTTTCTTGATCTGAAAAAGATTTGTTATTTTCGTATGTCAGAGATGACATGCTGGCTGTAGGGTTCTCAGTATCTTACACTTTCACATTGGATTTTGACTGTGAGCCCTTACCTTACCCAGGTTATTACTGGGGCTGTGAACATTTTAGTCCTAATCCCATCTCCCTCCCTCTTTTTTAAAAAATTAAAATAAAAATTTAATTGATTTGTAGAGAGAGAAAGAGAGGGAGACAACATCAGTCAGCTGCCTCGGAGATCAAACCTGGCACCCTTTGGTGTACAGATGATATTCCAACCGAGACACACTGGCCAGGTTCTGTCTACCTTCTTCTTAGCTTGTCATGCTTGTTGTGCCACATCATGGCCTCATCCAGTGCCTGTTCTTTCACTGTCACCAGAAAGTGACTTCAATTCTTCACTCCTAAGATCCTTTTTCAAGGATGTGAGGGACAGCTCAGAGGCTTTCTAGCTTATTAGCATAGCTGCCCCTCCCCGCAAATGAACGTCATTGGCCACTTTTCTCCTCCCTTAAACAACCTTTGGAGATATTTTACAAATATTTATTGAGTACCGACTCTCAGCCAAGGACATGGACATGATGATGAGCAAAAACAAAAATGCTCCCTTGTGGAGAATATGCCTAGTGAGGGAGAAAACATCCCAATAATCATACTAATAGAAAATTCCAACTGTGCAGAGGAATGCATTGCCATGAGTGAGAACCTCTAATAGGATCAGATTTGATCTGATCATGACTCTTGAGCTGAGGTAACTAGTGAAGAGGGAAGGAGAGAGCATTCAAGATAAGGAATAGCAAATACAGGTGCCCATTGTCAGGAGGGAGCATGGCAAGTTCAAGGGCTTTTAAAGAAGGCTGTTGTGGTTGGAGACTTGAAGCGTATCTTCCCAAGATTGGCATTTCATTATCTTATTGTGTCCATTGTTATCAAGATTTTACTCTTTGTAAATAATTTATTTAAAAGTTAGGTAAGACTGGTCATATTGCCAATCCCTGGGGGAGCTATCGATTTACAGTGAGTTCCTTGTATCCAGTTCCCCATGTTTATCTTCAACAATGGAATTATAAAATATTAGAGTCGGCTGAGACCTCCAAGACTACTTAGTGCCAACTTCTCCTTTACAGATGAGGTAATTCAAATCAGAATCATTCCAACAGAAATTGGCTTCTTAGAATGGATGTTTTCCTAAGATGATTCACAATTTGTTTTTCATCTCCAGGAGGAAAAAAACAAAACAAACACCATTAGAAAATTTTGTTTCAATCTTCAACTTACTGTAGACATGAAGAGCAGATCAGGACATCTGGAGGCATTTGATACTGTTCATTCCATTTAAAAGAAGAAAATGCAGTTTGGCTCAGAATATATTTACTGAGCTCCCACTTGTGTTGGAAGTAGATACAAAATGAGTAGATATGGTGTCTACCCTTTGAGGCTCTTTCTGTGGGTGAGAGAGAAGGTTCATAGTAAGTAATGACAGATGAATTCTAAAATTGGAGCATGCCCAGGGTATTATGGGAGCAGAGGGAATGCTCACTCAGTCTCAGATGAAGACTAGCCAGTAGAACAGCCGGGACTGGGTAGATCCAGGGGGTAAAGAAGAAACCTGAGATCATTCCCAGGAGTTAAGTGAAAAGATTCAATGGATGGTAATACCATTAGCTAAAAGAGATTGTGCGCTCAGGAAGAGACGAAAGTAACAGATAGATAATGATATTCAGAGACATAGTATGCCAGGTACCTGAGACACAGGCCAGTGATGCTCAGTGGAAGCATGGATATGAGTCTGAAATCCAGTGAAGAAGATGGGCTAGAACTAAATATTTGAAGGTCATCAGGACATAACTATTAATTCATATCATGGGACTAGGTGAGATCACTCAACAAGAATTTGTTAAATGGAACAGTGAGCCAAGAACAGAACCCTAGAGAACCAGGCCCTATTCAAAAGCTGTCTACCTTTGGCTCCAAGGTAAAAAAAAAAAAAAACTTGATATACTGGATTAATTACAGTTGTGTCTACAAAGAGCAATTCCATTGAAAATAGCCTATATAATAAAAGGCTGGTATGCAAATCAGCTGAACTGTAGAATGACGGGTTGCTGTGATGTGCACTGACCACCAGGGAGCAGATGCTCATTGCAGAAGCTGCCCCTGATAGTCAGTGCACTCCCACAGGGGGAACGTCGCTCAGCCAGAAGCTGGGCTCATGGCTGTCCCCATGGGGAGTGGCTTAAGGCATCAGTAGGACATCCCCCAAGCGTTGCCAGACTGTGAGAGGGCATAGGCCAGGCTGAGGGATCTCATCCCCCCACTCCCTGCTGAGTGCATAAATCTCGTGCACTGGGCCTCGAGTGGTGCTATAAAAGAATAGAAAAAGATCACTCATTTTAAAGTAAGTTTGAGAGTCAACATACAGGGGTGGGCAAAAGTAAGTTTACAGTTGTGAGTACACAAAACACAGAGTTTATTCTTGGATTATTTAGTAATTATTGTACTCGTTATTTGTATTACAACTGTAAGCTTAATTTTGCCCACTCTGGTATATTATTTCAACTAAAAGAATGCAGGACATGGTTTTCAGAAGATCTATGTGCCAGACTCAATTCTGCTTCATGCTGGGCGTGTGGATGCGGGTAGGCTGCTAAATGCCCTGAGCGCATTTGCCCATCTGTCCATTGGGGGCACTGTTTGCACGGCTTCCTTGTAGGGTGTTGGTAAAGCTCAAACCTAATGGAAGTGAAAATTTGAGAGCCCTTTGAATTGTGCCAGATCAGTATAAGATACTATTCTTTGCATGCGTACAATAGCTGATTTGGGTTTTCTTTGTAGCCTTGGCTTGAACTGAAATTATTCTCAAAGAACTTCCTTAGGAAGAGGTAATTTTCACAGAAATTTGAATTATAGCTTGAAAAGCCAACTCTCTGAAGACCAATCCAATGGTGCTTTTCTTTCTAATCAAACCACTTTATTGGCATTTTAGCAATATCTTGAGATTGTATGTAATTACTATACTTACCATGTATCCATCATAAATACCTTAAGATAATTTTCTTAGGAAGAACTGCAGCATATAAGACTTGAAGTCCATACTCTTGTATTTTATTTACAATTTCAGCTGAGTCTCTCATGTTTGGGGAAGCAATTGAATTCACTTTGAGTTAACCTATTTCAGTGTTGAAGTAAATTTTTGGTTTTCATTTGAGGGAGATTCAAAAACATTTTCAGACCATTATTGAGGTGAATTTCCTCGTGGCTTATTCCCAGTGATACAGTTTCTTAAAGGACCCAGATTAATGGCAGAAAGACATCTCAGCCCTGGAACGCCAGGGTTGTTTTTCTGTTCTTCATTTGCTAAATCAGAGCACTCATCAGTGTTTGACCTTTTGTATCAACAAAAGCTCTGGTTATTTGCAACTAATTGATAAATGTGCTAATGAATTTCACTGGCTAATGAAATCAGACCACCAGTTTTGCTCTTCTTCCCACCAAATTGACCAAGAAACCTATTGCTTCATTGTAATTAAACACAGTCTTGGATTTAAGCAATAAATATATAGTCAGTTGATCTTTAGATACCAGATAAACACTGCCATTTGTAAAAAATAATTTAATTGTGCACTTGAACAAATGCTTATGAGATGTCTACTCAGTGCAAAAGCTTTATGTCAGGCTGTCAGAGAATTAAGAACAGTCATGCCCTTGAGCTCAGGGTGCTTGTTCATTCCTCTAACAAATGTATGTTGAATACCTCCTGGGTGCCAGGCTCTGGGAGTGCACAGGAAATAAAGCACACAAAGCCCTTACCCTCTGGGAGCTTAAATTCTACTGCAAGTAGCCAGACAAACCAAAAGTAAGTATATTGAATGGGTTTTTTTTGTTTTTAATATGTATTAAATTGGTCGGGTACATTGAATGTTGGAGTGATAAATTATATGGAGAAAAGAGCTGTGTAAGGAGAAGACAAAGTTCAGGGAGAATGGTTTTAGTAAGTTACAGAGAGGATTTAGAAAGGCATCTTTGAAAAGGGATATTTGAGCAGATGAGCAGAGACCTAAGGACATGATGAAGCGAGCTCTGTGTGTCCATCTTGAATAAGAGAATCCCAGATGTTAGAAGAAATGCCAAGGACTGGCAAAGAGACCATAGGCTGGAGCAGGTGCACTGGAGGCACAGTAGAGGGAGCTGCTTCAAGGTCTCACCTTGATTCTTCCATGTGGAATAATAGCCACATGTGTTGAGCATATAAGACGAAGGATAAGCACCTCTGTAAGGAGTTTTTATATACTTTAACTTCTTATGACATCTCTCCAAGGTAAGTGGTATTATCCTTATTCTACAGATAAGAAAGTTTGAGGCTCTCGGGAATAGATGACTTGTTCGCGGTCATACAGTGTGTGTGGAACTCTACAATTCCACCTCAGTTTCGAATGCACGAAGGTTTCTGAGTTCCCTCCAGTTCTCACAAAGTGGTAGCAGGTGCATTTTTTTCTTGGGCATGACCCTTTTCTCCTCTTTGCCAAGCTGGCTCCTGCTAGCCTGCGCTATCTCAGCTTAGTTGTCACTTCCTCTGGGGAACTCTTCCAGATCCCCCTAACCTCTAGTCTCGACCTAGGTGATGTGCCCATCCTCTTCTCCCACAGCATCCTCTAATAAGCTCCCCACAGCATTGTCACTGGCTGTGCCTCCGCCTTTGGGCTGCTGTGTGAGGACAGGGACTGTTCATACCCCACCATCTATCCCCAGCATTACACTGGTCCAAACCCATGATTAGCTCAGAATTCAAGTAGTACTTTTAAGGCCTTTCATTCTGAACTACCAAAAAAAAAAAAATGAGCATTCATAATAGCATTTGAACAATGATAGTTCTAATTCTTCAAGAATTTTTAAATTTGAATTTTCATTTTGATATTAATCATTCTCTTATCCGCTATAAAGACACAATTTCTTCTTCCTTGTGATTGGAATTTTTGAAGGAGAGGTATTTCATAGGAAGCGACTCAATGCAAATGTTTCTTCAGATATCCTTTGAAAAGGAGCCATCTGGTACTTGGGTTTGAGAAACAGGGCTCTCTGCTGTGGTTCTCCTGGCACATTGTCTCCCTGGATAACATGGGTCCAAAGCATTTGTGGCAACTTTAAGTTGTTTACTTTTCTGCTTAAGGTGGTGCTAGTCCTTCTCAGAGTTACATTAGATCTGTATGCTATAATCGGAGGACTTCACAATAGTAATCTATTCCAATTTTTATGCCTTCCTGCTAAAAGGAAAGATAATAACTTCCTCAAGGTTATCTTATAACTGAACATTGTTTTGTAAGCTCATTAAACATACATGTATGCTTTATACATATGACTGTGGTTTCACTGTTCTACAGTTATGTGTAAGTTATTAAATAACATTAATACCCTAAGTTGTTAAGGGACTGTATCTTCAAACTAGGCCCGTGGTCAGCAAACTGCGGCTCTCGAGCCACATGTGGTTCTTTGGCCTCTTGAGTGTGACTCTTCCACAAAATATCACATCCTGGGCAAGTCTGTTTTGAATAAGTGGCATTAGAAGTTTAAGTTTAAAAAATTTGGCTCTCAAAAGAAATTTCAGTCGTTGTTCCGTTGATATTTGGCTCTGTTGACAAATGAGTTTGCCTACCACTGAACTAGGCTATACAAAAATATCCTTCTTATAAAAAGGTGTATGCCGTATTTTCCGGTGTATAAGACAACTTTTTAACCCAGGAAAATCTTCTTAAAAGTCGGGGGTCGTCTTATACGCTGGGTGTAAAAATACCATAGCTTGTAGTTATGATGGGCATTGCTAACTCGCTAGGGACTTGCCCGGCACTTGCTCTCTCTATATTGTTTGTTATCTTCCTCCTATCATCATCAGTTCCAGTTGACTTATATGCCAGAAAATATGGTATATAATCTTCATTTGGTATATTTTCATTAGTGAGAGAAATTTCCCCCTGTTCTTTTAAAAAATAAAATTATTCTTCTCTAGTTATAAAAGTAACACTATAGTAAGTATTCCCATTTAAAATATAAAAAGTAAAAATGAAATAACTTATAATCTGCCACAGAAAGATAATTTTTCTTTAGTTGTATTTAAACTTTTTAATGTCTTTAAAAAGTTTTTTATTTTAATTTATTTTTTACATCACCATTTATTCCCTCTATACCCTCTTCTACCTCCACTTAATTCCCTCTACACCCTTTAATGTGTTTTTTAAAAAACAAAATTGAGGTCATACTATATACTTTTAACCTATATTTTTTGCTTACCATTTCACCTATATGAAAGACATTTACATTCTTTTTTAACTTAATATTGATGCAGAGTAGTTTATCATATGGACCTACTTAATTTATAGTACATTTAAGTTGATTTGCTATTACTAATGATGATGTACGCAACTATTTGGATCTGCCTTTGATTCTTTCCCTGGAACAGATTGCTGGAGGTATTACTGATGAGTCAGCAGACATGCATGTGTTAAACTTTCCCCCAGGGTGGAGGGACTGGGGTTCCCGGCTTGGCTTGCCACTTCCCGGCTGGGGAATGTTGAGTCAGCTACTGAACCCCTCCAAACCTCCGTTTCTTCATGGATAAAGTGAAGGCCCTGAGGGCAGTTATTAGAATTAAAAGGGGTTCATATGAAGCCTTTGTTGGGGCCTGCTATGGAATACATCTCAGTAATGTTTACCTTTTGAAAAAAAATTTTTAAATGCATCAGGGCACATGTTTTAATGGTGGCTGTTGGTATTATCTTTCAAGATCACTTTCCCCATACATCTTAAGTATACAATTTTATGCATTTTGACAAAGGCAGACAATATTTAATCAACATTCCAAATAATATATTGAATATTTCCATCATCCCACAAAGTTTCCTGGTGCTACTTCCAGTTAATCCCTAACCACCCCTCCCCCGCCATAGGCAACCAGTGCTGATTCTGTTCTGGGTAGTATATGGTCTGAGTATCACATTAGGATCCTGGAGGTGGAAGCACTTCTCAGTGACATCCCTGTGAATATAAGAGGAGGGGGTCCTTTGAGGTGACTGCTTCATGCCATGGTGGTCCTGGTCAGAAGAAATCACCCATAAAGAAGGCCTGTTCTCTTAATTGGGTTCACCCTCTTGCAGGAAAAAGTTCCAGGAGGGTAAAGACCAGCATGTCAACATCTGAGTGTAGGTGATTATTTTTATTTTTTTAAGGCTTTTTAGATGTTCTCTTGCAATAAATATTGCCTTTCAAATAATAAAAAATGTTATTTTCAAAAGAGATCCATATGTGATATTGAATATACTCCAGTAACCCATGCTGAGTTTTTCAAATGACAGTGGTAACCTGCTGGCTTACCAGTTCAGTTCTGTCAAGGCTTGACCCTCAGGCTTTTTCCAGTCCTTGTGTGTGAATACCAGGTCTGTAGAAGTCCTAAAGTCATCATGTTAGTTCAATCAGGCTGCCTAATAAATACCATAGATTGACTGACTTAAACAACAGAATTTTTTTTCCTCACAGTTCTGGAGGCTGGGAATCCAAGACCAAGGTGCCTGCCAATTGGTTTCCAGTGAAGGCTGTCTTTCTGTCTTACAAACAGCTACCTTCTCACCATGTCCTTGCATGGCTGGCTAGAGAGAGACAAGCAAATTAGTGTGTCTTCTTATAATCCCATCTGGGGTGGGGACATCTCATGATCTCATCTAACTCCAGTTACTTCCCAAAGGTTCCATCTCCAAATATACATCATGTCAGGGAGGGGGGTGGAGGAGGTCAGACCTTCAACATATGAATTTGGGTGATGCAAACATTTATTCCATGATAGTCATTCATTTATACATGTGTTCAGTATTTTAAAATGTTTTCTACTACATTAAGCAAGGTGCTTTGCAACTACTTAGCTTGATAGTGCACATTCTACCTGGAAATGAATTCATCTTGAAGGAGGCTAGCACCTGCTGGAGTTGAACACACAGTAGACTGATTTGAGAGAATAGCCGAGGATTAGATGGAGGCTTGTCATCCTTTTAGCTCACTGAGCCGTATCTGGTCTTCTTGGATCAGTGTTTTTCAAGTGTGCTGAGGTTAAGTTTTGATCCAATTATCAAGAATGGTAATTCTTGGGAATTACCATGGGAAGTGAAATAGCTAAGTGGAGCGTAGCATTAGTCTGCCTTTTGATGGATAGTCTGCAGCATGTGCCTGAACATGGAATTTTTCCATTGTCCCACAAATGTCATATTTTACTTATCGGTGAACTTCATAAAAAGAAATGTAACTTGGTGCAAGCATCCAGTCTCCATTTGGCAAGAATGCTCAGACTTTGATAAATTTCTGGGTTTGGTTGCAAAGAGGAGTGAATGAAACCTGACAGGCAAACTGCCCCACACCCTGGACAGTGACATCATTGAGGGCTTTGGTTCCAGAGGTTTGTGCATGGTGCACATCTGGGAAGGTGGCTGTGACCGCATGGCCTTTCATTTCTCCTTCCTTCCTTCACACTGCTCCTCCAGCCTCCAGAATCCCCATCCAAACCTGCCCTCTGTCCTACAAGAACACCGTTCTGTACCATTCTTGATAATTGGATCAAACCTTACCTGTCCCGTGTCCCACTAAGTTTCATGTTTGAAAGGGGTTCAAAGTTACATACCCTTCTTATTCAAAGCATGAATACCTAACAACCTGCCAAACGGTCATTTTTTCCTTTGCTTACACATCTCCAAGCAAATCGGAACTTGATACATCCACTGTGAGGCATCTATGATTATTGCAATATCACCCTTGTGTTGAGTCAGTGTCTCCCAGTATCTTCAGTTCACTGGTTCTGAACCACCCTTAAGGAGTAGACTGAAAAACACACATCTTCTACAAGAACACCTTTCGAATATTTGGAGCAATTTGGCAATCGAGTTTACCTATCAAAGAGGGAAATTCTTTTAGTGCCACATTGCTCATTCTGGCTGTGTGTGTGTGTGTGTGTTTCAACCACTGGTTTCTGAGCAATCATAAGCCACTTGTGTCATTTTTCAATCTAGATTCTTGGAAAGATATCCAGTTGACTTGTCACATTCTTCTCTCTGAATAGTTGAAGGGTCTTAACTGGTAACTAAACTAATGTGAATTGTGCTAGTAGGTCATGTTACCTCTCCCAGATAAGACTTGGGCTTTCACTCAGTTTTGTTGCTGCTGAATACAGTGAGACGTTGATTGTCAGTGTGATCTCAAACTAGGGTGTTCAATGTTTCCTTTGATGTAGATCTTAGAGAAATTAATCCCTCCCTACATTTGTGAATATAGCTTCAACCTCTGTGTGCACGTGAAAATAGAGGAGGTGGTAGTGAACCCGTGGCCATTATTTCCAGGGAACTCTGTCCACAGTTCCCCCTGGGAAGGTGAATGCTTTTCACTCGAGTCCACCAGAGCTGTGCTCAGGGTGACTTGCCAAAGATGAGGCCCATGGTGAGCACAGGTGTAGGGGTGGAGGCGATAAAGACTTGGACACCTCAAGCCAGACACCTGTGGAACTCCTAGTCAAATGATCCATCTCAAAGTTGTAAATACCAAGCTAACCTTGGACCATAGACTCTGGGTGAATTGCATGGCAACGGTGTAAATGAGGCAGTATTGCCTTATAGTTAGAAAGGCTTTGGAAGCAAACTTGGATTTAAAACTTACCATAATGCACTCGCTCTGTGGCCCTGGCTAAACTCTTTCATGACTCTAAGTCTCCATTTCCCATTCTACAAACACAGGGAGAGCAGTACTCCCTGTCCCATGGGATTCTTGTGAGAATTGAATTCATGTGGCTTGTTTATTCCCATGTCTGGTGTCAGTTAAGACTCCTTACACATTATCAGTCATAAAAAAAGAAAAGTGGTCCAGAGAAGAAAATTGAACAGTGATTCACTTAAAAGGTGGACAGATCAAATAAGGAAATGATTGAATAAATTGGGGCATACTTCTGTGGACTATTATGTAGTTACTAGAGGCCCAGCACACAAAATTCGTGCATGGGTAGGGTTCCTAGGACTGGCCTGCAATCAGGGCCGATCTTCCTCAGCTGCCAGCAGCCAGCCCCCCCTCCCACTGACATAGGTCACCCTCTGTGTGTGGGGCAATCGGTGGGGCAATTGGGGCCCCGCTCGCTTGCATCTACCTTGGCCTGGCACCACCCATGTCCACCATCACCCACCCCTGGCTCCCCATTCACCATCAGGCGATCAGGGCCTGCAGGCTGTGGGCAGCTCCTGCATTGAGCGTTTGCCCCCTGGTGGTCAGTGCACATCAGAGCAACTAGTTGTTCTGCCAACTGGTCAATTTGCATATTTTGCTTTTACTGGAATGTGTGTGTGTGTGTGTGTGTGTGTGTGTGTGTGTATGAACGGAAGAATGAGTTAGATCTACATTTATGGACCTGGATGGTTAGTTCCTGATGGACAGACAAGTGTGGGGAGGGAAGTTAAAGGTGGTATTTATGCTCATTTTAGTGCTTTTTTTTTTTTTTTGTAAAAAAGAAAGCCATCTCTACATAGATATCTACAAGGAGAGAGTTGTGAGAGATCAACTTAGGATGGGGTGAACAGTTATTAATTTTTCATTTTTGTATCCTCTTTATTATATTACTGAGCGTGGTAAAGATGTATTACTTTTGTGATTTTTTCCAGAACAAATTTTAGAATATAAGTGAAAGGCGTGGAGGATGGGCAGAGAAAGGAGAAGTGGGCAGGTGTGGAAGGGCAAGGTGAGAGGGCAGAGGTGTTGCCAGGGGCATGCAGTCTGAAAAGCCAGGACTCGCAATTCCCCTGTCATTTGTTGGACTGTATTAGGGCTTGTCATCCTGGCTCTGCTTTCTGTATTCGTTTTCATTTTCTATTCCTCAATTTCTGGTGCAAGATGTAGCACTATTTCTTCTCTTCATTCCTGTTTTATTTCTAGCAACTGAGCTGATGCTTAAATCTGGGGATACATTGGGAGTGATAAGTGATATGAAGATGGTTCTGAACATGATATTAGTTTTGACTAAAGAGCAGTGTCAATGTAATTGAATTGGATGAGCTAACCCATACATATGATTAAAAGAGAAATGTTTAGCCATTCTAAAAAGATTATAGTGAAAGTTAACTCCGATTTCCCAGTTCCTCTTTCTCAAGGGAACCAGTTACCCATTTCTTATCTGTCCTTCAAGAAATGGCTTATACATACCCAAGCTGTGTGTTTGAATGCATTTCCCACTAAAAAACAAGGGTATTTGTTACCATTGAAGAACAGAGGTTTTCCTAAGCCTTTAGAAAAACCAACCCTAAACTCCTATTAAAAAAAAATAGTAGCAGCTGAGCCTTCTTTTCTTCTCTGAGTGGGTCTGTGGGTGAGACTGCAAACCAGCCAAGAGTCCAGCCCTTGTTGGAGAAACTGCAGATTTGTTTAGATCATATAACAAGCTAATAAAAGTTTGTTGCAGTTACGTAGCTACAGAGAGAAATTTATTTCCAGCCCTCCACGTAGAGCCGTTGCATCAGTCAATATTTATAGCTGGATTACAGAGCAGCATCAGCACACACCTTCACCCTTGAGGGTGGGACCCAGAGTGGGTGCAGAGTGCCTTGTTCCTTTCCTGGAGGACTTTGCAAGCCCCCTTCTCTACAAGGCACCCGAGCAAACTCCAGCAGGAGGGGGAATCATAGGTGCGCTCCTATCCTCTGGGAACACCAGGAACATGTGCAGGCGTCCAAATCTTACAAATGATGCAAGAGGGGGTATTAAATTTTAGCTTAATCCAAGCAATGAGAAGCTCACCCCTCCCAAGTTCATCTAGTCAGGATTCTTAACACTCATCTGACAAAGAAAAGGAACTGTGAGCAATAGAGGAAGGCAGGTGACAGTGAGTCACAAAATGTGCCCTTTGAAGAACAAGTCATGTCATCATGGGCCCTTCCTGAGGTCCTTATGGCTCCCGGGAGGGAGGGAGGGAAGAAGAGAAGGAAGAAGGGAGGAAGGAAAGCAGACCTGGGGGGTGGGGGGTGTTTGTTTTAACACCTACAGAGTTGAGAAATACACTGCGGCCGTGAATTAATTTACAACCTCATTGACAGCTGGGGAGGGAGATTTTGACAAAGCAAACCTGTGATCCAATGCCGTCCGGCTGGCAGCTTTCCTGGCAGATGGAGGCCGGGGACGCAGTTTGGCCTGGAGAACACTGAAGTTTTGTTTCCTTGTCTGGGAACAGACAGGTTCAAACCTGTCAGAGGTGGTCACTGCCTTTCCTTGTGACTGACTTATATGTGTGGTGCTGATTTTTTCCCCCGTAAGAATTCTGGTTGGGTAACTCCGAAAGTTAAAAATTTTTTAAAGAAATGAATGAGAAAAGTTAGCCAAGGCCCCCACAGATGCCAGGAAGGTCCACACAGACCGGCGGGATCTGTGAGGTCTTTGTTCGCGGCCCCCCCTGCAGATTCTCAGCCCCACAGCACAGCCTGAGTGCAGTCTGTGCGGCTGCCCCTTAAGAACTGGGACTCTGTTCTCCAGCGTGTATTCCTCAGGGTTTCAGAATGTAAAATATGAAGTGTGTGTAATCACAGTTCCCAGCACTGCTTGGCATTTCGGCTTTGGCAGCGAGAACGGGAAAACTGAAGCCTTTATGGCAAGCCGTTTCATCTCTGTGCTGTGGACCCAGGACCCAAGGGAGTGACATGTGAAAAAAACGCTCCCCCTCTGATATCCATCTGAGAGGCCATGTGCTCTGATCAACTCACTGTGGCTGCAGGATAGTTTCATTCATTTATTCATATATTTAACTATACATATATATTTAAATACACACACACACACACACACACACACACATTTCTTTATTCGTTTCAGAGAGACAGGGAGAAGGAGAGAGAAAAAACATCAGTGATGAGAGAGAATCGGCTGCCTCCTGCATGACTCACATTGAGGATGGAGCCCATGACCGGAAATCGAACCATGACCTCCTGGTTCATAGGTCAGCACTCAACCCCTGAGCCACGCTGGCCAGAGTGCAGAACAGTTTTACCTTGTTTTCTCCAAAAGGAAGAGGGAGAGTGGAGGCTCCCCTTGTGGAGCACTTTCACAGCGTCTCACTTGAGACAGGACCCAGGGAGCCTGGCCTGAGTCACTCATGTGGGTAAAGGGTTAACTCTAGAACCAGCAGCTTAGCAGAGGAGCTCAAGATACTGTACTTTCTAAGAATGAGTTCTCCAGGCAAAAACTCACCAAAGAGTTCCCGATGAGGCATCCATAAAGAACATTCACTTTCAGCCAAAGAGAAAATTCAAGAGCATTCCCGAGTCTGAGTAAGCTCAAAGAGAGGCACAGTGTCTCCAGGGAAGTCCCAGTTGCTCCTGATTCCCCTGCCTGCCATCCCCTCCCCGCGCAGAGCCCCACTTTGGATGGTACATTGCACAGTCACCCTGGGAAGAGGTGGCTACATGCTACCACTTTTTCTTGTGAGCTGGCAGAACCCAAGGAAAAAAAGATATTCCTTCAAACTGAGAGGGACCCAACAGTAGCAGGGGAAGTCGCCAAGCATTTTCCTTCCATGGGCTTTCTCCCTTAGTCCATGGCTTAGGAATTTAGTTAGTTACCATTTTTTAAGACATTAGTCACTGACTTAGTTTCAGACAGGCTGGCAGAAATTGCCTTTCTTTGAGTCCCATGCTCTGTCTCCTTTGCCTGACACTGTAATGTATTTACATGAGATCTAAAGGTGTCACATGCATCTCTGTAACCATGTGTCCACTTAGTCATTCATTTACTCATGCAACAAACATTCACTGAGACCTACTTTGTGCCCGAGGATCTCATAGTGAGACCTACAGGGGAGCATGTACCCAAGTGTAACATATAAAGAAGTAAAAGTAATTACCAGTTGTGAAAATTACATGGAGGGAAATAAGTGAGGAGAGTGTGTGTGTGTATGTGGTTTTTATTTTTAGCTTTACAGTTCTAAAGAAGGGAAGATGAGGAAGGGAGGGTGAGCATGAGAGCTACTTCTTTCATTGTTGAAAATCTAAAGTATTTTTTATAACTTTTTTTTTACTGTTTAAAGTATTTCATATAGTAGTACATATATCTCCTTTTTTTCCCCATTGACCTTCCCCCCAGCCTCCCCTACCCACTGTTGCATTCCCTCATCCCACCCTCCACCCCTAGTGTCTTGTGTTCATTGGTGTGCTTATATGCATGCATACAAGTCCTTTGGTTGATCGCTTTCCCCCCACCTCCCCAACGCCCCCCAGCCTTCCCGTTGTAATTTGACAGTCTGTTTGGTGCTTTACTGCCTCTGTATCTGTCGTTTTTTTTTTAACCTGGGATCTCAAACTTAAATGCCTTCAGAATGGGGAGCCAGTGGAGACACTCCCACCACACAGTTCTAACCAAACAGAACTCATATGTCTCTACAGCCAAAGGTCAGTTTAAAAGGGGAAGACCAGGAGCCCAAGGCCAGACCAGCAGGACTGCCCCACTCCATTTGGCCCTGAGCACTCATTCACATCCTCCAAGGCCTCTAGGTGTCTTTTAGCTACAAATCGATGCCCACCAGGCCTGGCCAGTCTTCCATTTCAGTGGTCCCCTGGTGGGTCTTTTGGAGAAAAGGAGGACAGTGTTAGAATTGTATAACCACAGTGAGCTCTTCCACATCACTTTGGAAATATTGAGCCATCCCTGTGCCGTTGGGACGACAGAAAGACCGTGCTCAAGGGAACCCACTGGAAAGTCTGAGTGCTAGGAGAAATGTCGGCTGGCATTTCGGCTTCCAGCCTGGAATTTCTCCCCTGTGCTGAGGTACTCCTGTGAGTCAGCAGGAGGAATCTCACCACACCGTGGCCTCAGGCTCAAATCAGCAGGCCCTGGCAGAGGCCCAGCCCCGCCGGGAGGGGGTGGGGTAAGTGCTGGACCACGCTGGCCCAGGGACGCAGGCTGCTTCCAGCAGAGCACGAAGCACCCACCCTTCCAAGCAAAGTTCCACCCCCATTGAATCTTGGGTGGGCTCTCTCTGCAGAGTTCCTCTTTCTTTGTTCTTTAGCTGATGCCCGCTCCTACCACTTTCCCAGAAGGTGTACCATCAGTGCCAAGATTGAGTCTCCAGAGAAGCAGATGATATGCTTACCGGAGACCTCTACGAAGGATGGGCAGGGCCACCAGTCACCTGCCCAGTGGCTCCCTGGTCTCAGGCTGAGAGAGAAAAGAAAAAACCCTAGAAAGGGGATCCTGACCACCTCATCTTCCCTTTGGCCATGCAGTGACTCTTCCTGGACAGACGACGTTTAGGGAAATAGTTTGGTCCTAATAGTAGGAGAGTTCCTCCAGGTAGTGGGCTTCCACGAAATGGCTTTTAAGACATGGGTGTCTCCAGGTGGAATCATGTAGACTCGCTTTCCTCTGAGGGTGAGTCTATACGCATTAGCCTTACATTTTCCTGTCCCCTTTAGTCCCCAGCCTTTAACAGCCATTGACAAAGGGAATGTGGACTAATAACTACACTATTTCTTTGATTCCAAGGAACTACATATCTCAAAATGTTGATGAGATCTGATTGATGAAAATGAGCGTTTTGGCAGCTGGCAAGTTTTGGGAGGTCACAGTTTTAAGGAACTTGCCCCAGAGAGAAGCATTGGAGGGAGGATGTGGGCACAGTCTGAGAATCAAGGCAATACAGAGGTCAGAGTTTTGTTCTTTAAGTAGCAAGAGAGGACTTTTTTCCATCAAGGCACGAGGATAGAGGGTAGCGGGGTTCATGATAGTAAAGCCACCCACGTGACAAAGAAAGGGAAACTGAAGCCTCGATGGTCGGGGAACCGTTTCATCAGCTGGAGTTGAGAGCTCTGCCCTTTCTTTGCCTCAGCCGGGCTGCTGCGGGAGGCAGCTGTCTAAAGAGCAGCGGTGTGTGCAAACAGCCACATTTTCCACGGGGTCAGAAAGGCAAAGCCAGTCTGCCCCTCCCAGTCTCATCCCGGAAGACTTGGTCTTCTGGTCATTTCTTCCCAGAAACTGGGGAATCGGGTCTCAGATAAGTGTGGGTGTGGATATCCTAGTATTACATGAAGAGGAAAAAGCAGGTCAGGCTGTTGAGTTGTGTTTCAGACGAGGCCCAGTATTGTAAATGGACTTGTGTTGCTAGATTTCTCAACTCTGTACATGTTCTTGAGGAGTAGAGCTGAGCACATGGTTTCACCCAGTCAGAGCCTATAGTCTCAAGACAGCGCTACTGAGCATCTTATTGCTTGTTAGCATCTCATTGCGTGGCTTCATTCCCATCCAAGTTCTCACCTTCCCAAGGTGCACATTATCCCGAGCAATGTTCATGCATCATTAGCGTGGGTGGTGCAGCTGGGCTAGCCCAGGCTCTGGAGAGCTGGGCGGGGGCAGAAGGAGACTCCGGGAAGAGGCCCTGAATCCTGCCAAGCCTCCTGCCGGAGTCGCGGTTTCCAGGAATTGCATCTGATGCGAGTTGTGAGTTATGGCATGAATGTGTGTTTGTTTTAAATGGACTTTTTGGTTTGGAAAGTGCGCTTCATGCAAACCATCTGACATGCTGCAGTGTACTCATTTGCCCTGTGTGGCTGGTGCTTTGAAGCACACAGGCTCAGGGTAGACCATCGTTACAGTTAAGTCGTCCATGGGCTTGCTTTGACCATGAAGGGAACTTCTCTATCATTCAATTACTCATTCAAAAAGTCCCAGCATCTGCTTTGTACGGGGTTTGGCTTTGAAGACCAAAAGATAAATAAAACAGGATCCTTGCCCTCGCTGATTTAATCTATTGGGGGTCCAAACACATTCACAAATTGACAATTTAAAACATAGCACCAGCCCTAGCCAGTTTGGCTCCGTGGATAAAGTGTCAGCCCTCGGACTGAAAGGTCTGAGGTTCAATTCCTGTCAAGGTCATGAACCCTGGTTGCAGGCTCAATACAGGCCCTAGTGGGGGCACATGTGGGAGGCAACCAATCAATGTGCCTTTCTCACATCCTGTTTCTCTCTCTCTCCCCCCTCTCCTTTCCATTCTCACTAGAAATCAGGGAAAATACCCTCAAGTGAGGATTAATACCCAAACAAAAAAACATAGTACCATACGTGCCCAAAGTCCAATGTAAACAGTGCAATGAGGGCACAGGGAGCTCTTAATTCTGATGGAGAAGAGTTGGCATTTGAGCCACAGGTTGTCATTTAATAGCAATATAGGAGAACACATGCCAGATAGATGGAACAGCAGGGTCAGGGGCATGGAGGCGACATAGTGTTCCATACTCAGGAATCCCTAGGACTCCATGTGACTGGTGGGTAGAGGGAGTAGCAGTTACAATAAGGTGAAGTGAGAATGTGGATGGCTTTGAATGCCAGGCTAGGAAATTTGGCTTTATTTGCCTGTCATAGAAGCCATCAAAGGTTTTTGAGAAAGAGACTAAAGGGAAGTAAATGTAATGTGTTAAACAAAGCTCCGAGGAGCCCAGAAGCCTGGAGTTAGGGTGGGAGGCCTTAACATAAATCAAGCAAAACAGAGCCACCATTTGCAGCAGTCTAGTGACAGTGGGAAGACCGAGGAGAAGAGGAATAGTGACTCAGTGGAGGAAAAGCTGAGAGGACTGTGCAGTGGATATGAGGACTAAGGTGCAGGCATGAGACGTGACTCCAAGATTTCCACTGGAGAAAGCTGAAGCTTTGAACTGAGGGAAGACATAGCTGGATAAAGTCCGATTTTCATCCTTTTATGTTTGAAGGGTTGAAACCCCTAGTAGCTGTGCCCCCAGAACAGTTCCTTTCCAACTTCTCATGCAGGTCTGGATCTCTGGGAGAAGGGTGTCAGGGTGCAGGTCTGGATTTGGGTGCCATCTGTCCAGGGTAATATTTGAATCCATGGCATTTCACTGCACAGGTAGAGAGCCACGCAGAGCTGCTTGCAGCTGGGCAGCCAGTGCACTGAGCCACTCCAGGGAGGGCCGCTCCATTAGAGCCACTGAAGACGTGTATGAAGACTGGGAATCTTCCTAGGGGTTGGTGATAACATGTCTTCAAGAAAGAGGTGCCTTTTTCTAACTTGCACAAAGGTGCCATATGGTCTAGCAGTAGTGCTGGAAATAAACCTCGACAAGGGCCAGGAGCAGCACCTTGGGGAGCCGCCTCCTCCTTGAGGGAGGGTGGAGGGGGCGGAGCCTGCAAAGGAGGCACTTAGCAGTGGTTAGAGACTTAAGTAGGGCTGTGCTTAGTTGCCTTGGAATTTACCTGAAAACAGAGTCACCACTCGGTGAACTGTCATCTTAACTTTGGTTTAATGAGTCAGAGCAGCTGCTAATAATATCCATCAGTACTCCCTCTTCACATTTCTATGGGTTTTTCTTGGTCTCCGCAGTTGGTACAGTTAACTGTCTGCATTTGGCTTGGGTAGAATGATGAAGCCTGTTCCTGAGAGCCAGTGCTGGGCAGGTGAGCTTCATCCAGGGCGGATAGCTGCCTCCTCCGGAATGCCCGCTCCATAGTCTGTCCTGCAGGTGCCCAGGACTGCGGTTCATGTTCGCTGTCCATAGGGAAGGGTGCTCCCTCAGGCCACTCGCTCCTGTCTCATTCGGCTCCGGCCAGGAGTCAGGAGTAGCTGGGACAATTTCTAACTCAGAGAAGGCAGAACCTCTCGGATGGTGCTGAGTGCTGATCTCCAAGGACCTGGCAGGGCAGAGGCAGCCTCTTGCCGCCTGAGGTGCACAAGAAAGTAAAGGTGTCCCCAACACAGTGGCTCAGAGGCTGTCCTGGCTACTGTGTGGCACAAACTACAAAGCTCACAGCTTCCCGTCCCCCGCCTCCCCGCCACATACACACACACACACACACGTGTGCCAACAGGACGGTATAAATGTTTCTTGCAGAAGAGGAAGCATGTGCCCTGCCTTGGCCTGTGAATCTCCGCCCACACAGACCTGTCACTGATGCCTCCTGGCACTTGTGACCTCGTTTCCATCAGTGGAAATTTACAGGAGGAGAGAGCACCATCTTCCTGCCCAGGAATTGGGCACATAACTCAGATCAAAAATTCCAGTTCACATATTTGTCTAAGAGATTCAGGCTCTTAATAGGCAGGTGAAATATTGAAACAGCCATAAAGCTCCGAGGGAACACAGGGATTATCTCAGTGGGTGGAACCCCATTGCTTGTACATTGCCTACATCACTCCAAGTGTTCTGTTTTCAGAGTTATTCACTTATTTTAGACCTTACATTTTGGTAACTTTTTCATCAGCTGACTCCGCTGCTTACTGGTGATTTGAATAAGGAAGGTGGTCTTTTTTTCCAATGGGGGAAATCACTTGTCCGCTCTTGGTCGTGCTTGTTTTCTCCTAACTGCAAATCAGCTGAGGCTCCGTGGCTCGGGGGCCATGCCTGGGATGACTGCATGCTCTGCACCCTGGGAATGGTGATCACGTCACCGCTCTTTAAGGAAAGGACTCTGAAGCAGAGAAGATTTTTCCATGATTTCAGGGGAGAAATCTGTAAGGTTAGAACCCAAGAGGCTGAGATGCAGGAAATGTGCTCCCAAACTGTCTTCTCTACAAGATGCAGGGGACTGACCATTTCCCAGTGAAAAGTTTGCTTCATCAACTTTCAAAAAGAAATTAGTTCCTCGGGATGAGAATCGTGTGCTTTAGTTTGGGCTTCAAGGATTTTCTGAGCTTTTAAGTTATTTCTCATGTAATATCCCATCTCTTCTGGCTGGGGCTTTTTCCACTAAAAGGCTTTTTTTTTTTTTTTAAATCAAATGAGCTTTCCAGCTTGATCAAGGACTCCAGCGATCGCCTGTCTTTACTTCCTGGACTGACCTTTCCATTGTATGCAAGATATACTGGGGTGATTTGTCTTGTCTGGTTATAGTGCCACACTCTTGTAAGGATGCTTAATCACCCGGCACACACATTGGTCACTGGTTGTTGCACCTACAAACCCACCTTCCTTGTCGATTAGCTCTAGGACCTGATTAAGAGCTGGAGAAGGAACAGTGTGACTGGATGGGTGACCAAAAGAATTCACCCCCAGATACAGGAAGCAGTGCTTACCATTTCCTCCTCCTTTTCTCAGTATCTGACATGTACAGAACACCAAGTAGTGTTGGAGAGAGAGGCCAGAAGAACTTGACACTCAAGGGAACGCAACTAGAGTTCAGGGTAAGAAACGGAGGGGGGGGGGTTGTTCACTCCAATCAGCGCCTGATTGCCCACCCAGACCTGGGCCAGGCACCTTGTTCTGAGGTTGAGAGCTGACATGAGCCTGGGAAAGACCTGCAGGGAAACCAACAGTCACGGTTAGTGCAGTGAATGCTCTACTCAGAAGTTGGCGCTGAACACCAGCAGGGCATGGAGGAGGGATGCCAGGGTTGGCCTCGGAAGGGAACAGAAGGTTTCCGAGACAGAGACTTTGGCAAGATTGAAATTGGCAGCCCACGAGACAGGAAGGAAAGAAGGTGCTGGCCAGAGCTCCTCAAACTATATGTGGTGGTAAACCAGCAGGTTTTCCTTTTTCAATCCATTAGAACCAATACCTTTGTACGATATAATAAAAATAAGTTACTAGAACAATCAAAAATTTAAAAGACATAAAAGCCCACATTTTTATTAGATTCAACAGACATAAATTTACTGTCAGGTAGTTATAAAAGTTTCTGAATGCTTACTCTCAATGTTTCTACTTTATTGCTACTTGCTTCATTCATTCATTCTCCGCTTCTTTGCAGGCCAGTAGCAGTTTGCAGGCAGGGACCAGTCCGGAGACCACACTCTGGGCAGCACTGCTTTAGGCACAGCGGGGCATACATGAGGGCAGAGAGGTCCATGAGAGGGCACGGTGCTCCTTCGGGAAGCTGAAGCGGGTAGAGAACAGGGCGGGAGGCAGTAAGGCTGGAGGGGCAGCCAGGGAACGCCTAGTGTAGCATTACAGGTGAGAAAGCCAAAAGGGGCCTCATAAAGGTTCAAACATTTAAGAATCACATTTCAGAAAGACAGCTGGTCCAGCATGAAGAGTGAAAAGACAGAGACGAGTCAGGAAATGCAGTGATTCGGCTGGGATTTGATGGGGCTGAGTGGAGGCCAGGGCATTGTGGTGGGAAGAAGGTGTCTGCTTCTTAATGCAACCGGGAGAAGAGTTGCCAGGTCCTAGTGAGTGACTGGATGTGCAAGTGGGGAAGGGATATCATCCAGTCCCATCCTTTTACAGAGGAGGAAGCAGGCCGCAGCAAAACTGAGGCTAGAAGCTCTGCTTTCTGGCTCCACATGAGCATTCTTGACTAACTGACCAGAAGGTGCACCAGACAAAATCCAGTATTCCAGCTTGTCCACCTGACCCCCCGTGCTGCCTCTGAAGAGAGGGAAGGCTGGGTATCCATCAGAATGTGCCAGATGCACTGAGATTCCAGCCTGCACACTGTAGTCCACCCCCAACCCCCCTACTGCCCAGCTGCTCTCAAGAGAATTATTGATCAGCTGCTTTCTGCACACTCCACACTGGGGATCGAGCCCACAACCGGGGCATGTGCCCTGATCGGGAATCAAACCATGACCTCCTGGTTCATAGGTCGATGCTCTCAGCCAGCCTGTCTGACCCTGTGCTCTCTGCTCACAGTCACCGTCTTAACGACAGAAGCCACTTCAAGGTTCACTGTGTCCTGTAGCGGCCAGTTAAATTCATATAAATCCTGTTTGGGCAGTCGACAGAATTTTTCATATTCTTCTTTTATGGGAACAAACGTTGCTCTCATCCCAACCCCGACATGAACAGGCAGTCAGCAAGCAGGGCAAATTTTCCTTTCTGGAATCTCTCACAATCGGTTTGGCTCTAGACTGGCACTGAAGGATTAATGGTTGGAATGGCATGAACCTGAGAGAGTGTTCAGAGCCACCATTTCCTGGGGTGCTGTCTTGATCATCCCCAAGACAAGTCCCCAGCAGACAACACCAGCTTCATGTTGGCTCCAGAGGTCCCAGAGGGGTGCCAGGGTCCCAGAACAAACCAGAATCCCCCCACTTCCTTGGAGTCCCCCATGTCTTCCCTAATCCAGCCTCACTGGGGTCTCAGAACCAAACCAATGCCAGATGGCAGAGAGGGGTCTTGCTGCTCAGATTAACAGCCATTTATTAGGGCTTATTATGTGCAAAGCACTGTGTTAGACACCAAAGGGAAGTAAAAAATATAAAGAGATAAAAATGAAAACAGTGAAGCACCTCTCTTCATGGAGATCACATTTAAAAAAAAATACAAATCATAAAGGAACAGCAGCCCAAGCCAAGATTTTGGAAATGACACTCCCTGTGGGCCCTTACTTTAAATACTCATGTGATAAAGGGAGGTGAACACTCGTGCAATAACAGATATAGAAACGCTCAAATGTAAGCATGGACCTAGTCTTGACTGCTTCTTTGTGATAAAAAAAATATTAATAGGTTTGGCCATGTTGAAAACAATATCTTCATTTATCATAGTGGTGTTCATAAGGTGAAAAATTAGAAATGACATCCCCCACGTGGCCTTACAGGATCTGGATTTTATCACATCCCTGAGTGTTTCAGACTGATATCTACTCCTGGGTCTGTGCCCTAAATAATTAGGCAGGAGGGGGTAGAAACGAGGACCGGCTGTTCCGGTTGAGCTTTATTTGGATGCATTGCGGGGTACAGATACCATGCGACTTCTCAGGAATTCTGTGTTTTATTTCTGGAGAATTGTAGCTCTGCAGAATGGAAATAAATTTCTCCAGCCACCAGAGTGTTAGACAGCAGCAGGGTCCAGGGGCTGCTCCCAACCCCCTTCAGCTTATTCAGCCTAAAAGAACAAGTCACTGTGGTGAGCTTGCCTGGCCCTTGACAGACCAAGATGGAACTGGACAGGCTGCAATTGATAGATTTTAATTCCTATATCTTAATGCTTCAGAACTTGGTCTTGGCAAAAAATAAAGGAAGGAAAGAATGATTTTGTGACTGATGGAATGTAACCAGTTATGGAGACATTTCGCTCAATGCTGGTGTAAGGTCATGGCCATGTATGACCAACCCTCTTTGGCTCCTTGCCCCATTTGCCATAGAGCAGTTTATAACTGGACATGCCACTTCATAATATAATAGACCTACTTATCCCAAATTCAAAAGCTTTCAATACTTATTTAGAATTTGCAATGTTTGTATATTCTCTACCAGCTTTTGTTTCCTAAGTATATTTTTATTGATTTCAGAGAGGGAGAGAGAGAGAGAGAAACATCAATGATGAGAGAGAATCATCGATCAGCTGCTTTCTGCACACTCCGCACTGGGGATTGAGCCTACAACCCAGCATGTACCCTGATCGGGAATCAAACCATGACCTCCTGGTTCATAGGTCGATGCTCAACACAGAGCCATGAGGACCGGGCTGATTCTTCTAAAAATCTTAAGCACTTGTCCATGCAGTTCTATCAGTTTTTTGTTGATGAGCTAGTAATAAGACTTCTATAGCATTTAATGTAAAAAGAATGCCAGTCTCAAGAGATGTGCTTGTTCATCAGCTACTTTTGCTTTCAAGTTTGCTGACACTTTCTAAACTAAAAATAAGACACATAAGCTAAAAATAAATAAATAACCCCTTCATCCTCGATTTGTGATTTTCTAAACTAAAAATAAGACACATAAGCTAAAAAATAATAATAATAACCCCCTCAGCCCCGATTTGTGAATTCTATTGACTTTTAAAGGTTTTAGGAAGTGATGATGAATCTTACTTATTTAATAGATTGCATTTATTAAGAAGAATACTATTACATAAAATTAGAAAGTCTTTAGATAATATCTCAACATCTAAATAATTAAATATTTTAGTGTCCCACAAGTGTGGTTCGGTGGTTGAGGCTCAGTGGTTGAACATTGACCCATGAACCAAGAAGTCACAGGTTCAATGACTGGTCTGGGCCTGGGTTGTAGGCTTGATCCCCAGGGTGGGGGAGGGGGGGTGTGTTCAGGAGGTAGCCAGTCAATGATGTTTCTCTCTCATCTGTGTTTCTGTCACTCTACCCTTCTCATTTCCTCTCTAAAATGCAATAACATATTTAAAAAAAATACTTACATATTTTAAAAATGAACAACTAAATGGCTGTCAGGAAATGTGGGCTCTTCAGTTGTAAAACCCAATGGTAGGGACAGAGGTGGGTACTCAGGAAGTAGCAGTGAGTTCTCCCAAAGGAAATTTCTTAGAGAAAATTTTATGTCCTTTGCAAATTTTATGTCATTTGCAAAGCTCGCTGCATTGGGAGGAAACCAGTTAAGTTCCATGGAAAAGGACTCAGATGTTTGTTGCTGTCATGTGTCCAGCCTTGATCAGTACTCTGGAAATGACTACATAATATGCTAGGCCTCTCTTGGAACTTGTAATCTGTTTGGGGAAAGCAAGCGTTTTCAGCTAAATATAATTAGGGAACAAAGCAATACCCTCTGTAATCCAGAACTAAAATGCCAGGTGTATAATTCCAAGGGCCTTGGAGTGCTTCTGACTATGAGTATCCTCTTGGCATTTCTCAGACTTCTGTGTATATGGTTATGGTTTAATCTCTGATGGGGATAGCCGTAACCAGATAAGACCAGCTGATATGGCCAAAAATTCTGGTTCAAGTCAGAAGCTTCCCTCTCCTCCCCTCTCTCTTCCCCTCCAGTATTGCATAAGACATTACTAATGCTGGCAGACATTTTTGTTCAGCCATTTGCCAAAAGCAGCCTGCCTATCTCTTCCTGAAGTTGATGCTATAAACTCTACTCCTTCCTGTCATAAAGCATTCCTCATCACCTCTTCCCAGCGGTACCCACATCCCCTTTCACATGTTATGCAAGACTGCATGCTTGCACAACTAATGGCTGCAACAACTTTTGTTTTCTCTCGGCCAAAGAGAAGCTCTAACCCTGGCACAGCAAGGACATTACTATTTCCTCTCAATGGCATTTCTTCAGGGAGCCAGCCTAAGTGCTGATAGGGTCTAGTGCTCCGTCAGAAGATCCCTGGGTGTCCAAGGAGGGACCCAGCCCTGGCTACACAGAATATGATGTCTCATTATCCCTTCACTTGGTCTGTGTATTTGTACTGATCTCTCAGTTCCTAGCATATCTTTCTGAGGACAGGAGCTGCAGCATTCATTTCCGTCCAATAATAACGGAAACAACAATGGCTAGTATGGACGCCTAGAGAGCTGTGTGCCCTCTAACATTTAACATTATTTCACTCTAAGAACCTGTTCGTTGGTATTGGTGCAGTATGTCCAATATCAACCTAATAGGATCCATCTGCCTTTACCCATCCCCACCCCACAGCTGCCCCAATTGTCATTCAACTCTTATTGCTTAAGAGGCGACTATGTTCTGAGTCTTCCTCCTTCGATATCTTTCATTCCTTCCTCTTCATGCAAATACCCTGCAGGCATCCAGCCAGTAGGGACCTCCTCCATACCTATCCTGTCCCTAGCTTGCAGGCTCTTAGAATCCCCATGACTCTCTAATCCTATTTGGGGTCTTGCTATAGAGAACCTCCATTGCCTTGTTGGATTTCTGCAGCCAAGAAGCAAAGCTGGCCCAGAAGGTGTTTGTCCATGGGTCAGCTGCACTTGGCTCTCTGCACAGGGGGAGCTGAGGAGTTAAGCAAGATTTAGCTTGTTGGCCACCTTATGCCTCACCCCACCTCCCCAGACTATCAAGTTGAATGCTTCATTGGCCCCAGCATCCTTTCGGTGTTGTTGCAGCTGGGCCCAATCGTCAGGACGCCCCTACCCGCCTCGGTCTCTCATCTCCCTGTGTTTTTGTCTGAATCCCTCCATCCTGCCTCCTGCTTTCTCTCGCTGAGTTGCAGATGTACGCCCAAAGCTGCCAGGTATCATGTAGGAAGCATTTTGGCAAGGAGAGTCAGCAAGAGAGATTTTCTTGGCAACTGTAAAATGAAAGTACTGTAAGGAGCTGCTTAATAAATTTGTGCCACTTCAGCTAGGGAATTTCAGTCCTCCTGTGGGAGTTGCAATGAGTGGAATGAAAATATATATATATAGAAGGCTCAACTGTTAGCTTGATGGCTCATTCATTTGATGGTCCTAAGGAGATGTATGATGCGCACACTGTATACATTAATCATATTCATTACACCCTGCATCTGTCCAGAGAGTCAATGAATGTTTTCTTTGGACCATTTTTTTCCTACTGTAAGACAAGGCAAGAGGAAATCTATCAGTCCCTTTGCTCACGTTAGAGTGGTCCCGTGTGTACACAGTGGTGAAGGAGAAAACACGGTACCTGCACACCTAGTGTAGAACTGACAGCCTGGGATTGTATCACATCCTTAATCAAACCCCCTTGGGATCCTAATTTGGGGGGTTTGTCCTGTTGGATCACACCCAGTATAAAACCAGCAATGGCATTTGCTTCGGGGCTGGTACGGTTCTGGGGATGCCTTAAAATTGGACTGACAAGTTGGGACTGCGGTGCCTCCGTGCCCCCGGGCATCCTGTGCCCAGGATGAGTTGCGTTGTCAGTACTGCTTGTCTCTGTCTCCTGAGCAGTGAGGCTGTACAGACTTCTTTGTGCAGAAGGTATTGTGACCTGCAACAACAAAAAAAAACTGATTGCAAAGCAGTTTTCTCTCCCAGAACAATGCCTCCCACCCATGACAGCAGCTGAGTAATAAGCCATCAAGCCTCTTACCTGAGCTATTAGTCACACACTTGCTTGAGCAACCGCAGGTCAGCTTTTAGACCATGTGGGTTTCTGTTAGCACTTGTTTCTATTATCTGGGAATATCCTTCTCGAGCTCTTAGCAGGCATAAGGGCTTCAGGCGAACTCAGAAACTCAGTAACCTTGTTTGGCAAAGTGAGAGAGTCAGAATGCTCTGGGCACAGGTCCATGCAGGCCTGGAAGGCTGGGCTAGACCAGGGTGCTGATATAGCCAGCTCAAATCCCCCACAGCCTTGTCGACTCCTGGGGCCGCAAACTATATATAATCTCTAACCCTGTCCAGCCGCCTGTAATGTGCCCTTTGTCCTAGAGGAGCCAGACAGCCAGAGCCTTGAGTCTGAAACCACTTTTGAAGGCCTGAGGGCCAGTGCTCCGGGCTGTGGCCTCGCTCCCGTGCACATGACCACAGTCCCTCTCAGCCCCACCCTGTGCTCCTGTGATTCCACTTACATGAGTCTTGCTCGGTTTGTGTGTGAGGAGTACAGGGCAGGCAGTAGAGAATGAAAACTTGTGTGGGAAGCAGGATACTACATGCAGAAGGGCTCAGGAGGCTGCTTTGCAGGCTCGGGCCAGGTCTGGTTTAGAGGCAGAGAAGGCTTGCTTTTCTGAAGTTGACCCACAGGTACCAAACACACCTTCCCCTCATACTCCACACACCCAGGGAGACAGCTGCCCGGAGCAGAGAGGAACTCTGGTCTGTGTTCCCACTGGCCTGTACCAAGAACTGCTGCTCTCACCTCCCTTATCGGGCATTCCTGGAAGGCAGGGCTTTGTTTTCTTCTGGGTGTCCTACAGTGACCTCTCACTGTCAGACCTGCGTGGTCAGACTCCCAGGTCACAGTGGAAACCGATCCAGTCAGGTCTGTCATCACCTCCCTCCTCCAGCTGAACCCTGATCCTGGGCTGGACAGAGACCAGCCTTGTCCCTGGGGCCAAGCACACCACCAGAGCAGGGAGAGGAGAAAGGACCATGAGTGCCCACCTCAGAGGGGAAGCAGAATTGCAGTCAGCTGTGGCTACTGAAGATGCTCTAGTGAGGAAGACCAACACCCCAACAGCACAGCCCCTGGAGGCCAGGCCAGGGCAGCCCCCCAGCTTACAGGGAGGGCACCCAGCATCTCTCCTGGCTATGCTGCTCCCTCCTCACAGATAAGGCCACGTGGTTTGCCTCTGAGTGCGTTGTTTCTTAGAAAAGCAAAGCATAGAGGTGTCACCCAGTAGACCCAGCTGCTTCTCTCCTCCTCTCCCCAGTGAGCCTGGCGATTGTGTCAGTACACAGTGCACAGGATGCTTTCCCAGCAGGCCTGGCGCTTGAATGAGCATGGTGCTAGGCCGAGTTGGGCCGCATATTTTAGACATGCCGCCTTTGATGTGCAGACATCGATCAGTATCCAGCTGTGTTCCTGTCTCCTGCTGAGGCCCATTGACAAACAGTTCTGCTGCTGATATAGCCAGCTCAGATCCTCAGGTGAAGTGGATTCTGCTCCTACAGATTGGGAGAAGGGTGCAGAGTGTCTTTGTCCTGGGTTCACCACAATCCACTGGGTTTCTTGAGGCTCCTATGTATCTTCTGGGCTACAACCAAGCAAACCCTGTTCTTACTCCTGTTTTTTTCTTTTCCTGGTTATTAACGTCCCCACTAATCCCTGCATCTGAGAGAGAACCACAGGAATCCTCAATTCTGCTTCCTCTTCCCTTCCATCTCTAAGTGGTCATCAACACACAATACTGGTTCTGTTTTCACCAAAATGCTGCTGTCTGATCCCTCAATTTCCAAGCCATTTGTTACTATCCCAGTTCAAGTCTTAACATCATCTCTTCCCTGAACTGACTCAGCCCTCTCTTGCTAATCTTTTCTGTCCACCTGGGAATCTGTTCCTCCTTTAATCAGAGAGTTTCATAGATCCCTTTTGCTTAATATCTAAATATTAGAATTCCTTAGCATGGCCTTCATATTTCTCAGTATGGCCTTCATAATCTAGACCTAACTTTCCTCTCCATCCCTGGCATTAGATGGCTCCAGTGTTCCCTGGCCATCTCTCCAGCCTCCCTATACCAAGTGAGGCTCCTGAGCCTCCCCGCACATCACACTCAGTGCCTGCCTCCCTCCCCCATCCACCCACCCATGCTGCCCTTACACCCCTTCCCTGTCTGGAAGACTATCTTTACTGTGGCATTGTCCCTCTCTCCTCCCACTAGAAGGAATTAATTGTTCTGTCTTGTATTTCTCTCAGAGCACTTGGCTCAGACATCCATCATGCCACTTGTATTATATAATAGTTGGCCCTCTCTCCCTCTCCTTTTCGTGAATGCACGATGCTAGGCCCAGTGGTGAGCCGCATCAACCTGATGCCTCCTCGTGGGCTTAGAACTTAGCAAAATTGATCTCACCATCACACAGTGAGGTCCTTAGGGATAAAGAGCATCTGTTCTTGATGCCTATCACAGTCCCTGGCACACAGTGGCCACTTGCTTCCCGGATGGTCACTGATGGAACTCTGGTGGGCAGAGAAATACCAGAGCGGAGGGTTGGAGTGGGTGGATGTCCTTTGGGTACCAGGTAAGTGGGAAGCCTGGAAAAGTCACATTCTGCCCTCACTTCCTAAAGGACAGCCTGCTTTTTATATGTGGTAATCCATTCACACAGAACTGTCTCCTAGGGACCACAAGGCCAATTTTGTGAGTCGATCTAAATGTTTTTTATCGAGGTAACCCTAAGAAGTCTGTGGTGGTTTTTTGAAGTGTGTGCTCATACTCCATCACCCATCCCCTGAGCCAGCTCCTCCGGGTGGATGGTTTCAGGCCTGGCTGACCTATCACTGCTGGTCCTTGCTTTTTCCAGAGATCTGAAACTGGACAACGTGCTGTTGGACCATGAGGGTCACTGTAAACTGGCAGACTTCGGAATGTGCAAGGAGGGCATCTGTAATGGCGTCACCACGGCAACCTTCTGCGGCACGCCCGACTACATTGCTCCAGAGGTGAGTGCTTCGGACACCGGAGCGCTGCAGGCACCTGATGAGAAATGCTAAGGTGGCTTTTGTGTGCTACGGCTTTGTGGGCGGCATTAAAAGCTGCTGCCTCCAGACCCCTTTATGGCTCGTTGGCTGAACGTTGGCTAAAAATGTCCTCAGTTCCTCTAAACAGGGATTCCAGTTCGAGATTTTTGGGGTGAACTTTGCAGTTGCTCTTAGGTTTTAGCCCAGAATAAGGACGAAGTGTGCTCCACTCACAGCCGTGTGTCTTCTTTCTTGTCTCTACTCAGTGCTTTGATCCCAGCCCCATTTAGCAGAAGTAAAGCAAAGCTCTCAACCTTTTTCCATATGAGTGAGCGAGCCCAGCCTCCTTCCTTTCACATAGCTGTAGTTCCCAAGCCCTCCGTGTTCTGGGTGTGCACATACATTACCTTGGCCTAAGCAGGCCACACATGTTTGATCACCTGGATGAGAAGTGGCCTCAGAGTTAACCACAGGGAAAAAATCCACTATTTTACTTTGATATTTCCTAACCCCCCGTTCTTTTCCCTTGGTATTAAGGACACATTTGTTAATCAGACACACGAAGCCCTTCTCACGCTGCCTTCTCTCTGCACAGATCCTGCAGGAAATGCTCTACGGGCCCGCTGTGGACTGGTGGGCGATGGGCGTGCTGCTCTATGAAATGCTCTGCGGCCACGCACCTTTCGAGGCAGAGAACGAAGACGACCTCTTCGAGGCCATACTGAACGATGAAGTGGTCTACCCTACATGGCTCCATGAAGATGCCACGGGGATCTTGAAATCTGTAAGTGTGGCTTACCCAGCCAGCTCCCGAACTCCGACCACCAGCTTCCTGGATGGGATTCTCTGTCTACTTAAAGGTGTTTTCATCTGTAGAACCAGAGTCCTCTCTGGCTGTTTTCCTCTCTCATGCAATAGTTCTTCCCGAGCCAGCTGCGATGGAGGTAGGTAGCGTTGCTTGCCAAATCGCCAGCATATCTAGCACTTGTGGCTTCAGTGCAGGTGAGGTGATGCCCTCTTCAGTCAGGACAGTCCAGGTGCTGGGTCCCAGGACCCCCCTGCCCAGTGTGTTGCACTATTGACTGTGTTTCTGCCAGCAGCGTCCAAGGAGCAAGGCCCAAGGGCCTTTCCCTTAGTGCTAGCAGGTGAGAAAGAAGAGTTATTCTTATGCGAGCCAGGTGCCCAGCCCAGGATTCAGGTGCAGTGAGGTAGTACAGCACATCATGCTGGAAAGGTATTTTTTGCATGTATTTAAGGCACTGTACAGGAAGCCTTATTTTGAAATGAGGAAGAAGGATGGATTGATGGCTTTATGTTGAAAATAAGAAAGCACATGTAATTTGGACCATTCTATAATCACATTAGTTGAGTTCCAAAATCATGTGTTACCACCTACTGGGTGCATGAGGGGTAAAGAGGAACACCAAGACAGGTCTTCAAACAGCTGGTTCATTTCAGAAAGGTGTCAGTGGTGCTGGGACCGTCAGTAAGAGGCCCGTGGAGCAGCTGCATTTCCTCCTATGGGAACCCCAGTCCTGGAATAAAATTCACCATCTTAATAATGTTTACATCTACAGTTCAGCAGCATTAAGTACATACATATGGTGTGCAACCATCACCACCGTCCATTTCCAGAACTTTTTTCATCTTCCAAAACTGAAACTCTATCCCCCTTAAAAAAAAAACAAAAAAAACACTAACTCCCTCCAGCCCCTGGCATTTTGCTTTTGGTCTTTATGAATTTTATTATTCCAGGTACCTTGTATAAGTGGAATCATACATTTGTCCTTTAGCAATTAAAAAACAAAACAAAACAAAAAAACCCTGGGATACAGAATCCAGATTTTCCTGATTCCCAGTCCAGGGTTCCGAGTTAGACTACATCTAGCCATTCCCTATTAATAAGTGTCTTTTAACCTTATAGTCTCATGTTTTTAGCTCCTAAATCACTCCCTGATGGGATTCTTCCTAATGTATCAGAAACATAAGCCTGGAGGAAGCTTCTAGAATGCTGTGTATTTATTATCCACATAGCATGAATCTGTCACCTATGTAACTTTCAATAAAGTAGGATGTGGTGCTTATGATAATGTTACAGCATTATTTAAAGATTATACATTTTAATAATGCTGTAATACCAGAAATTATTATTATTCTATTGACCTAAGATGAGTCTACAACCCTGGAAGATGAAACTGATATATCAGTAAGCTGGAATCCCGGTTAATTAAGCAAATACTTTCCAATGCCTTCTCTTTGCTTGGCCTGTGCTTAGTGCTGGAATACAGAGATGAAAAGACATGGCTTCTTATGTTGCTCACAGTCTGGTAGGAATAAGAGCATGTAAACAAACACTTAGCTCGCTGCCAAGGAGAAATGATCAGAACTGTCTCTGGAGGCAAGACAGGAAAGGTGATATAAGGACAAGACCGAAGTGGCTGGTAAGCTGGGTGTTGAGGAACAAATAAGAGTTCAGTAGGGTTGACCGAGAGGTTCAGGGGGAGAGAATAGTATTCTAGGCTGAGCAAATAACGTGTGCAAAGCCTCGGAGGCGAGTTCAAAGACCTGGAGTGTTAGATGCAGGGTAGGCACAGCAAAAGATGAGTTTAGGACATAGGAACTTTGAGGGAACATGTTCAAAGCGATATATACCTTACAATTAGTCACACGGGGCTGGAGCTGATCCCTCGAGCATGGCAGTGAGATGTGGAAGCAGATATTGACGAGGGGAGAGGATGAAGAGGAAGAGGAGATAGAGGATGGGGCCTGGGACACATCAGTATTTGAGGATGACAGTGGAAGAGCATTCAGTGAGAAGGTTAGGAAGGAATGACTTCAGGTTGTTTAAACATCTATAGTTGCAGCGTGTTTACAATTTTATTTGTGGCAAAATAGGCCAGTGGTTTTACAACATGAGTTACAGACACTGGTGCCTGCATAACTTTTGAGTCGCACTGGCTAGGTAGGAACAAGTGGGCCTAGGCCAGATGACTGCGGGCTGGCGCGATGTACCTGTGCGAGGCGTGGGGTAAGTTGAGATATTTTTAAGGACTCTGAACAAGCTTTCATTTTGTTGTACGGTTCCAGATCAAGGTGAGGCACACTGTTTTCTTTAAAAACAGAGATTTCAGGCATCTTTTCAGGGTTCTATGAGTTTGGTGAATTCCAAGTTTCTCATGTGGAAAGTTGACCTCATTGGATGGTGTCCTGCATAGTCCTAAAACCCATTGGGAGATCATACTTCTAAGTTTTGGAATGTAATCTACTTGTCTTTACCCACAACTGCATAGAGCTGGGTGACTATTAGTAACACAGAATTTCAGAGATGGCTGATTCTTAAAATATTTAGTCCACATCCCTGGTTGAAAGATGTAGCTGAGGCCCAGAGGTGTGAACCAGATGCTCATGTTAGAATGGAGAGAGCACACACTAATCTGAGAGTCAAGAGACCTCAACCTCATTCTACTCCTGCCATGCCTTCCACTAATGTAAGGTGGTGATAACATCTGCAATGCCCACTTGAAATGAGGCGCTACACATGAAAGCATTTTCCAAGGGCCTACACCATACAGAAGTAGGTTACTAGTATTGTTGAGCTATGACTGGTAATTTCACAACACTCTAAGAGGTGTCATTATCTTCATCCTCTCCTTGAACAATTCACCAGCATCATCAAGATTAGTATGCGCTAAATTGTACATGAGGCCACGTTAGATTTTTGTTCTGGAGAGAAGAGGATTTCTGCTTTTCCCAGAGCTCTCTATCTAAACCAAAGACACTTATGCAGGATCTAAATAGCCACTAGCTATTGACCCTCCTATTCATTTGACAGGCATGTATCAATGCACAGCAACCACAGGACTGCTATGTTCACATGCTGTGCAAGGGGCCGGGGACCAGAGATGAGCAAGACAGACATCATCCTTGTCCTCGTGGAATTTATAGTCTGGTTGGGGTGGGAAGACAGATGTTTAAAAGAGAAATTATACAAGTAGCTATATAGATATGTACAACTTGACAAGAAAGAAGTCTGGGGTACTTTGAGAGTCTTTAACAGGCAGATTACCCAAGGTCGTCAAGGGAGGCCATCCTAAGGAGATGAGTTTTAAGCTGAGAGCACAGGCTGCAGAGAAGTTAGCCAGGCTTATCAGCACACACATCTTGAAAATGGAGAAGCCTATTTGAGTAACTATGGTTGACGTGTCACCAGCATATGTTTGGGGTGATGGTGGACAAAGTGATGAGGACATGAAGGACACAGGAAACCATATGCAGGAGTTTAACCTTTAGGATTTATCACTGAAAGATTTCCAGCAAGCATGAGTGACAAGATTATATTTTCATATTTAAAAGATCACTCTGAATCAAATAGACTGAAGTATTCATAGATGAAATACCTGGGATTTTTTTTCCAAAATAGACCAGGGGTGGCAGGGAGGAACCAGTTAAACAAGATGGGGCATGTGTCAATAACTCGCTAGGCTGGGCGATGAATACATACTAACATATGCTTGAAAATGTCCATAAATGGTAAAATTTTTAATATTAATACGTAAATCAAAGTGTGTGCATACATAAGTGCCTATGTATATGTATGTATACATTCACACATGTAGATGTAGACTAAGTGAACTCAGTCTTTATGAATGAAGTGAGATGATTTAACAATCTTCTATAATAATAAAAGCATAATATGCTAATTAGACCAGATGTCCTTCTGCACAACCTTCGGACGAAGCCAGGGCTGCGAGGGAAGCCCGTGTCCCACATGCCGGAGGGAAGCCAGTGCCAGCAGCTGGGGGAAGGAAGTACTACTCTTGCATGGATTTCGTGCATTGGGCCTCTAGTACAATTTTAACTGAGAAAAAATGATGTGAGCCATGGATCTAGCTACATCTTTAAGTTTAGTTTTGAATTTATTATGAGATATTTCAATGAAGATGGATCCAGCTACATTTTTTTATTCTCAGTAAGAATCTCAAGGTCCTGGACTGGCAGTCTACATTACCCTGGTCATACTTATGCTACAGACAGAATTAGTGGTTTTATTATGCTTATTCTTTAATATCCTTGAGCAGTAGTTCTCAAGACATTGATTTGTAATAACTAGATGGAACAGAGGAGAGCCCCTTCTGGTTGGCCCTGCAGCGCTGCCCTTGCAACCCTGTGCAATTTTTTTCTACTGGGCTGGGTCTGCCTTTCCCCACCCGAGAGGCAGAAAAGGTCCAAGATCTCTCAGCCAGTTCTTTACTTCCATTCTCACCAGTACCACAGGGACAGATGGGCCATTCTTGGCTTCCTGAGATTTCCTGATCTTTTCTTTGAAACATAAGATCAGGACTGTTCACTGGAATTGCTGTCTGCCGGTATTTTACTTTTTTTTTTTCCTTCAAAAGAAAGTGCTTTCTGAATTCCTTCCTACCTTTTTAAATGGAAAGTATTATTCCATATCTGTAGAAACTGTCTGGAGAGCCATTTATAGTAAATAGCATATCATGGAGTTACAAAGACCTCAGGGCTTGGTGTAGGTGCAGCAGTGTCAGCGAGCTCCCTGAGTCAGGGTAAGGGGAGCTGTTGTCCAGCATTCCACAGAAAGTGGTTGAACCAATGGGCACCAATGTCTTCCCGAACATCAAAACTCCCAACTAGCCGAAACCGGTTTGGCTCAGTGGATAGAGCGTCGGCCTGCGGACTGAAAGGTCCCGGGTTTGATTCCGGTCAAGGGCATATACCTTAGCTGTGGGCACATCCCCAGTAGGGGTGTGCAGGAGGCAGCTGATCAATGTTTCTCTCTCATTGATGTTTCTGACTTTCTATCCCTCTCTCTTCCTCTCTGTAAAAAATCAATAAAATATATTTAAAAAAAAAAAACTCCCAACTAAATACTACTTTCCTGCCATGGCCCTTCTCCCGCTCCTCGCTACCTCTCAGGGTGAACCTTTGAGTTGTTTGTGTATGGATGTACAGACATTTCCTATAGACATGGATGGAGAGCAGGCCCTTTGCTTTTGAAAATATTCCCTGTGGAATAAAGAATCAGGAGAAGGAGTTTACACACAGCTTTCAGCCCAGGACTTCTACTTGAAAATATTTCTCAATTCATTAACCATGAGCCTTGCAACTAAAAATAACCATGGTATGTGCTCAAAAAAAATGCAGTGGGAAGACTATTTCTTGCTTGACCTTTTGCCTCTCATTTCTCATCTTTCCTTTAAATATATATGTTAAATGCGTACATGGGGGTGTTCTGAAAGCAAACAATATCCACCCCTCTTCTAACACACTAGGTTATAAAAGCTCACAACATCTACAGAAGTTAACAGAGGAAAAGTATACACACTTGAGCAAAGAACAGATACAGACCGTCCTTGGTTTACGGCAGACCTAAGGTACTTCATTTTGTGGTTACGTCACCATCTCCCATCCTATCTAATAAAAGAGTAATATGCAAATTGACTATACATCTGCTATACCCACAAGCCATGCCCACAATCCAAACAGGAGCAAATATGCAAATAAACCCCAACCAAGATGACTGTGGCCACTGAGAGCAGGAGGGAGGGTTGGGTTTCCCTGGCGATGGAAGAAGCCAAGCTTTACGCCTGCCTTTGCCAACCTAGGCCTCCACTCAAAGCTACAAAGTTTCAATTATAGAAGATAATGAGGGCAGCCATAGAGTTGGAGAGAACAAAGGCTAGGGTTGCCCTGGTGATGGAGAAAGCTAAGCTTCTGCAGCGCTGGCTGGCCTAGGCCTCCACTCTAGGCTACAGTGTTTCAATTATAGAAAGTAAATGTCCCAACAGAAATGGCTGCAGCCACAGAAGGCTTGGCTCTGCTCCAGACTACAAAGTTTCAATTTTAGAACATAAATAAATCCCAGATACCAGGGCCTCTGTTTGGGTCGATGGGGGGCGTGGCCGGCCTACAAACCACCACAGGCCCCTCACCCAGGCCGCCCCACACCCCAAGGGAACCCCCACCTGATCCGGAACACCCTTCAGGGCAAACCAGCTGGCCCCCTCCCATGCACCAGGCCTCTCTCCTATCTAATAAAAGAGTAATATGCAGATTGACCATCACTCCAACACACAAGATGGCTGCCCCCATGTGGTCAAAGATCCTGCCCCCATGTGGACACAAGATGGCCACCACAAGATGGCCAGCAGAGGAGGGCAGTTGGGAGGGACCAGGCCTGTAGAGGAGAGAAGTTGGGGGCAAACAGGCTGGCAGGGGAGCAGTTAGACATCAATCATACTGGCAGGGGAGTGGCTAGGGGGGGTGATCAGGCTGGAAGGCAGAAGTGGTTAGGGGCAATTAGGAAGGCAGGCAGGTGAGCAGTTGGGAGCCAGCAGTCCTGGATTGTGAGAGGGATGTCCAATGGCTCGTTTAGGCCTGATCTCACCAGGATCCGAGGGGTCCCAGATTGGAGAGGGTGTAAGCTGGGCTGAGGGACAACCCTGCCCCCATGCATGAATTTCATGCACCAGGCCTCTAGTTTATATTTTTAAAAGTTCCACCATTTTGATGTATGTACATATGTGCTTTATGTTTTTACTAGGGGCCTAGTGCTCGAAATTTGTGCACTGGGGGTGGGTGGTCCCTCAACCCAACCTGCCCCCTCTCAAATACTGGGAGCCCTCAAGGGATCTCCAACTGATGGCTCAATGCCCTGCTCAGCTCAGCCCCAGCTGCCTGTGACCACCTGGCCCTGGGGTACTGGGCACTCACCACCACTTCTGCTCACAGCGCCCGAGGGCCGGGTGCTCCCTGCTGCTGCCACTGCCACTGCTGCTGCTGCTGCCGCTTCCCCTCACAGTGCCCGGGGGCTGGGCACTCATGTCACTTGGCCCCACCCCCACTCCTGATTGGCTGGTAACATAGCCAATCAGGAGCAAAGGTACAGTCAAATTTGCATGTTTCTCTTTTATTATATAGGATTATTTATTTAGCACAAGTAAATGTCAGGAATTATCTTTATTTTAAATTTTTTTTTTTTTTTTACTGTTTCACTTCATTACTGCTGTGTGTGTGCTCCATGTGACTGATGTAGGTGCTTAGGTAGGTGAGTTCTGACTTAAGTTGAAAATAGAGTTATGTTGACTGTAGAAATGGATCTCCAACATAACCTGAGGACCTACTATATAAGTTTTCCATATTTGACATAACCAATGATATTTTTATGGTTTATTTTTACCTGGTTTTGTAATAAATACATTTTTAATTGGCAACCATGTCACTGAATTTTCTAATCTGGCACTACCAAATCATCCCAAAGTACTAATAATCACGACAGAAGAACATATATAGTTTTCTTAGAGCTTCTGTGGTTGGCACTAAATTTTACCTACAGGTAGCTTCAAAAGGACTTGGGGGAGTCCTCAAGTCCACAGACATTAGGAAGGCGAGGGCCGCTGAGATGAGTGTTTCTTTGTGCTAAATCATCTCCTGCAAGAGATTCTGAAGCTCAGTGCTGACTCAGGTGAGGTCAATGCCGTTCCCACAGGTGGCCAGGTTCGGCAAGTGGTGAAAGGAGTTTGGGACATTCTCCTGAGTCACCTTTGTCAGTCGGGAGGCACTGTAAACTTAGCATCAGAGGAGATTATAGAGTGCTTTTGTTCCTAAGCTTTATAGAAATTAAAGTGTGTCTGTACGTGTGTGGGTTTATCTGTCATCACACGTATCAGATTTCATCATCTGTGCATTGTCTACAGCAGGGCCTCTGTAGACAGAGGGAACCACGACTTTGAGATCCTTTCTGCCACAACTGTCCTATATTTGTCACTAAGCAGCTGATCAGAGCAGTAGTGAGTTAGATGCACTCTATTTCCTACTCCCCTCCTGATAGAGATTGGCATACTCAAGGGAGCAACCAAGGTGGTTGGCCAGGAGAAGGAGGAGGAAGCAGAGGAAAACTGGACTGGAGTAATGCAGAGGATTCCACTGTAGACCAATAGAGCTGATTTTTCAAACACTGTTTATAGAAAGTTGCTATAGATCCTTTAATAAGAGGGATGGTTTGATACTGGACTTCTGGTCAAGATGACAGAGTAGATACATGCTGCGCTTACCTCCTCCCATGACCACATCAATTTTACAAGTAAATTATAGAACACACATCACTGAAAACCACCTGGAGACCAGACAAACAGAAGTCCTATAACTAAGAATATAAAGAAGCCACAAGACTTGTAGGAGGGGCAGAGAGGCAGAACGATCAGGACCCATACCCACAGTGTGGCAATTAAGAATTGGGAGGGAGGCCTGGCTGGTGTGGCTCAGTGGTTGACCATCAGCCTATGAATATGAACTAAGAGGTTGAAGTTTGTTTCTCGATCAAGGCACATGCCTGGGTTGCAGGCTCAGTCCCCAGAGGGAAGCGAACAGGAGGCAGCAAGCGATTCTCTCATCATTGATGTTTCTCTCTCCTTTCCTCTCTGAAATCAATAAAATGATATATATAGATTTTTTTTTAATTGGGAGTGAGCCATGGCCAGTATTTCTCAATGACCAGAGCACTGTTAAAGTGACTCCTGCTTTGTGGGGTCAGCCTGTGAACCAAAGGATTGTGGTTTTGATTCCCAGTCAAGGGGTCAAGGACATATACCTGGGATGTGGGTTTTCTCCCCGCCCCTGAACAGGCCAAATGCAAGAAGCAACCACTCAGTATGTCTCTCTCACATCAAAGTTCCTCCCTCCCTCTCACTTTCTCTGAAAATCAATGGAAGTAATAGCCTCAGGTGAGAATTAACAACAACAAAAAAGGCTGTGGATGTCCCCTCTGAGGAGTGAGGGGTCCCAGTGCCACACCAGTCTCCCCAAGCTGGGGCACCAGTGCTAGGAAGAGGAGGCTGCATAATATCTGTCTGTAAAAACCAGTGGGGATTGTGCCTGAGTGAGATGGAGGGCTGCTGGAGTCCCAGGCATTCCTCTTGAGAGGCCTAATGTATGGACTTACTCACAAACTCATTTGATCTGAGCTCCAGCCCTGGGGCAACAAATCAAAAAGTGCCAGGGACACATGGGGAAGAACTGAATTGACTGGAGTCAGGGCGAGGGCTGGAGGGTCAGGGCAGCTCTCTCCATGGTAGAAGCCCTGGCAGGCACCATTGTTCCTTTGTTGAGTTCTCCCACCATACAGCAGGTGCAGTTAGGCACCAAATTTCTGGTCTCTGTTAACCTGGCTAACACGTTCACCACGCTGATTCTCTGAGGCCCCATCCAACTCAAACACCTGCCCAAGCTCTTTCCACTGGCTTTTCTACACAAGCAGCCTGCCTTGGGCTCATGCTGCAGACTTTTCTAAAATCTCTCAAGCCCCAAACAAGCAGTAGCTGGCCTCAGCGTGCCTTCTATCTCTTGCTAAGCAGCCCCAGGCCTAGCTCAAGTGGTTACTGGTCTCAACTTGCATTGTAACTCCTATTAAGTGGCCCCAAACCTCCCATGAGCTATGGCCAGTGTTGACTTGGAAAGTTAACTTCAATCAGGGTTCACAAGTCTGGCACAAATGGTGGATGGACTCCACTCACACTGTGGTACCTACCAAAGAGTCCCAAGCCTGGCATTAGTGGTAGCCACAGCATAGCCTCTCCCAAGCACCTTTAAGCTCAGAACAAGCAGCAACAAACCACATATCACTTTGTATCTTCTACCAGGTGGTCCCACGCCAGGCACAGACAGTGGCTGACCTCCACTGGAGCTTTTCCTAAGAAGCTCCGGAACCAACATGCCTGGTAGCCAGCTTCAAGCCACAGCAAAGCATCTTTTAACCAGCCCCACAAATGACATACCTGAAGGGCAGATTCTGCCAGCCCAGAGCCCTGCTACAGTGGCTCCTGCTTTGTGGGGTCAGCCCCTGCACAGCAGCCTGTTGTTGTAGTCATGGCCAGCCCTTACAACCAGTCAGCCCGAGGGTCAGTCCTTCCCACTAACATGCAAACAGCAATCAAAGCTCACCTACAACAGGTGGCACACAAACCCCACACCAGGGACACCTAGCTCCGGTGAGCTAGGAGACTGCACCACACAAGATATGAACTACATAGGCCATTCTGCCAATACACGGAGACGTAACAGACCTAATACACAGAAACAAACACGGGAAGTCAGTGAAAATGAGACAAGCATATCCCAAATGAAAGAAAAGGTCAAAATTCCAGAAAAACAACAACAACCCACATACACGCAAAATGGAGACAAGCTATCTACAAGACACAGAGTTCAAAACAAAGGTTATGAGAATGATCAGTGAGTTCAGGGGAAGAATAGATACACTCAGCAAAAAATAAGATAGAAACTATAAAAAAGAGCCAGTCAGAAATTAAGAATACAATTACTGAAATATGAATACATTAGAGAACATCAACATCAGATTAGATGAACCAGAGGATCCAGTCAGCAGTCTGGAAGACAAGGAAGAGGAAAACACCTAATTGGAGCATCAAACAAAAATAAGAATTTTAGAAGGGGAGGATAGTTTAAGGGACTTCTGGGACAACACCAAGCACACCAATGCTGCATCACAGGGAGACCAGAAGGAGAAGACAGAGAGCAAAAGATTGAAAACCTATTTAAGAAATAACTAGAAACTTTTTTAACCTTGTTAAATAAATAGACATATAAGTCCAGAAAATGCAGAGAGTCCCAAACAAGATGAACCCAAAGAGGCCCACATCAAAATTACACCATAATTAAAATGTCAAAAGTTAAAGACAAATTTAAAAGTAGAAAGAAAAATAAAGCGGTTACTACAAGGAAGCTCCCACAAAGCTATCAGCTTATTTTTCAACAGAAACTTTGAAGGCCAGAAAGGAGCGGCCTGAAATAGTCAAAGAGATGAAAAGCATAAACCTACAACCAAGATGACTCTACCTAGCAAGGCTATCATTTAGAATTGAAGGACAGATAAAGAGTTTCCCAAACAAGAAAAAGCTAAAGAAGTTCATCACCACTAAACCAGTATTATAAGAAATGTTAAAGGGACTTCTTTAAGTAGAAAAGATAAAAAATATGAATAAGAAAATATGGGAAAGAAAAAATGCTCACCGACAAAAGCAAACAGTTAAAAGCAGTGGCTCAGCCAACCATAAAGCTACTACAAAGGCTAAAAGGCAAAAGCAGGAAGATCAGGTGTAAGTATAAGCGTAAACTAAGGGATACATACAAACATATACACAAAAGAAGTAAGAAATGATGAAAACGAATGGGGAGGAGATGAGAAAAATGGTAGTGATTTTCTTTTACTGTAGCAATTTTAGAATATGTTTGAACATAAGCAACTATCAACTTAAAATAGACTGGTATAAACTATCTTGGTATATATGAAGCACGTGGTAACCATAAACCAAAAATCTGTAAGATTTTATACAAGAAATAAAGGTATCCAAGAACAACACTACAGAAAGTCATCAACATACAAGAGAAAATAGGAAGAGAATAAGAAAGGAACAGAGAAGAACTACAAAAACCAGAAAACAATAAAATGCCAGTAATTACATACCTATCAGTAATTACTTCAAATGTAAATAAAGTATTCCAATCAAAAGACAAATGGATAGCAAAGATGTAGTACAAATACACAATAGAAAATTTCTTGGCCAAAAAAAAGAATCAAATTTTGACATTTGTAACAACCTGGGTGGATATAAAGGGTATTATGCTAAGTTAACGCAGAGAAAGACAAACACCATACGATTTCACTTGCATGTGAAATCATAATAAACAAGATAGTAACAAACTCACGTATAAAGAACAAATTGATGGTTGTCAGATGGAGGAGGGTATGGATGAAAAAGGTGAAGGGATTAAGAGGTACAGATTGTCTATTACAAAATAGTCATGGCAATGTAAAGTACAGCATAGGGAACATGGTCAGTATAATGGGTGGGCAAAAGTAGGTTTACAGTCATTTGTATGGAAAATAATACAATGATCTATAATAACCTATAATAATAAAAGCACAATATGCTAATTAGACCAGACAGAAGAACGACCTTCCAGACAAAGCCAGGGCTGCGCGGGCCTGTGAGGGCTGAGGCAAGCTGCTATGGCTGTGAGGGCCGAGCCTCTTGCACAAATTCCATGCATCAGGCCTCTAGTGAATTAATAATACAAGAATAAACTATGTTTTACATATTCAGAACCATAAACCTACTTTTGCTCACCTCTCTCTCTTGTAATAACTATGCATGGTGTTAGATGGATTCTTATCAGGGTGATCACTTTGTAAGGTATATAAAATGTCCAATTACAACATTATACACCTGAAATTAATATAATATTGTATGTAAGCTATAATTGAAAAATACTGATAAATAAAAACTATACCATTCTCTTTTCCACTCCAACAATGACCCCTTCCCAAACCAGTCTGGAGCTGGACCTCTGTGTGCAGTGATGGACTGCCCTAGGTATGCAGATTACTAATTTTAGCCCTGCCTAGTATATTCCACACAGATCCACTCTGAACAAGCTAGAGCAACACTCCTTCTCTTGGCTCCTCCACTATTCCATAGCAACCATTGTGTATAATAACCTGTCCTTGGGAAGCTGACAGTTTGTTTCTTCAGAGCTATTTTGAAAATCTATTATGTATCCTCCCCTAGCCCAAGCACCAGCCCATCCCCAGTGGTTTCTCGTCAGCCTCATCTTCAGTTGAAATATTTGTCCCCACTTTCTCCTATAGCAAAGGGACTTATTGACACCAAGTCAGAGCCCTGGTGTCTCTTTCCTCCCATGCTGTCCATTAACTAACTCACATGTCTGTCCTTCTCCCTCTTACCACTGCTCTGGGCTGGATGGTGCTGCTGGCACAGGTGCTTGTGCCTCACCACCACAGCTGGCATGGAGGGGTGTGAAAAAAGGTTTGATGACTGGTCTTCCTAACTAGGTCAGACTGTCTGTGCCAGTGGCAAAAGGCAGACATGTGTGGCTGCAACATGCACACACAAGCATGCATGTTGTCAACCCATGCTGGCTGAGGCTGGCCACCATACCATAAATCATACACTCTTCTGTGTCCTGAGCTCTTTCTCTGCTCTCCTTCCTTAGGACTCTCTGTAGAGCCGTACAATGCCTTCTTCCCATTTCAGGGTGTCTCCCTGGAATATTGATGGGAATGTCCTGGGGCACAGTTCTCTTCCCTCTGGCTTGCCAGCACCAATAGCTAACTCTCTCTGCTCTCTTGTCTGAAATTGGATGAAAGAAGAAGGTCATTTTGTTTGCCCAGTAGCCAAATCCAACTAGTGGGAAGAAAATACAGTGTGTTCTCCCTCCTGGAAGAAAATCTTATTAGACTGATGGCTCTATTTATATAACTAGTCCTCCTACTCTGAAGTCAGGCAGATTTTGAAAGAAGAAAAGAAACACTTTTAGCCATTGTCTACATTATAAAGAGTTTCAAAAGTACATTTGGATCCTGTTATCTCAAGACACATTATTACAGAGGGTTGGTTTGAACTCTATCCTGTGGAACATCCAACAGCTCTAAGCCAAAGCCTTCTCCTGTGTAGCAGATCTCAGGAGACATGGAGTGCTGTGCTCAACACCAGCCTTACAAGGAGATGGCTCCATTGCACACTCATCCTGTGTTCATTATCTCCTTCCTTTTATTGATGCAGATATAAATGCATGTTAAAACCCAAGTATTATTTGTCTTCTTGTTTTGAGATCATCTTTAGAAATTTGTACTTTCACAGTAATTGTTTCCCAGATATTATCACTACCACTGTTGGAGTCTGGGACTGTGAGAGCAGAAACAGATTTGTTCTGTCTTCACTGGCTGCAAAGTGGAGGAACAGGGAGAGCCAGATGAGTTTCAGGGTCAAGGCTAACCTCAGACTCTCAGTCTCTCAGGCCACGCTCCTGCCTTTAGGTAGAACAGGATGGACCTACAGTTGGTTTAACAAGATGCTTACTGATAGGACCATTTATCAAGGGCTTCTATGTGATGTGCATTTTACATGGATTATCCCATTCACTTGTCATAGCAACCTTCTGAGATACAGGGAAATCTTTGTTTCATAGTTGGAGAAGCTGAGGCCCAGAGAAGTTAAGAAAGGTGTACAGGTCACAAAGCTCGTTGGCGATAGAACTGGTAGACCGACACAGATCATGGAACTACAGAGCCTAACCATCATAAGAGCTCTTACATTTTTACATGTTTCCCTAGTTTACAGTAGGCTTCCCAGGACATTCTTGTACAAACCTGCCCTAAGTCTCTTACATTGCACTGTAGAACTTCTTTCGGGAAGAGGCATGGCTGACTGCTCTCTCCTGTGGTCAGAGTTTCTCTTCGGCCCTGACAGAACTGCTGAGTTCCTCATTCTGAGGTCAGGTGTGCCTCTGATTCCTTCCACAGCCTGTAGTTAGATTTCACTTTAAGGAGGGCCACAGTAGGCAGGGTAATTCGAAATGAGCCCATGCATTCTTGATCACTTCCCAGCCCCTGCTTCCCATTCAGCTTGACACTTACATTTGGGGTGGAGTCAGATTTTCCGCCCTGGCCTCCTCACTCTGCAGCTCGTAAAGTGCTTTTATTGACCCTAGAAAACTTCTGCCTCCTTCAGTAATGTGTCCAGAATCTTTCATGAGGACACTTTATTTTTCTCCTTGGCTGACTTTCTCATTTGGCCCACAGTCAGGAAGGAGGTCATTTGAGGTGAGGCAAATTTTAAGTAGACCTTAGACACAGACAAATGATTGCTCAAACATTGTTAACTTGTTTGGCGTTTGGGTCCTCTTAGGGACATAAGCAAATAAAGGAAGTTTTCTATGAAAGGATTATGCCATTGACTTCTGAACAGCAGGAACACTGTGCTTAGGAGAGTTCTGTGCCTGGCCCGGGGCAGCAAGCTCCTTGGTCCCCAACCCTATATGCCTCTACCACTGTGTCCTGTCAAAGACTTCAGGTCAGGGACTAATGTCACCTGTTCCCTTAACTCCCCATCTCTGAATCTCTAGAGGGGGGTAGTCATAGAAGGACTGTAATATCATCCTTAAAGTGGTCCCTGTCCAAGTTTCTGTTTCTTGCTATTTGTTCTCCTCTTGCCTCTTTATGAGCCCCTTCCACTGCCACCTTGGCTTTCTTCTCAATCTGGGCCAGGACGCAGGAGCCATGCAAGTCAGGAAGCAGAGCCAGCCAGAAGTGGTGGGACTGGGCTGACCAGGGCCCATCTTCCCCTCTCAAGAGGCAGCCACTGTTCAACCCCAGGCTTCTTTTATCCAGAAAAAGGTCTAGTGTTCCAGAATATCCCATTTTCCAAGATAAATTGGAAAACTTGACTTTTATGTGATGAGACATTTCCTAGTCTTTGAATGTGTGGCAAGTAATTAAAAGTATTTTTAAAACACACTATATGGGCCAAACAAAATGTCTGAGGCCTGGGCCAGTCTCAGTTAGCATTCTCTCTCCCTCTCCTTATTCCTGCTGCCCTCGCAGTTTTAGCTCTTGCTCTTTCACCGGATGTTGATGTCTCAAGGTTAGCTCTCTAATCCCCAGCTGCACCCAGACTTACATAGCCAGTCATCTCCATGTAGATGTCTCTATACCTGAAATGCAAAGCTGAGCTCATCAACCTCCCAAATCTATATACTGTAGGTCTTAAGAAATGTTCAATGGTTTGGTTTTGTTCCTTTGACAAAAATACCATTACTATTGAATATTTTATTTAGTTAATCCTCACCGAGGATGTTTTTTCCATTGCTTTTCAGAGAGAGTGAAAAGAGAGAGGGAGAGGGGAGGGAGAGAGAGAAAAAGAGAGAAACATTGATGTGAGATAGACATCAAGTGGTTACCTCCCACATGTGCTCCAACTGGGGGTGGGGAGCGAATCAGAAACCCAGGTACATGCCCTTGACCAGGAATCAAACCCATGACCCTTCAGTGTATGGGCCAACACTCTAACTACTGAGAATACTGGCCAGGGCTTCCATTAATATCAATACCACTCATAGTAATCGGTTGCGCCCCTCTTAACCTAGTTCTCTTACCCAACACCACAACTCTGTCAGCTGACCAGTGCAGATGGCCCCTTAGACCTTCTCTCTGCCCCCAGTGGGATGTATTGTGTTTGTTCTTTGTCCAATGGCCCTACAGGACTTGCTGCCAGCTTTTCCTCCCCACTAACAGACACTCTTCCAATTTCTGAACCTGTCTGTCTTCTCAGCTTTTATCTCAACCTCCTCAACTGCTCATCTGCCACCAATGTCTACCCCTCCATTAGGGCCGTATTCATTACACTGTGGCAAGAGTCACCTCCCAAATCACAGCACAGCTCTTGTCACTCACCCTTTCACATGGGTCCTACTGGCTTCCCCTTGGTTCCTCAACCATCCCCATATGCCAGCCTTGCCACGCCATGTGCTCCTCCATCAACATACCGGGTGCCTGCATGCATCTGTGCTGACTGTACTGGGCATGAAAGTGGAAGACAATGTGCCTATGTTGACTCTATTCATCTGCCTATCTCTCGTCCAATGCCACCTCTTTCATGAGGCCATTTCTTGCCTTCTCACCACCAGCCCCCATTGCTATCTATCCAGTTCCCCTTCAAAGTTCCCCCAGTGTTTTTGCTCTCTTCTCATTTCATCCAGCTGTGTATTGCGGATAAAGCTTGCTTGCCCCTCCCCCTTCTCTGATCAGCTCCTTCATCATATCACTCCCACTATCCTTGTCATCTGTGTCTGCACAAGGCCCAATGCACTACCTTGCATAGACACCTGCCAATCTCTGTAAATGGAACTGAATTAAACTTTAAGTGGATGGTTGTATCTAAGAGCTCGAGACTAGCTATTCAAGGTCAAAACAAAAATGCTTTGTTATTCAAAAGGACTTATCAGAACCCTGAAGTATCAAGCTAGTGAAAAGGTTATTCTGACTGTCTCCATTTCCAGGAATGCAGGTTTTAGAGCAGCTGCCAAGATCTGCTCTAGTTTTCCTCAGGCAACACCTTTCCCCACTGCCCTGTGGAAGCTGGCCTTCAGTGCTGGGGCAGGGAAGAAAGGGCAGGGTCTCTCGGACTCTGGTGTTTCTGCCACCCTGACATCCAGAGCCATGCACTGTTCCCGTTGGCCAGAAGAACAAGTTGTACCCACACAGTCACAACTGTCCTCCACTAGCATCACTGGCAGGCTCCCTAGGAATTTCCCACAAGCCATCTGGATCTGTTCTCCCATCCTTGGATCCTGAGTTTTTAGAAACACAATTTTTTTTTAAATTAGTTATTAGAATAGATACTGTTCTTCTAGCAGGGGTGGTATCCCATTGACTTCCCTAAGGAAAGAATCTACCTGTTTCTTTTATGTATGCATTTCCCTTTCCTTGCTGAGTGGCCGATAATGATACTCCCAACATCCGGGAGAGCCCATGTAGCAGAACCCCTAGCTCTCCCAGAACTGAGTTACCTGTGAGCTATGTATCACCTGCCTCCACGCCGACCACTGCACCTGCCTGGAGAGCCAACTGATCCCTTTCTGGCTCCCCTTCCAGTCCTGTGGCTGCAACCCTTGTCAATCCCATCCATGTCTTCCCTTTTAATTGGCTCTTTAAAGCTGTTTCAGCATTTTCTGAGGCCCATCCTGTCGGATTTGCTTAGGGACTTTCCCGCCACCTCCTTTCTCCATTTGATCCTTTTCAGCTGAAGCAACACTGGAGGCTTTGCAGCTGACACCTGGTGTGGTGGCCTGGCTGCCTCTAACCTCTAACACCATCTTTTCACATCTGCACCTTCCACAAGATCGCCTTTGTATTGACTGTGGAAATTTCCACTCCAAAGCAGTTTCTATGAACACAGCATCACTTTTGTCCTGCATCCATAAATCAAACCTGGAAAGGGGTGCTCAGGGCCTGTCATCAGGTGTCATAAACTTGTTCAAAGATAATGCGATTTAAATTTAAAACCAAAAACAAAATATATTATCCGAGGCAATTTTCTTTAAAAAAATGGGAAATTAAGTTAGCTTCAGGGTCTTGAAATCCAAAATCACATTCTGGCCGTGAAAAGCGAATTATCCCATACAGTCCCCGGTCAGGATGTGACCAGAACACCTTTAATTAGCCATTTTGTGAAAGTAGATTTAGCTCAAATGTCTTGATAGGAGCACAGCCTCAGAAGAGTTTCTCAATTGATATGAAGACATGAGGTTTATAAACACACATTGAATGTGTGATGATGCTTTTTTAGTTTTTGGCCCATGTAGCAAGATTCTAAATCATTAAACATTTTGGGATGGAAGGACAGGGGAGAAGGGAGCATCTTGAAAAAAAACTTTTTACTTGAAACCATGATATCTTTGTTAGTTAAAGAAAAGTGGCCAACTTTGTCTAACCAAGAGCCAGAACACAGAATGGGTAAGTTTTTCACCCTTGCGGCCTCTTCACAGAGATCTTCAAAATAATGGCTCTCACTCTTCTCTCTGTGGTCTTGTCAGAGTGGGGATCCCAGCCAGCCAGTCGGGTCTCAGAAAAATGTCACAGCTGTTCCTAAAAGTAGCCCCATTCATAAGATGTGGGCTGTCTACAACTGCAGAGTTGGAGAAAGGCTCACTACTTATAAAGAGTTTCTTTTCTTCAAAGAGGAAAGAAAAATACATGGTATTTACAGAAAACTGGACCCTTCAGCTTTATTTTAGTGGCCACGTCTGAGATGGAAGTGGGGAAGGCCGTAAATACACAAGCAATTGTGCCGTTAAGGGATGATTCACCCTGGCCGTGCTGCTCTCGATGGAAAATTCAATGAGTTAAGATCATCCCGGGGCTTCTCTGCCAGCATGGGCGCCCACCATCTGTGATATACTTGTGGTAAATGACTGAGTGATCTACTCTCTTTCTTCCCTTCTCTCGCAGTTCATGACCAAGAACCCCACTATGCGCTTGGGCAGCCTGACTCAGGGTGGCGAGCACGCCATCTTGAGACATCCCTTCTTTAAGGAAATAGACTGGGCCCAGCTGAACCATCGCCAACTAGAACCACCTTTCAGACCCAGAATCGTAAGTGTCTAAGCCCATCGCAACAGACTTGTCTCTTTCTCTGATATCATAGTGTTCCACCAAAGTCTATTGAGCAACACGATGGTTCCCCATGGAATAACCACACCAGAAGTCCAGCCTGACACTTGGCAGGGCAGCCTCACCCCGGAGTCAACACCACGTGCCCAGGTTACTTCTCACAAAGTTCTCGCATCTTGCATGCTACTATAGCGCAGAGCTGAGGCCAGAATAGGCCAAGTCCCTTTTGTCTGAAGAATACCAAGAGTACCAGAGGTACCTCCCCAAGCTGAGTGGGGCAGCCTTCCTGAGGGTGGTCCAGCTCTTGGTCTGAAAAGTAAGCTCTTTCTTAGCTGTGTGTCTAGAGATCCACATGGGAAAGCAGAGATGCTGGGCTTGCAGTAAGTCCAGAGTTAGGGGAATGAGGTATGCTCCAGAGGTGGAGAGAAAAGTATTATTGACTCAAATATGAGAAGTGAGAGGTATAATAACAGCAGAAATGACCTTTTCGGCATAGTTTATAAGGATATAAAAATACCAACATTTCCAAGCACACAATTAGTTTAATGTATAAGAGCTTACGAGGTTGGATACCAAGCACCCAAAAGTAAAGCCACTGTCTTCAATGGGCAACCACCTGCCATCTCCCATGGGATAAGGGAAGCTCTGCCAGCTGGGCATAATGAATCTCACAGGTGGGTAAAGGAAGAGGCTGTTGTTCCCTAAACTCAGCGTTTCCAAGAAATCTTCCGAGAAAATCCCTTCAAGCACCAGACCTGGGTACAAACAAGAAGTGGGGCAAATGTGCACTCAGCCTCCATTGGCAAATATCAGCTTGTGTGCCTCTCAGTAAGGCCTGTGGAGAAGTGGCACCTCAGTGAATGGAGAGTAAAGGGTGAGTGAGCCAGCTGGTTCAGGCGACCAAGTTAATTCCTTAGCCTCCCAGCCTACGGCTGGCCTTACTCAGCAAGATTTTCATGGGGTTAGAGAATTGGTGGTTACCAAATGCCATAATTATACACAATGCAGTAGATTTACTATAAAACGCTGTGTAATCATAATTGTTATAACTGTAAATAATGCTACAGTGTGAGTGGCAGAGCACTTCTCTGAACTCACTGGGCTGAGACTCATGGAAGACGCGAGAAAGTCCTCAAGTACGTAATCTGACCCTTGTTTCCTTATTGACAGAAATCCAGAGAAGATGTCAGTAATTTTGACCCCGACTTCATAAAAGAAGAGCCAGTTTTAACTCCAATTGATGAGGGACATCTCCCGATGATTAACCAAGATGAGTTTAGAAACTTTTCCTTTGTATCTCCGGAACTGCAACCTTAGCCTGATGGAAGGAGAGAGTGATGTGAGAATCACAAGGGGATGCCAATTTTCCAGGGATTTCCTTTGTGGGGAACTCCCCAGCATCCGAGTTAGAGCAAGAACCTTAATGTCAGGGAGTAGGTGATGAACTCCGAGGGACGGAACTTCAAGAGAGCAACTATTTCAAGTCCTGAGGGAGCCATGGCACTGGAAATAGTACTGAAGTGAGAGTTCATGACAAAATACACTGATCAGCCTATGAGTTTCCAAGGCTATCTCAGGCTTGGGATATTAAGAAGAACCAAAAGGAGAGAAGTTGTGAAGAATAAACTAGATCCTAGAGAATATTCTGAGCCAAACAGAATATTTTCAAGGGACAAGTCAAGACTTTGTATGGACTTGTCTGTGCTCTTTAAATCTGTAAGCCAGTGAGCTCCTAAGACTAATGAAGAATCTAAAGATAAGGAAACGGGTGGCTTTCCAAATAGAACGATTTACTCTGAAGAAACAAAAATATGGTATGCAAAAAATTATAACCTAAAGCCCAATCTTGAAAACAGATGTTGGGCATCAAGACAACATTCCAATTTATTCCCTTATCCTTACCTTGATATTTATTGAGTGCCCAGTGAGATGGTGCCACAATATTGAGTGCCCGGTGGGCTAGTGTAAACAGATGTGAGTTCACCAGGTTTTCATTCCACAGTCCATTGATTTACCTGAAGGGCGTTTGCATTTTGTGAAATGCCTCTCCACGTTGCACACGCCATACTTTGTCTGTACTCAGCTGTTTTCACACCAGGCTCACTGCCACACAGCAACTACCCACACAACCAGCAGATGAACTAAAGGTGCTTGCTGCCTGCTGACTTGTGGAATCTCACCGTTGCTCTGGACTCCTCCGTGAAGAATTGCATGCCACTCATGTCAGTGACGAGACTTATGGCTTATACATTAGCAGTTTATTTAAATTATATTTTAAGAGATGGAGATGTTTGTTTGGTATGCATCTTAATAACTAGAAATGGCTCTGTAAACAGGACATTTATTGAAGAAGGAACTTATAATATGTACCCATGTATGCAGTTGGGGAATTTTATCTGGCTGGAAATAAATGCATTTTGTAGCAAAAGGAATTTTTTTTGTCTAAAAAAATTTATTCCATCCCCTCTAGAAGAGTAGATATCCAATGAATCCAATGAATAATAGCTATGAGCAGAATGGATAGAACTCTTGACTTAAAGCAAATTCCTGAGAGGAAAGGTTGACATAACCTTCTGTGTATCCCTTAAATGAACACAGCCTGTCTCTTACCAAGATGTCTGTTCTGAATCACAGCAATGACTGCTAAGCATTGTTGCAACAGATAAACCCTTGAGCTCTCAGTAGCTAGATATATTATTTCTCCTTCATATAAAATGTAGTGCAAATTCAGCAGCCCTCTTCTATCTTATAACTATGCCATTTGGAAAATGTAGCTTCTAAGGTTGCCATGATAAAGAAGAGAGTGTGGATGAAGGACATGCTTGCTGCATAACCACCTCACTGAGAAAAGACATACATCAATCGCTCGCATTTGATTGGCCAGTATATGGCCTCACTCTACCTACAAAAGGGATGGGCAATTACAGAGCAGCAAGGGGTGGCTGGCCAGTAGTAACAGTCTCTGCTGGGAGTTCTTTTTCAAAAATTATTATTATCTCTATTTCCTATGCAGTAGTTTATTTTTTATTGATTGATTTGAAAATTTTCAGAGAGAAAAGCATACATTTGTTGATCCATTTATTTATGCATTCATTGGTTGACTCTTGTGTGTGTCCTGACTGGGGATGGAACCCACAAACTTGGTGTATTGGAAGGATATGCTAACCAACTGAACTACCAAGCTAGAGTCCTTGGGGGTTCTTTTTTCATTCCAAGGTGGTAAGTGACTTTTGAATTAGTAGAGTAGCTAGGAACCTCCCTTTTACTTTTGTTTAGCCCTTCCTGGACACTCTCATTTAGACACTTTACACTAGATCTTCCTCATATCCCTGGGAGGTGAGGCAGGTCATTCTACCACTACTTCCAGTGTGAATACTGTGGCACATCCTATCTAATAAAAGGGCGATATGCAAATTGAGTCACTCCAACACAGAGAATGGCCTCCCCTATGTGGTCAAAGATGGCTGCCCCCATGTGGACACAAGATGGCAACCACAAAATGGCCTGTAGGGGGGAAGGCAGTTGTGGATGATCAGGCCAGCAGGATAGGGTAGTTAGGAGGAACCACACCTGCAGGGGAGGGCAGTTTGGGGGACTAGGCCTGTAGGGGAAGGCAGTTGGAGGTGACCAGGCCTCCAGAGGAGGGCAATTGGGGTTTACCAGGCCTCCAGGGGAGGAAAGTTGGGGGGTACCAGGCCAAAAGGGAAGGGCAGTTGAGGGGGGAGAGACAGGACAAAAGGGGAGGGCCATTGAGGGTGACCAGGCCAGCAGGGGAGCAATTAGACATTGATCAGGCTGGCAGGCAGAAGCAGTTAGGGGCAATCAGCAGGCAAACAGTTGCAAGCTAGCAGTCCTATATTGGGATCGGGCCTAAATGGGCAGTTGGGCATCCTTCAACAGGTCCCAGATTGGAGATGGGGCAGGCTAGGCTGAGGGACACCCGACCCCCATGCACGAATTTCATGGACAGGGCCTCTAGTTTTATAAATAAGAGTGAAAGAGAGGCTCAGAGGAGTTGAGTTATTGGTTACCTTAAAGGTTTCTGACTTGGTAAGGAGTGAATCTAGTCTAGAGTCTAAATCTTTGAAGTACTATCTCAACAGACTTCTGGAAAGGGGGGGATCATTCTGACCTTGGGACTCTTTGGCCTATAACATAGTTACTTTGCAGTTCAGGGTCTTCTACTGCTCTGTAGGGTGATTAGCTTGCTATGGTTTGTCCCACACTGGTAAGGAACCATGAAGAAGAAAGCGTGCCTCTTGTGCATGTTTACACAATCCATTATCACGGCCCTGTGAGGGACCCACAGTCCTCTTTGATGAGCCTGTGGTCACTCAGCAGCTTCCCTCTTCACAACCTGTTCTCCAGACTGCTACATGGGTCGGTTTGGGCTAAGTCCATTCTCTTAAGGTAATTTCAGATCTACCAGACAGATTATTGGCAACCAATCAGTTTTCTATAACAGAATTCTATTGCTTCTTCCTCATTTCTCTTTTATATGTGAGGAGGGAGCATATTCAGGATATCTACTAACTCTGTCTCTTACTCCAGGGTCAGAGACCAGTTTCACATCTTTCATCAGTTCTTCTAAACTTTGCATCCTTTCTGAGGATCACAAGGTCGGTGGCCAGCCTGCACTTCCTGGGCAGACTGGCCACAAGCCATTCAGTCAGCAAGTGCTGAGTCTGCTGCAGGAACTGATGGGTTCCCTGAGCTCAAATGGCAGCATGAGGTCATGAGCCTCTCCCCAAACTCCCCTTCCTCTTGGATAAGAAATATTTAGAGATCTTCAGGTCTTATTCCCCTGTCGTCCTCCCCAGCTAGTCCCACACCCATTTGTCCCCACCCTCTCAAGATATTCCACACTGCACTAGACATGCAGTCCTAAGTATCTAAAAGAATAACTTCAAAGCATTTGCTTTGAGATGATCAGTTTTTGACTGCAAAGATGTTTTCACTTCATAATAATTACTAGCATTTAGTGGATGTTTTTTATCTTTTCAAAGCATTTTAAATTCGCTTACTCATTCAGTAACCCCAAGAGCTGTGTACTCTCATCGTCATTGTACAGATAGGGAAACTGAGGTATTCCAAAATTAAGCAACTGCCAAAGTCACACAACTAAAGCAATTTAACTCCAGAGTTTCTATTTTTATAGCACAATTTTGTGAGGTTTCTTTAGTAAAGCCAATTCTACTTTTTCCCACTTCTAGAGGTTTTAAGAATTAAAAAAAAGTGTAAAACTGGGATTGGCAGGGAGCACTAAATAAACTGCCAACTGGGCAGGACATTACTTAGTCATTCTGTCTTGGCTCTCTGTCCCATTTATCAGCAGTGAGATTATGTAATTTGCATGTCAAAGGCCTGGCACTGGTAACCCCCTGAAAGGAACTGGGGCAGGCCAGAGTGATGCAACGGGGACTTGGGCCTCCCCAAGGAAGAGGAAATTGTCTGGTCATACTATATCCTGCAAACCCCTTCTGAACCCCTGGGTAACCTCTCAGTCTTGGTGGGATTTCCAGTCCTTTCCCTTTAGGGGAATGAGCCTCTTCTCGGTTTAGTAACTTACCCACCCTGCTGTCTCCTGGGGCATCACAGGAAGAAGGCATGTAGCCTGGTCCTGAGTGGGCAGCTGCATTCTTCCAGCTACAAAGCTGATGTAACTTGGTAGCAAAGAGCAAAAATAAAACACCCCATTTACCATGTATTGACCTTAATTGGGTACAGCTTGCCTTGAAAATATTCCAGCCAGAGATTTGGCCTTGACCATATCACGGGCAATGCCATAAAGTGTTATGTCTTCTTTATCTCCAGATTTAGTCAACCTCATTACTTCATCTGGCTGTGTTGACTCTAAAATGACTGGACAGTCCAATGCGACTGCCCCTGGCTCAGAATCACACTGGGTCCTATCACTTCTCATTTCATATCATCTGAGGATAAGTCTCAGATACAGCCTGAGACATTCACAGAGGAAAGGAGCCCTGTGGCCATAGATTCTCCTGAACCGAGTTGCAGTTGAATAGAGTAAGCCAGGCTGACAGCTATTAATGGGGCTTGGTAGTGTCCCCTCACTCCTGCATTGAAGCAGAACCAAAGCCAGGAATGCCACTCTCAGCTTCATCCTGTCCCAGCTATTCCCATTGCCCCCATCACCCCTACTCCCATGTCACTTGTCCTTTCTCTCTCCCCCTTCCTCACTCTGTATTTCCTAGTATGTACTCTCTCCCTTCCTCTACCATTTGATTTTCAGAGCCCAACCTGGCATATGAGCCAGTTTCCTCACCACCAAGATTGATACAAAATCCTTATTTGCATATTTGTATTATAGGCTCTTTTAGAGGCCAAAAATGGCAGCCGCCATTGTATTTCTCCCATGTATTCCTGAACCTTTGGCATCACCCTGTGACATCTCTGGTCCTGGTATTGACTGCCTATCAGAGCAATCCTGCCTACCCTGCCCACCATCGTTCCGGGAGGCAAGATGCCACAGGGGTGAAGAGCACAGGCTTGAGTAGAATGCACACCTGTGTGCTGGATCTGCCACTCACTGTGTGTCCTTGGGGAAAGTCAGTTTTTTCCCCAGATCTCAGTGTCATTTGTGAAATGGAAGTGAGAATGGCACCAGCCCACCTCATATTATTACAGCAGGCACTAGTATGATATTCTGTGTGGATCAGGAACCCCAGGGCTGGGAAGTAGAAAATGTTTAGTCACTGTTAGCAATTATTATTGTCAGCCATCCAGAGAGCCAGAGAACATTGCATGTGAAAGCGGCAGAAAATGGGTAGAATGGGACAGACTTCATGCTGCTTGTCTCATCTGATGGGGATACTGTACCAGCTTCAAGTTGGAGGGGCTTATTTTTCTAGCTAGTTGGGGACAGAGATTGCTCAGGAGATTTGGTCAGTCCCTCCTGACCTGACTGAAGTTCAGGATCCATATTGAGTATTGATCAGTTTTGAAATTGCTGCTCACCCTAAAAAACAAGGGCAAGAAATATCCATGGCTGTCCCTACAAAGTCTCTTCTCTCAAGCCTTTCAGGAATACTTTTGTTCCTATGGATTTAACCTGATGGTACATTTAACTCACTTCTGACCAAATGACACAGAGACTACAACCTAACACAGTATCTACTGGCTACCCTCTAGATACCCACATGCCTGTGGGCCCATCAGAAAAGCAAGGACATGTACTCAAGCAGTTGACCAGGACTCGGCATGCCTAAGGATTTGAAGCTAGTGATAGACCTAAGGCTTCCTCTCCCCAGATGAAGATATATGTGAAGAAGTTTCTAGTAATGTGAGAAGCCCTGTAGACTGTGTATTCCTACAGCACCCCGTTCTCACACATGAGCTTTCCAGACCTCCCAGGGCTACCTTTCTCCTACCACCAAAGCAGTTCTTGCCTCACAGGGTTTCATTCTTCTAAGGACTTGGACCAAGCTAGAAAACTTGGGCTAGACAAAGTGAAGATTGTGTAGTCAAATGTCCATGTGGGTTGCAGAGATTAAGACAGGAATCTTCTTTGGACATATTTCAAGTTAGAAACCAGGGATCATCTAGTAGTCATTTGATCTATGAGTGTCAGCAATAACCTGGATAACCCCTCAAATTCGTCTAGCCTTGTGCTCTCATGACTAACGGTGAGCCTAGGGATATGGTTGATCAGCCTCCACCAGCAGATATCAACCCTGTATTACTCTCACGACACACAAACCTCCATCACTTGAATTATCTTCCTGTTCATCTCTGTACAATCTTTGCACACCAGCACACCCACTCTGTGAGTGTGTGTGTGTGTGTGTGTGTGTGCGCGCGCGCTATTTCAACCCCAAATTCCCTGTAGGCTTACACTCACTTTTTTCTAAAATCACATAGCAATATTTCATACCTGGATGCCTTTCATATTTCTCATGCTTGTTCATACACAGGAAGGAAAAATGCTTTCTGAAGTTAAGATAAGCAAAAGATCACCAGCAAGATAAGTCTTCTGTAGCCACTAATGAGTACTTGTGAATGAAAGAGAAAGCAGTATTCCTCAATTCTGCTCCCTCTGTTTTGTTTTTCCTCAAATAAAGTGATTTTTCAATAAGAAAAGGTTACAATGAATTGTATAGTCCAAGGTAGATAAAGAGTTGATATAAAGCATTCAGGTAAGTACAGGCAACATTTCAGAACAGAATTATTTAAGTAGTAATTTATGAGCACTGGAAGGGGTACTAATAATTAGGACTGAACAGAAGTTTATAAAAACAAGCCTGGAAAGTCTTCTTGGATGGTTACTAGATGGTTCATCAGAGAGATGTGATAGGTTTCACATAGCTGAGTTTCAGCAACATACGTGACAGAGTCTCATTTCCTTGTGGCCAAGCCAACTCATTAATCAATGGTACCCAAAGTATGGTGGCCAGTAAATTAGAATCCACCTGGAAGAGTGTTCTGCACCCGTGGGCAGCCCCTGCTCCTCTGAAGTGAACAAATATCATGTCTTTCTTTAATCTTAGATTTTCCTTTAATTTTATTTTAGATTTCTAACTATCAACATCATGACTAAACACAAAAATTAGGCAGTGGGACAAAGTGCTACTATGTTTTCAATCTCCTCCCAGGAGATTCTGATAGAAAAAAAATAAACTGTAGCTTAGAGAAGCAATCACTTGTTGCACTAATATTTATTGAGCACCAACCATATGCCTAACATGTTCTTGTTGCTTGGATAACTAGAGTGAATAAAAACACCCAAAGATCCCTACATTCATTAATGTACGTTGAAATATAGAGAGGTTCTATTTTTTTGCCAAAATTAATCCACTTAATAGTAAAGTGACCTGACTGGTATATCTCAGTGGTTGAGCATTGACCTATGAACCAGGAGGTCACAGTTCGATTTCCAGTTAAGGTACATGCCTAGGTTGCGGGTTCAATCCCCAGTGTAGGGCATGCAGTAGATAATCAATGATTCTTTCTCACCATTGATATTTCTATCTCTCCCTCTCCCTTCCTCTCTCATATATATATATATATATATATATATATATATATATATATGAATAAAGTGGCCTCATGGTCTTCCCTTCCTCATAATTGTATCCGTAGCACCTGGCACATTATAAGTGCTTAAGAAATCTGTGCTATTGAATTATGTAATCAAAGCTGGGTGTCAAACACACTTTTTGACTCCAAAAATAATATTCTTTCACAGCTCTGTGCTGGAACAAATTTAAGAAATAAATATAACCTGTACTCGGGTCTGAGAAAGCTAATTATATCAGGACAAGATGTACGTGATAAGACTTGACAGCATGAGTAAAAAAAATCAGGCAGAGGCATAGAGTAAATTCAATATATGTATCCATCCAACAAGCATCAGGATTCATTAGAACCTTTTACAAATGACAGGGACATTACAATGAGCCATAATCCTCACTATCCTGAGGCGTAGGGTCCAGTGAATGAATAGCAGGGTGCTGCAGATGCCAAAAAGATGAAACTGCAGTGTTAGGCTCCAGAGTTGCAACCATGGAGCCTCAGGTGAGGGGAATGATGAGCCCCACTGAGCCAATAATTAGACTGTGCCTAGGAAACTGGACCTAGGTCTAGACTCCACCATAGAGAAAAATAGAGTTGAATCATGACATGGCCAGTGTTGCTCAGTGGTTGAGTGTTGACCCAGGCACCAAGAGGCCATCAGTTTGATTCTGGGTCAGGTTGCTGGCTTGATCCAGTCCCTCTCTCTCTTTCTCTCTAAAAGCAATAAAAACATATATATATAATAATAGCTGAATCATGATCAGAGGAAAGGGAACTAAGTAATGAAGGGAGTGATAACATGTAACACAGCAAGTGAGGAGGTGAACTGGGGGTTAGCCTGAGAAGAAAAGTCAGGGTAAATTTCTAACCACCTTTGAATAAGTGAAAAACTATTATGGCCATCTTTAAGCTGCACTCCAAATATTTCCAGCTCTCTGATTCCTGGGCATGGAGTATGAGCCCCTTTACAGTCTTATTAAGTATAGTTCAGGCCACTGGAATAGTTCTAGCCAATGAGTTCAGAGCATAATGATGCATACATAGTACTTGCAAGCTAGAACACTTCGGTGCTGCTGATGGACTCTCTTTTTCCTCCAGTAAATGGCCACGTTGAGAGAGAATAATTTGGCTGACAGCCTGAGTCTCTGAGTTAATGAGCCATGTACTCAGTCAACCCTTGATGGACATTTTACACAAGCAAGCAAGAATTATCATTTGTCTTACTGTTGTTCGGTGCTGCTGAGATTACAGCAGTTGTTCATGTACCATAACCTATGCCTGCCATATAGAGGAAGACTGGTCTGGGTGTTTACAGCTCCCAGGATTAGAACTAGGATGATGTCAGGCAGCAACAGGTTATAGAATTTGTTTTAACATAAAAATGAGCTTTTTCATAAAGGTGCTCCTGTGGAAACAACATCTTTGGAGGGAAGGAGTTCACTGTCGCTGGGCATCTTCAGTCTACAGCTCTCAGCAGGATGACGGACAGAAGTCAGACTCGATAATCATAGAGTGGTCCCTTCCAACCCAAGAGAATACATTGCCATAATCTGAAATGTAGTTAGCAAGCAATCTATCGTTGTGCAGTTTCCCCTGGCCCACTGGGTAGGCCTGGAGTTGGCTCACCATAATGTTTCCACTGGTCACATGCCCAGGCCCCTGCTGCTCTCACTGTACCACAAAGTCATGAATCTGTGCCCAGCACTGCCAGAGGGGATCAGCAAGTGTACACAGAATGTGCAGCAGCACAGATGACAAAGAGGTAACGCAAATGGGAAAGGCTCTCTTGACCCACCATAGTGCAGAATGGTAAGTAGTCCTATGGGATGCCTCTCTGCATCCTTAGAATCCTGGAGACAGTAGGAAACCAGTGAAGCTCACCCCTATTGGTTTGTTCCTCATCATGCTAATCTGCCTTCTAAGAACAAGAGCTAGGAGAGAACCAAGATGGCAGCATAGGTAAACACCTATTGTTCTGCCCCGTGCAATGATTCAAAAACTACAACATAACAACAAAACAAACATCACCCAGAATCACCAGAAAGCTGGCTGAGGGAAAACTCCACAAATAAGAGTAAAGGTGGGACACTGAGACTCAGAAGAGCGGCAGGAGCACAGCCTTGAAGACGGAAACAGGTTAGGAGCTGTCCTGGTCGCACGCGCGGGCTGTAGGGCTGGAGCAGCATCCCCGGCTGGATTTCGCCAACAGGGAGGGCAGAGACGTCCCACTACATGGATTCCCCAGCGCCAGGCGAGGTCCGAGATCCAGGGTACGTGGAGACGTCCCACTGCACAGATTCCCCAGTGCCAGGCGAGGTCCGAGGTCCGGGGGACGCACCCTGGAAGCCAGGCGCGGCAGAGGTCTCCTAGTCTGAGGAGAAACCGGGTAGCTGGGAAAAGAAGTTTGCGTGCAAGTGTCGCAAAAATGCCAACTTGCTCCCTGGAAACTTGTCTCCTGGTCCTGGAAACCATCTATTTTACAACCCTGGGCTAGACTTTGGGTGTGCAGACTCATTTGGGGAGAGGCAGAGTTGTCTGGCAAGGGGAAGAGACTGGAGGCTTTCTCTTGGAGGTGTCTGCAGCCATCCCCATCCAACAGAGACCCACGCGCACAAGCTCCGCATAGGACGTAGCTGACACTGAGGCTGCCTGTGCAGCTCAGAGACTCCACCCATCCAACCTGAACACAGTCTCCCTTCACACCCAATTGGCCTGGAGGTCAAACCCTCCTAGGGCTAACAACAAGAAGCTGGGTTTAAATTCAAAAATACGGTATAACCCATAAAGGATTGCAGTAAGAGTACCCATCTCAAATAACTGGGAAGGCTGTGCCACTGACCCTTAGAGGACATCTACCACATAAAGCAGCCACCATGCAGAGATATGGAAAGAAATCAGGTGTGAAAGAAATGGAGGAGAAAAGACGACAAGATATAGAGTTCAAAACCACAGTTATAAGGCTTTTCAAGAGGCTCCTAGAAAAGGCCGATGAACTTAATGAGAACTACAAGGAAATAAACAAGACCAACCAGGAAATGAATGAGACTTACAAGGAAATGAATGAGACCCTCAAGGAAATGAACAAGACCTCTGAGGATATGAACCAGACCCTCACGGATATGAAAAAGGACCAACTAGAAATCAAGCATACACAGACTGAAATAAAAAATATTATACAAAGTCCTAAAAGCAGTCCAGAGGGCCACGAGAACCAAATCCAAGATTTGAAATACAAAGAAGCAAAATCCACTTGTCTGGAAAAGCAAGAAAGAAAAAGAATTCAGATAATTGAAGATAGTGTAAGGGGCCTCTGGGACAACCTCAAGCATGCCAACATCTGAATTATCGGGGTCCCAGAAAAAGAGAGCAAGTTAATGAAAACCTACTTGAAGAAATAGTGGCTGAAAACTTCCCCCACCTGGTGAAAGAAACTGACTTAAAAGCCCAAGAAGTACACAGAACCCCAAATTATAGGAATCTAAAGAGGACCACACCAAGACATATCATAATTAAAATGCCAAGAGCAAAAGATAAAGAGAGAATATTAAAAGCAGCAAGAGAAAAACAGTTGGTTACCTACAGGGGAGCACCCATATGATTGTCAGCAGATTTCTCAACAGAAACGATGCAGGCCAGATGCGAGTGGCAAGAAATATTCAAAATAATGAATAGCAAGAATCTACAACCAAGATTACTCTATCCAGCAAAGCTATTATTCAGAATTGAAGGTCAGATAAAGTGCTTTGCAGATAAGAAAAGGCTGAAAGAGTTCATCACCACCAAACCAATATTATATGAAATGTTGAAAGATATTCTTTAAGAAGAGGAAGAAGAAAAAGGTAAAAAATATAAATTATGAACAACAAATACACATCTATCAACAAGTGAACATAAAAATTAAGTGAATTGATAGGCTGATGAACAGGATAAACTGGTGAATATAACAGAAACATGGACATAGAGAGGGAATGGACTGACAATTCTTGGGGAGCAAAGGGTTGTGGGAAGTACAGCAAGAGACTGGACAAAAATATTGCAACAATGGGAGAGGACAGTGGGGAGGAGAGGGTGGAGGGTGGGATAGGTACAGGGTGGAGGGGAGCTATAGGGGGATAAAAAGGGGGAAACAATGTAATTAATAAACTGAAGAATAAAGATAAAAAAATATTTTTTTAAAAAAGAACAAGAACTAATCCTCATCCCTAACAAGGCAGAACTCCAATGCAAAGATCTGCTCTAAGGGGATGTGTTGAGAGAAAGCTCTCTTTGGAAGATTGAAGAGAAACATGGTTCTTAGCATCAAAGACTGAGTTTGAGCCCTTGACCAATTTTTAGTGGTTTGCTGGAACTGCCTCACACTGGCTCATAAGAACCAAATGTACACAATTCTTCCCAAGTTAGTGTTCAGTGAGCTCACAGTAATAGCTTAAAAGTGGCCAAGGTAAGAATATTTATTCCTAGAAAGTGGAAAATAATACAAATCAGCCTGTTTTTATTTTTAATATGTTTTTATTGGTTTTCATTAAGAGAAAGAGGAAGGAGAGGGAGAGAAACACTAATCAGCTGCCTCCTACACACCCCCTGCTAGGGATTAAGCCAGTGCATGGGGTCATGCTCAACCAACTAAGCCAGAGCGGCGAGAGCACAGTGATTTTATTTTTAAAATTTTATGTATGTGTGCATGTATGTATTGACAACTTATTAGCACACTGGTGGGAATAGTGAGAGAATCATGGTTTTAGGAGCCAGTCCCAACTTGATTCATCTTGTCTCTATTGCTCCTAGCTATTATCATTGGAGAGAAAGTATTGAAACTTCTGTGAACTTTAGTTTCCTTGTCTGTGAAATGGAGATAAGGAAAATCAAACTACCTCAGCAGGTATATGAGGATTAAATGAGATTATCTCCACAGATCAATTACTAAACTAAACAAAGCTCCTTCACCTTAAGTCACATGCAGACAACCATCTCCAGAGACAAGAAAAAACACCCCTGCACCATGACTTTAAATAAAATGTGCGTAACCTTCTCAGAAGCTTCTCAGCTTCTCTACCCATACCCATTGGCCAGTGTAGCATAACATGGCTATCCCTAAAGCCAATAACATAATTACACCTAAAATCTCCCATTTCAAGGAACGGAAGCCATGGTATGGCTCCTGAGAGTGCCCTAGTGGGATTTTTAAAGCTCCCCAGGTGGTTCATGTGCAGTTAGAACATAGACTCAGTGTTAGAGTGTAAGTCTGAAACTTAGCCCCTGGGAATTAGAGAGGGACTCATTCTCTGAAGGACAAGAACGGAGAATAAAATCAGGCTAGAGGAGTGAGGAGAGGAGAGAGGAGGAAGGACAGCTGATTATCAGGTAACCAGCAGTGTTGGCCTCATTCTCCATTCCCAGCTACTGGATCTCCTTGGGGCAAAGAGCTTTGGGAAACAAACAGATACATTAAGAAGTGGTTGTTGTTAGAATGGAGACATGCAACAGTTTGAAAATAGAAATGAAGTCTTGGATTAAGATTTGGAAAACAAAGGAGTGAGAGGGAGAGGAGGGTTAAGAAAGCTTTGAGCAGTTCCAGTTCAAGATGGCAATGAAAGAGGCTTCTGAATCCCCTCCTCGAATGGACACACCAAATCTACAGCTCCATGTGAAACAAATCCAGAAACTAGTCAACATACTCCTACATGTTTGGTGAACAAGAAAACCCCACACTGAACCAGGCAGCAGAGCCTAAGCTAGAACCCTGCAATAAGCACCACTGCTGGCACAGAGAAATACAACCTGGGAAGAACACACAACTCTGAGCTTCCCCCCGAGGACCTAAGGGTTTGGATCCCATAGCTGGTGCCCAACTTTTAAGATTTCAGAGATTTTAAGATTTGAGAGACAGGCCCCCAAAGCACCTAGCCCTGAAAGCCACAAGACCCAAAAGACTGTAGAAAACTGAGAAACAGCTCTTAGGCTCCTGCAGACTCCCTATGGCTCTACCTGCCAGAGCCTAGAGCAGAGGAAGCAGAAATAACTGCCTAGTCTTTTTATGAAAGAAGCCAATCTTCTCTACAAATTCCAAACGTTACCATCTTATGAGCAGGCTTCTAATTTAACATGCATGTGGGAACTGACTGCAAGCCTCTCCAGAGACCACACAGTCTGGTGAACACGGTCTTTGCGTTTTCCCTCTGCTCACCCGAGATCGCTGGTATGTCCTGGACAGGCGCTTGTTCACAAATCTGGGACTTTGACTTTTGTGGCTGCTGCCTACAGGATACAACAACCAGCAGGGCTTACACTCACAGGTCCTCTACGCCTGTAATTAACAAAGAAATACTTCGCACAGCACAGAGGCAGCATACTGAAATGTCCAGTCTTTTGGTGAAATAGGCCTATTTACAAATCTTAAAACATGCAACCTTAGACTTTAATATAACATCTAGGGACTAACTTCAATCCTTTCCAGAGAGAGGGGTGACAGGGGGCATCATGTTTGTGTTCTCTCTCTGCCCCACCCAAGAAAAGACCTTATATTTGTCATTGTCACCAAGAGGACACATTCCTGAGAGTCTGGTGGCCAGCATGGCTTGTGTTAACAGGTTCAACAAGATGGTAGCAAACAAAGAAACAGGTCTTAACTGGCTCTTTCCCCAGGGCTCAGTGCAGAGAGAACAGACACCTTCCAATCTTCCCCTGAAAAGTATTTTTAAAACTGCCTGAGGGTCAAGCTTCTAATCAGCCTATATCTAGGTGTTGATTGAGATTGTTCCCTTGCAAGGTTGACAGGTCTTGGCACACTCTCAACTACTGGGAACCGCTAAGCACAAATAGGCTGCTGGGACAAGCATAAAGGTTGAGAAGCAACCAAGAGCTAGGGCAAGAACAATAAGATTTACCTCCAAATGGGGCTACTTCTTCAAGACAGGAAAGGTGGTCATTTCATCTAATGCATAAAATTTAACACACAGAGTCAAGGAAGATGAAAAATAAATGTGTTCCAAATGAAAGATTAAGCTAAGAACCCAGAAAAACAGAGATAAGTGATTTACCTGATAAAAAAGTTCAAAATAATTATCAAAGTGGCTCACCAGGATCAGGAGAACAATACATGAGCAAAGTAAAAATGTCAATAAAAAGAGAAAACATAGAAAGTACCAAAGAAAAACCACAAAAAATATAATTACTGAAATGAAAAATTCAATAAAAGAATTTAACAGCAGACTACATGAAGAACATAAATGATTAGTAAACTCAAAGACAGGGAAGTATAATACATCCAATCAATGGAACAAAAAGAAAGAGGAATTTGAAAGAGTGAAGATACTTTAAGGGACTCATGAGGCAACATCAAGTGAAGTAATATTCATTTATATTACAGAAAATGAATATTAAAAGAGAGAGAGAAATGGTAAAAAATCTTTTTTGAATAAAAAAAATGACTAAAAACTTCCCTAACCTGAGGAAGTAAACAGACATCTGTATCCAGTAAACCAGAGAATTTCAAATAAGATGAACACAAAGATACCCACACCAACCTACATTATAGTTAAATTGTCAAAAGTTAAATAGAACAAGAGAATTTTAAAAGCAGGAAGAGAAAAACAACTTGTTATATACAAGGAAACCATCAGCAAGTTTTTTTTAGCAGAAATTCATCAGCAAGTTTTTTAGCAGAAATTCTGTTCCCCAAAAGGGAGAGGCACAATCTTTTTCTTTCAGTACTCTTTATATAAAACTGCCAACCAAGATACTCCATATAGCAAAGTTCCTTCAGGATTAAAGGAGAGAAAAAAGTCTTTCAAAAAAGCAAAAGCTGAAGGATGGATTTCAGCACCACTACTACACTTCCTTACGAGAAATGTTAAAGGGACTTCTTTAAGCAGAAAAGTTGCTAATTAGTAACAGAAAAACATGAAAGTGTAAGTCTCACTAGTAAAGATGAATATATAGTTAAATTTGGAATACTCTAATATTGTAATGATTGTGGGTTAAACATTTATCTATCTAGTATGAAATTTAAAAGGCAGAAGTAGTAAAAATAACTATAACCACAATAATTTGTTAAGGGGTACACAGATAGAAAGATATAAATTGTGACCTAAAAAACATAAAATGGGGGAGCAGGTTGGAAGAGTAAAAATGTAGTGCTTTAGAACGTTTTCAAACTTAAGTTGCTATCAATTTAAAATAGACATAACTATAAGATATTTTCTGTAAGTCACATGGTTACCACAAAGCAAAAACCTATAGTAAATACTCAAACAACAAAGGCATCTAAGCACACCAGTACAGAAAATTATCAAATCACAAAGGAAGAGAGCAAGAGAAGAATAACAAAAGGAATTGCAAAACAGCCAAGAAACTATTAAGTGATAAGTCCATGCCTATCAGTAACTACTTTAAATGTAAATGTACTAAATTATGTGAGTAGTAGCTCACATAAAACCAAACAAATAAGACCTAACTATATTGCCTACAATAGATTCACTTCAGTCAAAAGGACACACACAGACTGAAAGTGAAGGGATTCGAAGAAGATATTTATGTAAATAGAAACCAAAAGAATGCTGGGTTAGTTACACTTATATCAGACCAAATGAACTTTAAGACAAAGACTCTGATACAACATAAAGAAAGGTATGTGATGATAAAGGAGCCAATCCAACAAGAGGATCATTTGTAAATGTTTATGCACTCAACAAAGGTGCACCTAAACATATAAAGATAATATTAACAGACCTAATGGGAGAAATGGCACTTTAATAATAGTAGGAGACTTCTATACCCAACTTTTATCAATGGGTAGTTCATCCAGACAGAAACCAACAAGAAAACATTGGCATTAAATGACACACTAGTCCGGATGAACTTAACAGACATATACATAAAAAAAATTTATCAAAAAGCAACAAAATAAACATTTTCTCAAGCACACATACAACATTCTCCAGAATAGAGCATATGTTAAGCCACCAAAAGAAGTCATAATGAATTTAAGAAGACTTGGGAAAAGTGGTTAATATTTTAACCACAATGATATACTAAAATCAATTACAAGAAAACTGGAAAATTTACAATATGTGAGATTAAACAACATGCTCCTGAACAGCCAATGGGTCTAAGGAGAGAAAAAATATATCTAGAGGCAAGTGACAATGGAAATACAATACACCAAAACTTATGGGATGCAGCAAAAGCAATTTTAACAGGGATAAATGTCTACGTTAAGAAATAAGAATTAGTCAACATGACACACCATATTAACAACAGATAAAAGTAATATGATAATTTCAATAGATGCAGAAAAGCATTTGACAAAATTCAACATCCATTTATCATAAAAACTCAACAAAGTGGGCATAAAGGGAACATACCTCAACATAATAAAGGTCATATATTACAAGCTCACAGTTGATATTATACTTAACAGTGAAAAACTAAAAGCTTTTCCTCTACGATCAGGAACCAGGCAAGGATTTCCACTCTTGCAACTTTTATTCAACATAGTATTAGAAGACCCAGCCAAATTAATTAGTCAAGAGAAAGTAATAAAAGGCATCCAAGTAAAAATAAATAAATAAATAAAATAAAGATGTTACTATTGTAGATGATAGAAATACTATCATATGTAGAAAACCCTAAAAACTTTTAGAACTAATCAATGAATTCTATAAAGCTGCAGGATATAAAATCAATATTAAAAAGTTTGTTGCATTTCTATACACAAACTATCTGGTAGAGACATTAAGAAAACAATCCCATTTACAAATGCACCAAAAATAATAAAATGCCTAGGAATAAATTTAACCAAGAAGGTAAAATACCACCTAGCTCAGTTGGTTAAAGCATCATCTTGATACACCAAGGTTACAGGTTTGATCCCTGGTCAGGGCACATACAAGAATCAACCAATGAATGCATAAATAAGTAGAACAATTAATTGCCCTTTCTATCTTCCTTCCTTCCTTCCTTCCTTCCTTCCTTCCTTCCTTCCTTCCCTTCTTCCTTCCTTTCTTCCTTCCTTTCTTCCTTCCTTCCTTTCTTTCTTTTTTTCTCTCTCTCTTTCTCTCTCTCTTTCTCTTTCTCTTTCTCTCTCTCTCCTTCCTTCCCTTCTTTCCTATTTTTCTCTAAAATCAATAAATAATTTTAATTAGCATTTTTTCAGAAAGAGAAAGTAAAAGATCTGTACACTGAAAGCAACAATACATTAGTGAAGAAAAATTGAAGATGTCAGAAATAAATGGATAGATATTTCATGCTCATGGGTTGGAATAATTAGTATTGTGAAAATGTCCAAACAACCCAAAGTAAATTACACATTCAGTGAAATCCCTATCAAAATTCTAATGACACTTTTTCACAAATATAGATCAGTCCTAAAATCCAAAGGATCTGAACAGCCAAAGCAATCTTTAAAAAGCACGAAATTGGAAGGATCATTCTCTTAGATTTCAAAGTACATTACAAAGCTGCAGTAATCAAAACAGTAAGGTATTGGTAATAAAAATACAACAGTGGTATAGTAATCAAAACAGACTCACAGCTCAATAGAACAGAATAGAGAGCCCAGAAATAATCCACACATATATGTTCAATTAAGTTACCACAAAGAGAAACACCAAGATGGCGGCATAGGTAAACACCTATTGTTCTGCCCCGCACAACGATTTAAGAACTACAACATAACAGCAGAAGAGACATCACCCAGAATCAACAGAAAGCTGGCTGAGTGAAAACTCCACTAATAAGAGTAAAGGTGGGACACTGAGACTCAGAGGAGCAGCGGGAGCGCAGCCTTGAAAATGGATGCCAGCAGGACCGGCGCCAGCAGTGCACAGGAGCGGTGGTGGCAGCAAGAGTGGGGCTGCTGGCAAACAGGGGACAGAGGACCACAGCATGAGGGACCAGGTGGGGGAGCAGAGGATGGGCCTAAACCCACCTCTGTGCCCACCACAACCTTGCAACCCACAGTTCCTTTCAAGGTTCACAAATTTGTACACTAGGCCCCTAGTAACAGCAATAACAACAATTAACACCAATAAGACTGTAACAAAGATAAGAAATAACAATAATTTATAAACTCTTCTTTGCAATAGAAATCATTTAACATTTAGCACAACTGAGGAATAAGGTGTAAAAGCAGGCACAGCTCATCTGTGGAATATAATGAACAACATAAACTGATGAACAAAAATATAGAAACATTTGAATAGACCATCAAACCTCAGAGGGAAGGCAGGCGGAGGGAGGTGGTAAGAGATCAACCAAAGGAGTTGTCTGAAAAATTTAAAAAATAATAATAATAATAATAATAATAATAATAATAATAAATGAAAATCTGAAAAAACAAACAAACAAAAACAAAGGACTTGTCTGCAGGCATAAAAGCATAACTAATGGACACAGACAGTGAGGGGGAGAGGAGGATGGCATGTGCTTGGGGGTGGGAGTGGCCAGGGAGAGGTCAATGGGGGGAAAGGAGACATATGTAATACTTTAAACAATAAAGAATTTAATTTTTAAAATATTTTTTTAAGAAAAAAGCAGACACCGTTAGGTCAGTCAGCATTTCCCCACCCAGAGGCTCCAGCATTTCCCCACCCAAAGGCTCCAGAAGCCATTGGTCAAGGAGGGAGAGAGTTGCGGAATTCAGTCCCCCTAAGAGGAGGGCCCTAGTTCTCAGCTCCATCTGTTTTATTCCCCAGACACCTGTTCTCTCAGTCCCTTTCCATTGGCTGGGGAACAGATAAGTGGAACCACGGTGTTTTCTTTTTGTATGTTTCCCACCACAGTCCGTCTCAGAGGCAGAACGTGAGAAGTCCAGAATGTCTTCTGGCCCCTCTTTGCACAGCTGTCCCCATTATGACTTCCACCCCAAATGAAAGCCACTGCACCTCAAAAGCAGCAGAGAGATGGGGCTCTCCTCCATGTCCCCTTTATGAGTGAGGGAGAGAAAGAGAAGCAGACACCAAGGTCAAGCAGGGGGACTTCCAAGCCAGTGCCTTCTTTTTTCTGAGAAAAAAGCCAAGAATGATTCTGAACCGGACATGGTAGCTTTCTGTCCAGACCAGCAAGAGAGCGAGGCAGGACTAGAGAAAGGGTCTTTGTGAAATGCAGCTCAAGACTCCACTCCTCTCTCAGCTGACTGCCCTGTTTGGGGAATCAAGCCAGGCCTGTGCTTCCCGGATGACTTGGAGCCACACACTTGCTTCCACATGACTCCAAGGCCAGCCAGACAACGGCTGAGGAAGTTCAGAGGTTATGAGTGACTGGACCCCAGGTCCCCAGAGGGATACTAAAACATATTGGAAACATTGTGTCTAGAGTCTCATGTGCTTGACTGCTCAGGAAGGCATGGTTTGGTAACTTTCTGGTGTGACTTACAGGAAGGTCTGATGGGGATAAGAGCAGGAATGTTGTAAGGGCTCTGGATCACTGTGGAAAAATACCGTCCATTGACCAGCCCGACAATGCAATTCCAGGAGCAGCTGTTGGTGAATCAGCAGCCTCCTCCTTCCCGGTGGCTTCAGGAAGCACATCCAAGCCTCACCCACCTCCTCCCTAGGGGGAGAAAGCCCCACCACCCACACACTGGCTCTTCTGAAAGGGGCTAAAACCAGGGCTCCGTGGCAGCTCCCCACCCCAGGAACTGGAAATAGTTTTAGGCTTTCAATACAGAAAATCCGTTCACAGTTTGTAATTCTCTTTTCTAAAGTGCACATTAGCAGAAGGAGGTAGAAGTCTCGATATTCTGGGTAGCATGCTTCGCATTCGTCTCAATGCCATGACAGTCTTTCCTGCAGAGCCAGCCACCGTCTGAGAAGCGCGGGGGGCTGGCCCAGCTGGAGGGGGCTTTGGCCAAGCAACAGTCCCAGCTGCCCCGCCCCGGGCTCTCGGAGCCTCTGCTCCAGGTGTGGACGTGGAGGTTGGGGGAATCCTTCTCTCTGGCTCTGGCCTCCTCCTGAGGTTACTGCTTTTGTTGAAACTGCTTTGGACATAACATTTATGCCCCAAATGGAGCTAGTGAAACTGTAAACAGATTTGGAAAGGAGGGTCCCTGCTGGGTGTTCACACCCATTTGAGGGCTATATCTGGCTCCCCTTTATAACATGCCACTCAAACACTAGGTTTGACCTCAGTGACATAAATCCAGACCTGATGAACAGGAAAGCAAATCCAGCTTCACTGATGACTCAGCTTAAAAAAGGAGCTGAGTCCATATGAACTAATGTCCCTTTAATCCCTCCCCTGCCCTATTTACTGTGCCCACCAACTTTCCTTTCTCCGAGTCTCAGCAGCCGAGGTCTTCCAGGGCTTGTGACATGCACAGAGGAACCAGAGTTAGCTGGCCCCAGCCACCCTGCAATATTCTATCCTCATGACCTTTGGGACGAGAAGCCTCGGGCTTAAAGGGACAAAGCGGGCTATGTAGCAAGTGGCAGCCACCGGGACAGGGAAATGGAGATGAGAGGTATTGCAAGTAGAGCCAGCTCTGAGCTATTTTAGAATCTAAAAAGTCTAATCTAAACAGAGGTTTTGGCCTCACCTGTGGGGATTTGAAGAAAACCATGGCCCAATCTGATTTGGCTTATTCAATATACCTTATTGGATAGTGTCAGTCTATGGACTGAATGGTCCTGAGTTTGATTCCAGTCAGTGGCACATGCCCAGGTAATGGGCTCCATCTCCATTAGGGGATATGCAGGAGGCAAGTGATCAATGATTCTCTCTCATCATTGATGTTTCTATCTCTCTCCCTCTCACTTCTTCTCTGAAATCAATAATATCATATCTAATAAAAGAGTAATATGCAAATTGACCATCACTCCAACACACAAGTTGGCTGCCCCATGTGGTCAAATATGGCTGCCCCTATGTGGACACAAGATAGCCACCACAAAATGGCCAGCAGGGAAGGGCAGTTGGAAGAGACCAGGCCTGCAAGGAAGGGCAGTTAGGGGCAACAGGCCTGCAGGGGAGGACAGTTAGGGGCAATCAGACTGGCAGGGAAGCTAGGCATCAAGCAGGCAGGCAGGGGAGTGGTTAGGGGTGATCAGGCTGGCAGGCAGAACTGGTTAGAGGCAATTAGGAAGGCAGGCAGGCAAGCAGTTAGGAGTCAGCAGTCCTGGATTGTGAGAGGGCTGTCCAACTGCCCATTTAGGCCTGATCCTACTGGGATCGAGCCTAAACAGGCAGTCAGACATCTCTTGAGGGAATCTCAGATTGGAGAGGATGCAGGCTGGACTGAGGAACACCCCCCAACCCCCATGCATGAATTTTGTGCACCGGGCCCCTAATATATATATATATATTTTTTTTTTTTCCTTAAATGAAAACTTCTAGTAATCCTTGGGTCAGGGTGGGTGAGGAAGAGGAAAACCTACCAGGACCAGCCCTGGAGGCCATTTTTTGCTCTAATCCTATACAATAAAAGAGTAATATGCTAATGTGACCACACCTCCGCTAAGCTACCAGCCAATCAGAAGCAGAGGTGTGGCCAGGGGCATGGCCAGCAGATGGGAGGTGGGGCTGGCGGTGGGGCTGGTGGGGCCACAGTGCTATGGAAGCAAGCATGCTATAAGCTCTGCCCACACAGTATTTAAGGGCCGGCGAGATCCCTCCTTTCAGTTACTGTGACTGAGTCACGCCCTTTTGTGGTGACCTTGGGACGGTTAGGGGAATTTGATGCCATGGGATCCCCTCACGGGGCTCGCATGTTGGTTGCTCTGATAGTTAGGCTGTGACTGAGCTGTGGGGTTTACCTGTCATGTGGGATAGACCCGGGGCACCTTGGGTAATGAGTGCCAGGCGTGAGGCAGGGCTATGAGTTGTCAGGCACAGGTGCTGGGTCACAAGTTCTGAAGCCAAGCAGCAGTTTGGGTCCACGCCCCCAGCCCAGTGCCCATGACAGGGAGCTGGCTGCTGGCCTGTGGAACATGTGGATACCCTGATGGCTGCCGCTGTGTGAGGCCCAGGGGTCCCTGCATGCCCCCCAGCCCAGCACCCATGATGAGGCTGGCTGCTGGCATCCGGGGGCCTTGAGATACAGGGATGTTCCCACCCTGCCCCCAACCGCTTGCATGTGCTCTGACCCCAAGTGGAGGTTCAGGCCCATGCCCTCAGCCCAGCACCCACGATAGGAGGGGGAGGGCTTGCTGTCAGTCTTGGGGGGGTGCGGAGACTCCGGTGGCCACCACTGGGTGGAGGAAGTTCACAGTCCTCTTGGTTTGTGCAGTAACTGAACCAGACACAGACATCAAGAGTGTGGGGAGCACCAAGAATGCTGGGAAATGTAGTTCTGGTGGCAGATACACTCCAGGATCTCCTAGACACTATATCAAATATCAAAATGAGCTGCTGGGAAGAAGTTACTGTTACGGGTGGGGGATGGAGGGAAAGGAAAGGTGAGAGACATAGGTAAAATCAGAGTGTTGAGGGAAAATTAAAGGCAAGACATCCTGCAACTTCTAGGAAATCTCCACCAATGGAGAGAAAAAAAAAAAGACCTCTATTATTCTGAGCACCAAACCAAACTGGGTTGGGGTCTCAGACAATTCGCTCATATGATTGCAAAGACAGACAGAAACTCCCAGATTAGAAAGGGCTCCCCTAAGGGTTCCCAGATTAGAGAGGGTGCAGGTCAGGCTGAGGGACCCATGGTGGCCGCTGCCGTGTGTGGCGAAGTTGCTAAAACCATTAAAACGGCCCAACATCTTATTATTGATGAATGCACCATGGCATCCAGTCATGCTATAAATGCCATAGACAGATTACTAAGAGGAATTATGAATTTGAATGTTGCATTTGGTGGAAAAGTTCTTCTCAGAGGGGATTTTCGAGAATGTGTCAGTATCATGCCACATGCTATGCGATCGGCCATAGTACAAACAAATTTAAAGTACTGTGATGTTTGGAGAAGTTTCAGAAAGTTGTCTCTTAAAACATGAGATCAGAGGATTCTGCTTATAGAGAATGGTTAATAAAACTTGGAGATAGCAAACTTGATAGTGGTTTTCATTTAGGAATGGATATCATTGAAATTCTCCATGAAATGATTTGTAATGGAGCTATTATTGAAACCACCTTTGGAAATAGTATATCTTCTATAGATAATATTAAAAATATATCTAAACATGCAATTCTTTGTCCAAAAAATGAGCATGTTCAAAAATTAAATAAAGAAATTTTGGATATACTTGATGAAGATTTTCACACCTTTTTGAGTGATGATTCTATTGACCCAACAGATGATGCTGAAAAGGAAAATTTTCCCATTGAATTTCTTAATAGTATTACTCCTTCAGGAATGCCGTGTCATAAATTAAAATTGAAAGTGGGTGCAGCAAAAAAATCAATAAAAATATATTTTTTAAAAAAAGAAAAAAAAGAAAGTGGGTGCAATCATCATGCTATTGAGAAATCTTAATAGTAAATGGGGTTTTTGTAATGGTACCAGATTTATTCTCAAAAGATTACTACCTAACATTATCAAAGCTGAAGTATTAACAGGATCTGCAGAGGGAGAGGTTGTTCTGATTCCAAGAATTGATTTTTCCCCATCTGACACTGGCCTCCCATTTAAATTAATTCGACGACAGTTTCCCATGATGCCAGCATTTGTAATGACTATTAATAAATCACAAGGACAAACTCTAGACAGAGTAGGAATATTCCTACCTGAACCCGTTTTCACACATGGTCAGTTATTGTGTTGCTTTCTTTCAAGTTCAAAGAGCATGTGATCTTAAAGTTAAAGTTGTACATACTTTATCCCAAGGGAAATTAGTCAAGCACTTTGAAATTGTTTTCACTGTTAATGTGGTATACAGGGAGATATTAGAATAAGTTTAATCACTTTATCAGTCATTATTTGCATCAATGTTGTTTTTATATCATGAGTTTGTTATTTTTATGTCATTTTGTTATTATTTATTTATTTATTAATGAAATTATGTATTATTTTCATATACATTGTACTCATTACCTTTTATCTGTCATACTTTTATTATAGAGAAAGGGCAAATAGCACTATTAAAATATTTCCTCTAATTAATACCCTTTTAATGTGCATGAATTTCGTGTACCAGGCCACTAGTGAATAATGTTACCCTTTCACCTTCCTTTACTTGGCTTCCATCCTTTCCCTGTTTCTTTTTTGGTTGTTTATGGTCTAGTCCTGTGGTTTGAATCAGCCCCACCTGGAAGCTTGTTAAAAATGCAAATTCTCAGCCCCATCCCAGACCTATGGAATCACGAGGTCTGGGTATCATGCTGGCAATCAGTGTTTCAACTGGCCCTCTAGGTGATTATAAGGATACCAGTTTGAGAACATTCCTCTCATCTACTTTTCCCCCATTAGGCTACAGGCTCCCGAGATACTGACTCCAGAGGACTTAGTGTAGTCCCAGGCACCCAGGGGCACAGCCCTGTACCAGACCTGTAGCAGGAAGTAGAGAGAAGACCAAGGAGGCAGCCTTGAAATAATCAGGACCTGGTTTCTAGTTGGGTGACCCTCGCCAACCTCTCGGCCTCTGGCTTCTCCTCTGTAGGAAGAAGTGGGTCTCTGAGGTTAGGGTAGTTCTCCCAGTCTAGAAGTCTGGCTCTAACTTGCCTTTTTCCTGCTGACTCCCTGGCAATCCCTAATGGCAACCCTGGGTTTCCTCTTATTCTCAGTCAGTTATTATTGGTGTGTGTGTGAGAGAGTCAGAGAAACCAGATCTAGAAATGGAGTGGAAACGTACGGGAGAAGCCATAGCCTCCAGCAGAAATGGATGTGGCTCCCAGCAGGCAGCTTGCCACAGGAGTCACTTCTATCAGGAGCTCACCTGGGAGAGAGAAAGTGAGCAATGGGAAGGCAACAAGCCTCTAATCACAATGCCCAGCCTGCTGTTCCAGTCCTCCCAGCCCCACCCCCAGGGAACTGGGAGAAATCTAATCTAAGTGGAGGTTTTGGCCCTGGGTCTGGTGGATCAGCATAGATATGGTGGGGGAGGGGAGATCATCTCACCATTGAAGGTGTTCACAACGGGGGGAAAAGGTAGTTTTATGGACCCTGAGATGGGGAAAGAGGGAGTTCTAGGAGTGGAAAAGTACTGGGAACTGAGTCAAATAAAATGGCCCTCAAGGATTGCTCCTTCCCTCCCCCAATAAGGAGGCCTAGCAGAGACCTTAACAGGACCTCTTCCCAAGGCCCCAGACAGAGAGGTTTAGCCCAAGGCCTCAGAAAGAGAAAATTAGGAATGAAGGCGCCTCTGGACTAGGAATGTAAATATGCAAAGAGCATGGCACCAGCCTGGGGGCCTGAGTCTGCACATCCGCTGGGAGATGGCTCACAGGCTGTGCACCAAGTCTGCTGTGCGGCAGGCAGCTTCTGCCCCCAGGCCTGCCTAAAGTCAGGCCTGGAAAATCACACTAATGTTTCACCAAGAGCCGGGCTGCTCACCTCCTCCCAGGGAGACACTAAGTGGCCTATTCTCCCACTTGCCTCTTCTGAGCCAACTCCCAAGCTTTCAGGCAAAGACCAGGACACCTGCCACTGCACAGGGACCTGGTGACTTTCCCCAGGTGGAAATCTCTTGTCACCAATTTTTCTAGGCTCAGAGCTTTTGGTTCCTGTCACTTTAAATCTCTTCCTCTTGGAGGAACCAAGATGGCAGCATAGGTAAAACACCTATCTTGCCGTCATACTCAGCAATTTTAATACTACAACTTAACGAAAGAACAAACACCTTTCAGAATCACCAGAAAGCTGGCCGAGTGAAAACTCCACGAATAAAAGTGAAAAGAAGACACTGTGACTAGGAAGAGCGGCGGTGGACAGCGGTGAAAGATTTGCCTGGAGAGAGGTTTGGAGCGCCCGCCAGTGGAGAGGGCGGGCAGCTGAAAACCGGCCAGTTTTCTCGAACGGGGAAACAAAGACTCCCACTGGACTGATTCTCCAGCTTTGGGCAAAGTCCAGGGAACCCACTATCACACGGGGTGAAAACTGGACAGTGGGAGGGCACGCCGAAGCTCGGGTGCTGCAGGGGTCTCCCGGCTTGTGGAAAGGCAGCTTGCACGAACAGCTCAGCTGTGTGACCTCGCAGAGAGCGCTCTGCAACTCGCTCTCTCATTTGGAAAACCATCAGACTGCTTTGTTTTACGACCCTGGGTGAGATATTGGGCATGCAGACTCATTTGGGGAGAGTCTGAATTGCCCGGCAGCCAGTGGAGCTCAGCAGTGGCTCTCTCTCAGAGGTGCTGGCAGCCATTGCCACCAACACAGAGACCCTGGGGCTGCATAGGGCGGAGCTGATGCTGTCTGCTTTGCCTGGAGACTCCACCCATCCAACCTGAGCACAGCTGAACTTCACAGACAATTGGCCTGCAGGTCAACCCCTCCAAGTGCTAACAACGATTAACTGAGCTTAACTTTAGCAAGACTATGCAACTCATATCCACCTCAGGTAACTGGGGAGGCTGAGCCACTGTCCCTAGTAGGAAGTCTACCACACAAAGCTAATTGACCAACTCAGGGAAGCAGCCACCATGCAGAGACATGGAAAGAAATCAGATGTGAAAGAAATGGAGGGAAAAAAACGACTGGACATGGAATTCAGAACCACGGTTATAGGGCTTTTCAAGAGGCTCCAACAAAAGGTCGAGGCCTATAAGGAAATAAGCAAGACTGCAAAGGAAATGGATGAGTCCTACAAGGAAATGAACGAGACCCTCAAGGATATAAAGGAGACTCTCAAGGATATGAAAAAGGACCAACCAGAAATTAAGCATACACTGACTGAAATAAAAAATATTATACAAAGACCTAAAAGTGCTCTGGAGCACCCCAAGAACCAAGTTAAAAATTTGAAATACAAGGAGGTAAAATCCACTCAGCTGAAAAAGCAAGAAACCAAAAGAATCCAAAAAATTGAAGATAGTGTAAGGGGCCTCTGGGACAACCTCAAGCATACCAACATCCGAATTATAAGGGTGCCAGAAAAAGAGAGAAAGCAAGACAATGAAAACCTATTTGAAGAACTAGTGACTGAAAACTTCCCACACCTGGTGAAAGAAATTAAGTTAGGAGTCCAAGAAGCACACCGAACCCCAATATATAGGAACCCTAAGAGGACCACACCAAGGCACATCATAATTAAAATGCCAAGAGCAAAAGACAAAGAGAGAATATTAAAAGCAGCAAGAGAAAAACAGATGGTTACCATAAGGGAGCACCCATACGATTGTCAGCAGATTTCTCAACAGAAACGATGCAGGCCAGACGCGAGTGGCAAGAAATATTCAAAGTGATGAACAGCAAGAATCTACAACCAAGATTACTCTATCCAGCAAAGCTATCATTCAGAATTGAAGGTCAGATAAAGTGCTTCGCAGATAAGAAAAGGCTAAAGGAGTTCATCACCACCAAACCAATATTATATGAAATGCTGAAAGATATTCTTTAAGAAGAGGAAGAACAAAAAGATAAAAGTGTAAATTAGGAACAACAAATACACATCTATCAACAAATGAATCTAAAAATCAAGTGAATTAATAAGCTGATGAACAGGATAAACTGGTGAATGTAACAGAAACATGGACATAGAGAGGGAATGGACTGACAACTCTTGGGGAGAAAGGGGGTGTGGGAAGTGCAGCAAGAGACTGGACAAAAATCATGCAACTATGGGAGAGGACAGGGGAGGGGGGGAGGGGGGAGGGTGGGATGGGTACCAGGTGGAGGGGAACTATAGGGTGGAAAAAAAAAGCGGGAACAATGTAATTAATAACCTGAACAATAAAGATTTAAAAATAAAATAAATAAATAAATAAATAAATAAATAAATCTCTTCCTCTCTGAAATCACTAGGAAATAACTGAGAGAACTTAGTGTGAACTCTCATGAAGCATTCACATTACTGGCAATATAAGACTCTTACTGTTAAGTGGCATTGTCCTTACCCCTTTTCTGGAGATGACCAGGTATGAAATGATTTTTCTTTTCTCTCTTTTCTCACCCTCCCACCTGCAATGACTCAGCTCCTGGTAGCAGAGATGGGTGCACAACTGAAATGGATCAGATTTTTTAAAACTGTACAGATGATTCTGGTGCACGGGCCTGGAAAGGGAAGGGAGAGCCAGCACCTGGGCTATCCCACAGCATCTGATAATGTTGATGCAAGAGCCTATAGCCTTCTGACCACTAATTCCAATAAGATGCATCCCGGAATAGCCAGAGCTGTCTCCCTGAAAGATCCAGGGTGTGGAAGAAAATTGATTCTTTTTGTGACACTTTATCACTCACTTGTCCCAGCCTATACTATTTCCTATTACATTTATACTGCTATGTCCTGTTTTTCCTATTAGATTGTAAACTTCTTGAGGCCAGAGACTATGACACTCAGGTCTGTAGATCACACAGAGTTCATTGCACTCAAATTTATGCTGTGTGGATACATGGTCAAGATGCAGAACCCCACAACAACCACAAAACCAGTTCTTCTAGTCTGACTTCCCAAGTGGATTGTATATGTATTCGTATTTGAGGCTTCAGAGTATCTGGCCCATTGATGGCTCTCAACAAATACTTAACTAGGTTTCTCACAACAGTCCTCCCCAAGAGACAAAAAATTAACTGGGACTGGAAATTTAATCCACGTGAAATTCCAGGCATGATTAGACAATATCACTCCTTCCTGGGATTCCTCAAAGGGTGGCAAGAAGCAGATGAGGAGCTATCTCTGAGAACAGTGAGCTAACCTACCCTATTTGCTTCAGTTTGCTCCAGTACTCAGTTAATTGGTGGAGATGTATGGGTTTGTGTATAACGTGCTTGATGATTATTTTTTATTGGTTATTTATTACAGTCGCCATTTGAAACTGGCTGGTGTAATCATCCCTAGCTCTTGACCATGACAACTAAGGTGATGCAGGAGGGTTTGTATCACCAAGCCAGAGAGCTGGTCTCCTGCTTTCTAACTGGACAATTTCAGTGTCTCTACAGAGACACGGTATAGTCTAGGCAGGCAGAGCCCATCTCACCATCCCAATATGCTCTACTCCAGCTTCTCATTCATCCTGCCCTCCTGCTTCTTTGAAGGCACGTGAGCAGGTCACAGGCATACAGCTCCATTGGGCTGAGCTTGTCCTTATCTTCCTTGCTGGTGATTTCTGACTGTCTTATGGTCAGGAGCCAGACTCTGGGCTTGTTCTTCCCATTGGCCACACAGAAGAGCATCCACCAGAGAAATTCCATCTCTAAGGATCAGTGGCTCTAACTGCTCAGCAGAATTACCTGGAGGGGAGTTTTAATAATATGGCTCCCTGGAATTCATACCCCAAAGACTTCCAATTTAGTCAATCCAAGTGATGTTCAGTCAGCTGTGTTTTTTTTTTTTTAAACTGTACAGATGATTCTGATGCAAGAGCAAGTGGGGGAACCATTGAGTGAATTCCAAGCTCTTTGAGATCAGGAAACCTGAATCTCCCCTTCTGTATCCCCCAATTATTAGCACAACACCTGACACATAGCAACTCCTTAATAAATATTTATTGAGTCAATGAGCAAGTCAATGACTGGAAACAGAGTGGTGGGTTGGAAGTACAGTCAGCCTGCCGAGACCAGTTTGGCTCAGTGGATAGAGCATCGGACTGTGGACTGAAGGGTCCCAGGTTTGATTCCGGTCGGGGGCATGTGCCTTGGCTGCGGGCACATCCCCAGTGGGGGGCATGCAGGAGGCAGCTGATCGATGTTTCTCTCTCATCGATGTTTCTCTCTCATCGATGTTTCTGACTTTCTGTCCCTCTCCCTTCCGCTCTGTAAAAAATCAATAAAATATATTTTTAAAAAAAAAGAATTACAGTCAGCCTAACACCTTACCTAAAGGCTAGCAATGGCTGGTGGGATATGGAAGGTCAAACCAGTCACAGTGGGGCTGGGGATAAGAATAAAGCAGAGGGCCGGGGGTCAGTATGAGCCACAGGAAACAGCAATTTGAGTGCCAAGCAGGAGAACATGACACCTGCCCTTGAAAATGCTGCTGCCCCTGTTTTGGGGCTTAAGGAGTTCTGCTTCTAGTCCCAATTAAGAAAGCAAATGTAATTGGTCACTTCCCTGTTTGGAGAAAAAAAGAGAAAGAAATAAAGAAAGCTTGCATTTTCAGAATAAAGCCTATATTCCAAGCTCAGCTCACAGGTCCCTGCTTGGCTCCTCCTTAGCTCATCACATGCTACTGGCTCCCATCTCTTTACATGCACGGCCACCCTGCCGTCCTGCAGGTCTTACTGAGTGTCCTCTCTGCCCGCAAACTCCTGTGCGACCATCAAATCTCCGCTTTAGAACCTCACCTTCTCTTCCCCCAGGAGGCCACCAGCTCGCTGAGGGTGGGTCAGTCTGCTGGTCCAAAGCCTAGCCAACAGGTGCTCCGATATTTGTGTGATGATCAGAAGTTGAAACGGGAAATCTACAACAGACCCTCAGGGTTGGTGTTTGCTTGTGTTCCTGTAAAGCTGCATTCTGCAAACAAATTCACGGATTTGGATCTAGAGAGGAACTGGGATGTGGGGGTTGGGGGCGGGGGGAAGGTGGAGTGTTGAGAAGGAGAAAAGCCAAGTGAAAGAGTGAAGGTGGGAGATTCCTAAAAAAGACCAGGGAAAAGGCAGACTTTTCTGTTTTCTGCCCAATCTATTATATGGCCTCTGGGGTCAAAGGCCATAGGAGATCATCTCCTGTGGTCATGCTTGACTAAGGTAGGCTGCCAAGCTGCCCTTACACTTTGAAAACCATGGTGGCACCCTAGCTGGTTTGGCTCAGTGGATAGAGCATAGGCCTCCAGACCAAAGGGTGCTGGGTTCGATTCAGGTCAGGGCACATGCCTGGGTTGTGGGCTTGATCCCCAGTAGGGGGTGTGCAGGAGGTAGCCAATCAATGTTTCTCTCTCTTCCTCTCTGAAATCAATGGGAAAAAAAAATTTTTTTAATCCTTCCTGGCTGCACAGGTTTTATGAGGAGGCTGCAGGTGGGAGCTGCCTGAGGGAATGGGGGTAGGGCTTGAGGAGTGGACAGGCACCTTGAGGTCAGGTGCACCATGTGGGCCGAGCTGGGCCTGGAGCCACGAGGCCGCAATGGGGGCAGCTGATTCGCAGGCTTGATGAGCTGCTGCCTTGATTTGGTCTGACAAGTAGAAGCTGTTGTGAGAAGCGGCTCGGATTGTTGACATTCAGCAAGCTAGAAATAACCAGCTGGGCTCCTGGCGCCGTGGCCGCAAATGTCTTGCCCTTCTAAAATAGCAGCCCGACTGGAGCGGCCTTTAGCCGGTGCAGACCTGTGCTCTGAGTGTGTCTTAGGCCTAAATTCTAGTCCACACTCAGAGTCTAATTCTGTGATTTAGGGGAGTAACTTGAATTGACTGCAGCTCAGCTTTTCCTCTGTAAAGTAGGGTTATCTGACCCCATTCTGCCTCTGCTAGAAAAATCTAAGTGGCTGCCCTGCCCTGTCCCTCCTAATCTCATAGCCTGAACTTGATGTCGGCTACTTCTGGAAGCCTAGTGCTCCAAATACCATGCTGGGAGGGACTGGCAGATAATCCTAATTGAAACTTGCTGATTAACCTCTATGAGAATCTGTTGAAATCTGTGGGCTCTCGCCCTAGAAAATTTTACACACGGAACACATATTGCTGACAACGGCTGGGGGTTACTGATTTAAACCACAAACTCCTGGTTCGACATTTCCAACCTAGTCCAACTTTTCTTACACCAGGAGCACCATCTTTGTCTCCTTTTTTCCTTCAACCATCCCCCACACTTGTGCACTCTGGGGAGGGAAACTGCCCTATAAATATTTATAAAAGGCAGGGGATGTCCCGAAGTGGAGAAAGTGAAAACCAATACCCTCAGTCTGCAGAACTTGCCTGACTAAATGCTTCTCTCCCAGCTTCCACCTCCCTTCCTGCAAGCCTGAGCAGTCGGGGGCTGGTGCTAGGAGCTGAGTGGAAGCTGCTGGGAAAGGTACTCTCCACCCTCTTCAGAATCTGCACCGTGAACATGATCACGTAAAACTTTCTACACCAACATTAACCAGCAGCCACCTGGCTGGGAGCTGAAAGAGCCAAGGCTGTTTTGCATAGTGGCTTGCTTGCCCACAGTATCTTGTTACAAATGGGCCGCTTGTGCAATTGGGGAACTACTGGGAGGGGCCTTCTTAATGTAACTGCAAGAAACAGCTCTAACAATAGATGATTCAGGAGGCTAGTAATTGACCCTTCCTCCTACCATATTGTTTAGATTAAATGATATGGCCCAGCTGGGCACAGGAAGGCAGGAGGAAAAAAAGAAAAACCTAAGCTCTTGCTGCTCAAAATGTGCCAGGGACTAGCGGCACCAACATCACCAGGAGCTTGGGCAGAGTCTTTTGTCCCAGATGGGCTGAAAGGAAATCTGTATTTTAAGGAGATTTTTAAAAGATCTGCATATGTTTTAAAGTGGGAGAGACCCAACCCAAAGTCGGCTGATAATGGTCCCAATAGATAATGGTCATTAGTAGAGCGTCAGTCATCCCTCTCTCCTTGGGAAAACCACAACAGATGGACAAAATCCCTCAAAGCTCTGTTTGCAGGAGGATGGACATGCCCACAGGGAGGACCCGGGACTCACAGATGCCCCTTCCTCAACCAGAGACCTCGCCCACCCATTTGCAGAGTCACCCACCTGGAGCTATTCTGTTCTATTCCATTCTATTTTATCTTCTGGGAAAACAGAGGTCTTTTATTAGGACTTGAAAATGACAAGAGGCCACCTGCTAAACAAATCCAGTTTGGCTTTAACTTTGCTGCTGGAATCAGTTCCTGGGCCTAAGACCAAATACTCTAGGACAATGATCAGCAAACTGTGGCTTGAGAGCCACATGCGGCTCTTTGGCCCCTTGAGTGTTCCAACGCCACTTCTTCAAAATAGACTCTCCCAGGGCAAAAACTGACTTCTGCACATAGGCCATGACGTTTGAATCGCACTGTACGTGCGGCCCACACGTGGTATTTTGTGGAAGAGCCACACTCAAGGACCCAAAGAGCTGCATGTGACTCATGAGCCACGGGTTTGCCGACCACCTCTCTAGGAGAAATGGGAGGAAGAGAACTCCTTGGAGTTGCCCATTGGCACAGCCCAGGACTATTTTCACTTGCCTTTGTAAAGGTGCAGAAACCATGGGAGATGAGGTGAGCACAGACACAGAGTGGGACAGATGGGGAAAGGTGGAAAAGAAGTGCAGAAAACCACCAAAGGAAGACAGGTTTAGGGACACCTGCCAAGACAGAGGCCTGACCTCCCAGGATGTCCCTCCCTGCCTGTTCTCTACAAATACTGGGGGGTTTTTCTGGATGAAGAAAAGAGATGCTCGGCCAGCTTATAGAAAATGAATGTGGGCTCTTTGCTGCTGTCCTGGCTTTTAAAGGGGTCAAAAGCAGACCAACTTCAAGGTGTCAGCTGCTCGGTTCGCAGCCTTAAAAAGAAATCCTTGATCTTTTATTGTCGTGCCTTTGCTCAAAGCTGCAAACTCCCCCTGAGGAAATGGCTTGCCTTAAAAGAGATGCTATTATAGCTCAAGATGTTTTAGCTTCACCTCCAATCCCTGACTCCTTGTGGAAAGTAATTGCTGCTGTGGTATGCCCTGTGCCTTTTATCCTTGCCTCTTTACCTAGATCAGTGGTCGGCAAACTGCAGCTCGCCACATTCGGCTCTTTGGCCCCTTGAGTGTGGCTCTTCCACAAAATACCACAGCCTGGGTGAGTCCATTTTGAAGAAGCGGTGTTAGAAGAAGTTTAAGTTTTTAAAATTTGGCTCTCAAAAGAAATTTCAATCGTTGTACTGTTGATATCTGGCTCTGTTGACTAATGGATTTGCCGACACAGATGAATAGTAGCTAAGTGGACACAGCTGCCTAAAACTCAGTAAGACTTCAGTGTGTCCAGGAAGAATGATTCAGACCAGGAGAAATAACTATAAGCAAAAGTGTCCAGTCCAGGTTACATGGTTTTTCACTTGGGCCCTGATGCAGCTGGTGGGACTTGCAACCTTGGGTTAGTGAGACAGCCAAGAGGCACTGGGACTGCACAACATCCCAAGTTCCAATAGAAAAGAAAAACTTCACTCCATCTCGTAGATGTTGAGCAGTTTATAATAGGTGCTACAAAGGGATTTATTTCCAAAGTGAAATCTGGAATCACAACAACTCTGAACATAGAATCTCAGCTCCAGGCAGCCTCGTTACTGTGGGCCCAGCTATTCATTCCTCAGCAATCCCAGCCTATCCAAATTTTTCTTTTGAAACTCGATTGTATTTCCAGGTCATGAGACCTCATCCTTAATGCAGGAGAAAGTCACTGGCCAGGAACAGAATCTGCTGTCCCATCACAGGCGTGTTTTTGTGCAACCTTGGAATTACTCTACAGGTTTTGTTCTTATCTTTTTACATGGATACAGCTCCTATTACACACAGTCTGTGCTTGACCAGTGTCAGCTGGGTTTCCCAACTCAGTAGTCTCTAAGTGGCAGTCCTTGGTTCATCCAGGGCCTCTCAGGCAGACTGAGGAAGGATTAGGACTGTTGACTCAGGGACATGCTTGGCTCTGTATGAGTGCCTTGTTTTTAAAACAAAGGTCTTTGCCGCCAGTGCAATGAAGAGACATAACCCTCACTATCAGCATATTTTTAAGTATTTACTTCTTTTGAATCTCACCATCAGGCCAGGATACCCACACACAGATCCCCTCACTTTGCTCTGTGCTTTCCCCAGAGACTGGGCGGGTGGTGGATGTGACAAGCTGGCTCTATGCTTAAGTAAAATGAACAGGGCAGCATCTTCTCAAATTCCCTCAGCGTTCCAAACAGCCAAAACTAATGGGAAGAATGGATTTGTTTTATTCACAGTTTTTAAAACTCCTCCCAAAGCAGTTGTTTGGCTAGCTCAGTTGTCGGCAAACTCATTAGTCAACAGATCCAAATATCAACAGTACAACAATTGAAATTTCTTTTGAGAGCCAAAAACCAACTTCTGTTCATGGGCCACGAAGTTTCAATCACACTGTACATGCATGCCCACACGTGGTATTTTGTGGAAGAGCCACACTTGAGAGGCCAAAGAGTCGCATGTGGCTCACGAGCCACAGTTTGCTGACCACTGGGCTAGCTGAACTGTTGATGGCCATTGATCACTAAGACCTGCAGGTGTGGGTCAGAGCAGTGTTCAGTATTTCTACAGGAAGGTTGCTATTGTCCACTTCTCCCCCATCCTAATGAGATTGCTGCATTGAGTGTCTGCTATGTGCATGGTGGTAGGCATTAGAGATGGGATGGTAAATAGGCATTGCCTAAATCTAGTGGAAGAGACTGGAATTAATCCAATCAGTAAACAAGTAGGTGTATAATTATCAACTGAAACAAAGGCCCTAAAGGAAAAGAATAGGAGGCTCTCCAAGAACATGGTAAGAAGTTTTATCTGATCTAGTGGGGGTGGGGAGAGGGTGATTCCAGAGGCCTTTCCACAGAGAATAACATGTGAGCTGAGCACTAAGAGAAATATAAATTAAAAAGTAAAGAGGGGTTAGGGAGTGCTTGAGACAGAAAGAGCTTGATCGTTGGAGGAACTGAAATAAAGTCCTTATGGCTGGATTAAAAGGAACAAGGAAAGCAAAGGTATGGAGCGGTAGGCAGAAGTTGGATCCTATGAAGATATATAACCAGTATTGAGGAGTTTGGCTTTTATTTTGGCACAATATAGGAACAATTTTAGGCAAGGGAAGAGGACATTAAATTTATGTTTCCAGAAGATTGCCCGATAAGACAATGGTGAACAGAAACACCATTACTCACATTTCTTCCAACAGTCCCTTGTAGAGGCTAATGAACCACCGAACTCTTGCTTCTGTACCCCAGAGCCAACATGGCTTATGCCTCCCCAGGCCCACTGCAAAGATCAGAGGGCATGTTGAAAGTGGTGGGAGCCCTGGTAAAACTCATTGCTAAGGTATTCAAATCTGGGTCATTTTCATTCCCTCAGCATTTTGCCTCCACTCCCAAGAAATACGTTCTTAAAATTATAAACCTTCGGTGCCCATGCCCAGGCAGGCTCACTTCTGTTGGATCACAGTAATCATGGCTTTGACTGTGAAGATTACCAATCCCAAATTAAATGATTAGGCCAAGGTCAGTGGACTCGTCAGCTGCCACCCCAAGGACAGCTTTCCAAGTATTCTTGGGGTATGTTGCCAGGGGTTCTAATGTGGGTGACTTAGAAAAAAAAAAAAAGAAGAAGAAGAAGAAGAAAGAAAGAATTCATGTTCCCCAAACACTTGAATTTGTCTTATGATCTTCATGTTTATTCTAAGATTCAGAAGTTCCCAGGATCACCTTCTGAGGTGGTCACAAACTCTCTTGGAGTAGGAAATGATTCATGATTTGAAAAGCATTTTTAACCAAGTCTGGTTCTGCCTGAGCCATGAATATCCTTTGTGGATGGTAGCTTACTTATGGGCTGTCCCATCTTGCCATTTCCTGAAGCTACCGGTATAGTTGAAACAGGCATATGAACCACCCCTGTGTGGCTGGAAAGACATCTTAATCCTGGACAGGTTTTGATCTGAAAAGAAACGGCTTGTTCATTAGATGTGCTTTCCAAATTTTGCAGTGTCGGCAGCTTGTCTCTGGGGCCTTTCCCCAGCCCTCTGTGCAGAAATGAACCCAGGGTTATTCATCCTTCTGCATGTTAAAGGAATTCCAGGAGCACTCAGTCAAGCAGCTGAAAAGCCTGGGTTATTTCAAGACATATGAGTGAATGTTTCAGGCCCCAGTAATGCCATTAAAATTAGAAATGACTTCTGTGCCAGAAGTAGAGTTAGTTCTACCTCCATCAGATGAGGTGGTAAGGCATGTGGGGTTCTCCTGGGTGGTTCCTCCAGGAAGAGAAGCAGCTTGAAAAATTGGAGCTGCATGCCCAGCTTTGTCCTTGCAGACCGAGCTCCCTCCCTGCACCCCTCTTTTCACCCCATGAGCTGATCTGTCCTGACAGCTGCCAGATCAGTCCTCTGGCTCCTGGGGCTTGCTTTGGCGCTGCTGCAGATCTTTCCTTCCAAGGTCCACTCATTTAAAAAGCTTTTTCAATTGTACTTCAGGGGCGAATTACACTGACCTAAAATTTCATAGGAAAAGGTAGTTCCAACCCACAGATAGTTTCCAGAGGATATGCAAATCTGTGGTGCGAGAACTTATCTGCCAAATGCAAATCTGCTTTTGGATATAAATGACCTGTTAATAATTCTGAAGAACACACAGGTCACTTTGAGACAGCATAAAGGGACCTGGAAAGTATCATGCTAAGTGAAATAACTCAGAGAACCACAATTATCACATGATCTCACTCACATATGGAAACTAATTAACAAAATAAATTGATGAAAGAAGTGGATCCAGAGACATGGAAGCATGGAACAAGTGCCAAATCTCGGAGGGAAGGCAGGAGAGGGTGGGTGGATAAGAGGTAATCAACCAAAGACCTTGTATGCATGTATGCATAACCCATGAACACAAGACAGTGGGGTGGTGAGGGCCTGGGGCAGGGGGCGAGGATGGGGTAGAGGGAGTCCATAGGGGGAAAAGGGTGACATGATATCTCCCCATTATCCTATCTAATAAAAGAGAATATGCAAATTAACCATCACTCCAAGACACAAGATGGCCACCCCCATGTAGTCAAAGATGGCTGCCCCAATGTGGACACAAGATGGCCTGCAGGGAAGGGAGGTTGTGTGCATGTAGGGGTGACCAGGCAGGCAGAGGAGAGCAGTTGGGGGTGACCAGGCCTGCAGAGAAGGACAGTTGAGGGAGACTAGGGCAGCAGGAGGGAGGAAGTTTGGGGAGTCCAGGCCTGCAGGGACAGCAGTTGTGGGTGATCAGGCAAGCAAGGAGGGCAGTTAAGGGTGATGGGGCTGGCAGAGGAGGGCAGTTGGAGGAGACCAGGTCTGCAGGGGAGAGCAGTTGGGGATGATCAAGCCAGCAGAGAGGGAAGTTGGTGGTGACCAGGCCAGCAGAGGAGGACAGTTGCAGGAGACAGGCCTGCGGGGGGGGGGGGGCAGTTGTGGGTGATCAGGCAAGCAAAGAGGGCAGTTAGGGGTGACTGAGCCAGCACAGGAGGGCAGTTGGGGAGTCCAGGCCAGCAGGGGAGGACAGTCGAGGACAACCAGGCCTGCAGGAGAGGACAGTTAGGAGTCATTAGGATGGCAGGGGAGGGCAGATAGGGGCAATCAGGCTGGCCGAGGAGCAGTTAGGCATCAATCAGGCTGGCAGGAGAGTAGTTAGGGAGTGATCAAGCTGACAGGCAGAAGCAGTTAGGGGCAATCAAGCAGAGGCAGGCGAACCGTTGAGAGCCAACAGTCCTGGATTGTGAGAGGGATGTTCAACTGCCCAGTGGGATAGGACCTAAATGGGCGGTCAGACATCCCTCAAAGGGTCCCAGATTGGAGAGGGTGCAGGTTGGGCTGAGGGATACCTCCCCCATGCACAAATTTTGTGCACCGGGCCTCTAGTAAAACAATATAATCTTTCAACAATAAAGATTTAAAAAAGAAGAACACACAGGTCAGAGGAAACACTGTGATGTCTGTCCTGTTTATCATCCTTTTATGTTGTTCGTTTCTTTTGTGTGATCCATTCGCCATTGGAATGGCTTCTCTGTTCTGTTCTTCTAAATTAGGAGAGCCTCTTCGTTTGGGTCTACGACATGCTCACAGAAAGGCAGAGCCTGAATCCAGTCTAGAGTCTGGTGAAAAATAAAATGGGGTGTTCCTCCTTTAGTCACTGACTGATCCTCCCGTTTGTCACCAGCTAATGGAGTGGCCTTGGGCAACCACATGGCCTCCCTCTCCTTCTTTTTCTTGTTTGTAGAATGAAAAATATTGCTCCTCTGCTCTCACAGTGTTATTGTGAAACTTATTCATAGTATGTAGGTGAAGTGTGCAAAGTGTTGAAATAGTGCATAAATATAACCACGATATTATGTGAAATCGAGTCTGCTTACCCTCTCTCCCTGTTCTTCCTAAAGGAAAAACAAAGAAATGAAATCCTTTGCCAAACCATGTGATGGCATGCCTCAGTTAAGTCCTGGTCAGAATGTACATCCATGGTTCCTAAGAATACACATTTGCTGCCTTGTTTGTTTCTTAGTCTCGACAGCCTTACCTCATGTTAGGGCGGAGAAGTTGTGCAAATTCCTGGAGGCACAGTCTATAGCATATGAATATAAATGCTGCAAACAGGTTAGCCCCGCTGCCCATATTCAGAGAGCTTGAAAAACTTTTTGTGCATATGCTGACTCTGACAGTGTCTTCTTTCTTACACTGAAAATTACCAGGGCAGAGGCCAGCGCCTCCCATCTAACTTTCATGGTTCAGTGGCTCCTGGGCAATGAGTAACTGCTTCTGTGGGTGAAAGGCTGTGGTCCCAGTGCCATCACCAATTAACCTGCATGCCTGAAGGATGGCTCTCAAATTCTCTGGACCTCATTTTCTTAGGTTGGAGGTTTTCAAATGGTGTTCAGTGAAACCCTTTGGTGGGAGGAGGAGGAGTTATTGGTGTTACTATTGTTGTTGTTGTTTTTAGCATTTGGGGCTAATAGGAAAAGTTTTAACATTGCTATCTTCTCACACTAGCTTTCTATGGCCCCAAAAATTCTATCAGAGCCTTCACTGATTGCTCCTATGAGAGATATATATTTTCATTCCTCAGGTTTTTCTTCCTTTTTTTCCTTCAAAGCTAATAACTTTGGGGGGATAATGGTTAGAAAGAGGTGATCACAATCACATCGGCTAGGTTAGGAATTCTCAACTTGACCCACCCATAACCTGGAAAGGTTTCTCTAGGAAATAGCTGTGACCGGGCTTTGGTCAGGTGAACCAGGGACCAGGGTGAGAAACTCCACAGCATGGCCATCTCCCAAGAGACAATGGTGCTTGGGCATGGCTTAGGAATTTGCCAGGATTTCCTGACCTCACACTTGCCAATAATGAAATGTGAAATTGTGGAATTGGTCCCATGTTTTGTCTTCTGAAGTAGTTTTAATTAAAATAGACAGACTTTGACCTAAAATGCAGAGATAGAGAATTCATGAAAAACAATTATATATACTATATATCATTGTTGATAGTATTGCAGATGTCTCCCATTTCCTCCCCATTCACCCACCTCCTTCCACCCCAGGTCTTCACTACCCTATTGCCCATGTCCATGTGCTATGCATATCTATATACATAAAAGCCTAATATGCAAATTGTCCCCTTGGGAGTTCGACTGGGAGACTGGGAATTTGATCGCTTGCTATGATGTGTGCTGACCACCAGGGGCAGGATACAATGAAAAAAGGCCCCAGCTGGCAGCTGGCAGCCGGAAGGTCCCGATTGGTCCTGATCACCCCTGATTGCTGGCCATGCCTAGGGACCCTACCCATGCACCAATTTTGTGCACTGGGCCTCTAGTAAGTATATAAATTCTTTGGTTTATCTCTCCTCATCCCCTCAACCCCACATCAAGATATGTAGAAGTGGCATAATTTGCTGGTCTCCTTCTGACTGTCAGGGTGCTGTGAGTGCCATTGACCCAAAGGTTGTTATGAGTTTGTCAAGTACTGCAGGACCAAAACTGTGACTTTGATGGGCCAAGGAGAGTCTGCTGCAAAGTGAGGAAGGTCCCCCAAGCAATTTATAGGGCCCTCCCATCAGGCTCACCATCGTCAGCTGTCTGCGAGAGCAGTGACGTCACACATCTAGAATCTGTACTCCTCTTTCGACTCCAGCTATTATTCTCCATTACACACTCTTTCTGGGGATCTTCATCTAGAACTTTCTCCTTGTTCACCACAAAGGTTTAGCTGGTAATAGATCTTGGAAACATGTAGGGGCTGGTAGATTGCCCAAAGCTCCCCTCAAAACCACATGTTGACTCTTTCCTCTCTCTCTCTTCCTCCACCCTCACGCTTACTCCTGGGCAATCCCACAGTGTGTCACCGACTTCCTGCTCTTGTCCTTCATCCTGGGACCGTTCTGCTGAATGTGAGCATCTGGAAACAATCTCTCAGAACTGTGTTGACACTTCAGCACTCTTCTGGAAAAGGCAGATTTCTCAGGAAACATTTAAAAGGAGATCAGGTTTCACTGTTTTGAATTATGGCACATGGAGAGAGGAGCCCAAAGTATTATAAAAGGCTTAGAGAAATCCTAGGGTCAAAGCTTCTTAAACAAAGTTTTATAACCTAGTTGGAATGTGGCACATGTTGCCTTTTGGGTTCATTTATTTAAAACAATTGTGTGACATCATTGTTTAGTCACAGTCTATGTTTATCCCCAAGGCAATCCCTAACCTAATGGTGCTGGCAACCACGAGATGCTGTTTCATATACAACAGGCATCCTGGCCCGCTTTGCTCATTTGTAGAACATGCAGTTTTCTCACACAATAGGTTTTTGTCTTAACCAGTTGGTAAAACAGTGGGCCTCCAAAGGGAGGTTAAGTCTGGGAAATCACTAATCCTCTTAAAAGACAGAACTACTTAGATTTTAAAATAGGTTTCTCCTTTAGTTTTAACTGCTATTATAGTATTTTAAAAAAACACTTTTTACTCTGAAATTTTTCAAAGTTATGAAAATAGTGTAAAAAATTCCTGTATATACTTCACCCAGATTCACCATTTCTGCGACAGTAATTGTTATTTCTCTCTGGATAGCATCATCACCACCACCTCTACCACATTATCTGATTCATTTGAGAACATGTTTTATATGCCTTTATCACCAAATATTTTAGTGTATATGTTTTTAAAAGAAAGACATTAGCTCTAATATAGTATAATTATCAAGATCAGAAAATTAATATAATGCTATTGTCTAATTTTTAGATCATATTTAAATTTTGTCAACTTTGCCATAGATATATTTAACAGCATTTTTTTTACCAGCTCCCACAGGTTGTAATATGAGGTACTTTCATTGGCACTTACTTCTAAATATGTTATTTCTATTGTGAACTCCTCTTTAATGCATGAGTTAAAAGATTGCTTTAGTAGTTTCCAAACACATATTGTAATTATTATTACTTTTAACTTTTCACTTTTAATTTAATTGCATTTTAGACAGAGAACATGATCTTCATTATATCCTTTTATAGAGAATGGATATAAGGGTATAAGGATGTTTCCCTAAATGTCTAGTAAATTTGTACAAACCTTTTAAATTCTTGCTACATTTTCATTTTACCTGATCTCAGTAATCTACAATGATTGTAGACTTGCTGGTTGCTCCTTCTTATTCTCTCAGCTTTGGGTCTGTAGTATTCAGAGCTATTCCGTTAGGTGCCTACAGGTTCATGCAAGCTATACCTTAATTGTTCTATTATTTTGTAGTGCTTTTTGCCTTCGATTCTATTTAGTCTGATATAAATATTGCTGTACCTGGCTTATTTTTATTATTATGACATGGTATATCTTTTTTATTCTTTTATATTCAAACTTTCTATTTTGGTTTTATTTTTTATTGCATATTCTGTGACACATATAGCTGGAATTTTTTAAAACTCTGCTCTGATAACAATTTTTAGTAGATAAATGTATTCCTTTTAAATTTATTGTGATATATTTGAACTTCTCCTTTTTGGGGGTTTTCTCTTTACCATTTGTTTTTCTCTGTAAATTTCTTCTTTTCTGCCTTCTACTCGATTAATAATGTTCCCACACACTTAAGAGTATTTCAATAAATACAAAGACATTTGTTGATGTCAGTGCTTCCTTTTAACTGTTTGGGCACACTTTTTTAACCATAAACTTTTTCTAGCAAAGGCTAAATTTATTTGGAATGTCTGTCCTTCTCTTTACTATGTCATAGGCCTCAGAGAGATGGGACATGGTATTTATTTCCCTCTATTTCTTATTGCTTATAGAGTTTGAATTTTACCCTCTTTAAATTTTTTAAAAAGTTAACATGTATTCCCTTAGTAAATGTTACCAATTTCTGTTTTGTCATTATTTTTTATATTTCATGCCTTGGTCTCACTTTCCTTCTTAGTGACTAAAACATGCTATCTAATAAAAGAGTATGCAAATTGACCATACCTCCAATCAAGCCATGCCCACAAGCCAATCAGGAGCAAATAAACCCCAACCAAGATGACTGTCACCACTGAGAGCAGGAGGAAGGCTTGGGTTTCCCTGGCAATGGGGGAAGCCAAGCTTTACACCTGCCCTTGCCAGCCTAGGCCTCCACTCAATGCTACAAAATTTCAATTATAGAAGACATATCCCAACAGAAGTAGCAGCAGCCACAGAGCTGGAGAGAGCAGAGGCTAAGCTTCTGCAGCCCTAGCACCTAGGCCTCCACTCTAGGCTACAAAGTTTCAATTATAAAATTTAAATAAACCCAAATATAAATGGCTGTTGCCAAGGAGAGACCAGAAGGCTTGGCTCTGCTCCAGGCTACAAAGTTTTAATTGTAGAACATAAATTAATCCCACATCCCAGGGCCTCCACTTGAGTCACTAGGGGGCGTGGCCAGCCTGCAAACCATCAAAGGCCCCTCGCCCAGGCTGCCTCATGTCCCAAGGGAACCCCTACCCTGATCCAGGACACTCTTCAGGGCAAACCAGCTGGCCCCCACCCATGCACCTGGCCTCTATCCTATCTAATAAGAATAACTTGCAGGGAGAACCAAGATGGCGGCATAGGTAAAATACATATCGTGCCATCATACACAGCAATTTTAAAACTACAACTTAACGAAAGAACAAACACCATCCAGAATCACTGGAAAGCTGGCTGAGTGAAAATTCCAAAATAAAAGTGAAGCTAAGACACTGTGACTCAGAGGAGCGGCTGAGGACAGCATTGAAGATACAAGCAGAGAGAGGTTTGGAGCACGCACCAGCAGATAGGGCGGGCGCTGAATACCAGCCAGTTTTCTCTAACGGGGGAGACAAAGACATCCCACTGGACTGACTGTCCAGCCCTGGGCAAAGTCCAGGGAACCCACAATCATGTGGGGTAAAAACTGGACAGTGGGAGGGCACGCCAAAGCTCAGGTGCTGCAGGGGTCTGCCGGCTTGTGGAGAAGGTGAGCTAATGCAGAGTGCGTGTGAACGTGGGAACAGCACAACTGCCTGTCTGCACAGAGAGCGCTCGTGACTTGCTCTTTCATTCCGGAAACCGTCAGACTGCTTTGTTTTATGACCCTGGGTGAGACGTTGGGTGTGAAGACTCATTTGGGGAGAGTCTGAATTCTCTGGCAGCCGGTGGAGCTCGGCAGCGGCTCTCCCTCAGAGGTGCTGGCGGTCATTGCCACCAACACAGAGTCCCTGGGGCCGCATAGGGCGGAACTAACACTGTCTTCTTGGCCCTGAGACTCCGCCCATCCAACCTGAGCACAGCTGAACTTCACAGACAATTGGCCTGGAGGTCAACCCCTCCAAGTGCTAACAATGATTAACCTGAGCTTAACTTCAGCAAGACTGTGCAACCCATATCCATTTCAGGTAACTGGGGAGGCTGAGCCACTGTCCCTTGTAGGACGTCTACCACACATAGCTAATTGACTAACTCAGGGAAGCTGCCACCATGCAGAGACATGGAAAGAAATCAGATGTGAAAGAAATGGAGGAAAAAAAAACGACTGGACATGGAATTCAAAACCACGGTTATAGGGCTTTTCAAGAGGCTCTTAGAAAAGGTCAAGACCTATAAGGAAATAAGCAAGACCTACAAGAAAATGAACGAGACCCTTAAGGATATGAACGAGACCTGCAAAGGAAATGATCAAGACCAACGTGGAAATGAGAGTCCTACAAGGATATGGACGAGACTCTCAAGGATATGAAAAAGGACCAACCACCAGAAATTAAGCATACACTGACTGAAATAAAAAAATATTATACAAAGACCTAAAAGTACTCTAGAGCACCCCAAGAACCAAGTTAAAGATTTGAAATACAAAAAGGTAAAATCCACACAGCTGGAAAAGCAAGAAACCAAAAGAATCCAAAAAATTGAAGATAGCGTAAGGGGCCTCTGAGACAACCTCAAGCATACCAACATCCGAATTATAGGGGTGCCAGAAAAAGAGAGAAAGCAAGACAATGAAAACCTATTTGAAGAAATAGTGACCGAAAACTTCCCACACCTGGTGAAAGAAATTGATTTAGGAGTCCAAGAAGCACACCGAACCCCAATATATAGGAACCCTAAGAGGACCACACCAAGGCACATCATAATTAAAATGCCAAGAGCAAAAGACAAAGAGAGAACATTAAAAGCAGCAAGAGAAAAACAGATGGTTACCTATAAGGGAGCACCCATACGATTGTCAGCGGATTTCTCAACAGAAACTATGCAGACCAGACGGGAGTGGCAAGAAATATTCAAAGTGATGAACAGCAAGAATCTACAACCAAGATCACTCTATCCAGCAAAGCTATCATTCAGAATTGAAGGTCAGATAAAGTGCTTCGCAGATAAGAAAAAGCTAAAGGAGTTCATCACCACCAAACCAATATTATATGAAATGCTGAAAGATATTCTTTAAGAAAAGGAAGAAGAAAAAGATAAAAGTGTAAATTATGAACAACAAATACACATCTATCAACAAATGAATCTAAAAATCAAGTGAATTAATAAGCTGATGAACAGGATAAACTGGTGAATGTAACAGAATCACAGACATAGAGAGGGAATGGACTGACAATTCTTGGGGAGAAAAGGGGTGTGGGAAGTGTAGCAAGAGACTGGACAAAAATCATGCAACTATGAGAGAGGACAGGGGAGGGGGGTGAGGGTGGAGTGTGGGATGGGTACCAAGTGGAGGGGAGCTATAGGGGGGAAAAAGGGAACAATGTAATTAATAAACTGAACAATAAAGATTAAAAAAAAAGAATAACTTGCAGATTGACCATCACTTTAACATATAAGAGGGCTGCCTCCATGTGGACACAAGATGGCCACCACAAGATGGCCAGCAGGGGAGGGTGGTTGGGAGGTTCCAGGCCTGCAAGGGAGGGCAGCTGTGAGCAATCAGGCCAGCAGGGGAGGGGAGCTGGGAGGCAGCAAGCCTGCAAGGGAGGGCAGTTAGGAGTGACCAGGCCGGCAGAGGAGGGAAGTTGAGGGCAAACAGGCTGGCAGGGGAGCAGTTAAACATCAATTAGGCTGGCAGGGTAGGGTTAGGGGGTGATCAAGCTGGCAGGTAGAAGCGGTTAAGGGCAATCAAGGAGGCAGGCAAGTGAGCAGTTTGAAGCTAACATTCTTGGATTGTGAAAAGGATGTCCGACTGCCCATTTAAGCCAGATCTTACTGGGATCCTACTGGGATCTGGCCTAAACGGGCAGTCGGACACCCCTCAAGGGGTCCCAGATTGGAGAGGGTACAGGTTGGGCTGAGGAACATCCCCCGCCCTCCCCCCACCACCCTGCTTGAATTTTGTGCACCGAGCCTCTAGTTTTAATATATTTTTAGTGGGCTTTTTGACTCTGTTATAGTTGATAAGAAAATCTATTGTCAATGTAGTTGTCACTTTTTTGTAGCTAATACAATATGTATTTTCTCTCATGAAATGTCTGAGCTCTTCTTAGTTATGTCAGTCTCTGCAGTCTTTAAGTGCCCGGTAGGCCTGGGCTTCTTTTATTTACTCATCTTAGCACTCAGAAAGCTCCTGAGGTATGAGGACTCTCCTGTCAATCATGAAAAAGTCTCTGCTATTATCTCTCTGTATACTGCTTCCCTCATTTTTTTCCTCAGAACTCCTATTTTCCAAATTATGTTCCTTATACTTTTTTCTAAAATATTTTTTACCTTTCTGATTCTTTGGCTGTATAGAATTAAATCCATCAGTGTTCTTTTCCAATCTATTAGTTTACTATCTAATTGTGTCCAGTCTAGAGTTTATCCTATCTAGTGAATTTTTAATTCAAATTACTATAATTTTTAGACAAAGATTTTAATTGTTTATTTTTATATTCACATAATCTTATTTAATGTATGCCCATTTGTGCTTTAGTTCCTGCTCTTTAAATGTTGGAAAGTAGTCTTTCACTTTATTTCTTTGAACTCTCTAAAAACATATTTTTTAAATTATGTTCACCCTACTATAAAATAATTTAATTTTGACTGCTTTTTATTGATAATAGATTCTTTGTGGGGGGGGGGTGGCCTGGGGGACTTGGAATTTTGGGTTGCAGGCTTTCCAAATCTTATTTGAGAAGGTTTTTACTACTTCCTCTCCTACTTCCCCAAAGAGTAGTTTGTAGTTCCCTTACCTAGCCCAGGACCAGGTGAGGCTCCTGTCTTCTGGTGAGATTGGGGATACATGGATCTAGGCACTGAGCTAACAGGTAGCTTCACTCATTTTCTATTTATGAGAATGTAGTCATATCCTCTCACTTCCCCAGGCTCACAGTTTGCCAAAAGCCATGATCCCAAATGAAAAATGATCAGATTCTAGATAAATGCTGACGGTAGATTTAATGTCATTTCCTGATACATTTATTGAGAGCATGGTTATGTCAAGGTTTGGAGACTCAGCAACTGAAGGGTGAAGTTGCCATCACCTAAGATGGGGAAGATTGAGGGTGAAGTAGATGGAGGCCAGGGAAAATCGGGAGTGGATTTGAGTTTTAGATTTCTATTAGACATCCAAATGGAGATATTAAGTAGGCTATATTGGTTTGGAGTTTGCAGAGAGATCTGAGCTGAAGATTTAAATTAGAACTGACTAAAATGTAGATATTTAAATACATGGAGAAGAGCACCACAGAAATGAATCTGGATAAAGAACAGGCCCAAAGACAGCCTCCAAGCATTCTCCAACATTAAGATTTGGGAAAGAGAATGAACCATTACAAAAGAAACTGAGAGCTGAACTAGCATTGCTCAGTAGTTAAGCATTGACCTATGAACCAGGAGGTCACGGTTGGATTCCCAGTCAGGGCACATGCCCAGGTTGTGGGCTCAATCCTCTTTGGGGGCATGCAGGAGGCAGCCAATTAGTGATTCTCTCTTATCATTGATGTTTCTATTTCTCTCTCCCTCTCCCTTCCTCTCTGAAATATATATATATATTAAGAAAGAGTGGCCAGTGAGATAGGAGGAAAACCAGGAAACTGGTATATCTTCACACAAAAAAGAAGTCCAAGAGAATCAACTCCACAAAGTTTGCTTAATAAAATGAGTACTGAGAACTGACCATTGGTTTCAGCAAAGTCTGTGAAGTGGGTGGACAGTAGAATGCCTGATGGGAGTAGTAATACTTGGCAATTTTTTAAAAGCCTCCTTTCTTGAGCAAATAAATGTGGGGGTGTTATTTACCCCACCAACTCCTGCCTTCCAGAAATATACTGGCTTTCATACCCTGCCTCAGGTGGAATTCCTTTACTTTGTAGAGACCAAACTCCCTGTAGATTTCTGGTTTGTGGAGGTGTTTACCCATGCACCAGCTCTACAGTTTTTATTTTCTATTTTATTTCTTATTACTATGAGTTTAGAGCATCAACATTGTATCAAAGCATACATTTGTGGAGCCATATTGTTTGAATTACACTCTTCAAATACCTGAACATTTTGGAGGGTTTGTTAGTTAACTATTGCTTTGGAACAATCCTAAAACTTAGTGACTTAAAATAGCAACCATGTGTTTAACTTGTGAATCTGAAAATCAGCAATTTAGGATGGATCAGCCCTACATTTTCTGGTCTTTGCTGGGTTTTTCATGTATCCATGGTCAGCTACAGGTCAGCTAAGAAGCTCTACTTCTGGGGATTAACTGGCTGTCAGCTAAAACCAGCAGGTGGTGACAGGGTTGACTTGGCCATGTGATCATTCACTATCTAGCAGGCTAGCTAGCTAAAGCTCTTTTACATGGTAGCTGTGTAGAGTTATAAGAGAGAAAATAGAAACTCAAAAGTCCCTTAAAGGCTAGGCTTGGAAATGGTACAATATTACTTCTGCAATGGATTATTAGTCAAAGCAGGTGTCATAGCCAGCCCACATTGAAATAGATTCTATTTCCTGATTGGGAGAGATAGGAAACCACATTACAAAAAGGCATGGATACAAGGAAGAAAATGACTTGGGCCATTTTTGCAAACAATGTGCTCCAAATAGAGTATGAAATGGACTTAAGTTGGAATAAATTTGCAAGCAATATACTACAAATAGAGTATGAAATGGACTTCAATTCTGGGATGAATTTAAATCAGATAGAAAGAGTAAATAGGTCAACTCAATACTAGTAGTTTTTGAGCATTGCATGTAGTGATAGAGGCTCTGCATCAGATTCAAAACAACCAATTGAGTATTTGCTACAATCAAGATATGTGCTGGGAGCCATGGGAGAGTCACAGAGGAATTTCTTCCTGCCTTTCAAATATCTGTTACTAAAGAAGGAATGCAGGCAAGCCTCCAGCTCTATAGGCAGAATATTAATGCTATAAGATGCCTGGTCAAGGGAATATCTTTGGAATAAGGTAGACTTCAAGTGTAGGCTGAAAGGAAAAAGCCATGGGAAAATTAAAGACTCAGAAGAAACAAAGATTACAGGTAGTGGTTACACTTTGGCCAGCAACCTTATTTAATTGGTAGAGAGGCCAAATGCTGAGGAATACATCAATCATCAGAAGACAAAGGGAAAAGACTCCAAGTTCCCCAGACTGATTTTTTTTTCAAGTTAAGCCAGAAGGAATTTATTGGTTTTAACTTAAAGAACACTTGTATCAACAAGAATTCTGTCCACCTCAGCAAAGATGGGTCCTAGCTTGTGGTAGCTCTGGCAGATTTTCAGGGTGTTCCCCAGACACCCCTTTCATATCATCGCTATCCAGTTGTTGATGTTGTTGGTGCCCAGACCAAATGAGGCCAGAAAGAGAGCCCAGAGACTGGAGCATTCACCTGTGGGTCTTTAGTCCATGACTCCAGCAATCCCAATAGTTTCTTTTTTGTGCCGTTAGCTTGTTCAATAAATTCTACAGAACTCAAGGCTGCCACTCAGAAATGTCTTTTGGCTACTTTTTCATTTGTCTAAATTACCCAGTAATTTTTTTCATACTATTAAAATTTGACTACGATTTTTATTCCTAGAAGTTATTGACTATTCTGGCTAACTCTTAGGTTGAAGGCAGGGATTAGGGCTGGTCTTCAATGAGTCTTAATGGGCCTGAGGACCACAGCTCCCAAGAGAACCAAATCTATCCAAGTTATTGCTCCTCACCAAGACTTTGTTATCCTTGGAAATCACCAGAACTCCACCCACTGGAGCAGAATGAATCTAGCACAAGTAAACCAGGCATTCCCATAATGCTTAGTACTTTTTCCCAAAAGTGAGGAGAGATGATACAGAGATTATTCAATTATTCCAATACAAAAACTAGTGCACATTTCTGGAACTATGTAGCAAATATTTAATAACTGTCATTTATGCTCCATCTCTGAAATGAATTGAATTCAACACTGCATTATGAGTATGAATTTGGAGGAGATGGGTTTTTTTACATGAAAAATTCTATTCTAGACTCAGGAAGAGTAAAGAGATGAAAACAAATAGATTTGAGTGTGACTCTGTGCTATAAACTATGCTTTACTTTTGCTCATTTACCAACCACATCAAATCAATTCCCCTATCCTTTCGATTTTGACTCTCTAATATTTGTGTGATCCAATTCCTTCTCTACATCACCATTGCCACCACTTTAATGCACAACCTCATCATCTTTCAGTAGAATTATTTTAATAGTCTCTGTTATGAACTACCACCTCCCCCCCCCCCCAAAAAAAAAAGATTGTATGTTGAAGTCATACCTCCAATACCTCAGAAGGTGACCATATTTTTAAAAATATTTTTCTTGATTTCAGTGAGGAAGGAAGAGGGAGAGAGAGAAACATCAATGACGAGAGAGAATCATTGATTTGGTGGTCTTCTACTCACCCCACACTGGCATATGCCCTGACCAGTAATTGAATCATGACCTCCTGGTTCATGGACTGATGTTCAACCACTGAGCCACACCAGCTGGGCATATGTGACCTTATTTTAAGAGAGGGCATTCAAAGAAATAAGGTAAAATAATGTTATGTGAGTAGTACTTAATCCTATATAATAAAAGCCTAATATGCAAATTGAATGACCCATCACTCTGACATGCATTGACCACCAGGGGGCAGATGCTAAACTAAGGAGCTGCCCCCAGCCCACAGGCCTTAAGCCAGCCAAGGTCAGTGCCAGTGGGGGCCTCCTGATCACCCCTCACAGGTAGCCTCACAGATAGGCCCTGATCACCATCCAGGTTTAGTGACCCTATCCAAGCTTGAATTTCATGCACTGGCCCTCTAGTCTAATATAATTGGTGTCATTATAAGAAGAGGAGATTAGGACACACATGCAGAGGGAAGACTACATGAAGACAAAGGGAGAAGATGGACATTTACAAGCCAAGGATATAGCTTTAGAAGAAACAATCCTGCCAACACCTTTTTCTCAGACTTCTAGCCTCTAAAATTGTGAGAAAGTAAATTTCTATTTTTAAAGTTACTCAGTCTGTGGTACTTTGTTATGGCAGCCTAATGGCAAACGAATATAGGCTCTTGTCCGGACTCCTTGTTTCCAGCCTTGACCCTTTACATCAATACTTCTAAAAGTGAAATTGTTAGCAGAGAAATGCTTGGATAGCCTTTCTCCATTGCTGGTGGATGTTGGTTTCTTGGGGTACTGCTGGAATAAACATTTCTGGAGGCTCCCCATAGGAAGATGAGATTTGGTAGAAAGCTTTATTTGCATGAAATTGCATCTGTTGGTTTATAAAGTCCCATTTCTTGGAATAGGTGAAGTTGGGGATTCAGGAGAGCAAAAAGCAAAACCAGTGTCCAGAATTTCCATTCCATGGTGAAACTAAGTCCAATGTAGTCCATTAGTCCATTGTGTGTGAGGTTCACATGGCAGTGGGCCATGTGGGCGAATGTAGCAGCATGAGCGCCATACAAGTCAGGAGTGCAAACCAAGAGAAAGAACCCCTTTGTTTAGGAGCTTATGTATCTCGAATTTCCCACACTTGCAGTGGCCACATCTACTCTGGCCAATGACCTTTTCCCAGGTATGAGTGACAGACAAGTGTCTTCCCTATTTCACCCAGACTTTATTGGGCTTGCAGCTAAATTGCAGCTTTCTGAAAAAGCTGCACAAATGGCATGCCTATGAAATTTGGCCTTCCCTCTTTTTCTTTCCTTTTATTCATAACTAAGTTCATTATAATGGTGTCAGAATTATCCATCTCAATCAATAGTTCAACTTTGTCATTTGTCTATTTAAAACCCTTTAGTAGCACCCTACCTCTCACTGTAGTGTTTTCTACACTGAGTTTTCTGGAACATTACTTAAGACTGAGTAACTTAAAAAATAGAAATTTACTTTCTCACAATTCTGGAGGCTAGAAGTCTGAGATAAAGGTGTTGGCAGGCTTGTTTCTTCTAAACATTTATAATACGCTCCAGTTATGTAAGTTTGGGAATTCTGCAAGTCTCCTACTTTAGGGGTGGGGAGCATATCACCATGTACATTTGGATTTACATTTGCTCATTAAAGGCCTGAAGATGTTTTGTATATATAAAAAAAAACACCTGCTAAATTGGATTTAACCCAATGTTTGCCAAATTTATTTGACTATGGAGTTTTCTCTCTTACTATACTGGTAATACACATTACACCCACTGCAGCTGTGTTCTGGTACACAAACCAGAAAAGGCTGCCCCTGAAAATGAAGTCTGCATACTCTGGCATGTCCTGCAGGTTGAGAGTCACCAGATTTGGCAAGCAAAAATACAGGATGCCCAGTTGAATTTGGATTTTAGATAAGTCTAAAAAATAATTTGTTGTTTACCTAAAATTAAAATTAATTGGATATCCTGTATTTTATCTGGCAATCCTATACAGCAGGGGTTGGGAGCCATTTTTTCTGCCAAGGGCCATCTGGATAGTTATAACATCATTTGCGTGCCATACACAATTATCAACTTAAAACTTAACCTGCTATATTTGGTCAAACATTTAATGAACTCCCCCCTAATGCCTTGGCAGGGCCAGACCAAATGATTTCATGGGCCCGATATGGTCTGCGGGCAGGACATTCCCCACCCCTGCTATACAGGGTGCTTTGTGATTCATAATATGGTGAACACACTGAACCAAAATGAATTTAATAATATTTTACCCCAATTAACATAATAGGAAAGATCAACTAAAGGTTGATTCTTAGCTTTCAATTGGAATACTTTAACTTGCCAATTCTCATTTACTTGAAGCAGTCTTTCCATCCCCACTAAAGATTAGTATCATCTCAGAAACTTTTTTAAAGTATATTTTTATTGATGTCAGATTAAGGGAGAGGGAGAGAAAGAGAAAAACATCATGATGAAAGAGAATCATTGATCAGCTGCCTCCTATATGTCCCCTACTGAGTAAGGGACTGAGCCCACAACCCAGGCATGTACCCTGACCAGGATTGAACCCGGGACCCTTTAGTTGGATGGCTGACACTCTATCCACTGCATCAAACTATCCAGGGCCTCAGATTTGTAAAATCCCATACCCCATCTTAAAACAAGAGACTTAGAACTAGAAGACTACTGAATGGAGAGCTTGAAAGTCAGGCATGAGTGAGGAGAGTGAGGCAAGTAGGGAGCAAGATTTAAGGAGGCCCTCACTCTCAGGACTGACCCTACACTTGCACAACCCTGAGAGAGAGAGAACCTCCTTAAATCTTGTGTCTTGAACACCTGCTGGCCTCCCTGGATCCTGTCAAAAGAAGGACACGCACAGGATTGTGGAGTTTGCAGGGGATTTCTGAACAACTCTGATCTCTGCATTCTGGTGCTTTACAAGGAAATGTCAGCCTTTTCCAGCTTTGGACACTAACTCCAGCCCGTAAGCATTGAGTCAGGAGGGGCTTTGCCAGGCCAGGTTTTCCTAAAACGTCAACTTGCAGCAAGCTCATTTCCTCTACAAGGCCACGCCAAAAAAAAAAAAAAGTGTGGGCTCCTCATTCTTTTATGGCTGGTGGTAGCTTCTATTTAATATTCAAGGATAATTTTAACTTTCTGAAAACATAATGAAGGTATATACTTCACTTTTCTCTCCAAGGTTATAGATTCTCATCCTTCCTCTCCCTCTGTCTGCTCTCTGCTTTCTGCCCTTTCTTGTCAGTGATTTCATACCCTGTCACTGGCAGTGTGGTCAGAGGGCACATCATTAATCCTCACTGGAGGCAGTGACGAGAATAGCTCGCCCAGGAACATCCAAGGCCATCCTCGGGAGGCAGCTCCTTGAACGGTGTCTTCCTTCCCTGGCCTCGAAATTCCATGATGTCATTAGCATCCTGACCCTGCTTCACTGGTAATGGCTGGTGGCCAGACCATAATTGCTCACTCCTAGAATCTCATCAAGTTTCAAAACACAAGGGAAAAAAACTGTAATTTTCCAGTGCTGAAAAGGGATGGCAGCGGCTGGTGGGAGCTCCCAGCACAGCCAAAATTAACTTCTTTCTATTGTGATAATTGAATGGTTTTTAATGAAGTTCCTCCTATAATAGGATTCAAAAAGTACCTCCTCAGAGGAAAATTTGGAAGAGAAAAATAGGGAAAGGATCAGCTAGGGCAGTGTTTGCAGCAACTTCCTGGCAATATCAAGATCATGAAATTGTATGGGCGTGTTTCACTTGGCTTAAGAGCCATGTCTCTGTAAAGTTTCACATAAAAGGAATTTTTAAAAAATTAAATCACTATTACGTGCACAGGGGAAGATTGCTAAATAAAGGAAACTTGGATTGCTAGACTCTATAAAGTGGATTATCTTTATATAGTGTACAGTATCCCTCCCATGTACACTCATTGATTGGTTGTTTTTTCCTAAAGTTGAAGTTTTACAGGATTTTCATGAAGTATGCACGCTTCTTAGTTACAATGAGGTCTCAGCTGTTCTCAGTTTTTCATGATATTCTCTTGGGTGAATGAGTAGCTGCCAGGTTCTGTGGGGACTTCTAGGCTGATAAAACCATCCCTGGGGGTAAGCTGACACAGAATCCTTTCTGCCTACTTCCTGAATGACATGGGCTCTGGGATACCCCGATTTCAATGACTGGACATGGGAAGTGTTGATGGGGAACTACCTGGGGCTCCATGTTGACAGATGCAGCAAGAAAAGCAGTGTGGTATAGTGGACAGAAGCATGAGCTCTCTGACCAGATTGCTCGGACTCTCTCTGTCCCTTAGCTAGGTGACTCCCTGAACCTCTGTATCCTCATCTGTAGAAAAGGATGATTCGAATAGTACTTACATAAAGGTAACTCCTGGCATATATTAAATGCTCCAAAAGTGAAAGCTATTTTTAACTTTCTTGGCTAGCTAGCTCCATTAGGGTAGAACAGAAAATATCAACAACAACAAAAAAGATCAAAGATGCTAATGTCAGTATGCTGGCATGCCAGATTCACGCTGAATACTTTCGTTTGTTTAATACTTACGTCACACAAACAGTACCACCAATATTATCCCTATTTCCCAATAGAAACTAACGCTCAGAGAGGTTAAGCAATTTTTCTGATATCACACAGCAGTAAGTGGCAAAGCAGCTCTCTGAGGCCAGTGCTATCTCACTCTTTCCACTCGGTCCCGGGCCTGAGAAGATCAAAGCCTGAAAGTGACTTTTTAAAGATGAAGGCATCGGGCCGGGAAAGTATTTGGATTTAGAAGTAAAATGGAGTCCAGGAATTCTACCAAGATTTATTGAGGATTTACAGTGTGCTGAAGGCACTCCAGGCACAAAGGAAAATAAAGGCCTTGCCCTGGCCTCCAAAGTCCATTGGGGAGACAGAATTTAGGGGTAAAAGAATGTGCTACTGGATCCCTAAGAAGACAAAAAAAATAAGACCAACTTTATCTATGGAAGACTTTAAAGGAAATGACATTTGAGGGCTTACAAGCATTATTTCATTTAATCTTGTACTCGGGGAAACAGGCAATATCATTACCTAGGACAGGGACATAGCCCTCTTCTTACTTAGTAGGAGAACTTGGCTTTTTGGGGTGAGGCCATTTTCCAGACTCCCTGGCTGGCAACTTTGGCCCATGAAATGGAAGCAGAAGTCATTGGGTTCAGACTTCCATAAAAGTTTCTTAAAAAGGGTATAGCCTGCCTCCTGGGCTTTTTCTTATCTTTTCTCCTTTGTCCTGCTTCTTACCTAGAGGGCAGATTGTCCTTCCTACCAGACTCAACTTGGGACCTTGAGAAGGGATTGTGAGCTAAAGGTGGGGGGTGTTATGGCGGGGGGGGGGGGGGGGGGAGGTCGCAGAAGGACAGAAGGAGCCTGGGTTCCTGATGACCATGACTGGATGTACCAGTCTCAGGCTGCCTCCCTGAAGACTTGTTAAGTGGAGGCAAAATAAACTTCTATCTTAACTAAGCCTCTGTTATTTCTGGTTATTGTTATTTGCATCTGACCCGGTCCCTAACTGGCAGTTGGCCCCAAGGTTATTATGGTGCTGAGATCTAAACTTAAGCAGCGTGACTTTTCAAGCCCCATTCTGAACCATTGCCCCAGTCCAGTGGTCTCCAAACTGCAGCTCATGAGCCACGTGCAGCTCTTTGGCCCTTTGAGTGTGGCTCTTGCACAAAACCACAGCCCGGGTGAGTCTATTTTGAAGAAGTGGCATTACAAGAAGTTTAAGTTTAAAAAATTTGGCTCTCAAAAGAAATTTCAATTGTTGTACTGTTGATACTTGGCTCTGTTGACTAATGAGTTTGCAGACCACTGCCCTAGACTACTGGGGCAAGCCTGTGGCCCAGCTGTAACCCAAGAACCTAGCACATTTCCTTGAAATTTTAATCCCTTTTTTGTCAGCTCTTTGGCCCTGGCGTCAGGCACTTGTACTCAGTGGCACTGGATAGTGTATGTTGAATGAATGTAACCGAGAGCTGCTCGCCACCATTCCCCACAAGGACTGTTTTTGACCTCTGCTTCTCAGATGTCCCAGACCAGTGCCAGCATGAGCCTGTGAGAAACCTGCAGGGCTCTGAGACAGTAAAAAAAGGAAAGAGTAAATTAAATGTGTCAGATAAAAATTTAAACAAAGATATACACAAAACCTCATTTAATTAATAATCCTTTTCATGATAAAGCAAAATTGTATATTTTTGTATGAAAGACTTAAAAAATTAAATGGGATGAAAGGAAGAGTTGTAATCAGTAAAAAAAAAAAATTTATTTTTTTACTAATTACAAAAATAAATGATTGTGAAAAATTGAAAATAAAAGTCCTCTCCTAACTGCTATATAACAGACTAGTAAATATCCTGTCAACTCTTTTTCTGTATCTGAAAACTAAAAACATAGTAAATATATAGGGTTAGAAAAATGAGCTCATGATGTATGTACTATTTATCAACCTTTCCTATTTTTCTTAACTTAACATGATATCTTGGACATTTCCTCATATCTTACATTTCAATTAAGCTAGTTCTGTTTAAGGCAGTGGATTATCCTTTATCCCAACTCTGCCCTTTTCTGTTGACTTTGTGCTGTGAAGTGTGGTCAGGTGTCTGCATGAGGCGTCTACTGGAGCTCAGCTCTCACTCCTAACTGGAGCAAGCTGGGCCCTGGAGCAGTCAGAGAGGCTGGAAAACATCCTATTCGAGGGAGAAGAATATTCCAGAATGAATGCCTTATGGATACAAAGCCATAAAGTCTTGAGCTAGGAACTAACAACTTGGGCTGGTCAGGATCCTATATAATAAAAGCATAGTATTCAAATTGTCCCCCAATTGGAGTTCTTCTGGGACCTTACCAGTGCATGAATTTCATGCGCTGGGCCTCTAGTAGTCTATAAGCTTCTAGGATTCCTGAAAATGGCTTTCTCAGACACTTTCTGGTAGCTGCTGTCACTGACACTGGCCTAGGGGTGGGACAGAGTGAAGGTCTCATTCTAGAACCCCACAGAAAACCGGCTCCTTATTGACCTTTCACTAGAGCATTGAGAGCCTGAGGGGTGCCAGATACTCACCCCTCCAGACTTGGGCAGTGGGGAGAAAGTGGTCAAAAAAGAAGGCCAGCAGGTCTAGCCTCTGCACTGGGGAGTTCAGGCTCTGGTTGGGGAGATGAATGGTGTGAATCTCACTCCTACCACCCCACCCAAGTCAAACATATCACTGTCCACATGGTTATCCAAAACCCATAAATCAACCTAGTCAGCTACTGTAACTGACCTTGCTTGGTAAACATTGAGACTGTAAGTTGAGCTGGGAGACTATAAGTCTTCTTCCACCAAGAAGACTTTTGGGAAGAGCTGAGGGCTTAAATGAGGAAAGGAGGCCCAGAGGTCAAAGCCCAGCAGGCACAGAGCGAATGTCTGTGGGGAGGTGCAGGCTGAGGCTGTGGCTATAGGGGTGGGGTGGTAGAGAAGAAATCTACAAGGGGATTTGCTCAGGCACAAGGAGAGTGTAAGGGGACTGTAACAAACAGGGAATGGGACAGAAACCGGAGAGGCTTTCTAACCTGTGTGGAGGAGATTTCCTTGGAGAGATTGACAACAGAGAGCAGCTGTGTTTTGGGTGGGGCATCCCTGAAGTTAGCCAGGCAGGCCACAGCTGCACCTGCTGGTCCTTCCTGCCATGTGCCTACAAGGAAGCAGCTCCACCAGGAACCGCACCAGCCCCTCTCTTCTACAAGTTGGGTAAAATGCCCCTGGCATACATCTAAGTATTCTTTCACTGGCAAAGTGGTTTGGGATCTTCTAGCTAACCAAATGGCCCAACTAACATTTCTCCCTCCAATAAGGTAAGACAGCTGGGCCTGCCTTCCAGTCCAGAGTGTCCATTCCCTTCAGCCAGATATCACCAGGATCACCAGAGGTGAATGATGTTGGATCTATGACTAGTTTCCATGAGGGGTAACACGCACCACTGGGGGCCAGGGGCATCTCAGTAGGAGAATATGCCAGAGAACTTGGAGCATTTAGTCCTGGGTTAGAGGGTTTGGGGGAGAGTTCAAAGAAGGGGTTTTTGCTTCATATTAGAGGTTATCAGGAATCAGGGGTAATTGCATGATTGGGTATCTTAATCATTCTTACCCGGAAGGTAAGGAGGAATGAGACGAGGTAAAGCTATAATCAGTAAAGGAAGAGCAGGAAAAGGGCATCTTTTTTTGTGGTTTGGAAAATGTCCTTATTTTTGTCTGGGTCACTGCATGACTGTGGGGTAATCTTTTTGTGTTTGTTTTGCCCCATCTCAGTCACAGCCTTGTCTGATGTTGATGGTCTATGGAAATATTTACATTCAACAGAAGAACACCATGGCCCAGCTGTGAGTACCAACCGAGATGCTGGCCCTTGGGACTGCTTTTCTCTTTCTCAGTTAGAACTAAGGCTTGTGTGTAAAGGCAGCAGGAACTTGGGAAAGAAAGAAAAATTCTGAGGACTCACCATACTCGTTTCTCAGCAGAAACACCTCCTGGAGGACTGGCTGGAGGAGAGGCTTGGGGAAGCAGGGCGCTCTTGTTTCAAGGCTGCTTCTGGTCTGTTCTCTCAACTAACAAATACTTATTGAATAGTTAGTGCACTCAGGCACTTGAGACAGAGCTATGAACCAGAGAGTTCTCCTGGAATGCATGTATTAGTGAAGGGACCCAGTCAATATGAGTGATGGATAAAGAGGATAATCTCAGGCAGTGATGGGTGTTATAAAGAAAAGGAGAGAATGGCTAGGGACCACTTTGAAGAGGTAGTCAGATACACTCTGAAGAGGTGATGAGAAGTTGCCCTGTAAAGTTATAGGACATCATTTCAAGTGGAGGAAACAGAAAGTACCAAGGCTTCCAAGAATAGGAAGAAGGTATGTGTCTCGGCAGTGTGGTGAGTGAGGGTGGGATGGGTTCGGAAAAGGTCAGTGACATAGGCTGGGCCAGGAAGTTTAGGTTTTATTGTCCATGTCCAGGAAGTACTGGAAGACTTTACAGAGGGCCACAAGGCCTGACATCTCCCCCTGAGAGAGCAGACTAAGCAGCATAGTCACCTCTCTCCACATCCTCAGGCCATTCTCTTACCTCCCACAACTCTTCTCTCCAGACCTGGGGTCTGGAATATGCTAGAAATAGTCTGATCTCTTTATCTGCTGAAGTCAAGGTCTGTTGAGAGGAATGTATTAGTTTCCTATTGCTGTTGTAACAAATGACCACAACTTAGTAGCTTAAAATAACACAATTTTAATATAGTTCTGGGGATCAGAATACCTTAAAACAAGATATTGGCAGGGCTGTGTTTCTTCTGGAAGTGCCTATCTCCTGGAGGCCACCTGCATTTCTTGGCTTGTGGCCCCTTCCTCTAGCTTCAAAGCTGGCAGCAGAGCACCTTCAACTTGCCCCCACCCTCTCTGATTATAACTCCTGCTTCCATCATCACATCCTTTTCTCTCACTCTGACCTTCCTCCCTTTCTCTTATAAGAACCCTTGTGATTATATTGGGCCCATCCAGATAATTCAGTATTACATACCTGTAAAAATGGGAAGAATATTTTCCCATTAATTCAGGAAATCGTTATATCACATGAGTTAATATGATATATTTGTAAAAATAAAAAATGTCATAAAATATAAGGTACCCTTAGGAAGTATTCTAATACCTATGAAACATGGGAATTGCCTTGTAATTCAGTGCTTTAAAGTGGTATGCTGAATAGATGGTAAATGAATAGGTCTGTGGGTCTATGGGCCACACTCAGACAGCATGTATTTCATGCCTATTTCTCTATGAGTACTATGCATATGGTTATAGAATAGGTGCTGAATGAATAAGGCAATTCCCAAAGATAATTCTTCTGTAGAAAACCAGCCTGAACCTAAACCTCTTCATTGCAGAAAGATTCTGGGTGCTCAATAGGCTCATTTGGATTTTTCTGAATTTAAATGCTATAGTTTCTTTGTGGTGCCCTTTGCTCCTCAGTAGCTGAGCGGAGAGAAAATGAGAGACCAATGCCAACAGGATTTGAATCTGCACTGTATAAAGAGGATGAGAAATAAAGAAAACATGGTCGGTAAAGGGCACCAGAAAGAAACTATAGCATGAGTTCCCTGTAAATGTTGGAGATTAAACCCTTATCAGAGGTAACATTGGCAAATATGTTCTCCCATGCAGTGGGCTTTCTTGTTTTGTTGATGGTTTCTTTTGCTGTACAGAAGCTTTTTATTTTGATGTAGTCCCACTTGTTTATTTTCTCTTTAATTTCCATTGCCTTAGGAGCTGTATCAGTAAAGATATTTCTTCGATATATGTCTGTGATTTTGCTGCCTGTGGATTTCTCTAATATTTACCATTTGCAACAGCATAGATGGAACTGGAGAGCATCATGCTAATCGAAACAAGCCAGTCAGAGAAAGATAAATATCCACATGATCTCACTCATTTGTGGAATATAATGAACAACATAAACTGATAGATAAAAACAGATCCAGAGACAGAGAAGCATCAATCAGACCATCAAACTTCAGAGAGAAGGTAGGGAGGGGAAGAGAGCAACCAAACGACTTGAATGCACGCATACATATAAGCATAACCACTAGACACAGACACCATGGGGTTGAGGGCATGAGTGTATGTGGGGGGTGGGTAGGGGGAAATAGGGTCATAAGAACACATATATAATACCTTAATTAATAAAGAAAAAACATTAAAAATATATAACAATATCCATGCCAGGATTTCAGCACTAAGTGAAGTAAATCACAGCATCCCAGCATTTCCATTTTGCCTTGGAATTGGCAGCACCTACAGAGAGTGGAGTCAAGACTTGTTTCCATGCCCCTTGGTGAGTCTGAAGTTGCTTTCAGCACCCAGCTCAGTGCCTGGCACCTGGAAAACTCTCAGGAAATGTCTGGTAAGAAAATGACAGAAAAGGAAGCAAGGGGCAATAGAGAGAAAAGAGAGAGAAGAAAAAAGAGAGAGGAGAAGGTCCAAGAAGAAACGGAGGGAATGAGGCTGGGGTGGGGTAGGTAACGAAAGTGAGACAGAAGGAACAACTGTAATGTGGCCTCTGCCTTAGATGCCTTCTCTCTGTGGAAAATGGGAATCAAAGACCATCTCCATGACATATCTTGTTCAAAATATTATTTCTGGAACCCACTTGGTGAAGTGGCAATTTTGTAGGAAGTTCACTGGAAAATTCAGCTTCTCATCTGCAATAGAGGAAGAAATCTTGCTGAAACAGCTGACAGACAGACAGACACACAGTTGCTTAGTCTTGCACATTACTCACGTGTGCACTTTGCTATGGTAACTAAGCCATGTCACGGAAATATCTGCATCGCTCATCTCCCATTGTTTTCTTTTTATCTCTAAGGATCGTACATCTGTTTGGGAAGGAGGGTTATGGTTATATTGTTTCTCCAATAATTAAAATAATAAATGCTCATTATTTTTAATAATCATAAAATACAGATAGCCATAAACAAGAAAGTAAAGATTCCCTATTATTAGAAACATCCAGAAATGATAGTGATTCACATTTGGTGTTCTGATTTTATTATATTTTAATATAAATATATAGAAAAAATGAACATATAGATAATCATGCTCTACATTCCATTACATAATCTTTTGTTTTACTTAATATTTTGAGGACATCTCTCTCCATCTTCTTGCATTATTACATAACTTCCTGTTCCCCTACTGGCAAATATTTAGGTTTGCCAATCTTTTCTTTTTAATCTTTTTTTCCCTTTTTTATTGATTTCAGAGAGGACAGCAGAGAAAGAGAGACAGAAACATCAAATGATGAAAGAGAATCATTGATTGGCTGCCTCCTGCTTGCCCCACACTGGGGATTGAACCTGCAACCCAGACATGTACCCTGACCGGGAATTGAACCATGATAGTTCATAGGTCAATGCTCAACCACTGAACCACGCTGGCCGGGCTAGGTTTCCCAATCTTGTGTTTTGCTAAATGACACACTAAAGAAACTTCTTGTACAGGCATTCCTGTGCAATTATCCTATTAATTCCTTAGGATAAATTCTTAGAAGTGAACAATTAGATGTCAGTATACACATTTTAAAATGCTATATAAATTTGCCAAATTGCCCTCCAGAAAGTTTGAACTAATTTATATTATCTTTAAAGTTTATGAAAGTACCTATTAGCTCACACCCTCATCAACACTAGTTATTATCATTCTTTTAAAATATTTCCAGTTTAATAGGTTAAAAGATATTTTTATTTTAATTGGTATTTCACTTATTACTAATGAAGTAAAATGTTTTTCATGTTTATTGGCCATTTGTATTTCTTCTTTTTTATGTAACTTGCTTAACCATGCTTTAACTATATTTTCTAATTTTTAAAAATCTTTTCATTGATTTCTAAGAATTACTCATAATTCAAAAATATGTTGCAAATTCTTTTTTTAGTTTTTTATAATTTCAAATATATAGTTTAAACATTTTAATTTTGTTTTAAGTAGCCAGTATATCAATAACTTTCTTTTTTTTTTACTTTTGGATCATTCTTGGAAGGGTATTTCTTATTCTAAAATTAAATAAATTTTTATCTGTGTTTTTCCCTATCCTCTTTGGATTTTCACCTTTATGATTTTATGCTGTCGGGAATTTATTTGGTGTGTGGTGTGAGGTAGGGATCTTAACTTTTTTTCCTAACTTGTTAATAAGTTGTCTCATTAACATTTGAACTGAACAGTGCATATTCCTTCTATTAATTATGAGTATTAAAGGCCTTCTTTACCATATTCTAGATTCTGGTGAATATTTGAGCTCTAAATCCAAGCATATTAGTCTTTTAGAACTATCCATTATTTTTTAATCATACAGATTGAAACTTCTTATTCCATAGACTTTTCAAGATGCTACTTTTAAATAGAAAGAACAAAGTTTATTTACTTACATTGGAGTTGTGGTAAAGGAAAGAATTTTTTCGCCCTGGGGTCATAGGGCTTCAGATGTGGAAAGGTCTAAAGACTTAAAATTCCAGTATCCTAATTGCCTATGTAAGTACTCGAAATACTAATTGACTTACTTATAGTTAACATAGCTGTCAGTGCAGTCCTGAGGTAAAAGCAGGACTATAACCAAAGCTAGTTAATGGAGAGGTGCTACTGAAACCAAGATATATCCTCCTAAAGCCATGAGGAAGATGCTTACAGTGAGGGTCTATCAAAGACAGCAAAAGCAGGTTTGATAAAAGCAGGCTCTTTTTGTTCTAGGCCTCTGGGACCTAACAACCTTGAGGGAAATGAGAGGTCTCTGGAACACCAACTTCAAAGAAGAATTAAAGGTACAGGAGCACTTGCTTTTAACTAAATCTTTAGAAAACTCAGCATAAGAAGGGGTGTGCCCTGCCTCATTTGGCTCAGTGACTAGAGTGTGGGCCTGAGAACTGAAAGTCCCAGGTTCAATTCCAGTCAAGGGCACATGCCCGGTTATGGCTTGGTCCCCAGGAGCGGGCAGGCAGCAGGCAGCTGATCAATGATTGATGTTTCTATCTCTCTCTCCCTTCCTCTCTGAAATCAACTATATATATGAATAAGGGTGTGGGTGAAGGGGTAGTAAAGGGAGTCAAATATATGGTAATGGGAGAAGGTTTGACTTTGGGTGATGAGCACACACTGAAATATACAGACGATGTATCATAGAATTGTGCACTTGAAATCTTTATCACTTTATTAACCAATGTCATCCCAATACATTTATGTTTATTTTAAAGGAAACATCAAAAGTACACATGCACATTCAGTAGAAGCAGCTTACTCAGCATTAAACTTTCAAAGAGAAGTTCAGGCATTTCTCAGTAATACCACCCTCACCCTGGTTGACAGTAAAGGTCTTTTAGGTCAGACACCAGCCAGGGCAGGCAGCAGAGAGACAGGAAATGAGTGCGGCTCTGTGAACTCAGCAAAGAAAACAAAGAATATTTTTTATGGGCCTGAGAAGAAACACTGATAATCTGAGGAGGACTTTGCATATGTTTCTGTTCTTTTCCTTTTGAGAAAACTCTCCAACTATGTCCTTTAAAAGCCATCCAGGCTCTCTAGCCCACCCCCCACCTCGCGGAAATACATTCTCAGGCAAATTCCCTTCTGACTTCACTGAGGTTTTAAAATTTGTTTACTTTTCCAAAGATATTTTATAATTTATTTTTAATAGGAAATACAGTCATGTTTAAAATTCAAAAGATAACAAAGGATATATGGAGAAAGTTTCCCTCTCACCCAATGGCCCTGTCCTCGGGAAAAGCAAGTCCTAGTTTCTTTTCTACCTTTCTAGAGTTATTTTAGACATATCCAAAATATGTAAGTATACACATGTATTCTTTTGTGGAAAGTTTGACATGAAGAATAACATACTATACACACTGTTTTCTGCATCTCAACATGGACAATACGTCTTAGGGATATTCTGCATCTGTACAAAAGAGCTCCGTGATTCTCTGTTACAGCTGCATCTCATTATTCTTCATGGTCCGAATAAAGCATATTTTATTTAGCCAGTTTCTCCATAGGTGGATATTTATTATCCAGAGTTTTCCATCACACACAATGCTACAATTAATACATTATTTATACATCAGCAAAGTGATACCAAGGTTGAAGTCCTAGAAGGGGAAATGCTGGATAAGAGGATATAAGCATTTGTAATTTTCACAGAAATTGACGAATTTCCCCTTTTAGAGATTATACCAATTTAAAAAACCCTCAGAGATGTAGAAAGTGCCTGTTGCCTCATGCCTTTGCTACTGTAGTGTGTTGCCAACTTCTTAAAAAGAAGTTGTTAGTCTTTGTTAATGTGATAGGTGGATAATGATGTCTCACTATGGTTTTAAATTGTATATTTCTTTGTATGGGTGATACTGAGAATCTTTTCATTTGTAAACTGTTTCTATAAGATGTTCACACCCTTACTCTCTTTTGTCTATCATGTTATTGACCTTTTTATATAATCATTTATCTATGGTTTTAGCTGTACATATTTTCCCCAGTTTGTTGTCTGTCATCTCCAATAGCCCTTTTTTTTACATATTTATGGTTTGTTTTTAACTTTTAAATCATTGATCTTTCTAAAATTTATCCTGATTTAAAAATTTTTAAGTTTGGATATATTTTTATTTTATTTTTCAGATGGCTAAACAGTTATTTCAATACTACTTATTAAATAATCTTTATTTCCTCTACTGACTTGACATACTGTCTTTATAATATCTATATTTCCAAGGTATTTATGTTATAGTTTATAACAGAACGTTTCCCTTTGTAACAACTATCCTCAAAATCTTTATAAATCTTAAAATGATTTCATACCAGTTTCACTAGAAAATCACATTTTTATAATTTTTCCTTTTACTTCTTTTCTCTTCTTTGCTTTAAAATGTTATACTCTGTAATGATTACAAATCAACAATCCAGGAATAGAGGGGAACTTTCTCAACTTGAAAAAAAACTACAAAAATACTACAACTAACATCATACTTAATAGATGAGAAACTAAAAACTTTCCAACTAAGATCAGGAACAAGGCAGGGATGTTCACTGCCATCACTTTTCAACACTGTACTAGAAGTGGTAGCTAATTTAGTAAGACAAAAAGGGAAGTAAAAGGTATTGGGAAAGAAGAAATAAAACTGTCATTATTCACAGATAACATGATCATCTACATAGACAATCTAAAGAATGAACAAAAACAATTGCTGCAACTAATCCTATCTAATAAGGAGGGAATATGCTAATTGACTGCCACACCTCAAAGATGGAAGTGCCCACAGCCACAAGATGGTGGCACCCAGTCCTCTCAACCCTGCTGGGGCACCAGGCGTGTGGTATGTCTGGGCTCGCCCCTAGGCAGGTCTGGCCATTCCATCCACCTGCCTCTGGAGTTCCCCAGTCCCCTCAAACCCCCAGGCATAGGCAAGCCTCTGATGTCAGCTGCACAGCTGTCCAGGGCTGGTCTGAAGTGCAGGCAAGCCTCAGATGCTGGCTGCCCAACTGCCCAGGGCTGCCAGAGGCTCAGGTAACCAGAGTGGCTGAGGCTTGCGCTGCCAGCAATGGCAGCAGCAGAGGTGTGATGGGGGCATTGCCTTTCCCTGATCACTGGGTCGCCTCCTACCCCTGGACTCTTGAACTGTGAGAATGGGCAGGCCGGGCTGAGGAACCCCTCTCCAGTGCATACATTTCATGCACCAGACCACTAGTAAGTAATTATAACAAGGTTTCAGGATATAAAGTTAATATACAAAAGTCTATTGTTTTCCTATATACCAGAAATAAAGAGTGGATTTAAAATTAAGAACATAATACTATTTATAACACCCCCTAAATTAAATATTTAGTTATGAATCTAACAAAATGTGCATAAGATCCATATAAGGAAAATTATCAAACTCTGGTGAATGAAATCAAAGTACTAAATAAATGGAGAGACACTGCATGTTCATAAATAGAAAAACTCAATGTTGTCAAGATGTCAGGTCTTCTCACTTGATCAATTGAATCCTAATAAAAATCCCAGCAAATTATTTTGTGGATACCAACAAACTGATTCTAAAATTTATATAGAGAGTCAAAAGACCCAGAATTGCCAATACAGCGTTGAAAGAAAAAAAAAATTGGAGGACTGACACTACCTAGCTAAAAACCTTACTATGAAGCAACAGCAGTTAAAACAGTGTGGTAGTAAGCCCTGGCCAGATCTCAGTTGGTTAGAACAGTGGTCGGCAAGCCTCAGCTCGCAAGCCACATGTGGCTCTTTGGCCCCTTGAGTGTGGCTCTTCCACAAAATACTACAGCCTAGGTGAGTCTATTTTGAAGAAGTAGTGTTAGAAGAAGTTAAAGTTTAAAAATTTGGCTCTCAAAAGAAATTTTAATCGTTGTACTGTTGATATTTGGCTCTGTTGACTAATGAGTTTGCCGACCACTGGGTTAGAACATCAACCCAATATAACAAGATTGTGGGTTTGATTCCTCGTCAGGGCACATACAACCAATGAATGCATAAATGAATGGAACAACAAATCAATATTTTCCTATTTCTCTCAATTTTTTAAAAACCAAAAAAGAACAACAAAAAAGACAAATAGATCAATAAAATGGAGTAGAAGCCAGAAATAGACACAAATAAATCTAGTCAACTGCTCTTTGGCAAAGAAGCAAAGAAAATACAAAGGAGAAAATATAGTTTTCCCAGTAAATGGCACTAGACCAACTGGACACCCACATGCAAAAAAAAAAAAAAAAGCTAGATACAGATTTTATACCCTTCACCAAAATTAAATCAAAATGCATTATAAAGATAAATATAAAATGCAAAACTAAAAATGCTAGAAGATAATTTAGATGAAAACTTAGGTGACCTTGGGTATGACAATTACTTTCTAAGTACAACATCAAAGGCACAATCTATGAATGAAATAATTAATAAGCTAGACTTCACTAAAATTAAAATATGCAGAAAAATCTTAAAGCTCAACAAAGAGAAAATAATCTGATTTCAAAAGTAAGCCCCAAACCTTAACACATATCTCATCAAAGAAGATAATACAGATAGCAAATAAGTATATGAAAAGATGCCCCATATCTTGTGTCATCAGGGAATTTCAAAAACCTGTACACAGAGGTTTATGGCAGCTATATTCATAACATCATTAGTGAACTGTCAAACTTGGAAGCCACCAAGATGACTTTCAGTGGGTAAATGGCTAAATAAACCATAGCACATCAAGACAATGGAATTTTATTCACAGCTAAAAAGAAATGAGCGACCAGCCATGAAAAGACATGGAGGAATCTTAAATGCATATTACTTAATGAAATAAGCCAATTTGAAAAGACTGCATACTGTAGGATTTCAACTGCATGACTTTCTAGGAAGGCGAAACTATGGGAAGGTAAAAAGATCAATGGTTGCCAGGGGTGGGAGCTGCAGAGGTGAGGGGAGAGATGAATAGCAGCCCAGAGGATTTTTAGGACCATGAAAATACATGCTATAATGAGAGGTACATAATATTACACATTTGTTCACACCCATAGAATGTACACCAAGAGTGAACTCTAATATAAACTATGGACTTTGGGTGACTATAGTATGTCAACGTAGGTTTATCGATTATAACAAATATATCACTTTGATGAGAGATTCTGGTCATAGAAGAACCTATGGATGTGTGGAGGCAAAGGGATGCATGGAAAATATCTGTACCTTCCTCTCTGTTTTGCTGTGAATCTAAAACTCTGGGGGGTTGGGGGCGGGAAAGGTCTTTATTTAAAACACAAAAATTATACTATGCAGGCCCTTTCTCATCTGAACCTCTCTCTCACATTCTTAACATCAGTATTTCTGTTTTTCCCAGATACATAATACCCCTAATTTTAAGATTATTTGGACCTTTTCTTCCCCTTTAATGAGAAGTTGTAAATTGCTTTCCTCCCTCCATCAGTCCTCACTCTCATTCAGGTGGGCAGAGGTGAGTGGCTATAAAGAGTGGAGTTCCAGAGACAGGCCAGTGCTCTTAGCATAGACTCAGAGGCCATTCACACAGAGGTGGCTGCTGAAGCCCAGGATGTTGATTTACAAGAAGAATGTGCAGAGGAAGGGTGATGGATGCTGAACTTTGTATTAACTGATGAAGAAAAGTGTGAAGGAGGAGCTAGAGGAGAAACTGCAGGAGAAATGGAAGGAATACTCGGAAAAGATGAAGTCTCTGAGAAAGACCACCAGGGCCAGCAGGTTGGTGACAGGAAGATGAGAGCAGGTCACTTCCCATATTCAAATCCATCGCCCTTCCCAGGTCAATTGCTTCCTCTTCTGAGTGGTTGAAGTTGCTGTTAGCAGATCAGCACTCCCAACAGAATCACTGGAAAAGGCAAGTAAAACACAGAAGTTATCTCTTTGAAGGATGCTGTGAACTGCTGGGGCAAGGAAAACCGGAAGACCTGAGGCATCAGAGAAGGGAAACTTGAGAAGAAGATTGCTTCTGCAGCCACTTTTACACTCAGGATATTTGCAGGAGGCCGAGAATCTACAGCTCAAGATGCAAGTGCAAGTCTGGCAGGTACAGAGGGAGAGAAAGCAGCAGCGTTTTGGTGAAAGACTTGGGAAGACCTAGAGCATTCAGACTGCTTCCCCCTGAGAATCTCACCAATACTGGGGCTGTTCAGAGCAGGGGTTTTAAAATGCAAGAGGAAACCCTGCCTCTGAAAGCAGAGTGAAGATTTCCAGCACTCTTGTGAGACCAAGGTTAGAGTTTAGCACCCACTGGGGGAGGGATTTGCAGAATACAATGGGTTTTCTGTTGAAAGTGCAGCTCAAAGAATAAACCAGTGGGAGAATGAGAGTCACCGGAGCTATACTTCAGCCTTGACTCAGAAAATAACTAGCTGGAATAACATCTTGATCACCCACCATTTCGTCTGGACAGCAGAGAGATGATAAATTCTATCTGATATAATATTTTAACTGAAGACTCTACAACTTAGTATACACAATGTCTGGCATTTGATTAAAATTTGCTATGTACACCAAAAGGCAAGATCATGTGACTGAAAATCCAGAGGGAAAAAAAGACACAAGTGATCCATATATTGAACTGAGCTGAGAGTAATGTCAATTAATTATCATTGCATGTTAAAAAGGGAAAGGAGTCCATTGTTATGAAGCTTTCTCCGGTCTTCCATATCTAGAAGTCACCTCTTCCTCCTCCACATAATCTTAAAAGTTTATCTGGGCTTACTGCACTTACAACCTTATAAAGTAGCATCCTGTCAGTAGTTGAAAGCACGGAGGTTTTGAAGTCACATTGGGTTAAAATTCTAGATCAACTCCCTGTTAACAACCTGACCTTGGATAAGTTACTTATCTTATTTGAGCCCCAACTTCCTTGCCTATAAAACAAAGTCAACAATAGTACATTCCTCATATGCTTGTTTTCATATACTCACACTAACTCAGTTGCAATAAAAATGTGTTTAATTTTTAGTTAACCTGCTCTAGTTTTCCTCACCAACTCCTTCTGGTGAGGAATGTGGAAAGAACCTTCATTTTTGTCTGATCCAATCATTTTATACTGATCTAAGAGCTCAAATATTTCTTTAGGAATCTCAGTGCTTTGGGACTAAATGTCAGGCCTTTGCTTCTTTCCTCCAAAATTGTCTTTGGATCTATGAAGAGAAGTCAATGGGTCAGTGACCCTGTGACAGCAGAGGAGAGGCAGGGTCCTTAAACCCACTCAGAGAGGCCCCTCTGGATCCCTCCTTCTCCCTGCTGTGGAGTAGCTAGCTGAGTCATCTCTCTGGATAGGTGAGTATGGCTGCATCCTTGGCCCCATCTGGCTGTTTGGGCTCCATGGGCTGGTGCTCACCACTGGATTCCAGAGTCTCAGCCTCTTGTCTCTAGTCTTATGGATGAGTGAGTGGTCGGCAAACCACGACTCTCGAGCCACATTCGGCTCTTTGGTCCCTTGAGTGTGGCTCTTCCACAAAATGCCATGGCCTGGGAGAGTCTATTTTGAAGAAGTGGCATTAGGAGAAGAGGTTTAAGTTAAAAAAATTTGGCTCTCAAAAGAAATTTCAATCGTACTGTTGATACTTGGCTCTGTTGACTAATGAGTTTGCTGACCACTGCCATAGATCCTTTTCCCCTTTCTGCCTGGCCACCAACCTTCTCAGCACTTCTACATCTTCTCACTGGAATGTGAAAGAATCACTGCTGCTTCAGAACAGGTGCTCTCATTACATACTCCCCTCATTTCCTGTTCCAGTACTTCATAGCACTTTACTAAACTGGCAACTTTATATTTTTGTGGGAACATCCACTTACTGTTTGCTCCCATACCACATTGCAATCTTTGTGGTGGTGTGTGTCCTGTCCATTTTGCTCATTCTGGTGCCTAGTATAACAGGTGCTCTAACCTCAGGACCCTAAGATTGAAGAACATGGAAGGTCTTGCCGCAAGTCTTTTCTCATCCACATTAGGAATCTTTGTTAGTTTTCTACCTAACAACCATTCTCTATGTGTTCTTTGTTATCAGAGCATTGATTTTGTTCATTTGGGAAAATTTACAGACAACAGTCTAAATTATGAATTGGTCTAAACCAATCATGACAATCCCATTCCCTTTCACCAGCAATGGATCAGAGTAGTTATGCCACAATATTCTGGCTAGTGAGCTAGAAGGAAACATCTAGGGGGGCTTGTGGGAAAGATTTTTGTCCCTGATGAAAAGAAAGAAAAATGTGAGAACTCTTTTTGGCCTCCTCTACGCCCAACCCCTTCGTACACGTGCTAGGGTGAGGATGTGATGTTTAGAACCATGACAACTATCTTGCAACCGTGAGGGAAAGGCCCGAAGATATGCCAAAATGACCCCATTGAGCTTCGTACCAACCTTGGAACTACCTCCAGCCTTCTTATGTGAGATCATAAATGCCTTCTTTATTTAGGCAACTATTATTTTTTGAATTTAGTATTATAGGCACCTTTTTTTTCTAACTGATACACTTTGGAACAACTTCAATTTCATATGCATTCTGTGACCTAAAGCTAGGATAGCAGATCAGTGTCCCTGTTTTATCCCCAATCAAGTACAATCTGTTTCAGCCATGGCCTCACTAATAGGTCAGATGTGCTTCCTTCTGGTAACATCTCTAAAGCCCTCTGAACAAAGGATATCTAAATGGTCACAACTGGTGACCAGGTAGCCGCAGGTAAAGGGAATGAGATGAGGAAGTAGAATGAAGAGGCAGAGGAGTGAGGCTGAAGCAGGAAAGCAAAGAGAAATCAAGAGGTTATAAAAACCAAAGGGGAAAACAAGACCAGGGTGGAAGAAAAGTCCAAGCAAACAGTCAGCAACAGAAAGAGCCAGAGGAAACAGGAATGGAAAATTTCAATCTCTTAATTGCCTCGTAAATAATCTAATATAAATGTACAAGACTATTTTTGGAGAAAATTTTCATTCCAATAATGGACATAGAGACCTGAATAAATGGAGTAATACATCAATTATATGGGACAATTTAATACTTTAAGAATATCTCTTCTTTACATATTAAGCCACAATCCAATGTAATTACAGTAAAATGCCCCCCTCCAATTTTGGGGACTTTAAGAAACTGATTTTAAAATGTATATAGAAGAAAAACATGCACAAACAGCTAATACAAAAATGTGAGCAAAAAGAGATTTATCTTTCTAAATATTAAAGTATATCACAAAGCCACACTTAGAGAAAGGGGGAAGAAGGCAAGTTGACAAATGGAGCAGATCAGAGAACCCAGAAATAGAATTAGCTGTAGATGGGATCTTGGTATATGATAAGAGAGGGTCTGGAAAATCACCGGAGGAAGCAATAAAGTAGGTAATAAATAGTGTTAGGAAAATTGGCTCCATCAGTCTCCCCTCAGGCAATCATTTTAAAGAAACCCCAAACTTGGCCAGAGTGGCTCAGTGGTTGTGCATCAACCTATGAACCAGGAGGTCGTGGTTTGATTCCCACTCAGGGCACATATGCAGGTGTTATGCTTGATCCCCAGGAGGGCATGCAGGAGGCAGCTGACCAATAATTCTCTCTCATCATTGATGTTTTGTATTTCTCTCTCCTTCTCCCTTCCTCACCGAAATAAATAAAAACATATTTTTTAAAAAAATTAAAAACTCCAAATGTATTAGAGGCTTAAGTGTTAAAAGTAAAACTTTATAGTCACAGAAGAAAATATCAGTGAATGCCCTAAACAGTTTGGCTCAGTGAATAGAGCACCGGGCTGCGGACTGAAGGGTCCCAGGTTTGATTTAAGTCAAGGGCATGTACCTTGGTTATGGGCACATCCCCAGAAGGGGGTATACAGGTGGCAGCTGATTGATGTTTCTCTCTCATCAAAGTTTCTAACTCTCTATTCCTATCCTTTCCTCTCTGTAAAAAAAATCAATAAAATATATATTTTTTAAAAGAAAATATGGGTGAATATCTCTGTGACTTTTGAGAGGCAGTCTATAACTTAAAGAAAACCCCAAAAGCATACACAGGAGAAAAATTGATGGATTTGTCTATGAAACAAAATTAGAGATTTATTATAACAAAAAATACTCCAAAATCAATAGGTAGTTAGTAGGCTGAAAGATGTTATTAACATCCCAAACCAAAGAATCTATATCTAGGTCCTAGATTCTGTGAAATAGACATGGAAAATAGAAAAAATTTAGCGAAGGAAAATAGAAAAAAATTAGCACAATGATATGTATAAATAGGTAATTCATAGAAGGGGAACCTCTGGAATGGCCAGTCCACATTGGAAGAGATGCTTAACATCATTAGCAACCTGAGAAATGCACGTTAAAGCATCAGTGAGAGGTTAGTTAAAGCATTAACTTCACAGAGAGTTAAATAATATCAAGTATAGCAAAGACGCTAGAGTGTGAACTGGAGGAGCCAGACTAGAGCAGTTGGTCCCAAGAAAGGTCATGGATGCCATCTCAGCCCTGAGTATGTTACCAGTGCAACTTTAATGTGCAGATCAAAAGGATACTACAGTGCAAAGGACATTCATTACAGCATGAGTGTGTGTGAGTGTGTGTGTGTGTGTGAGTGTGTGTGTGTAAGAACTTAGAGTCAACCTAGTGTTTATTAATAAGGCAATGGTTTAGTTAACCATAGCATAAACAATACAGGCCCACACTGGCCAGAAGTAGTAGAGTAGACTTACAAACAGCAGTATGGATAGATTATCAAAGCTTAATAATGAACAAAAAATAGATAAGAAGCAGACTTCCATAGCTTAGAACCATATTTTGTGAAGTGAGAACACATACCACAAAAAATGGCACCAGAGGGTATATTTTTAAGAGTATATATCTAACATGTGGAGGTGGATTGGAAGGATACATAGAAGGATACATACTTGGACTTGGAGTGGTGCAAGAAGTGGTTATCTTGATCATAGTGATAGTTTTACAGGTATATACAGATGTCAGAACTTACCAAATTGTACGCTTTAAAATGTACAATTTCTGTATGTCAACTACATACACCTCAGTAAAGAGGGTAGATGAATAATGACAGTGATGCCTGACCTGATGAGTGATGAGCTCTATCTATTCTATTTCCCTAAGAACCAAGTGAAATAAAAGAAATACATGGGCCAGTTGCCAAAGAACTGCAGTGGCTTTCACACTTTAATGAGCATGACAATCATCGGAGGTACTTGCTGAAAGAAGAAATCTGTGGGCCTCACACCCAGAGATTCTGAGCCTGCATTTAAACATCCAGGGATGATGTTCCTGTAAGTGGACCACGGGCATACTTGGAGATGCCCCAAGTGAAGTAAAATCAAGCTGCCAGGAGAGTGACGGGAAGTGAATGAGCAGGGGCATTGGCAATAGAACATCTGTGCAGCACCCGCAGCAAGGAAAATGATGAGCTCAAGCACCTGGCCCCGTCAGCTTGGGCTGCCTTTCTTCCCCTCCCTTGCCTGTGAGCCGATCCCAGTAGGCTTGGCCTGGAGGGGTTGGGTGATGGAAACTGACAGCACCTGTCTGGAGAGAGCATCTGTGGACAGGAAGCCCCAGAGGCACCTTCTTCACAAGGATGAAGTGGGTGTGGTGCCTCCAGGGGTCCTGTGCTCCACAGGATCCCCCTCACCCACAGACAGCTTTTCGGGGGGGGGGGGGGGAGCCTAAGGGAGGTGAGGAAGAGTGGCTATGAAAACAGGGAGCATGACATGTGTGAGACATTGTCAGATGCCAATGCTCAAGTCTGACCTGAAGAGAGATGTGCAGGCTGAATCATCAGCTCTCAACCAATCTCCTGGAGGGCCCTTTCCGTGCACAGATGGTCCAGGACTTTAGCCGCCAGACTCTGCCAGCCCTCCAGTGCCTGCTGTGCCCTTGACTCCTTTGGTCCCTGCTTCTGGCCAGTGTTTCAACAGCTGGACTGTTTTGTGGAAGAGTGTGCACCTTGAGGAGGAGATTTTTAAGAGTGATGACTGATTGCAGGCAGATATGAATTGGTTGTGAGCTTGACTTTAGAAATGTCCAATGGCACCCTCACCCTGCATCTCCGGCCACAGAGATGTTTACCTCCGAGTGAATGGAATACAACCTCCCCAGCCAAGAATGGACCCCAGGCTCCCTTCCTCTGTTGTTGACCCCTGATGGCCCAGCGCACCAACGGAAGCTTCGCTTCACGGTCCCTTTCCTAATATGCAGAATGGCCTGGTTTCCTAAGGACAAGGAAGGTTTTTCAGATTTATACAAACAGACCAGCATATTTGTGGGTATCCAGGTAACAAACCCAGTTTGCAAGTCCTTTTGGCAGCATAATTCATAGCCCCAGACAGAAATGCTAATGTGAACACAGATGCTCCAACGAACCAGCTACAGTGGAAAAGATTAAGAAATGGTCCCAAATATAGCTCTCTCTCTGACAGGCCTCTTTTCACAAATGTGAACATTTTCATGTAAAAGCAAAGGAAGAGAGAAAAAGAGAAAGAATGGCAGAGAATCAAGAGATGCAAATAGTTCAGGTTTATTGATAACCAATAACATTTTCTTTCTCTCCTGAGGAACTTCTTGGGGTTAGCTGTTTAATGCTGATGGCGTGTGATGTATAGGCTAGCATGTGTGAATCTGACTGAGCCCCTGCATGTCTAGGGGCCTGGGTCTTCCTCGCTGGTTTGAATGAGACCCAGTGCAGCTGCGGCTCCCATGGTGCCAAGCAGCCCAGCCGGGCAGGCTGACAGAGCCATTCTTCTCTCTCGGTAATGTGTTTGCTTAAGCATGAACATTAGTGTCAGAAGCGCTTAGTGCAAAGCCCCCTTTCGGGGGTGAAGCAGCTATGGCCAAGTCTACGCATCTGGGAATCTGTTATGTCTATTCACCTGGGAGTTAAGGGTAAGCTTAGGCATCTTTTATATTTTCTAATGAAGTTGAAAAAAATTTTAAAGAACACTGTTTATAAAATTATCTTTTTTTGGGGGGGGGGGGGGGGGAGGTGAATCCAGCTGTGAAAACTTACTGCCTTGCACTGGGCTGCCTTCCTGAAGAACTGAACAATGGCTCTCTCATTATGTGGGGCGTATCCTCTTGCCCTCATCAGCCGAGTCTTCTGAAATGAGTGAAGTGAAAGTTATTTAACACCCGAACTTGCACAAAGCTAATGTGCCTAATTAGCGGAAGATGTGCTTGTAGGATAGAATCTGCTTTTAATCAGTAGCGTTCCATCTTTCATGGGCAGACTGAGTGTTGTTTCTGGTATTTCTCACAGTGGCAATGAATGTGAGCTGAACTGACCAATCCCCCGCCCCTGTTGCCACCATGGCCAGAGGCATTCACTTCTGAGGCAGTTGGCCAGCGCTGGGCTGGGGAGCTCAATGGGCCACACAGTTCATGAAACCGGGCTCTGCAATAAGGTCTAGAGACCTGCATGGCTTGGTGGTGGAGCATCGACCTGTGAACCAGGAGGTCACGGTTCAATTCCCAGTCAGGGCACATGCCCACGTTGCCGGCTTGATCCCCAGCAGAGGACAGGTAGGGGGCAGCCTACCAATGATTCTCGTTATTGATGTTTCTATCTCTCTTTCCCTCTCCCCCACTCTCTAAAATCAATAAAAATATATTTAAAGAAAAAAAAGGGCTAGAACCAATATACCCCTAAGAAGCCATGTTGCTTAATGGTTGTCTTTTGCACAGGTAATATAAGGACCTGATACAAATCAAGTCTCCTTACCTCTACTGTAACTCAGAGTTCCTCCCTGCACTCAAGGTCTGTTACCAGCTTGCTGTGGAATGGTCCACTCAGTGGTATACAATGGCAGGGTGATGGGCCAGAGAGGCTGCAGGCAGTAAGGGGGTACACTGCTGTGGAGACATCTAAAACAATAACAAATCTGACAACAAGCCAGTTTGCTACTTATCACCAATGCTGACAACTTAAAGTAACCATGATAAAATATTTCTCCCTATAAGCTCTAAACAATTACAATGGTTGCTCCTGATGCAGGTACACTCAGCCACAGGTGTTCCTTTTGAAAGGAAGTTTGTAACAGGTTGGAATCATCCAAGCTCCCTTGGGTACATTTTGTGTCTCCAACCCCCTTAGCCTCACCCCCCTCCCCCGGCCCACCTCCTACCCCTCTTCCCCCGTGATACCATCCATCCTACATTGAAACAGGTTTGACATAAACAATGCTAGAACAGCAATTATCTAGACAAAGAAGCAGACTGTGAGTTGTTTCCATTGTATTTGACCATCAGGAGTTTTCATTTGTGTTTAAAATTTAAGACAATGAAACAGATTGCAAGCAACATGTTGTAATATTTTTATGTGCAAATCTCACTTCATGCATGACATATTTTACTGAATTTGAACGTTTAAAATTAAAAGTTATTTTTTATCAAAATGGTTAATTATTTTAAAACTGAAGACTCTGAGAGTGAGTGCCTTCAATTTTGTGCTTCATCCCACTCTAAGCTGAGCCCCTCTGAGCTGCAGCAGCTAGAGCACTGGCCTTGACCTAAGCCTGCCCATCAAATACAGAATTCCACCTGGAACTCTGAATCTGGAGCAAATGACTCAAAGATGCAAGAGCCATTTGGGATTCATTCTGGTGGGAGTGGTGATGGTGCCAGGAGTGGTATCAGTGTACTTCCTGTCCTGCTGCTTGGGCTGTTAAGTCTGGTTTCTTTTTTGTTTTGTTTTGTTAATATATTTTATTGATTTTTTACAGAGCGGAAGGGAGACGAATAGAGTTAGAAACATCTATGAGAAACATCAATTAGCTGCCTCCTGCATTACTCCCCCCCCCCGGGGGGGGGGGGGGATGTGCTCCACCAAGGAACACGCCTTTGACTAGAATCAAACCTGGGACCCTTCAGTCCACAAGCCAACACTCTACTTACTGAGCCAAACCGGTCAGGGCTAGCCTGGCCTTCTTACCTAGCTCAGTTTCTGCTTGCCAAGCTTGAATCTCTGGTTCCACAATTGATTCTCTGAGCTCTCTGATGTCCTCCTCGTGCATTTCTTCTCTGCTTCAGTTAACCCGAGTCAATGTGTTATTTGCAGTCGAGAACTCTTACTGATTTCCCAGCTCAGAGGAATACTCTGAGAATGAATTTTAAAGCCAAGGTCATTGTGTATAGCAGACAAACAGGAACCTAAAAAAAATGCAGAGCAGTTGATCTTACTGGAAATGTCAAAACATATTTCCTAACTTATTAAAGCATATCTTACACACTAACTGTCTGCAACCATCCTGGCCAGGTCCTAGTAGATCTAGCAAGACAAACACCAGAGGCTCTTTTTTTTATGAGAGGGATTTTCATAGTTTACTCCACTTAAAATAAATTCATAGGCATAAAACCATTTTTAACAATTGGGAAAAGTTGTCGTTAAATTAAAAATATATATAAATAATAGAGAAACAGAAGGTAGCTTGTCAACAAAAGTCTGAAAGCCAAGCTAAACATGTCTCATCAACCATGTATCCATGTATTTTTAATTGCTTACTCTGCCCTGAATGCTCTTGGATCAAAGGAATGGAAAGCTCAACAGTAAGCTGCAGATACATATTAATTCCATCATATGCCACAGGAATGAGTAATATTAGTATAAAAAGTGAGTTCCAACTCTACTCATTTCCAGAATGATTCCATTCTTATGTTCATTGTGTATGTTCATGGAATATGTTCATGCCACATCCAGAAATCTCAATCCTGGGAAGAAAAAAAAAAAAAAAGCACATCGTCAGAAACAATACTTAAGCTGTTCCTTGCAGTTCCTTTTGGAAGAAGTAGGGGAGGGGCAGTGAGAGGCCATCGGGTCATTAACAGTTCCAACAGGGTGGGATACATGTTTATTGCAAGGAACGGGCTTATGTGACTGTGGGAGCTGACTGGGTAAGTCCAAAATCCATAGGCCTGGCTGTCAGGAAAGGCCAGCCATCCAGAAAGGCAGTCTGGAACTCCGGCAGAGTCTGAGGCTGCAGTCCAAGGCGGAATTTCTTCTCCACATAAACTTCAGTTCTGCTGTTAAGGCCTTCCAGCTGATTGCACCAGGTACACCCAGATTATTGAGGATAATATTTCCAGCGTTAACTGATTGAAGATGTTAAGCACAGCTATAAAATACCTTTACAGCAACACCTAGATTAATGTTTGATGGAACTACTGGGTTTAGCCTAGCAAAATTAACACAGAAGACTATTGTTCTTCCTGTTGTAAAAGCAATTATAGCAAACTAGGCAAAATAGATTTAAAAAAAAAAGCCTGGAATTTTATCACATACAGACAAGCTATTAGCATTTTGTTGTGTTTTGGTAGTGCCTTCTAATTTTGCTTTTCTAGCCGTCCTATATAATAAATATGTAATAGGCAAATGATCATTATGCCGTGAAGCATAACAACTGACTGCATAACGACCAGATCACAGATCAGCTATGAGGGTGGGGCAGTGAGTTACAAGTGGGCAGGGCAGCAAGCTATGAGGGGGTATAGGGAGGAGGGGAAGTGGAGGGAGTTATAGGAAGGTGGGGAAGTGAGTGGAGAACTACTGGAGGGCAGCAGCAAGCTATTGGCCAGCTACTGGCACACAGATAAATGTGCAGGGCTACTAGTTTATTTAAAACTAGGAGCCCGGTGCATGAATTCATGCACCTTAAAAGGAACTGAGGGCCACAAGGCTGCAGTAGGCACAGAGGCAGGTTTCAGCCTATCCTCTGTGCTCCCACCTTGCCCCTCCTGCCACAGCCCCCGGTCCCCTCTCTGCTGGCAGCGCCGTTCCTGCCACAGCCACTCCCATGTGCTGATGGTGCCGGTCCCACTCGTATCCACTGATGGTACAGAGTGATTGGGGCCAGTGCCAGCAGTGGGTGCAAGTGGGGCTGGTGCCATCAATGGGTGGGTGCAAGCGGCACCTGCTGCCCCATCACCCCTCAGGAGCAGAGGGAGGTGGAGAAGCCCTCAGGGGTGATCAGGACCACCAGCCACCACTCACACCCACTGATGGCGCCAAGTGATCGGGACTGGTGCTGGGCACGGGCAGCAGATGCAGGTGGTGGCTCCGGTGCTGGCTGCAGGTGCGAGCAGGACAGGCGCTGGCAGTGGGTACAAGTGGCAGCTCTGGTGCCAGCAGCAGGTACTGTGGCAGTGCGGGAGCAAAGAATTTTCAGAAACCACCAGAGGCTCACCCAATGATAGCAACCGGCCCCTCCCCCCTCCACCTCGGTCTGGCACCCTTGCTCACCTGCTCCACCATCTTGCCATGGCCAATGCCCGCCATGTTCCTCACACATCAGCAGATGACATAGCGACTGTTTTTTTGGTTGTTTGGTTGTGCCAGTTGTTCCACCGTTTGGTCTATTTGCATATTAGCCTTTATTATATAGGTTAGCAAGAAAAAAATGGAAATAGTAAACTAAATGCTTGACATAGGGGAATGGTTATGAAGGTTATGGTGTATACATATAAAGCATAATTATGCAGTCTTTAGAAGTTATAATTATGGAAAACTGTATCAACCTGAAAAATATTTCAAGGGAAAAAAACTCAGTACAAAATTATATCCCTACTGTAATTACAACTATGTAAAAATTGTGTAACATAGTGACACAGATCAGAAGGAAATAAAAAGGAATGCGTCAGGGAGGGAGGGAGGGAGATGTTCTACAAAACATTATAACGGTGGATGCATGCCCTACATTTGTCAAAACCTCTGGAATGTACACCACCAAGAGTGAACTATGTGATGTGATGTGATGTGATGTGATGTGATGTGATGTGATGTGATGATGTGATGTGATGTGATGTGATGTGATATATGTAACTACCTAATAACAACTATAGACTTTGGGTGATAACGACACGTCAATGTATGCATATTGGTTGTAATAAATGCACCACTCTGGTGGGGGATGATGATAGTGGGAACAGGGAATATATAAGCATTCTGTACTTTCTGCTCAATTTTGCTGTGAATCAAAAACTGCTCTAAAAAGTAGTCTATTTTTAAAAAAAATAGACTGTCAGTCTCCTCTCCCAATATTACCCAGCATTTACCACTTTATTTCATGCGCCTGAACAAGCAACTGAGACTGCTGCCTGAGGACCCATTCTGTCCTCTACAGCCCATTCTGCCTGCGCAGGAGAGAAAATAAAACCCCAGAGAATGGCTATTCTCCTGGGAACCCGCCACCCATGGCTGATGAAAGTGGCTGGATATAGCTGCAGCCCCTCGGTGGTTATCTCTTAGAGGTGGATGTTGCAACCCTGATCCCAGAAGACCGGGTGAACTCCAATTGCCCACAGTGGCAACAAGCCCTAATTCACACTGTACTGCTTTCCTTTCCTCTCTGCCTCACTTTCCACTCCCCTCATGAGCATTTTCCTTATCTCCTAAATAAACTACCTGCCTGTCTTTGTTTTTGATTCTGTTTTATTCTGGAGCATACGTTCCTAATAGTCTCCAAGGAATGAAACTTGTTTATTTGGGAGATTTTAAAAAATCCTTACTCTTTTTATGTATAAAGCACAGGTATACACCCAGTATGCTAACACATTTACAGCATTTCTGTGGTATTAAAAATCCATGGGGGTGGGTGAGTAAGAAAAAATGTCTAAAAAGTTTCCTTAGGAGTGTTACTTTTCAAAAATGATTGAGAAAGACTTTAACAGGGAGGACCCAAATTTAAAACAAATAAAAATTAAAACATTTCATTTGTTAGAATGACTGGTCAAATATGAATTCTTACCTCAGTTAGTTATGTAATCTGTACAATAATAAAATATTAATGTTTAAAAACAGACACAAGCCTGGCCTACAAGGGGCTCCTGACCTGGAGACAAATACCAGTCATCAACCTGACGGGGGAGTCCTGTCACTCTCAATCTCACTGGTTCTACTTCCAGCCCCGCCACCTACCCTCTTGACCGCCCAACCCCCATCATTTCATTTCCCTTCCCTGGTAGTCTTGGTAGAATCATTTTGGATTATGAGCTAGAATCAGGGTTTCTTTCTTTTTTTCCAGCAAGAAAAAGCCCAGAACTTAAGCATACAAAGAAGCCCCATGTTTATGAGAGTGAGTTAACTGGAATGCGGTCAGGCATTCTAGGGAATGAAGAGGGTGAGAATGGAAGAAGTGGTCAGAAAGCCCTTTCTATCAGGTGAGGAGGGAAGCGGCCCTGGACAGGCACAGGCTGGAGAGAAGTCATCCAGGATCCACCTGAGTCCCCTGTCCTTTCAGGGCAAGTACAGGAGGTGAGAGCAGCCACTGGGGCAGCTCCAAGCTCAGGCTGTTTAGGCTGGACTCTGGACGGTAATGGCCGGCTATGGGAGCGCTCAGGGTGTCATGTGGAGAAATTACTCTAGCTGCAGAAAGATGAATACAAGAAGGGCAAGGGGGAGGTTGAGGAACCAGTCAGGTGGTTAGGACCAACCATGGGTATTTGACAGCCAAAACAAAGAGATCAAGTCAGTTCTGAACCATTACTCAGCAACACAATGCCCTGAATTCTTGAAACTGATCCAAAAAAGATGTTCTTTTATAGCATTTATACAAAAGCTAGCCAAAGCACTTTATTGTCATATCTCATTTTAAAACAAGGCAAAAGATTGATGAACACTATTGTCCTAACTTTGCTCTGGGTCAGAAGAAGGAGGCCCAGGGATCTAACTCGGGCCAGACTGGGCTTCTGGAGTCCAAATGGGTCCAGGGAGAGCAGGGCTGCCTGGGGGAGGAAGGAGAAGAGACAGAATTGGCAAAACCCAGGAGCTGTTTACAGAAAAGCAGATTTTCACACGTCTGTATGGTTTAGGCAGTACAAATCAGACAGATGCTCAAAGCTCCTTTCGTTACTTTACTTTTAATAAAAAAGAAAAGTAAACAAAGGAGCTTTAAGCATTGATTTCAGAGAGGAAGGGAGATGGGAGAGAGATAGAAACATCAATGATGAGAGAGAATCATTAATTGGCTGCCTCCTGCATGCCCCACACTGGGGATCAAGCTGACAACCTCAGCATATGCCCTTGATGGGAATCAATCCTGGGACCCTTCAGTCAGCAGACAAATACTCTATCCACTGAGCGAAACTAGCTAGAGCCCAAGTTCCTTTCTTACTCCTCTGATTCGGTGAGCTTTATCTTATGTAAGTGCCCAAGATCCTTTCTCCTGTAAAGCTTTGTGGCTCACCAGGTAAAATTCCACTCCTGTTCAAAGTGCACCTCTGATAGACAGTGAGTCACAATGATTTCCCCGTGTCTAGCAAATGCTTTTTCCTGTTTGTGATCTTAACTTCTGCTTCTCACCCAAAGATAAAGCTGAGGAGCTCAACTGAAGATCCAGTTGTAATAATCAAAATACCTATCCTTTTTTGAGGGCTTACTGAGTGCCTTTCTACATGAATTATATTATTGTATTCTCACAATGACCCTTTGAGTTTATTGGCGCCTATTTCACAGATGGGAAAACTGATGCTCTAGAAGTCAAATAATTTGCTCCAAAATCACATAAGTACTAGACGGAGTACTTAGCTTAACTCTAGGGGTGATATACTACATTTCCTCTCAAAGACAGAGAACAATCATTTTATTTGAAGTGTTATAGCTGATCACTCATAAAGGTAAGCAGGTAAAGAGAGCAAGGGAGGTCTTTGACTTTGAGATTGCCTCAGCAGGCGCTTGAGATGGGAGAGTTCAGAAGATCAACTTAAGGGAGTAGACCACTTAGTATATTTTCCTGGGAGCCTCCAAAGTATCCTGTAGCTTAGTCAAGGGCCCCTAAGTACCTGGATTCCTCCCGGAAAGCGCCAGTTGCTTGAGAATGGTCAGAGGAACTCTGCATTGCAGCATACTGAGAGGTCCTCCGGTTTCCTCCCAGTGTGTGGTTTGTAAAGAATTATAGTGCCATAAAAGAAACTTCCTCTTCTTGCTGGAGACCTTTCAATGTACCCATATTTGGTTTCAAATATCAAAAGTCTTGCCCCTTCCTGCAACTCCAGGAACTTAGTAAACCCAACCCTTTTTCTCTACTGTTTGCCTGATGGCTGCCATCTAGTCCTTCCCTGTGGCTGAGCCAGCCCCAGCCTTCGCTCCTGAGTGTGGTGGGCCTTTGTGACTGTGTGCCCAATAGGAAGCAGGGGAGGTGATGTTCTTTGGCTTTCTGGTCCGGTCAAAAGAAACCTTGCTGCTTCCTTCCCATCTGAGTCTCTCAGAACACCTGCTGCTAAAAGGGAGTTGCTGAGTAATGACTGTGACTATCCTGAGACTGCTAGTCTGTGAGGAGCCCTATGGACATAGGGAAGCTCTGGAAGACAAAGCGATGCCAAGGAGCACCCAGGCACCCACCTGTGGGTGAAACCTCCATCTTGAAAATGGACTGACCCTCCTCCAATCCCACTAACCATCGCTGGCACCATGGAGGTCAAAGCCAAATCACCCAGGATAGGCCTTCTCAAATTCTGGATCCACAAAATCCTGGGGGAAAATAAAATGCTTGTGTTAAGCCATTCTGTTTTGGGACAGTGTTTGTTTGTTGTTGTTTTGTTACAAATAGCTAAACTGAAACCAGCATTTAACTATTCTCAAGTCTCTCTTAGCTTAAGAAACAATAACCAAACAACAACAATAAAAAAAAAAAACACTGCATCCTTCTTTAACTAAAACCCAATCTCTTTCCTCGCACTCATAGCTACCAAGTGCTTAAGTGGTGTTCAACAGATTTCTCTGCTTTCTTACCTCCCACTCACTCCTCCGCTCACTTTAGCCAAGCTCCTACCCACTTCTGAGATCACAAACTATCCTACCAGCTCTGTTACTGTTGACACCCTTTGGTGGTTATCTTACTTGGCTTCCCTGCAATCTCTGCTACTTGTCTACTTCCTCTTGGAAATGCCCCATCCCCAGGGCTGTCTCTTTCCAACCAGTCCTTCCTTCTCAGCCATCTCCTTCATCTGCAGGCATCTTAAAAGAACCAGGTTCCCTGGGATTCTGCCTTCAGCATTCTTCTCATTTCACACTCTCCCTGATGATCAGATGTGCCTTGCACATGATATTGTATTTATTAAATTCACCAGAGGGGACCAGAAGATCAGTTAAATTAGATTTCAATATGTAATCAACAGGGCTATCACAATAGCCTAGCGGTGGAAGCAACTCAAATGTCCATCAATAGATGACCACAGAAACAAAATGTGATATATGTATACATACAATGCAGTATTATTCAGCTTTGAAAAGGAAGGACATCCTGTCTCATATTACAGCATGCATGGACCTTGAAGTGAAATAAGCCAGTCACAAAAACAAATAGTATATGATTCCATTTATATGAGGTATCGTAAGAAGTTAAATTCATAGAAACAAAAAGTGAAATGGTGGCTACCAGGTGCTGGGAAGAGAGAGGAATTATCATTTAAAGAGTACAGAATTTCAGTTTTGCCAGATGAAAAGGTTCTGGAGATTTATTTTGCGACAATATTAATATTCTTAACACTATAGAAAAGTACACACAGATATGGTTAAGATAGCAAATTATATGTTACTAGGGGCTCAGTGCACAAAATTCATGCACTGGGGGTGGGTGGTCCCTCAGCCCAACCTTCCCCCTCTCACATACTGGGAGCCCTCAAGGGATGTCCTACTGATGGCTCACCCTCAGAATGCCTAAGGCCTAAAGCCTCTGACCGAGGCTTTAGGCCTTGGGCACCCAGCGATCGCCCTGCGATGAAGCCAATCACTGGCTCCACCTCAGCCCCGGACTACCCAAGGCTGAAAGCCTCTGGCTAAGGATTTCCAACCTTGGGCAGGGAACTTGGCCAGGGGACCCCAGTGATCGCCCTGCGATCGGGGCCAATCACTGGCTCTGTCCCAGCCCCAGCCTGCCCAAGGTTGGAAACCAAGATGGCTCCTGCCCAAGGCCAGAAAGCCTCAGCCAGATGCTTTCTGGCCTTGGGCAGGAGCCATCTTGATTGGGGGGGTTAATTTGCATGTCATTCCTGATTGGCTGGTGGGTGTGGCTTGTGGGTGTAGTGGAGTTACATTCAATTTGAGATAGGATGTGGCATTTACTGCAATAAATGAATGCCAAAAAAGATAACCCTGTAAGCTATTAACCAGTTGTATATTAATATTTTTAAAAATATTTATTTTTGAATTGTCAATAAATAATACCCAGCTCCTCAAAAACATGGATAAAAGTATGCTGTGAAGCAACATCTTAAGTAAGCCTAGCATTTCCTCATTTGAAGAGGAACATCCCTTCACATACTTTGTGGAGTTATAGAGCTGGAGAGACTTAAAGATGATGTAGCTCTCCTCTACCATGTCTCAGAAAGTCCATTGTGGTTGCAGAGCCCAAAAGTTAGACCACGTGACTGAGGAGAGCTGGGGCCTAAGATTTCCTTTCCGATTTATCCACCAGCTCTTCCTTGTTTTTTTTTTTTTTAACCACACTATTTTTGCTGGAGGACTGGGTAGTGGAGGAAAGAAAGGAACAGAAGAAAAATAATACTGACAACAATGAAAGTGAAGTGTGGATCCTTCTAGAGGGATGTTTCTTTTGAAAACATAACTAGTGACCTTCTGAAAGAATGATAGAATAGTATATAGTTGTGAAATATTCACACCCAACTGACATTCTCTGACACTAAGTTCATCAATCATTGTTTGGGATTTTTACTTTTAAGAGCAGGAAAATGTGAAACAGGAATGTTTCTGAAGAGAGAGAGAAAAAAATCAGTGTTTTGTGTGAATGCATTCTGAAGATGACCAGACACTTGAAAGAGCCAAGACAGTTGTTACCAGAACTGGATGCCAATTTCCAAGGACCTGGGTAATCAACATGGTAAAGCAACACACGATGAGGAAAGAAAGAGTTAAGAGCATTATACCAAGGGGGAAACACATATTGGTGGTTCCATCTGAAAGCTTTATAACGAACAGTAGCAGAGCAATGCAGGAAGCTATGGAATTTTACCTCCAGAGTTTCAGGACTACTGATTTGGATCCACTGTTTCTTAAAGCCACATGGGATTAAATCAATTTAGCAAAGACATGCTTTGTGATGGTTACGGACTCATGATCTCAAATGTTAGCTGCTATCCAGAAGATATGTTGCAAATAACTAAAATGGTGAGGCAAAGACCAAGAACATGACCAAAGGGAGCACATGGTTAGCTCTGGTTAGCTCTGCCTATAAAAGCTACAAGATTGCTACTTATCTCTCCCCCGACCCCTTCTTGTCATAAATTGAATGTAGCCCGGGTCCAACAGAATCGGATATTCCTGTCCTATGAGCGAGCAGAGGCCTAGATTTGTATTACATATCTCAGTCTGGCTTGCTGAGAGGCAGAAGACAGTGTACATAGATTCTCCTGCCAACTCAGGGTTCACATTTCCTTTCTCGTTTCTCACTTAGAGTAGGAATGAATCATCTGTGCTTAGCTAAAGGAGAGAAGGGTTCTTTGCCAATACACCCGTGTAACTATCCCGAATCTGAAACTGTTCCCAGACAGAAGGTTTGTGGACGCTAAGACAACTGAGCTGTTCTCCCTGACCTAGCTGAGCTCCTTTCTCTGCCTTTCTCATGGTATGTGCATAGCAGAAGTAAAGTCTGGAACTGGTAAAAAAAAAAAAAAGTCATTACCACAATTTCTCAATTTAAAAAAACATAAAATCTAAGAGTTCACCATGATTTGATTTGTCTCTTCTCATGTGATTATGAGTTGAAATGCAATTTGCACTCAATATTTTTGAAGATTATATATTAACAATATTTATATTAGCATTGATTACGTTTTAGGTACTAAGTGCTTTATATACATTTTCTAATGAATCCTCACATTAAAAAAAAAGAGAGATTTTCAGATGAAGAAGCCAAAACAAAATAGTTCCAGGAGTTTGTCCAAATCCACACAGTAAACAAAGAGGGAAGCTAGAGCTCAAAACTAGGTCTGTCTGATGTTAAAGACCATACTTTCAGCTGCAAAGAATATTTCTATATCAATTATAAGTGAAATTATATTCAGGTAATGAATGTAGAAATTTTACTTAGACTTTACCAGTGTCTAATCTGACTGACACCAACAGATGTAGATATTGACATGTTCCTAATTTTTAAAAACATCTCTGCCAATGGAATCAGGTTACCATTTCCTTTTATCTTTTGCGTCTAATTCTATCCATGTGTCATATAATGCCCTGTGATGGTAAATTTCATGTGTCAATTTGGCTAGGCCATGCTACCGGATTAAACATTATTTTGAATGTTTCTGTGAGGGTGTTTTGGGATAATAGTAGCATTTATTATTTTTTAATATATTTTTATTGATTTCAGAGAGGAAAGGAGAGGAAGAGAGAGATAGAAACATCAATGATGAGACAATCATTGATCAGCTGCCTCCTGTACACCCTACTTTAGGGGTCAAGTCCACAACCTCGGCATATGCCTTGACCAGGAATCAACTCATGACCTCCTGGTTCATAGGATGATGCTCAATCACTGAGCCATGTTTTCTGGGTGATAATAGTAATATTTAAATTGACACTCTTTTGCCCTAGCCAGTTTGGCTCAGTGGATAGAGTGTTGGCCTGAGGACTTAAGGGTCCCGGGTTCAATTCCAGTCAAGGGCACATACTTGGGTCACATCAGTGTTTCTCTCCCTCTCCCTTCCACTCTGAAATATGGATGGAAAAAAATATCCTTGGGCGAGGATTTTTTTAAAAATGGTGCTCTTTGGGTAAAGAAAATTACCCTCTGTAATGAGAATGGTTCTTCTCTAATCAGTCGAAGGTTTGAATAAACCATAAGACTGACTTCCTCCAAGCAACAGAGAATTCTGCCAGCAGACAGCCTTCAGATTTGAACTTCAAATTTTGAATTTGTAGCTTTCCTAATTGCATTTTTTTAAAAAAATAAGTCTCCTCCTTCTCTCTCTCTCCCTTTCTCTCTCTGTCTCTCTCTGTCTCTCTCTCTCTCTCTGTCTCTCTGTCTCTCTCTCTCTCTCTCTCTCTCTCTGTCTGTCTCTCTCTCTATCTCTCTCTCTCTCTCTCTCTCTCTCTCACACACACACACACACACACACACACACACACACACCCCTAATTCTCTGGATAACCCTAATAGATGCCTCTCATATACTACAAGTTATAAAACATCTCTGAGAAAAACCTAGGTCAATATTAGAAACATTCTTAATATTAGAAATCCTCAAAACCAATGGTTTGGAGCTTATTAAAAATACAAAGCCTAGGCCCACCTAAGAATTTCTGAATTAGACTCTCCAGGAATAAAACCCGAGTATGTATATTTTTATTAAGCTTCATGCTGACTGTGACACCAATTGCTGGTTAAAATATAACCGCATTATAAGAAACTAGAAATGAAGGATATTAGTCAGTTGAGGTAAGGTTGTGCTATGGTAATGAACAACCCAGAAAAATCACTGTTCATTCTATGTGTCCAATACCAGTTGGGGGGAGGGTCAACTTCTCATGATAGTTGTCCTTCACTCTGTCAGAATTCTGGTACGAGACAGATTACATATTCACATAATTAATTAAGGAGAGATTAGTAAAAGGACTGTTTACAAAAGTGAGAGTCAGGTTTGAGAGAAGTCAACAAAAAATGGTGCAGTACCCTGGAACCAGGTACAGCAACTACCAGAACCCAAAGAGAGTGGGTGCCGCCCAACAGGAGCTGGAGATATTTGGTAGAGGAGTCCAGACAGCCCCTGGAGACCTGGGAGGAGAAAGTGAGAGAATACATATCTCAGGGTCACCCCTCCTTCTGATTGCCCTCTGATCCCTGGCCAGTATCTCTCATAAATTGAACTGAACTAGAGGAACAAGGACAAAGCGACCTGTTGCTACAGTCCATAAAAGACAGCCTCCCAGGGCACAGAGCATCATGGACAGAGTGGAATGTGTAGGGGCAAATACAACATGTCTAGTACACTGTGCAACCCAGGCTGACACCACCTGGAACCTTGCTGGTCAACATGGTAGAGGAACGATAATGAAGCAAAACATAAACTAGCTTTGAAAGCTTCTGCCCAGAAGTGGGGATAGACTTATACTTCATTGACCTATGAAAATCACATGGCCAAACCTCACTTCAAAGGATGCAAGAGGGGATGGGGCTGGGGCAAGGGTGGGAGGGGTATAATATTCCAGAGATAGGAGGTGAATATTGATGATAGTAAATAATCCATGATGCAAGAAAGGCTAAGTAGATGACTGAGAGTTGGAGAGAGGAAGACTTATTTTTTTAATTATATCTTTTCTTACCTTTTCAATTTGACAACATATGAATATGTTACCTACTCTAGATAATAGTAAAAATATTAAAATTACTGTGATAAACAGGTCACTATAGTCAATATTACTTCTTCTTTAGGCTGCCCAGCACCTGAACCACTCACCTTATGAAGAAGAGCTAACCTCCTACTATGGGAGCTGAGTATTCCAGACACTCACTTTTCCTGCCTCCTTTGCTGCTAGGACATTGGCATGTGACCAGGGTTCTGCCAATAAGGTTCCATTGCCACAGACCCTACATTGGAAACTAGAGATGCAAAGAAAGGACTGAACAAAAACCATTGTGGCAATGGGTAGTGACAGAAATGGCAGCTACATGCAATTTGTAGAATCAGCAGGAAGAGTAGTAACATCCAGGTCTAATTCTGATGATTCTGGGAATGCAATGTCTACCACGCAGCAGCAGGAGCGAGGTGTGCTCAGAACGAGATCCATGACATGATTTCTGGCATTGTTTCTAAACCTGAGTCTTACACCTTTTGGAAAGTTTGAGAACTATCTAATATCCTTTTTAATAAAGTCCATTTTCTGCTTAAATTAACCAGAGTTTGGTATCTGTTGTTTGGTGCTAAGAAACTCAACCGGTACAATGCCTTGCTTTTAGCCTGTTATTGCAAGAAAGAATACTTATAAGACCTAGCTTGAGACCTATTTAACTTTATTTTTTAATATATTTTTATTGATTTTAGAGAAGAAGGAAGAGGGAGAGAGATACAAACATCAATGATGAGAATCATTGATAGACTGCCTCCTGCACGCCCCACAATGGGGATCGAACCCACAATCCAGATATGTGCCCTGACAGAGAATCAAACCGTGACCTCCTGGTTCATAGGTTGACGCTCAACTATTGACCCAAACAGGCCAGGCTTCAACTTTCAATTTTTTCAAAAAAAAAGAGAAAACTTTGAGGGGTTGCATAAATATGTAAATAGCAGCTTAACCTTCCTTTAGCATTTCCTGGTGAACAAGCTTTTCTGAGCCAGCTGCTTGTCATTGCCCAGACCAAGAGCTGCAAGGTCAACAGGCATCTTAAGCTATTTAAAGGGCCTGAAAATCAAAGTGAGTTTGACAACGGTTTAGATTTGAGGATTTTCTTAGGGTTTTATCTTAATTAAATAAGACATTATGAAACCAAGGCCACCAGGTAAAATAGAGTAAACATTGGAATTGGACATTAGGAGACCCGGGTTCTGGTTTGGGTCTATATCTGACAGAGATTACTAGGCCTCTGTTTCCTCATATCAATCAGATGATTGCTTAGGGCCCTTCATCTCTGATACACCACTTCTGAATTGTTAAAACCCAGAGTGAATTCTGTCCCAAGTTGGTCAAAGCAGCTCAAATCGGCGCCAGTCGGTCAGAGTCTGACTGACTGACTCTGTATTTAACTTCTCTGTACTTAAGACTTTTTAACTAAAATGTAGTGTGGAGACAGTACCGTACAACCAGGAAATTAGGTCATCTGTTATCATCTGTTTACCCAGTAAACTTATCTACAAGCCACAACCTTTCTCCTACTGTTTCACATTTTCTTAAGGTCGAAAGCTAAGACTCTAGTGACCAGAGTTGCATAAGAAGCAACTCATCAGCCAAGAAGACTGGCTGATTATGTTTGTTTAATGTCTGTGTTATTCATAATTGCAAAACTTAGAAGCAGATATTCTTTAGTAAGTGAGTGAATAAACTGGTACATTCAGACAGTGGAATATTACTCAGCACTAAAATGAAATGAGGCCTGGCCGGTGTGGCTCAATGGTTGAACATCGACCTATAAACCAAGAGGTCACCAGTTTGATCCCTGGTCAGGGCACATGCTCGGGTTGTGGGCTAAATCCTCAGTGCGGGGTGTGCAGGAGGAAGCCACTTAGTGATGTTTCTCTCTCCTCAATGTTTCTCTCTCCTTTCCCTTCTCTCTAAAAATCAATAAAAACATATTAAAAATAAAATTAAAATAAAACAAGCCATGCAAAGATATGGAGGAACCCTAAATGCATATTAATAAGTGAAAGAAGCCAATTTGAGAAGGTTACCTATTATATGATTTTGCCTAAATGACATTCTGAAAAAGGTGAAAGTATAGGCAGTAAAAATATTAGTGGTTGCTAGAAGGTTTTAGGGAGAAATGAATAGAAGGAGTACAAGGATTTTTAGAGCATAAATATCCTTGCATAATACTAAAATGATGAATACATGTCATTCATTATACATTTGTCCAAACCCATAGAATATACAATATCAAGAACACTAATATAAACTATGGACTTTAGATGATGTGTCAATGTAGCTTCACCAGGTGTAACTAATGTACCACTTTAGTGGGAGGTGTTGATAATGGTGGAGACTGTGCAAGTGTGGGAGATGGGGGATATATGCAAAATCTCTGCATCTTCTGCTCAATATTGTTGTGAACCTAAAACTACTTAAAAATTAAAGTCTATTAAAAATAGTTAAACATAAGAGGCCAAAAGGGGACCCATCAACCAAAAAAGATTAGCTGGTTTTGTCTGTTCCCAGCTGATTGATATGAAGAGGTGGCTACCTACCATTCTACTTGCTGATGGGCAGACAGAGGAAATTATACATTTTGAAGCTGAACCGGTACCCACAAACTGTTCTTTAGTGCCAGAGGAAAAAAACACAGTGCCTGGCTTTAGCAGAAAATCTATGCTCTTATTCAATTAGTTGTATCACTCCATCCTCTGCCTTCTTTCTATTTTTTAATAAAATATATAATCTCTCTATTAGAAATCTTGGAAAGAGTTCAAAATTGAATCCCCTCCTAGATAATTTAATTTCAGCATTTTGTAGAAACCTTTTAATCACATTCCCCCCTAACTCGCCAATTGTACACAGCTGTGGAATAGTAAGGCTCTATTCAGAGTTCCCAACAACCTCCCTTCCTTGTTGCTGACTCAGATTTGTAAAACCTAGTCTGTGGCTGAGCCTAGCCATGCGGAGAAATTCAAATTTGGGGAAAACCATCTTCCTTGCCAAAGAGAGATCCTTGTGCAATGACAAATTGGGTAACATTTGTCTTCTACGTTCCAACTTCTTTCTTAGTTTCTTTTTCCCTGAGCCAATAGATGACTCTTGTCATCTCTTCATTCATCAAGATATATATTAGACATTTATATTTAGATGAAAAGTAATGCAGGGCCCACTTCTATATGCTCTTCAACACATTATCATCTGGCTCCAGTGCTAATCCCTAATCTACCTTCATGAAAACAACTCTCACTGAAGCCACCAACATGATCTTAATTGCCAAATCTCAGAGACACTGCTCAGCCCTATTCTTACTCCACTCTTACAGGAGAATGACATTAAAAATTGCTATTTTCCCATTCATTCTAACAGAATTTTTTTTTAATTTACCTAGCCTAGTGGTCGACAAACTGCAGCTCTCGAGCCGCATGCGGCTCTTTGGTCCCTTGAGTGTGGCTCTTCCACAACATACCACGTGCAGGCACACATGTGCAGTGCAATTGAAACTTCTTGGCCCGTGTGCAGAAGTCGGTTTTTGGCTCTCAAGAGAAATTTCAATCATTGTACTGTTGATAATTGGCTCTGTTGACTAATGAGTTTGCTGACCACTGGCCTAGCCCTCTGGGATGAGTCATGATTAACCTAAGCCAATCACAGCAACCGCATTCACGTTACCAATGATTAATCTAGGAGTGGGCATGAGCCTTGGTTAATGAGACATAAGGGGAAGTCTGATGGATTTTCCTCCTTGAAAGCAAATGAAGCACACAAAGAGAAAGCCTGATCATCTCCACCCTCCTAACTTTCTGCTTGCAATGCTCTCAGTTGCTTAGCATGTCCAACCTGTGGTCCCAAGGGAAGTCTTTGACACACGAAAGGTGGTAGAGCAGAGAATGGAGAGTGCTTGGGTCTCCCATACATTGCTGGGTCACAAAACCCATCAAGAGACTACCTACCTTAGACTTCTTGCTAAGCCATTTGGAATGATGTAAGTCATTTTTATTCTGTTACTTGCAGCCAAAGGCATCCTAATTAATACATCCCCTCTCTGTAGCTTTTGATATTATAGATCACTTTTCCCTTAAAATCTTTTTTCTCCGTGACCCCAGTTAGCTCTGGTTCTCATCTATGCATTCCCCTTTCTTCACATTTCCCTCAGCTATAAGTGCTTCCCATTGATTAATGTATAAACCTCTTCTCTGCTTACCCTATGGAGGAGAGCTCCTGTGGCCCCACTGCCCATACTCTGACACCCTCAGACCCCTCTTCCAGGCTTTATCTCAAGATATTTAAAATCAAACTCAATCATTTTCCTTTATAGATATTCAAAGCCTCTGATAGTAGTTGATGCTACAGGCTCTACCCAGTCACCTAAGACAAAAACATGGGTATCATTCTAATCTTTTCTCTTCACTCATTCACACTCTCTCCTATCTTCCCCACAGTGAATTTGTTACAAAGTCATGTTCAGTTTAGCTCACCTACTAAATATTTTGAGACTGCCTCCATCCTCTCTACTTTCACTGCCACCTCATTGGTTCACAGTTTCTCATCTCTTGCCCAAACTATTATAAGGCCCTCTTAACTGATTCATTCTCTAGTCTTGCCTCCACCCAATTCTCTGCACTCGAGGATGATTTTTCTGTAGGTCTTTAAAGGAGCATGCCTCCACTTAACCCTTCATTGACTCCTTGCAATGGCATTCAAGGAGTCGTCTTCTAGTTTTATCCTCTGAATATGATCTGAAGGGCTCATGTTTTTCCTGCAAATTCCAATTTCTACACTCACCTCTGTCCACCTGGTTCACTCTCATTTATCCTCAGTCCATCTATTATTTTAGTTGTAAAGAGTCTTTCTCCACCCTCACCACTCTCCTTCCTTTCTTCTATCCTCTACAAAAGAGTTAGATATTCCCCCACAGCGTTTTGTGATACCTCTACTGTAGCATGTACCAATCAATTCTGGAGTTCCTAACTACTTTGTCCAATATCCATTAGATTCTGAGCACCTTGAGGACAAGGACTGTCTTGTTCATGTTTGTTACACCAATATTTAATAAGTACTAAGAGATAATAAACCAGCAAATGTTTAATGACAGAATTAAATAAATGAATGATGTTCTAATTCTTGGGACATTTACATTTTACAAGAAAAAAAAAGAAGAAACAACAAAGCGTTAAGCCATCTATACTAATAAAAGCCTAGGTGGCCCTCGCACACGATATCATCACAAGATAGCCACCACAAGATGGCTGCCACAAGATGGCCACATGCACAGCAGAGGTGGGGCCCGGTGGCTGCTCCGCATGGTGAGGCCTGGGGATCCTGCAGTTTTGTGCAGCATGGAGAAAGCGTGTCCCGGCATCTCCGCTGCCTTGCGTGGAGGATGCGGGTAATGGCGGGGCTGGGGGCAGTTGTGGGTGATCAGGCCAGCAGGGGAGGGCAGTTGGGGGCAATTGGGCTGGCAGGCAGGAGCAGTTAGGGGCAATCAAGCAGGCAGGCAGGCCAGTGGTTAGGAGCCAGAGGTCCTAGATTGTGAGACGGATGTCCAATTGCCAGATAGGAGAGGGTGCAGGCCGGGCTGAGGGACAGCCCCCCCTGCCCGCCCCCCCCTCCCCGCAGCATGAATTTTGTGCACTGTATAAAGAAATTTCTAATTATCTGCTATACCATCTCAAGTTACAGTGAGGAGGCACTTTCCTGACGCTGGTCAACCACATTACATGGACACCTATTAAGCAACAATAACATCCCTGTGTTGCCTGTTGGGTACATTTCCTTCCAGAAAATGTCAGAAAGTTTGACTTTTCAACAAGGCATTTCAAAGTCTGTAAGTTATCAAAAATTAATTAGAGCCTTTTGTGAACATGCAGTCCTTTCCCCATGTAGCTAGGACTTTATCCCTAAGGAATTGATATCACAATATGTCAATTGAAAGAGATGCCAAATTATTAACCTGTCTGGGTGCCCATATGGGTGCTTTCTTCCCTGATCCTGACCACCTCTTCCTCTCCAGCATTGACTTGCCCTTTTGACCCTAATTTTTTACCCCAGTTATTGTGATGCCTTACCAAGACGTGTTGGCCTCTACATGTGGAGATGTGGTAAATGCTCTCCACCCTTGTGATATAAGTTCACAAAACAGACCTGTCTTGGGGTTCCAATTTTTAACAAGGGTTTTTGTAATATAACTTGTCACTGTTGTTCATCTTCTTCACTTGAATTCTTATTGCTGCCCTCTTTCTTTGATTTAACCAAACATTTAAGACGCTGAATAGAGAACAAGTGTTATTAAATTTAAATCCATGTCTTCATCCCTTGTCCTTGGGACATGACCCATTGTCCTTGAACCAAGTATCTTGATTCCTTTACCTTAAGGTAAGGTATAGCAAGTATCTTGATTCTCTTCCCTTAAGGCTAATTTCTTTTCCTACATTTAAATATAAGTGTGCCCTATGCAATATTTGGGATATATATGCAGTAAAAAAGGGGTGGGGAGTGGGTATTTGTTGTTTATCTGAAAGTCAGATTCAATAGTATGCCCATTAATTATTTAAGACACACATTGCTTGTCTGAAATTCAAATTTAATTTCTACTCTACTTTAGCTGGCAACATTAGCTACATGGTGTTTTAGTCAATAGTACATTTACTGCTGTTTATATTTAACTGTATTAAAATCTGGAATGGTAAGCACATACCAGACAATTATTCTAAGCGATATCCTGTTTGGCCCAGCTATAAGCAATTAGTTATAAAAAGTTTATTAAGGCCGAGACCGGTTTGGCTCAGTGGATAGAGCGTCGGACTGCAGACTGAAGGGTCCTGGGTTCGATTCCAGCAAGGGCATGTACCTTGGCTGCGGGCACATCCCCAGTAGGGGGCGTGCAAGAGGCAGCTGATCGATGTCTCTCTCTCATCGATGTTTCTGACTTTCTATCCCTCTCCCTTCTCCTCTGTAAAAAATCAATAAAATATATTTTTTTAAAAAAAGTTTATTAAGGAAGTATCAGTTGCCATATTTGTCGAACATTTCTTATGCATTCCTCATATCCTCTTGACTTCACCTATCTCCAGGGCCCATGACACTGGTTCTGCTCCAGCCACTTCTGTGGTACCAGCTCTGTGTGGGTTTTAGCTAGTTTTGCACAGGAATAACCTGAAAATGCCTTGCCTCATGTCCATAATACATGTGTCTGACCATCTACCCTGGGGCTTTCTCACTTCTGCTTACATGTGATGCTCTGAGGTTCACTTGCTACTTATGGAGGAAATTTTTCACCAGTGGGAGACAGGAGCTGGCAATTACAGTTTGTTCCCTTCCTCCTCTGATACTGGCTGTCCTACGATGCAGTCGTTCAAAGACCTTTCATAAAACAGTCCTTGCGGATTAAGGAATCAGTTGTATTTAATATAAAGTGGTGCTCATAGTTTATCTAGGGTTCTGCTTTCTGGGAAACCCAGGTTAAGATATCATATCACCGACACCTAGCAGCAATAAAGCAGTCTATGTGATAGAAAGAGTAAGGGACTTGGGTTCTGGTCTAGTCTCTGCCATTTGCTGACTGAGAGCCATAAAGAGACTGCTTAATCTCTATGGCTTTCAGAGTCTTCATCTGTGAAATCAGGATAAGAATGTGTACTTCATAGAGTACCGAAGACTCAGAGAAATGATATATATAAGAAGCACATTAATATCTATCACTACTAATTTTCTATCTCTGAGCACTGTAGTAAGTGATTTAGATTTTTCTCAATAAACCCAGGGATGAGACCTCATTACCAACTCCATTTTACCAACTGAGGCATTAAAACAGGGATGGGAAACGTCAGCCTGCAGGCTATCTAAGGCCCACGACATCATTTGATCCAGCCCTGCCGAGGCAACCTCAGGTGGGACTCGAAATTCAATAAATCTAGACACTCCGCAATGATTGGCTGACAAAAAGGGTTCATAGCAGTTGTCAAGAAAGAGCTGAATCGTCTCAGTCTTGATCCAAGTGATTTAATTATGTGGCACTGCATCACACACTAAGGAAGTCTCTGTGCACAGTCATTGCGGCTCAATGGTGTGATGTCAACAGTAGTGTCATGCAAACATTTTGTCAAAAGCAGAGGGTTTAACAGCCTCCAGTTTAAGGATCAATGAATGGTCTTGACTCTGAGTACAGTGAACTTGTTTATCGCTGGGAGGGGCGATGACTAAGTCTCAGGAACATGCTCAGAAGGTTTTAGGAACTGCAGAATGAAATCAAGCAGTTCATGTAGATGAAGGGAAAGCCTGTAGGGGAACTCATGAAGGCAGGTGGCTGTGTGATCCAGCGTTCATGCTGGACGTTACCAAGTACCTCTCAGAGCTGAATATCAAGCTGCAGGGCCCCAACCAGCTTCTCAGCTCCCTGGTTTCAAATGTGAAATCATTTGACGCTAAATTAAGGTTGTGGAAAGTGCAACTGGAAAGGAATAACACGGTGCGTTTTCTTACTCTGGAAGGACAAAAGCCTTCCAGGACACTTGAATAGACTGATGAATGTGCAAAACTAATTGAGGCCTTTAAGGAAAGATTCAAGGACGTGTAAAGTAAACAAATGAAATTGAACATCTTTGCTACACCCTTTAATGAGGAACCAGCTGCTGTGCCTGATAACCTACGACAGGAAATCATTCAGCTGCAAAGCGATGAGCTGAAAGCTAGGTACAACCTCCCACTGCTTGGGTTTTATAAACTCGACATAAGCAATGATGAACTCCCCACTCTGAGGAGACATGTACGGAAACGCACATCTATGTTTGGAACAACTTACTGCTGGGAGCGGTTCTTTGCAAAACTTACCATCACAAAGACATGACTGCACTGCAGACTGTCGCAAACCTGGCCAAGCAGCTGGGAATAGCAACATCATCAATACCAGCTAACATCACCCACTTTACCAAAGAGAAGCAGTTCCAGCCATCACATTAGGGGTGAGTTAACTAAATGTTTGAGCAAATATAGCAGGCTATATTTTGTATGGCCTGCAAATGATGTTATAAATATCCAAATGGCCTTTGGCAGAAAATGGTTCCCCACCCTGCATTAAAAGGTTACGTTACTTGATTAAGGATACAAAGCTAGTATGGGTGGAGGCAGAATCTGAAACTAGGCATCCTGACCCCAAGCCTATACCCTTAACTATTTCATGATACTCTTCATCCAGTGAACAAAATGGTGCCTAATACAATATCCGTTCCCTCTCTCCTCCTTAGTTACAGAATCCTGCGCTTATTGGGGCAGCAATGTACCCAGTTAAATGACTATACGCCCAGCCTTTCTTGCAGTGGGGTATGATCATGTGATTAAATTCTGACCAATGTGTATAAGTGGAACTGCTATGTAGTAATTTTGGGGGGTTTCCTTACTGATGGAGGGAAGCAGGTCCTACTCTTGCTTCTCCTTTCTTCTGACTAGAATTCAGACACAAAGGCTGGAGTGCAAGTAGCTACTATGGACTATGAAGTGGCATAATAAGCTTCAGATAGCAGCAAGATTTTCTGGAACCAGTATAGAACCACAAACATCCTATTTCAGATCTTCTTTTAGTTTAAGAGAGAATTACTATTCTACTTACTTTAACCAGTGTGTGTGTGTGTGTGCGCGCGTGTCTATGTGTGCGCGCGCATGTGTCTTCTTTTATTATTGTTGTCTGTGTAGCTAAATTTAATCCTAACTGAAGTAAAAGTTGACAAAATTTTTGGCTGGCTGCCTGCCTATCTATTTATATTATAAACCATAAAGTCATATACATTTTTTAGCTAGAGTTGTTACATTTATTATTGAAGACGTGTGCTCCCTGTGGAACTACAGTCTCTACCTAAGCATGAGTTTGTTGGAAGACAGGAAGAAATATAAGTATACTTATTCCAAGAATCAAAATCAGTTAATATTCCTACACATATTGCAGAACAGCTGCTGCCACACACAAAAAAAATTATATCTTTTCAGTCAAGACTCATCTCTCCCCAGGCAATATGCTACTTACTTCATGCAAATATATTCCTTTTTCCATAAAGGCGTGGTAAAGGAAAGCATGCATTCATTTACCAAGGTGAACTTTAAAGTGTTAAACAAAATCCCATACCCATCATTATTTTTAAGGCCAATAATATCTGGAAGATCTGAAAATAAACACTTTAACAAAGCAACTAATATTTATTCTTGACCATTATCAGATTTGGCATAGGAATGGAAATTATTTTTATTATCACTTCTAATAATGCTGGCAGAAAAAAAAAACATATTTTCAACAAACTTTCTATGTATAATGATACCCGTTTACACTATCAAATAAGCTATATTTCAGCCTTATAAGTAGTGCCCATCTTGTCAAAAACAAAATAAAACATTACAACTCATGGGTAATGAGAATTTTATAAAGAACCATTAAAAACAGAATTTATAATTGTCAGTGCCTACTCTGATCTATTTTATATTTATACCTTTTTTTGTTTCAATGTAGCTAATATAAATCATCATATTTAAAAATACATGGTCAACTTTTAGAATAAGAGAAATAAGAGTCACCAGAAACTTGAATTAAATGACTTGCTACAGCTGAGCAATGAATCTAATTTGAAGATTTTTAGTAGCTTTGACAAAAATAGAAACATATTGGGCTATATTGTATCTTTGTCTAAGGAAGGGACATTTCAGGTAAATATAAAAATGTTTAAGCTGAATTTGAGGATTAATTATTTTGTGGTCCTCAGACAATGAAACACAATATCTCCAACTACTATTTTATAAAATTAGAAAAGTGTTCTAAAAAACTTTCATATAGTGACCCTATATAAAGCCTGAAGATATAAAATGAAATTGTAACTCAGTGATGGCATTTTATTTGAAAGATTATGTGAAATTATATAATGATTTAATTCTGTGGTTCCATCAAAACAGAAGTACGTATATGCTTATAAGTAGAACACGTTGCCATGAAACTTCCAGTTATGGATAATTAATGCCTTCTGCATCCCTTTCCTTTGTTTCTCTCCCATTCAAGAGAACACATTTAGGTGCAAGTTGGGGGGGACATTATCGTAGGCATAATCTTAATACTTTTTTTTCATTTTTCCCATCACCATTTATCCCTTCTGTGCCTTCTTCCACTTCCATCTTAATACTGTTTGAAATAAAGTAAATCATTGGCAAAAGTCAGCTGTAACTGTGTTAATATCAAATTACTTGCAGCATGAGCTCTTTTCCAAAATGGCCCTTCTCTCTTCTTCCATTCCCAGGATCCCTCTCAATTTCACTATTGAATTGTTTAAAGAGTCTATGCTTAATTTTTAAGTAATAAACACATACTAAATAGGATTATTTACTATCAATTCATGAGGATCAAAATGTATTGGCAATTTAATTTCTTAGTACATACAACCCGTATGTTTTCTCATAAAAGGGAATAGAATTACCTCTAAGAAACTCAATTGATTTTGGTCTTGCCTTAAACTTACTAAACTTTGCTCGATCCTCTACTCATAGTAGAGTTAATAACAAATGACAACTTTGTAAAAACCTCTACTTGGATTTTGTAAGATTTAATTCACAAAGAGTCATCCAACAATAGCCCCTATTTTCCCAAAACTAGGAGTGGAGAGGATGACTCAGGGAAAACTACAATTTACCTACAAAGTATCACAAACTAAAAAATCCTAAATCTGGCTTCTCCATGATTTCCTCCTTTTAATATTTTCCCAGTGGTGTCAAATATGTAACAGCCTGACTTCAATTTAGACTTGAAAGATTAGGAGTGAGTAATACTCTTTTCTTAAGTAGAAAAGTAAATTACCAAAAAAAAAAGATTTCTTTTATTATGTAGAAGATATACAATGATATATAACTATAATTTTGTACTTAAACATGAAATTTCTTTGTTATACAGCATGTTTCATTAAATAAGGTCATTAATAATGAGGTCCTGGAATGCCTTCCTGCTGATGTAATGCTGAGAGTTCACACAGGTCCTGTAGGTGTGTAGACACTGGCTGAGAAGCTGCTCTAGCCCAACACAGAGAGAGAAAACTGGAAGGAGAACCAGGTAATCTCCTTTGGGTTGTCCCTTTTAAATATGAGATGCCACAAGGGAAACATTGGGAAATGTCAGAGGACATTTTCTGACAGTGGAAAGTGTGGAAACTCTATTTTTAAAAGCAGGGAGATTTAGCCAGGCACCTGAGAAAGTAGGAATGAGGGAAGAAGAGTTGTCATTCAAAGCTGGCCAAAAAGTCAATTCCTCTTCAATGGTGGCAATAGTATGAGGGTGCCTAGCATCTAGGTTAATGTTTTTCCAAAAGAAAAATCTTAAAATCTGTCCATGATTACATGGTTGACACTGCAGAGTTCTGGACCAACATGGAAAATATGATTTTGACAGGAAAAAGTATTAAAAGTAGGATTAACAATTGATTGCCTTGATGATAATGGGACTTCACTCAGTCTTCTGGAAAATATCTAATTTTTCACATTACTTTGTTTTGGTAGATCAGACAGATAGATTAAAGGAAAAATTAACATGATAAAATAATCTAGCACAGGGTCAGGCCAAAGGGACTCAAGATTACTGATGGAAAGAAAGAACAAATGGAGTCATTTATCTATTCCAACTAATTGAGGAAGATTAACAATGGAGAGGTTTTAGAGGTTTTAGTTTTGGTATTCTTCAGCTATATTGCTCTTTCTGGAAATTATTAGTCAGTAGCTTCTGTTTTGAAAAAATAAAACCAATCCTCAACAGAAATTTGATTTCCTTTGTGCTCTATCTGGCAGACATAGATCCTATTCATTTGCATAATTGTAACAAGTTAATTTAAGTATATATTAGAAAAAAGAGACAAAGGATTTAGAACATGGCCCTATTTGCTATAATTTAGGGTTGGAGTTCAATGGGTGCAAGACTTTGACAATGATGCCATTATACGGACATAGAAGAAGCATTAATGGCCAGTAACCTGAAGATAAATTAAATAGTTTAGTCCCCTGTTTATGACAAAGTGTGATAAATGAAAAAATTGATCTGCACTATAAAAGGACTTCCATTATTTGTGGCTTTTTTTTCTGAAATAAAAGGGAACAGAGCAAAATCATTAGTGGAATTGATGCTGTAGCCTCTTTGTTTCTCACACGAGGTACTAGACTGAAAAACTTAACCCCATAATTTGAGAAGACATGAGTGCTTCTGAGAGCTATCCAGCAGACTAGTGGCCTGTAATTTGAGAGAGAATTGGCTCTCCTTTCCCATCAAAGAGAATAGTAAACCCCCAATTACATAAAGAACCTCAGCCCAAGGCTTTGTGTTTTAAACGAGTCTATCTTCTAGATTTCAGTAACCAGAGGCTCAGAACATTGGCAAACATTGCTGACAAAGACCATGTCTGGTAGGCGCCTGTTCTTCTGGCCTCTCTGGGTTTATGCAGTAACACAAAGTTTCCTCTTCTCGGCTTCTCTGCCGTGACCTCTTATTTAGAGAGACATTCTCAGATTATGCCTGATGTTCTAGTCCTCTTAGGAGCAGCTCTCATTTTCACTCTCAAAGTAGTCCCAGTAAATTATATATGGGTGCTTCCGGGCCTTATCAACCCCCTGTAGAAGTCACTCTTCCAAGGGTGTTTCATAAACACTGTAATCTGTCTCTCTAAGGACCATCCTAGATCTGAAAATGCCTCTGGTACTATAGTTAACCAATTAAAGAAAAGCAATTAGGACAGTATACATCAACTGTCTATATGACTATGACTATGAGTAAGTCATTTAAATTTCATGGGCCTTGATTTCTTCATGGAAAATAAGGACATTAAAGTAATTTTTAGCAATAAATGGTATCTTGGCTGAAAGCAACCCAGTTTTGGCCCTCTACTCATTTCTGTAATTCACCCCTAGGGCTTGGCACACCAGAAGGAAGGGTCTGATGACCCATCATAGACTACTCAAAGTCTCTCTTGAAATCTAATAAACTCAACCATTATGAAACAGCTGTGGATTCTTTATCACCATTTTAAGGTTCAGACAAACATATTCTGAGTGAGTTCCCAGAGACATTCAGACCTGGTTGAGGGAGGTAGAGACACCAGACTGCTGTGTACAGAACACTCCATCCTCCCATTCCATGTTGTCCCTAAAGTATCGTGACTGAGAGCAATGTTCTCTTCAACTGCCTGGAAGATTCGACTCTCATTTCTGAGAAACCTGAGACATAGTAGACAGAGGTCATCATTTATGACTCTAGAAATAGTTAGATGGCAAACTTATCAACTCAACTTCCCATTATTTGCAAAATATTCATTGTACTACCTCTTCCAAAAAAGATTTCAGTTTGCTTTCATCTCCTCATTGAGATAACTATAATTTTGTTAGTTTTCTTATTAATTTGCTTTATGATCCAACAATTTCTACTTAGTTTCTAAGGGCAACTGCCAGGTCAGATTTGAAAAATTAAGTCAGTTTATTTGCAAGCCAAAATCATGCACAGGATGAAGTTATGGGATAGGATGTGAAGGAAGAATCAAGACAAGGGAAGATGTTCTATAGAGAAAATGTAAGAAATTATAAAAACAAGAAACTGAGAAGCAAGATCTGAGATGAATAAAAGAAATCTTTCTGGTTCTCCTAGGGGGTGACTTGCCCTTGTTATACTAGTATTTCATTTGTTTTTCAATTCCCTGTATCCTTTCAATCAACCCTCTTTTCATTCGAAGTCTCAGTGACTATCTGTTCCTTGAAACCAAATAATCCCTTAAAAGCAAAAAGATCCCTGCTCATGAAATCTTTTAGTGTAACTCCAGTTTAGGTAAATATATCAGTAAGAGCTCCAACAACACATTCAACTTGAAGATTTACGAAGGTGTGTGTGTGTGTGTGTGTGTGTGTGTGTGTGTGTGTGTGTGGCGGGGGGTGGGGGAGATGGGGGACAGGGAAGGCAGGCATTAATAGAGCCACACAGGATGGTACTGAAACCCAAGGTTAGTAACCGCAGAGCACTTAACACACCTATGACCAAGAGAACAAAGGGAATGACCAGTTACTGGAATCAAGAGAGAAACACCTTGAGAGGAACAGTGATTTAGGTCAAGAAACATACCTAGTCTTGAGGTGACTTCACAGGGAGAGAGTCATGGGACATAAGCCCTGGCCTCACTTTTCTGCCTCGTGTACTTCTGTGCCTCCCATTGGCTGCGCCCCACAGGAAGCCAGAGTGCAAAAAGACCTCTGGCTCAGTGTCCCAGGGTAGAGGAGTCTACTTTGTTTGCATTTACCTAGATACATGTCTGGCTACAGCTTCCTGAGAAAGTGGTTAAATCTCCTGGACTCACAGCTGAAGGGGAGAATGCATTTTCCCCCCTGAAAGGTGAGGTGCAGAGTCTTCCTAGTCAAATGCAAATACACCAGACCACCAACAGCATCTACCTGGCCCAGAAAGGCAGGTTGGCCTGCCTGGGAGGAGAAGCCTTACTGAGAGATGAAGCAGTGGGCAATAATAAGAAGTGGCAGCCGAGTGTGAAATCCTGCCACTGGCCAGCGGCAACTGGCAATAAGGCTGAAAATAGCTCAGGCAGAACCCCGGCTTTAGGACAGGGATAGAAACAGTACTTTTACCCAGAGGCTTCCTTTTGAGCCATGGTAGAGAACTTGTGGAAATGGTATTGTTATGTTTTTATTCCCAGCATCCATTCCCAAAGGAACCCTGAGCCACAATGCCCTTCAGTGTCTCTGTGGGAAGCCGGGCTATTCTGAGAGGGCCGAGAAAGCTATGTGAAGGGACACAGGCAAGTGACAGTTTACAAAGGCTGGGATCCAGGACAAATCTGCATGTGAAACATGAGGAGAAAATGCTGTCTCACTCTCAAAACTACATTTAGGTGTGTGTGTGTGTGTGTGTGTGTGTGTGTGTGTGTGTGTGTCTTGTGTTTTTTTTTTGGGGGGGGGAAGGGGAGAATAAAAGTATCATTTTATTTTATTACCAGGTCTTTGTAGAATAGATGATCATGCTACCAGTTCTCATATTGATTCTAAGAAACCCAGGTCAGCTGTCTAGTAAATGAGTGTCCTACGGAATAAATGCGTTTACTTCCCCATCTTTACCAGTTTCTCACAACTGCTGCCTTGAAATTATGAAAAATGTCATAAAAATTGTGCTATTTTCTTCACAAAAGAAGTATTACAAGCCTCAAATATGATTACTGATCCCAGAGCATGAATTCTGAATCAATATAATTCAATAGACTAGTACTGCGTTTCTTCTATGTGCTGGACACTCAGAATACTAAGACGAGTTTTAAATGGCCTGGTCTTCAAGGAAAGGGGCACATAAACAAAGGATTATAGTATAGCACAATAAGTAAAATGAGATTTATATTTTGTAGAAAGTAAGGTCACTGCATACGAGAGGAAATGATCAAAACTTTTGTGGGCATACAAAGGCTTTCTAGAGTAAAAGTCTTTTGAACTTGGCTTTAAAAGATGAATAGGAGTTAGGAGGTGGTGGTTAAGTGTGGAAGGGCATTCCAAGCAAAGGGAAGAGTGTGTGCAAAGGCAAAGAGGCCTAGACAAGCAAGTTGTGTCCCAGGACCTGGAAGCGAGTTGGCAATCTGAAGCAAAACATACTGCGGGGGGAGGGGGGGGAGAGTCTGAAGAAAGAGGTGGACACCAGGCAATGCCAGGCAGTCAGCAAAGCATGATCAGCAGGGGTGCATTCCAGGTGACCTCCTGCCTGCAGTAGTTTGAAAATCGTTTCTTTCCTGCTTTTGTTTTCATAATTAGAGCTTCTATCCCCATAAAAGTTTCATCTCACTCAGTTCCATTCTGATAGGAATTCTTGAGTGAGAGGGTAAGTGGCATTAACTTTATTGAGCATCACCTGTGTACCCTTAGGGAGTGTGTCACTCAAGTGAACACTGGAAAGGAAGTGCTGCTATAGGCTGCCAAGAGACATCAAAGGGTTGAAGCAGGAGTGTGAGATGGTTGCATTTGCATTTAACAAGATCCCCCTGACAGCTCTGGGAAGAGTTGTTTGTGTTGGAGGTATAATGCATTAGTTTCCTAGGGCTGCTGTAACAAATACCACCAACTGGGTGGCTTAAAACACAGAAATTTATTTTTTCCAAATTCTGGAAGCTGGAAGTCCAAAAACGAGGTGTCAGGAAGAAGCATTCCTTACTCCCCCAGCCTCCTGTGGCTATCAGCCATCCCTGTCTCCCTTGGCTTGTGGTCATAGCACTTCAGAGTCTGCCTTGGGCGTCAGTCATCCTCTCGTCTGTATGTGTTCCTCTTTTGTCTCCTGTAAGGACACTTGTCATTACATTTAGAGCCCACCTGGGGAATCCAGGATGACCTGATCTCCAAATTCACAACTCAGTTATGTCTGCAAGGACTTTTTCCAAATAAGGTAGCATTCATATGTTCCAGGGATTTGGGTGTAGACATATCTTTTGAGGAGCAATCATTCAGCCCTCTACACAAAAGAATAGTTTCTCAACCTGTGACAAGCAGACCAGCTGCATCAGGACTTCCTGGAATGCATTTTATTATTAAAATAAAATGATATGTTCTGTATAATTTCAAGGGAATATAATTGCACTGTCATTTGTACATTGCTGGACTAGAGATGTGAACCCAGTTGGGGGTGTCAGCAGCCATGGGGATGACCCTGTGATATGGGTGTGGAAACTAGACTTAAAATGGTAAAGACCCAGTGGTGACTTAAAGTGGAGGTGAGGAGAATGAAGATGGGAATTCAGAGAGAAAATGTAGATCCCCAGGAATCCCTACCTTGAATTTTGTCCTTACATGTGATTCAGAATTTCCTGTTTTGCTATCCTTAACAAACGAACATGCAGTTTCTGTTTAAGCACATACTTTGCAGTATGTGATTTCATTTTTGTCTGTTTCCTTCACTAGCTTATAAATTAAAGGAAGGAATAGGTTATGTTTCTTGGGTTAACTCTTGTTTCCCCAGCACCTAATAGAGTGCCTGGTATATTGAAAGTGCTCAATATGTATTTTTCAATGAGTAGATGAATGAATGAGTGATGCCAGGGACAAGAAGAGGGGCAACTAATTAAGAATTAGGATGGTTGAGAGTTATCAATAGTTGTTACAGTGGTTATCCTTCCATTTGGGGCAGCTGTATCTCTAAATTCTTCTTTATACAGTCACTTCTTTTGTTATCTAGATTGAGTCTAAAAGTCTTCTTCTACATGAAAATTTCTTTCAAATACTTTGAAGAGAACTACTATGTACACTGACTCCCCTCCTCCCTGGCTGAATATTTCCATTCCTGTAACCACATAGCCCATTTTAGAAACCACAGTTCTAGGTGCTCTCCTCTCATTCACTCAAGTATTTCTCAGTGTCCACTGAGTGCTCTGCACCAGGTCTGTGATTAGTGGGGGAACATAACAATCATGCTCTCACCCTAGCTTGTCAACATCTCTCTTAAGTTGTTAAAGACTAGAGGCCCAGTGCACAAATTTGTGCATGGGTGGGATCAGGCAGCTTGCCCCAATCAGAGCTAATAGGGCCAGGCCAGCCATGGAAAGGGGCCAAGCAGTTGGCCGCCAACCCCACCCCCTGGTCAAACTCCTGGGCAAGGGGACAATTTGCATATTAACCTTTTAAAATATAGGATAACAATCCCCAGAACTAAGAGGAGCTGATGCACTTTCCATTGTATTGGATATAAGCTTTTCACAACATCTAAGTAAGAGTTTATTATTGCCTTTCACTCACTTGATGGTTCTGGACAGTGTTTGTACAACCATGGGCCATAAATTAAATGTGACTTTTTCTTTTTTTGGTACAAGAATGTCTTAGTCTGCTTGGGTTACTATAACAAAATACCAGAGACTGGGTGACTTAAACAGAAATTTATTTCTTATCCTTAGAATAAGTTGGAGATCAGGGTGCCAGCATGGCTGCTTCTGGTGAGGGCCTACTTCTTGCTTTACAGATGGCCACATTCTTGCTGTGTCCTCACATGACAGAGACAGAGAACTTCTCTTTCCTATCTGTTCTTATAATGGCACTAATCCCCTTCATGAGGGCTACCCCTAGTTACCTTCCAAAGGCCCCACCTCCAAATATCATCATATGGGAGATTAGGACTTTGATATATGAATTTGAAGGAACCCAAACATTCAGTCCATAGCATTGAGCATACATTGAATTTTAAACCTATTCAGCATGATCACCAACAGCCTTCCATCTCTTACATAGAGAATATGTGTAATCACAATAGTGCAATGAGCAGAAATGGACCTCAGCCATCCAGGGAAGCTGGGCATCCAAAGATTTCAGACATCTGTGAGAAACAGACGCTCTGTCAAGCCAGGGAGAGGAACTACTTTCTTGGGGACTTGGGTTATATCTTGTGTTCAGTGAAGCACATCAGAATCCTTTACATAGTGGAGCCTATTTAGCTATTTTTTCTTATTCTTCTATCATTTTATGTGTTTGTTCCTGTTTTTATAATAATGAAATAATCCTGCAATAAACCAAAAAGAATTCAACCAAGCCAATAGGAATTTCCTTTGATTGCAAATGTATGTTTAACTGATTTGTTGACTAATAGAAGTTCCCAAGCTTCAGAAATGATATTCTCCTTTAAGGGGACACAGATGTTTAACTTAAAACTTCATATTTATGACATTTCAATATTGGCATTCTCATTTTTTTTTACTAATGAAATTGTAAGAAAACAAAATCTGCTTATCCTACAGCAATTTGGCTGCAGTTCAAAAATGTTTTCATTAAAATAAAATGATATGTTCTGCAAATATAATTGCAAGGGAATGAAATATACTTATCAAATAATTGTCTGTAATCCAGAAGAAGAGATACATTATAGGAAAACAGTGCCAAGAAATGGACAGTAGAAAGAGGTTCTAAGGAATGTTTACCCACCTCTGTAAGAGTCATTTTGGAGTCCATTTTGTGTTTTTAAGTGAAAATTTAAAACCTCAAACCCCATTTTATGGTATGAAATGGCACATTTGTGTGACTCTCATTGCACTTAGAGAAGTTGATGTGAATAGATTAAATGTTGTTTGCAGTTACAAGTCAGTAAGTTTTTCAACTATAGCCAATAGACTTGTTAGAGTTACAGTCAATAGCCAATGGTTAGAAAGCAGGCAAGAGAGATTTAGTGGAAGGCATCTGTGATCATATTGGGTATACACAGGTAAAATTGGTCAAAACTTTTTGACCAATAAGTCTTCAACTTCACATTAAAACATTTAGTCAATCAAATCACTTGGCTCTGTAACTGTTTCAATTCCCCAAACACTACTGGATTATCTGTTCCCTAGTGTGAAGTCCAATGCCATGTACATAGTAAGTGCTGAATATTTGTATAATGATGAAGTAAGTGAATTAATGAACAAAAATTCCACACCTTCTGCTTTCCTGATAAAAATATATAGGTCAGTAAATACTTCTGAATTCTGATACCAATATTCAAGGGGCAAACATTTGATGCTCCCCAATGGAGAGCTACCTTCACATTATCATTGTAAACAGAACACTGGATGATTTGATCAGAATTCTTCTCTGATAGAGAACTAGGATATAATTAGCGTCTGGCTGAAAATTAATATCTTTATCAATACATCTGCATAATTACATTTTTCTGTTGTGTCTAGAATTTTTATCTATAAGTGGTTTCCAACTAGATTGTGTCTCTGATTAATTAGATAATTTAAGCATTTTTAACTGATATCAATTATTGCAAGTGATTTGGAAAAACGGTGATCCTTTTTGATAGTTCCAGTCATGTGCTACACATACATATAGTCCAAGCCACACATATTGCAGCAAAGATATGCTGTGTATGTATGTGTGTATACACATATATGCATATATGTGTGCATGTGTGAAAGCATTTGTGAATATTTTGTTGCTTATTTTGAAAACATAATATTAACCTCTGCATTTCAGTCCTTGAGAATTTTTGCACATTCACCTTTTACATAAGCAAATAAATAATCATAGGAAGTCAACTTCATCATATAGGGGAAACGCTAGTGTATCTTGAAATAACATACTTATTAAATTTTTCTTAGTAACTGCCAGCATACTCAGTCACAACCTTTGTACTTATGCACTTGAAAATATAGAAACAGCCTTGGCCCAGTGGCTCAGTTGGTTGGAGCATGAGCCCATATACTATATGGTTTCAAGGTCAATTCCTGGTCAGGGCACATAAATTGGTTATGGGTTTGATCCCCAGTCTGGGCGAGTACAGAAGGCAGTGGATCAATGTTTCTCACACTGATGTTTCTATCTCTCTTTCACTCTCTCCCTCCGTCTATCTATCTATCTATCTATCTATCTATCTATCTTTCTTCCTCTCTCTAAAAATCAATAAAAACACACCCTTTGGTGAGATTTAAAAAATACAGGAGCAAAGAAATGATATCACAGGGACAAAAACTCTGCAGGTAAAACTAGCATAAAACAGATAAGCACTCTCTGGCTGGAATACAGAGCTCTCAAACCTCTTAAAATAATTAAACCTTACTCTGAAAACACTATGTACCAGATGTGAACTGCCCAAACTTGTTTCTAAACAGATCCATTTGTGTCCATAGAGTTTAATGCACAATTCATGTTCATACAGTTTAATTCATGGATCATTAAACTACTTCAGTGCGTAGCCCATTCATTGATTTCAGTGACTATACCTTAAAATTAAGTCTATTGTTCTTTCCCTTCCATTTAAAGATGAGAAAAGACTATTTCTACCAATGACTTCTAACTAAAACAGACCTGTTGCTTTCCATACCTATACACAGAAATTACCATAGGCTTTCCTAAATTGAATAGTTACATCAATTGCTTTTGTGTCATTGAGATCTACATATTAGCAAGGTAGCAGGAAAATAATATTGGGCGTTACCACCTAGCCCATCTGGCTCAGTGTTTGAGAGTGGACCAATGAACCAAGAGGTCACCAGTTCCATTCCCTGTCAGGGCACATGCCCAGGTTGCAGGCTCAGTCCCCAGTAGGGGGTATGTAAGAGGCAGATGTTTCTCTATATATAATGTTTCCATCTCTCTATCCCACTCCTTCCTCTATCTCTAAAAATCAATAAAAATCAATAAAAATCAATGTAAAGTTGGGAGTTATCTCCTCTCTAATGGAAGAAGCGCAGGAATAGGAGAGAGCAGATTTGCACTCTAATCTTGGCTGAAACTTCAAACAGCAGTGTGGCTTTGTGAAAGAAGGGCACTACTCTAAGCACATTAAATTCTCACAACACACTGAGCAAGGTTTAGATAGGTGCTATTAGTATCCTCACCTCCCCCCTTTTTTAATTTTTTGATTGTTATTAATCCTTACCTAGGGGTATTTTTTCATTGATTTTTTTTAGAGAGAGTCGAAAAGAGGGGGAGAGACAGAGAGAAACATCAGTGTGAGAGAGACACATCAATTAGTTGTTTCCGTCACACACCTCTACTGGGGCCAGCCAGGGATGAGCCTGCAACTAACAGACATACCCTTGACTGAAATCAAACTGAACTTGTGACTCTTTAGTCCATGGGCTAATGCTTAATCCACTGAGCAAAACTGGCTAGACTAGGGCTGTAGCCCCTTATACAGGTGAAAGGACTTAGGATACTTTCCCAGGGTCAGGGCATAGTTTGAAGGCAGAGTCAGGGTTCTTCCTTGAACAGATTGACTACTAGACTGCTACTGTGATTGTGTATGTTAAAGGACTTTAAGAAGTATAACGAAGGTTATTCTGATGCAGGAAGGAAGCTCAGTAACAATATTCATGTGCTGAAAATTGGAATGGGGGTAGAAGAATGAGATAACTAAAGGTGATGAGCTGTCGATGCTTATAGGGGTGATTTTGAGTAGTGGATAGCTATTTAAACATAGTCTTAGCATGTAATTCAGTGATTGCACTCCTAAGTATTACCCAACTGATTTAAGAATTTATGTCCACACAAAATCCAGCACATGAATGTTCATAGCAGCTTTTTTTTTATATATATAATCACCAAAAATTGGAAGCAATCAAAATGTCCTTCAGTGGGTGAGTGAATAAACTTTGGTACATCCACATACCTCATGGGATATTATTCAGAGGTAAAAATAAATAATCTGTCAAGACACAAGAAGGCATGGCTGGATTTTAAATGTATAGTGCTAAATAAAAGAAGCCAGTCTGAAAAAGCTATATACTGTTGGTTTCAATTCTATGACATTTTGGAGAGACAGTAAAAAGATCAGTAATTTCCAGGGGTGGAAGAGTTAAATAGATTAAGCACAGGCAATTTCTCCAGGTGGTGAAACTATTCTGTATGATGCTGTAATTATGGATACGTGACACTATGCATGTGTCAAAACCCACAGAACTTTACAGCACAAAGAATGAACTTTAATGTATGCAAACTTGAGATTGAGGGATTCCAGAATAGAATGCAGGAAGTAACAGATACAATCTAACTTTCTAAAAAACATATAAACAACTTCACTGGAGGAGGTAGGCAGAAAAGGTACTGATCTAAGTGATTTTGGAAATAGCTGGAATCTATATGGCTAAAGGCAAAAGAAAATGTCCATCAAACTGTATTATGGTTGAGTAAAGTTGTTTTCCATGGAGCTGAGTGTTGAATGCAAACTATAATCAAAAAATAAAATAATAAAAATAATTCTAAAAAAATGTCAAAGAGAGAATGGAGACATTGGAATCAGTGAACAAATACCATATGATATCACTTATATGCAGAATCTAAAGAACAAAGTAGGGAACCAAGATGGCGGCATAGGTAAAACACCTATCTTGCCGTCATACTCAGCAATTTTAATACTACAACTTAACGAAAGAACAAACACCTTCCAGAATCACCAGAAAGCTGGCCGAGTGAAAATTCCACAAATAAAAGTGAAGATAAGACACTGTGACTCAGAGGAGCGGCTGAGGACAGCGTTGAAAGATTTGCGCAGAGAGAGGTTTGGAGCGTGCGCCAGCGGAGAGGGCGGGTGGCTGAAAACCGGCCAGTTTTCTCGAACGCGGAGACAAAGACATTCCACTGGACTGATTCTCCAGCTCTGGGCTAAGTCCAGGGAACCCACTATCACACAGGGTGAAAACTGGACAGTGGGAGGGCACGCCGAAGCTTGGGTGCTGCCGGGTCTCCCGGCTTGTGGAGAAGGCAGCTTGCACGAACAGCTCAGCTGCGTGAACACGAAGAGAGCGCTCTGCGACTCGCTCTCTCATTTGGAAAACCGTCAGACTGCTTTGTTTTACAACCCTGGTGAAACATTGGGCGTGCAGACTCATTTGGGGAGAGTCTGAATTCCCTGGCAGCCAGTGGAGCTCCACAGCGGCTCTCTCTCAGAGGTGCTGGCGGCCATTGCCACCGGCACAGAGTCCCTGGGGCCGCATAGGGCAGAGCTGACACTGTCTGCTTGGCCCGGAGACTCCGCCCATCCAACCTGAGCACAGCTGAACTTCACAGACAATTGGCCTGGAGGTCAACCCCTCCAAGTGCTAACAACGATTAACTGAGCTTAACTTCAGCAAGACTGTGCAACCCATATCCACCTCAGGTAACTAGGGAGGCTGAGCCACTGTCCCTAGTAGGAAGTCTACCACACAAAGCTAATTGACCAACTCAGGGAAGCAGCCACCATGCAGAGAGATGGAAAGAAATCAGATGTGAAAGAAATGGAGGGAAAAAAAACGACTGGACATGGAATTCAAAACCACAGTTATAGGGCTTTTCAAGAGGCTCCAACAAAAGGTCGAGGCCTATAAGGAAATCAGCAAGACTGCAAAGGAAATGATCAAGACCAACATGGAAATGAATGAGTCCTACAAGGAAATGAAGGAGACCCTCAAGGATATAAAGGAGACTCTCAGGGATATGAAAAAGGACCAACCAGAAATTAAGCATACACTGACTGAAATAAAAAATATTATACAAAGACCTAAAAGTGCTCTGGAGCACCCCAAGAACCAAGTTAAAGATTTGAAATACAAGGAGGTAAAATCCACTCAGCTGAAAAAGCAAGAAACCAAAAGAATCCAAAAAATTGAAGCTAGTGTAAGGGGCCTCTGGGACAACCTCAAGCATACCAACATCCGAATTATAGGGGTGCCAGAAAAAGAGAGAGAGCAAGACAATGAAAACCTTTTTGAAGAAATAGTGACCGAAAACTTCCCACACCTGGTGAAAGAAATTGACTTAGGAGTCCAAGAAGCGCACCGAACCCCAATATATAGGAACCCTAAGAGGACCACACCAAGGCACATCATAATTAAAATGCCAAGAGCAGCCGAGACCGGTTTGGCTCAGTGGATAGAGCGTCGGACTGCGGACTGAAGGGTCCCGGGTTCGATTCCGGCAAGGGCATATACCTTGGCTGCAGGCACATCCCCAATAGGGGGCGTGCAAGAGGCAGCTGATTGATGTCTCTCTCTCATCGATGTTTCTGACTTTCTATCCCTCTCCCTTCCGCTCTGTAAAAAATCAATAAAATATATTTTTTAAAAAAATAAATAAAAAATAAATAAAATAAAATGCCAAGAGCAAAAGACAAAGAGAGAATATTAAAAGCAGCAAGAGAAAAACAGATGGTTACCTATAAGGGAACACCCATATGATTGTCAGCGGATTTCTCAACAGAATCTATGCAGGCCAGATGGGAGTGGCAAGAAATATTCAAAGTGATGAACAGCAAGAATCTACAACCAAGATCACTCTATCCAGCAAAGCTATCATTCAGAATTGAAGGTCAGATAAAGTGCTTCGCAGATAAGAAAAAGCTAAAAGAGTTCATCACCACCAAACCAATATTATATGAAATGCTGAAAGGTATTGTTTAAGAAGAGGAAGAAGAAAAAGATAAAAGTGTAAATTATGAACAACAAATACACATCTATCAACAAATGAATCTAAAAATCAAGTGAATTAATAAGCTGATGAACAGGATAAACTGATGAATGTAACAGAATCACGGACATAGAGAGGGAATGGACTGACAACTCTTGGGGAGAAAGGGGGTGTGGGAAGTGCAGCAAGAGACTAGACAAAAATCATGCAACTATGGAAGAGGACAGGGGAGGGGGGTGAGGGCGGAGAGTGGGATGGGTACCAGGTGGAGGGGAACTATAGTGTGGAAAAAAAAAGAACAATGTAATTAATAAACTGAACAATAAAGATAAAAAAATAAATAAAGAAAAAAGAAAAAAAAAGAGCAAAGTAAACGAACAAAGTCAAAACAGACTTATAGATAGAGAACAAACTGACGAAGGCCAGAGTGAAGGGGGTATTGAGGAACAGGGTGATATAAGGCGATCGGATTAAGAAGTACTAAATGGTACGTATAAAATAACCATGAGGATGTAGGAAGTGTCGGCCTAACTACCAAAGGGTCACGAGTTTGATTCCCATTCAAAGTTATGTACCTAGGCTGCAGATTTGTATGGATGCGTGCAAGAGGCAACCAATCAATGTGTCTCTCACATCAAAGTTTCTCTTCCTCTCTCTCCCTCACTCCTTCTTTTCCACTCTCTGAAAAATCAATGGAAAAATATCCTCAGGTGAGGATGAACAAAACCCAAAACAAAAAAGAAACATTCATTCACTCCACACTCATTTATTCTCATTCCTTCTAGGTGAACTCATTAAGCCTTGTGGTTTTAAACACCGTGTATAACCCTATGAGTTCCAAATGTTTTTCTTTAAACTAAATCTCTCCTTGGCACATCAGACTTGTACATCCCATTGTGCACTCAACATCTCTACTTGGATGTCCAATAGACATCTCAAACAATATCTCTCAAACTGAACTACTAATATACTCCAAACCCATTCTTCCCTCCCACATTCTTCTCCTTTTCATTAAGCTTCTCAGTTCTACTCCATCTTCCAGTCTCACAGCCCAAAACCTTGGCATGACCCTAGACTCCTCTCTTTGTCTTACACCCTGCTGCACCTGATCCATTAACCAGAACTGTTGGCTCTACTTTCAAAACATAGCCAGGCTTTGCCCACTTCTCACCACCTCTACTGCTGCCTCAAACCACCCGCTATCCCTACCTCGTTCTCTCTCAGTAACCTCCTATATGCCTCTTCTGTCCCTCACTCCCTCCCCTTTAGCTCTGTCCTTACTACCCTATAGTGTATTTCCTACAAAGAGTGATCCTGTTAAATAATAATTCAGACCATATGTTTTGTCTGATCAAACCCTGCTCGTGGTTTCCATAACACTGAGACTAAAAGGTAGATTCCAAACTATAATCTTGAAAACGTGTATGATCTGACCTCACATTATCTCTCAGATCTCATCTTACTCGACACTCCCCTGGTGTACTCTGCTTCAACCACATTGGACTTTTTGTGGTTCCTTGGACACTCCGGGTCTCCCCTGACTCCAGGCATTTGCATTTGCCATTCCCTCTCTCTAGAATGCTTTTCCCCATACACAAGATTTGCCCTCTCATTCCCATCAGATGTTTGCTCCAGTATCATCTTTTTAAAAGAGGACTTCGCCGAGACCGGTTTGGCTCAGTGGATAGAGCGTCGGACTGCGGACTGAAGGGTCCCGGGTTCGATTCCGGCAAGGGCATGTACCTTGGCTGCGGGCACATCCCCAGTAGGGGGCGTGCAAGAGGCAGCTGATCGATGTCTCTCTCTCATCGATGTTTCTGACTTTCTATCCCTCTCCCTTCCGCTCTGTAAAAAATCAATAAAAAAAAAATAAATAAATAAATAAAAAAAATAAAAGAGGACTTCGGTGGTCACCCTATTTAAATTTCCTACAGACCTCTTTTTATGCCTTCTCTCTGGATTATTCTTTTCCTCGACATTTATCACTGTCACGTGTCTGTTTGTTCATTTGTTGTTTGATTGTTTGATTGATTGTCTTTCTCCCCCCACTGAATTGCAAGCTCTGTGAAGATGGAGATTTTTAGCCTTTTTGCCCCTTTGTGCTCCAAGCCCAAGGTACAATTAGAACACAGTCAGCTCCAAGTCCATTTGCCTGTGACATTTCAACTATTACCAAACCGAGATCTCTCTTCTAGTATAACATTCCCTGAGAGACTTTGCTCCCACAGGAGAGATTCGTTTATTTTTATGATCCAACCAAATTTACCACTAGTTTGTCCAGGACTAATTGTACCTGTTTCATGATCCTGAGGAATTTGCTCCTGGGTCGTGAACATGGGAAGCTGAGCCAGAGTGCATCTAATGTTATTCCACGCGTGTCTGTTTGCTCACAGGATCTGCCTGCTTGTTCACTGCACGGCTCCAGACCTGGCTCCTCAGCGTGGCTTGTGACTACAGCCTGACATGTCAAAGCCATGCATATGCCATCTGTTCAGGTTACATAACTTGAGATCTGGAACAATTTTCAATGTAGGATTTGCTGCCCAAATAGAATCATTTTCAGAAAGGCGATTAAGGTTTCTTTCCTGGGAAAAGGAGAAACGACCAAAAAAGCTTTTATTTCACTGAGTATAAATAAACCTCGCTCCAATATACATAAATGAAGAAGACAAATTTGCTTCACTAGAATTTTCCTGCATTAAAAATAAACATGAGGCTACAGTTCAATTTCATAAGTGTAAAACAAATTCTTAATTGGGGAGAATGGAATTACTAATTAAACAGATCTTAACTTTGAAGCATTAGCCTGCCTTGTCATGTTCCACATAGGATTGGCCTGGGGTGGGTGAGTCTGAAGACTTGACAAGCTTATTGGCATCATAGGACAGCCTTTCTTGCTGGGAGAGACAGATAACTAATCACCACCAGTGCCACTGAAGGCCTGATTTGTTTTCCTAACATCACCTCATGTGACCCATGGTCACCTTTTATGACCAAAGAAACCCATTATGAAATGGCTGCCTGGAGCTAAGGATTTAGATTGCAGCTCTGTAGAATAGATTGCCACTCAATTTATTCACCTAAATGAAGCTTGATTTTGTGCTGGCTCCCTAGTTCAATGCTCTGTGGACTTAATGTTTAACATCCTTCCTTTTCCCACATGGAACTAGCACTATTGTTTTTTTCTGATTGCAAAACCAGAAATTGTGTCATCTCTGAATGACTTTTACTGGGAATTCAATCAGTCAATGAATAAAAGTATAACAAAGGAAACAAAAGTTGCTATAACTTGCATTATCTGAAGAGGTTTTGCACACTCTGATACTCTTTGCATTTGTGTATTTCTTTTTATAAAATTAATCCTACTGTACTTGACATACAATATCATTTAGCTAACAAGAGGAGAATAAATTACTTTTTTTTCCAGTTGGTATATATTAAAGAGAACCCAGCCATTCAGGGAGGAACAGAGTCAGATAGGAAAGGAAGCAGGATGGATGGACTGCAATGGAAGTTAATGCGGAATGAATGAATGAATGAATGAATGAATGGCAGGATAGATAGCTGGGTAATAAATGAGAAGTTATTTTAATTAGTGTAGTCAGTGAGGGAAGACCTCTCTGGAAAAGCAGATTTGAAGCCAGTTAGAGAGGGAGCTGGTAAGGATGTAGGGAGAATCCTTCCAGTGGGTCCAGTATGGAGGAACAACGTGTGAAGGGCGGAGGCCAGCGTAAGCCTTGGTGGAATAGCAGGGAGGCCTCGGGAACTGGTGTGGGTGCTCAGGACAGAGAGTGGCAGGAAAGTACATTGCAAAGGCAGGCTTCCCCCTTTTTGATTTTCTTGCAGTTCTTCTGATTGTCTCAAGAGAAAGTTCTCAGTTTGAAGCAGTGTGTGCTTAAGTCTTCTGATGTTCGCTCCTCTACCTTTTAACAAAAGGATGGCACATTGGGGCATCACAGCCATTGGAGGAGACAGTATTTAGTTAAAATATAACATCATTGTTTGGTTTTCATTTTATTGTCAGTTATTATCTATTATGACTAGTAATGCTGGTTTTCCATTTATAGGAGGGATAACGTCTATTTTTAAATAGACATTTAACTTTTAAATTACAACTTAAAAAAAATTATGATAGGCCCTGGCTGGGTAACTCAGTTGGTTAGAGTGTCATTCTGATACGCCAAGGTTTCAGGTTCAATCTCTGGTCAGGACACATATAACAATCAATCAATGGATGAATCAATAAGTGGAACAACAAATCGTTGTTTCTCTCTCTCTGATTATGTAAGTGGTAAAAAAAATCACAAGTGGCCAATAGTATGAAGGTGATTGACAAGTGACCAAAGGTTGGAGATCATGGTTTTAACCCATCCCACCTGTACCTGAACTCCCTAAAAATGGATCCAAATGCAGAAAAGCCCCATTTTTGCTCCTGAGATGATTACTATGTAGTGAATGTCGGTATAAATTAATCCACATGCATTAGTCAGTGAACTCCCACCCTAAATAAAGAGCCTTAATTTGGAAGAAATATCAGGTACCATAGCTAGTACAAAGGTTCGGCAGAAGGTTCTGTTCAGAACCAAATAGGTTAGGAAAGTGATTTTCTATTTACATTATCTAGATTTTGTTTATTGTTTTCCCTAGTTGTTTCTGGATTTGTATGCTAGTTTGGTGTTAGGTGTGAGACTAGTTTACCAAAGGTCTTTCATAAATGGAGTGCTGCTGCTTTGTGAGATGTTTTCATTGGGTCATCCATCAGCCCTGAGAAGAGGGCTGGGGGAGTCTGGTCTGTGCTGCATGTGAGGGAACCAAGTTCCCAGGAGGTTAGCAGGCTTTATCCAGAGAGTCCGGAGGCCAGGAAAGGGCAGGGCTGGAAAGGAGGTCCCTGGTCCTTTCTAGTACCCATGGGGTCCACCTGAATGAAGGGTTGAGAGCAGGAGTGGGGCTGGGGAAGGGATCCTGAGATCCCTTCATTACATTTAGCCCTCAGCCTGTGAAGATGAGTGAGTGAAGCCGATTTCAACCCATCCTTTTTTAAATTTTTTAAAATATATATTTTATTGATTTTTTTTACAGAGAGGAAAGTATAGTTAGAAACATTGATGAGAGATAAATATCAATCAGCTGCCTCCTGCACACCCCCCTTTGGGAATGTGCCCACAACCAAGGCACATGCCTTTGACCGGAATCAAACCCAGGACCCTCGAGTCCGAGAGCTGACACTCTGTCCACTGAGCCAAACCAGCTAGGGCTTCAACCCATCCTTTATAATCCTGCATCCCTCCTGCATGCCGTCCAAATGGGATCATGCAGCCAGGTGTACAGGAGGTTTGCATGGCCAAACCTCAGGGGGACTCCAGGCACCCAACGCTAACTCTGTGACTTAGCGCAGACCCCACTGCCCAGGCCCACCCTGGAACCCCAACGGCTTTTGCAACTTTTTCCTTATTTTAGTCTCATCCCTTTGCTTTCTGGTGATGCTCTTCCCTGGTGCTTTCTAACTAAAATATTATCCTTGATGACTATGCTGCTACCTCCCCTGTCACATTTTAAGATCTTTGCTACATGCACGATGTCACCTCCAAGAAAGGGGCTGGGCTTCGGGGCCTTGGGGTGTGTTTTTATAGTTTGGCCTTTTGAGAGGGGGCCGAGGGAGCCTGAGAGTGTGATTGGGGATGTATTCCCACCATGGACCATGTCTGCCCATAGGTTTCCGATTGGGGACAGCTCAGGAGCAGGGCCTCCAGGGTGATTTGGGGTGATTTTAGAGGCCTATGCAGGTAGATAGGAGTGGCTTTGCATTCTTGGCACTCTGTGGAAGGACAAAGTAAAATGTGAACAAAGCTATTCCAAGTATGGGTCCAGATGGATTATTTGCAGGTTAAATGGTGCAACACCATATACATTCAAGTGTAAAAATTTTGCTTATTTTTCAGTAGCCCCCAGAAGAGGGAGTCTAGAAAATGCTATCCCTACTTTCAAATGAGAGAAAGCCCTACTTGCCCTAAATTTTAAATCATTTAAGAACTATTGATATAATCTTAATAATCAACAAAAGTTAGCCACTCATTTAAACAATCAGTAGGATTTTTGAAATCCCTATGGTAAAATACATTAGGTGATAAACTCCACCACACTCCTCCCCCCTTCCCCCCAAAAAAGCCTTGGACTAGAAGTCAAAAGGCTCTAGGTTCTAGTATTAACTCTGTCAACTACCCCCGGGTCTGTTAACTTTAGAGAGTTCACTTTGTTTCTTTGGGCTCAGTTTTTTCAACCCTGAAATGAGAGGAATAGATTAAATAGATTCCCTTTAAGATAAAAAAAATCAATGCTTTTTATGACAACAAAAACAAATATTGCCCTCACCGGTTTGCCTCATTGGGTAGAGCTTTGGCCTGTGGACTGATTCCGGTCAAGGGCATATGCCCAGGTTGGGGGCTTAATCCCCAGTAGAGGGCTTTCAAGAGGCAGCCAATCAGTGATTCAATGAATCAGTGATTCTCGTCATTGATATTTCTCTCCTCTCCCTTTCTCTCTGAAATCAATAAAACTATATTTAAAGCAAACAAACAAACACAAATATTGCCAAAGTCAATAAATTGGCCCAAAATAAATAGGATTCTGGGTTAAAAGGGAAGAAGATTTTCTTAAAGCAAACACATTATAGAAAACAACAAGCACAGAGGGGGGAGGTCTTTGGGAGGTGGGGGAAGGAAGCATATGTACTACTATTTGTAATACTTTAAAGAATAAAAAGAAAAAGATAAAAAAAGAGAAAACAACAAGCACAGAAAGTCTGATTGGTGGCATGCTAAATTTCATCTGGACATTGAAAAGTGGTGGAAGGATTCAAGCATGCAGAAAGAAGCTGCACGACATAAGCACGCAGCGTTGGGAGATAGTCATAGATAGGCCTGCCCAACTTGTTGAACCAGAGAAGAAACAAACTTGCTATCTTTCAAGTGACCTGTCTTTTCCATTCCCAAAACATGCCTAGCACCTGGGTCATTTTGACACGGTTTAAATGTCAGGTCGCTCCTCAGCTGCAATCAACACCCAGCTGTTAGAAGGAAGTAGTGAAAGCTCCCTTCAGATCCAATGCAGACGGCACAACCAGGCTATTAGAACTGTTAGGAAGTAGTTTTAGGGCCACACTTAGAGCATTTCAGAATAATGTGCATGTTCTTGTCTGCTTGTATAGTGTGCGGTCTGTGACCAATGTCTAAATTAAAATATGGTGTTTGCTCCCATTAAGTTTATCCTGGCAAATTTTTCTCTTTTCCACTCTTTTAGGTGGGACCTGTCATTGGCCAAATACCCTGAACCAGATATGTTCAACTGAGAGAGGAAAAATAACAACCCACAAATAAAGCAAAATGGTAAAGGCCCTGAGGAGCTTTGGCAGTATTTGTGGAAGACTAACATAATGCTAGCTGGTCTGTCCAGATGTCTGGGAATGGATTAAATTACTTTCTGAGGCTCATTTTAGGTCAACAGGCCATTGAAAGCTTTAATAATTGACACACTTAAAGGGAGAAAAGGCTGAGTTTACTTATTTTTCAATACTATGTCTTTGTGCTAGGTGAGTATTTGTGGGGGTATATTTTAAATTAGATTCAATGTAATAATTTTCAGAGCTATCATTTACTTAGAAGACAACTGGGTAATATCATGAACTGCCGTGGGTGGAGTTGACCTGTCATAACTTACAGGAAGTAATTTATCTTCCTGGCGAGTTATCGGGATATGATGACTAAACTTGTTAGTCAAATTATTTCCTAGCAACAACCTCAAAGGAAATGATGTCGAATTTGAAACCAGCTAGCATTTGAAAACCTGCATGGGTTTTAACTCAACTTCTCAAAGACCACATTTTCCAAGTGGTCAGAAAGCAACATCTACATATATAAAGTTTCAGATATTACCTACCACCAGGGCTAGACTCTGGGGTCTAAACATGTCACAGGACAAACTGCTGGGCAGTTTGTTTAAGCAAAATCAAGAGGGTAGGAAGAAAAAAAAATCTCTCAGCTACAGAGCAGAGTGAATTTGTGCAAAAGACTTTCCAAAACATTCATCAAGTTTTCAGAGTGGGAGGGCTGGAAGGGGGAAGGTGAGATGATAAGGCAGAAATATAAATGTAGAGTCCAGGGAATACCTAAAGCCCAATGGAGCAGATATTCAAGATTTTTGAGCTGAGTACAAAAATTCCAAGAAGCAAAAGGGGGTAAAATTTACCAAGTGGCAAAATCCTTCCAACATCCAAACCCACAAATGCAGATGAGTAATATCATGCACATTATAAATCTCCTACACAAAACAGCAAACACCTCATACTCCAGAATTGCTGGAGCAGTTGCAGATGAGTTTGTTTGTTTGCTTGTGTTTAATGAGTTTATAACATCTCTGAAACACCAAACTGAGTCATAAAAAGTACAAATTGACCACATGTGTTCGTTTTCTTGCATACTCTATCATAATCGGCCCATTTTCAGACTTTCGAAATGAGTGAAGAAACGACACATCATTCAGACACAAAATGTCCTTCCACCCTGTGCTGTAGCAATTAAATAATACAACATGCTTTTTTAAAAAAAAATGCAAATATAAAAACAAAAAGTAAATAAGATGCAGTATCCCCCTACATGGTGTTATTCATCAGCAGCCTCTGTGTTAGACTGGAACAAAGCAACAGCTTACGTGTGTGTGTGTGTGTGTGTGTGTGTGTGTGTGTGTGTGTATCTGTGTGTGTGTTGTATTTCATTTTCCTTTTCTCCCAGAAGAACTCAGAAGTATGTTTTTCACAGTAATTAAATTGGCATTGCACCCACTAAACAAACAGGATGTGTGAACAGCGCATAAAAGATTTCAGAATGACAAGGCAAGCAAGTCACACATATGGTGCTTACACTTTCAGAGGGAAAATGCTAGGTAAGTACTAAATTACCTAGTTACTATTCAAAATTGATGAGGTAATAAGTGTAGTTGACAAAGGTGGGGCATGGAGCTTTTTTTTTTTTTTCACTTTAAATACTTTGGACTCATTTGTCCCTCATGGAGCAGAGAAAAGCCACAAATACGAACAGAATAAAAGTCCTCTCCAAATGGAAGATACAAATCAGAATCTTTGTCTGAGGAGGTGTGCCTCAGGGCCCCCCCCCCCCCGCCGTGCAGCTGGTTGGCACACACTCTGTGAGACACAAGATAACATAATACAGAGATATTGTGATGAGGAACCACAGTGGTCTCTGCCACCCTCAGCCTGCACTACTCCTCAGGAACATGGCTGATTTAAAGAAGCGGTTCAGCTAACTCAGTCTGGTTTGGTATCCCTGTTCTCCAAGGTCATGTGATTGGCCATGCTTTGTGTACTCCTGGGGTGGGATGACATAAGTGACTAACCTTGCTGGGTCATGCTAAACTTGTTGGGCATGTAGCACTAGTGCTTTAATTAAAGTGTCCTTAGGAGCTTTTGGAAGCAAAGACCCCACCCTCTTTCTTTTTTGCTCAGTGTATGTCAGTGACAAACAGGACAAAGTTCTACTCTGAATGTAGTTAATCTGAGCCAGTCTTGAGTAGATTTACTTTTCTAACAGAAGAAGAGAAATCTGACAAAGGATTAGGCACTTTCATAATTTTTCTGTCCATGTAAAAAGATCACACTGGGAGAGAACAAAGGGCAAGTTTATTTGTGAACAGATTTCCCTATCCCAGCCCCTACGTGTGGGAAAGTAGCAAAACTTTCTGGGTTTGATAAGATTTTGCCAATGCCAGGATAAAATGAGGTCCAATCATTTAAAAGACATCCCACTTGTACTGACTTTTAGAGTTTGCAAACACTTTCACCTAAATAATTTCATTAGTGCCTCACAGCTTCCTATGAGATGTCAGAATTGTTCTCTTTACATAAGTTAACTTTTGTAAAACTTTAAATGCCCTGGAACGTGTGTATAAGCGATATTCATTGTACAATTGCTTTTCTTTGTTCCTTATGAAAGTATACAGTATAGGAAGTTTGGTAATATAGGCCTTCTGCCACCCCCACATGTACACACCCAAAATATACAGAAGAATGACTTTCAAGAGAAAGTGACTGCTCACACCTAATTTTAATTTCTCTAAAACAGGAAGCACTATACCACAGTAGGGGGGAGGGAAGCTAACTCCTTCTTTTGTTTCCTCTGGTACTGTAATGCTAAGCGGTGGCAGAGACCACTGTGGTTGTTCGCCCCAATCAATCACCATAAGAGAAAATATAATTAATAGTATCAGAGACAAGGGTTTAAAAGAGTTTTTTAATGACAACACTCAACACATGATATGCATATATGTGTGGGTGTATGAATTAAGTGAAGTAGAATGAGATTTCCTAATTATTATTTTTTTGTTTCAGAATTTTAAAAAGTTTTCTCTATATCTATCCTGATAACCAAAAAGTTTCCCTCAGATTTGGTGCAATTTGTCCCCCATATCATTCATTTAATGATATATCAGCACTTGAATGTCCAAAACTGTTTTATTTGGCAATCATCACAAATCCCCTTTTTTTTTTTTAGCAGACTTAATAATAATTTGATTCTATTTGTGTTCAGGAGTTTCAGTTTTATATCCCACATATGAGTGAAATCATATAGTTCTTAGCTTTTTTGATTGATTTATTTCACTTAACATAATGTTCTCAAGGTCCATGCAAATGGCACTATTTCATCCTTTCTTATGGCTGAGTAGGATCCCATTGAGAATATGTACCACATCTTCTTTATCCAGTCCTCTATCATAGGACACTTTGGCTGTTTCCATGTACCAGACCCAGTTTCAACATGGGATGGGGAACAGGCATGCTGTGGGTGGAAGTAGAGTATCCTTTTCCCCTCTGAGTGCTGGAAGTGGAGTCCTTATGATATCTTGAGAGAAAGAATTTTCAGAGACTCACATGGGAGGATGAGTGATCTTTATATGCATGGAATTATATCCCTGGTTTTCCCAAGTCCCATTTCCCTTAATCCAGTCTTGGATGAAGTACAGTTTAGGCTTCAGTAGAGCTAGAAAGAAAGCCAGTGTCCAGAGTTTCCATTCCATGTTTCAACCGGGCCCAGTTCAGCATCAGACTAGCATCAGCATTAATCCGTTGTGTGTGGGATTCATATGGCTGTCGTGGGCCATGTAGATGAATGCAGGGGAGCCAAGAGAGTGCACTCCCTGTAACAAGAGTCCCCAAAGCCACCAAGAGGAACCAAGAGAAACCAAGAAAGGGAACTTCTTTTTTAGGGGAGTAGATATTTCAAATCTTCCCACACCTATTCTGAACAATGACCTCTATTCATAGATATGACTGACAGCAAGCACCTTTGCTAGTCCCCCCAACTCTACTGGGCATGTCTATAATATTTGGTCTTCCCTTTGCTCCTTTCCTACTATTAATAATTTGGTTAACTACAAGAGTATCAGGGGGATTCTCCCATACCAACAAACAATACTCAGATACCAGCAGCATATCCAAGAATTTAACCTAATTCTGATGCTGTTTACCCAGAGATAGCATTCAAATCCACAGGTTAAAGGTTCAGTCCTACAAAAATGACCCCCCACTGCCACATACCAGATGCTAGGCACAAGCCCAGGCTACCTGTGCTTCTCTTCTGACTGACTGGCCACTTTTTTGGAGGTTTCAACCCTTCCTTCCAACTCCAAATGCCAATTGCAAGTCCACGTTGTCACCTGCACTTCTGACCAAGCAAAACCTCCCACAACCCCCTCCTTGGTTTTGATTAATTTGCTGGAATGACTCACAGAACTCAAAGAAACGTGTTACTTATTAGATCACTGGCTTATTGAAAAAGGATATAACTCAGGAACAGCCAGATGGAAGAATACACAAGGCAAGATATGGAGAAAGGCTATAAAACTTACATGCCACTTCCAGGAACATCCCTCTCTCTACATCTCCATGTGTTCACCAACCTGGAAGCTCTCCAAACTCTGTCCTTTTATGGAGATTGCATTACATAGGCATGATTGCTTAAATCACTTGCCATTGGTGATTTATTCAATCTCTAACCCCTCTGCCCTTTCCAGAAATCAAAGAGCAGGCCTGAACATTCCAACCCTCTGTTCCAAGGTTGTTTCCCTGGAAAAACAATTCCCACTCTTAGGTGGCTTCCAACTCACTTCATTAACATAGCAAAAGACACTTAAAAAAAAAACCCCACCTCTCAATACTTAGGAAATTACAAGCGTTGTGGGAGCTATAAGCTAGGGATTATGGACAAAGACCAAATATATATTTCTTACCAATCATAATATCACAATGTAGGTAGCAAGAAAAAATATTTCTGATGAGTTCTCAACCACCAGGATTCAGAGGACACACTGAAGCTGTCACTGGCCTCATTCCTTCCCCTGCAACGACAAATCTATCAGCATGCAAGTATGCACAGTCTCTAGAGCCCAGCATGGACCCGCTCACTGGGGACAGAAACAAAGATCCATAGCTCTCTGGGACTGACCTGATTTTTTTTGGACCAAAGGCAACACCTACATTTTGTAATGCCCTGTTCATAACATCCGGTTTACTCAGCTACAACTCAGCGTTGGTAATGTGGAACCTGGCTAAGTTTACTCCTACAGATCATTGCCAGAGAAATTGATTGTGTTCGCAAGATTAAAGAATTAAGGGGAATGTTTTACCCACTTAAACAAACTTGCTATCTTCAGTGTACACACAACTGCAAAGATTTCTAATTATTCTTATCTAACATCTGCTCATTTATTTGTATCATGGCAATCCTGAGGTCCTGAGGGCAAACTGCATATGCTAACAAATATTCAGTGATTACTATTTCTTTCTTTTAAATATATTTTTTATTAATTTCAGAGGAAGGGAGAAATAGAAACATCAATGATGAGAGAGAACTATTGATTAGCTGCCTCCTTCACTCCCCACACAGGAGAGCCTGCAACCTAGGCATGTGCCCTGTTCAGAAATCCAACTGAGCCAAGACCGGTTTAGCTCAGTGGACAGAGTGTCGGACTGCGGACTGAAGGGTCCCGGGTTCGATTCCAGCAACAGCATGTACCTTGGCTGCGGGCGCATCCCCAGTGGGGGGCGTGCAGGAGGCAGCTGATCGATGTCTCTCTCTCATCGATGTTTCTGACTTTCTGTCCCTCTCCCTTCTGCTCTGTAAAAAACCCAATAAAACATATTAAAAAAAAAAAAGAAATCCAACTGAGACTCCTGGTTCATAGGTCAATACTCAGCCATTGAGCCATGCTGGCCAGGCCGATTCCAATTCCTTAATTTAGATTATTATAAAAATGTTATTATGAAAATGCATTATTATAAAAATTTATCTACCGATTAATATCACCTAAAAATAATGCATAGGATTTGTGCCTTCTCTTCTTCATTCAATAAACAAATATTATTGAATCCCTATTCTGTGTCAGGTGTTGAGTTGTCCCTGGGAACATGGACAGAGATAAGATAGTCTTTCTGCGTTTAAGGATCTTTCAGGCTGGTGCCAGACAGCCAAGTAAGGAGACTGTTAGTCCGTAGGGAAGTAAGTGATATGATAGAAACTCATTATCTATGTGTTGATGACTCTTGCCCATTTTCCTATCCACATGCTCATCTGCTTTCTGGGATATCTTCATTAGGATATCCTTAGTAAAACAACTCCCTCTGAGTATTTAAAACAGAGTTTAATGCTACACAGGTGAGAGAAGAGCTGAGAGGACCAACAGAGACTCCAAGGGAACCCTGAGTCTGGTAACAACAGGGAGCCACTACCACCCCTACACTGGAGGGACAAAGGAAGGTAATTGTGTCACCCCAGAATGCTGGGCATGGTGCTACTAGAGGAGTCTGGGACAAGCCTGTCAGCAGGGAGCTGGGGCCACAGAACAAACACAGCTGCTGCAGGAGACACTGCCAAGGTAGAAAGGAAAGGGGAACCATATCCTGGCTTTTCCCTTCTCTTGTTTTTTAATCCCTTGCAAGTCAGTGCCGCCTTTTGCTCAAAACAACCCAGAAGTCAGTTGACATGGGAACCTGGGACCCATAGCCAGCAAGTCAACTCCTGGTGACACACAACGAACAAGGATTGGTCTAGGAAAATGATATGTGGGTAAACAGGCTCAGGACCAGCATATGTCCCAGACTCACTCAAAATGTCCAAAACTAAGCTCTTCCTCTCTCTCGGAGCCCAACATTATCTCCAGAAACCTCTTCACCCTCCTCTGTTCCCTCCCTAATGATTGCTGCCAACAATTGCCCCAGCCAAAAACTTGAATATTATCCTTGATTGCTTTTTCATCCTCATTCTGACAATCACCATGTTGTTTGATCTCTGTCCCCTTAATCTCTCCAAAAAGTTGTTGTCCATCCCAACTGCACATCCTTCATCAGGTCACCATTATCTCTGACACCAGTGATCACACTAGCCTCCTCACTGGTCTCCTTCTGATAGATTTGCCTCTTGCTCTCCTTCCCATTTATTTAATAAAGTACAAATCTGATTATGACAACCTTTTGCTTAAAAACCTTCTTCTAGAACCTATGTTGTGTCCTTAGAATAAAATCTAAACTCTTTCATATGTGATCCTTCTAATCTGACCCCTTGTTCTTCAGCCTCATTCACTCACTCATTCATTCATTCATTCGTGCATTTATTCGCTTAGTATGTGTTCATTGAGTACCTGCTGTGTCAAGCACTGAGGCATGCACTGGGGACACTCCCTTCCCTGAATGAGCCAGGCTTTCACTAACCAGCACCCTGAACCACATTTCCTTTCTCCTTCCTCTTCCCCAGCAACACACCCCCTCCCTCTTCCTTTTTCCAAGCTTATTCCCATTCTTCCTTCATATCTTAGTTAAATCTTCCTCCAAGGAGCTGTAACTCATTCTCTATGTCTGGACTATGTCCCTCCTAAGCATCCCTAGAGTGTCTTTCATTAACTTCTTATGCCTACTTCATCAAAAGTTCTTTTACAGATCTAAATCTTCAGACAGTGTGTAAATCCCTTTAAAGTGGGAGCTCTATTTCATTCACTGCTTTATTCCCATTACCTACACAGTGTTTAGTATTCTGTAAGACTTCAAATCTTTATTAAATTATTCAATTAACTAATCAATACAAAATGTTGTAAGAAGGTCTTCTATCCGAAGCATCTCACCTAGACCTGGGGGTGGTAGAATGGTAGGAAGGGACAATTGAGGAAGTATTACTTTGGGGAAAATAATATAGAAACAGTATTTTGAATAACAACTTGGAAAAGTTGCTAGAAGTCAGGAGGACAAAAGTTAAGTAAAAACAAATAATAAAAAGAATGTTAGTGAGGAAAGTAAACATGGTATGAACACAGATGCTTATTCCAGGAATTTAAGATAGCCTTATAAAGTCTGATTCATAAAGTTTGAGAGAAAAAATAGTGAACTATGAGGCTAACTAGGTATAATCACCATGCTAGAGGGTTAAGAGCTAAAACTGAAATTCCTGCAAGATGTTAAACAAGGAAATCATGTGATCACACTTGCATTTACAAATGACACTCTGGCCACTGTGAGGTGAATAAATTAAAGATGAGCAAGGCTGGTTGCAAGATGCACAGTTGAGACAAGAAATGGTTAAGGCCAGAGCTTGGCAGGATAAATATATATAAAAGAATTGACCAAACTTGGTGACTGACTTATAAAGTAAAGGAAAAAATAAAAAGTGAATCTAGAATTATGAGTTCAATTTCACTATGTTGGGTTTGAGATACCTCTTGGCCACCAAGGGAGAAATCTCCATTTGGATTCGATAGGTCTGATCTCAGATATGGTTTGAACTAGATATATGGGATAGGAGTGTCTATTGGAGTAAGAAAGGGATGGATATATGGATGTTCACTGAACAATTCTTCCCATTTTTCTCTAACTCAATTTTTTTTGTAATAAAATGTCGAGGTGAAAAGGTGAGAAGAGGATGAAGAAAATAATGAAAAATAGAATAGAATAAGAATAATAAAATAAAATAAAGAAGATTCCACTCAAGAGGAAGATGGGAAAACAACCAAAGGTAGTATTCTAGAAACCCAGGGAAGTGTTTCAAGAAGGAGGAAGCAATTAACAGTGTCAAATTCTGCAGACTAATAAAGTGAGATGAGAACACTACATCATGTGAGCTAAGCAACTTAAAACCTAGTAAAACGGTTCCTGGATTGGTGAGAATAGAAGACAGTGGGAATAAGCAGTGAGCAGGAAGTGAAAAGTGGAGACAATGAGTGTTGACTAATCTTTTAAGAAAATTTGGATGTGAAGAGAAAGCAATATCAGGTGACAGCTAGAAGGGCTATTGAACGAATCTTTTTTTAGTTGGGAGGCATCTGAGCCTATTTGCACTCAGTGGGAAAGAATGAGAGTAGAGATTGCAGGTGAGAGAGGAGATAAATGGCATTTCCAGTTTCCTGAAGAAAGGGCAGGTGATGAAGAGCAGAGATTAGCTGCTGGAAGCAGGAGATAGATCTCTTCCTAGAGACAAAGAGGTAAGAACAGGAGTGGATGTGCGTACGTTTAAGAAGATGTAAGAAGTAGAATGAATTCTTGTCCATCCCTCTCTAGTTTCTCTGTGAAATGTTGACGAGAATGTTTGCTGACGGAGATAGGAGGAAACAACGGAGAGCAAGGTGATAGAACAGAACCATCTGCTTAATAGAGCTTCCATGCACCTGTGCGTGTTTACCAATTTTCATGGAATTAGAGAACTGTTGGGTAGAATGTAACCAATACTATACTAAACTATCCACACATGAATTAATATTTCTTTTAGGTTTTCATTGCCTGGAGGATTATTTGTACAAATATCAATCATAATTACAGTACAATCTGCTTAAAGAATTGCTGGTTGAAATGATCTCCCTGTGCCTCACAGTGCTCTGTAAACCAAAACGCTAGGCCACCATCAATTCTTATGGTTAATACATGTGAGGAGGGTTCAGTGTGCCTATGCAATGTGGTGGATACTTCAGTCTCAGGGCAGTATTTTTGCTGATGTTTTCTTGAGAAAAATTTTTTTTAAAAAAAGAAGTCTTAACAGCTTCCACTTAGCATAAAATTGCTCTGGGCTAAGAATTCATTTCAGTGAAAGTTACCTCAGTATTCTCCCTCCTAAACAGCACAGAATATAATTGAAGTCAGACTGGGTTTAGGTCAATTCTTCTATAAATGCATTTTTGAAATGATGGAAAATTATCAGGTGGGAAGTTGAAAAGCTCATTTTTAAAAGAATAAATACTAAACCAAAAAGCCTTATATTTAAAACTTAGCAGAAGTGTTTAATGACAAGACACTGTCTTAAGACTACTGTAAGTGTAGGGGAATTCCCCACCCTTTTTTTTAATGTGACTTAGACAAGGAGCACTTTTTTCTTAGCCATTAGTAACAAAAGTCATTATTTTTAAAATAACATTCATGAAATAAGCCCATGAAAGAACAGGTCCTTTCTGCCCTTTATCTCTACCACCTCTCATTGTATTTCCCCCTAAAAATCAATCAACTTTCTACTTAGTGATAAACACAGTCATGCGGCATAACAGCCTTTTTATCAACAATGAATACATATATGACAATGACAGTGGCCCCATAAGATTACAATGGAGCTGAAAATTTCCTACTGCCTAGTGATGTCATAGCTGTTGTACAATCCCAGTCATTGTAATGTTACAGCCACCGAAACATCATAGCTGTCACAGCATCACAGTGCAATGCATTACTCACAGCTATTAATATAGAATAAGGATATAAAAAGAAATATTTTTGTACAGCTGTACAATGTGTTTCTGTTTTAAACTAAGTGTTACTATAAAAATGTGAAAAAGTTTTTGAAAAACAAGTTTATAAAGTAGAAACGTTATAGTAGGCTAAGGTTAATTTATTATTGAAGGAAGAAAATTTGTCTTATAAATCTAGTGTAGCCTAAGCATACAGTGTTGATAAAGTCCATGATAGTATACATTAGTTTCCTACACCTTTACATTTACTTACTGATTCACCCAGAGCAACTTCCAGTCCTGCAAGCTTCGTTCATGGAAATCACCCTATATTATTTTTAAATCTTTTGTGTTGTATTTGTATTGTATCTTTTTATGTTTAGGTATGTTTAGATACACAAACACCACAAATACTGTACACTATTTAATACAATAACATGCTGTACAGGTTTAGAGCCTAAGAGAAATAGATGATACCATATAGCCTAGGAGTGTAGGCTATACCACCTGTATTTGTGTAAGTGCACTCTATAACGTTTGCACAATGATAAAATTACACAACCCTACATTGCTTAGAATGTATACCCATTGTTAAGTGATATATGACTGTATACTTTTCCACAAAGCTCTGTTCTATCAATATTTGTTGTGCTTGTTCAGGTAAACAATATAAATAGATGATAGATAGATAGATAGATAGAGAGAGAGATAGAGAGAGAGAGAGATAGAGAGAGAGATATGATTTCTTAAAATGTGAATGAGCCAATAAACATTTACTTTATCTGAAGTCAACATCAATAATAATCATGTCATAAGCAAAGTTTGCTAAGGAGATATACATGGAAAGAAGAGAGGAAAGCAGAACAGGGTCGAGGAAGAAGCCAGACCATAGTGTGTTTGTAATTGAGACTTCAATTAATCCAACAATAACTGAGATGAACTTTCAGAGTTGACTCGAATGGGGCAATTGGGCTGTGCCTTTGTATCCCCACACCAGCCAGGCATTGGCTACAGAACATTCCATAAAGGAGCATACAGCATGTGGCAAGGCCATTCTCTGTAGCTGAAGGCAATACCTGTGAGAGACACAGGTGCAAGCTGTTAGTTGATACTCCCAGCAGTGGGATTAAATGAACCAGCCGGGAAGAGGGGATCTGAGTGGAGCACCATGGAATCCACTAAAACCCACAAGTACACATCGTAGTCCACTTGTTTCTTACAGATTTGCTCCATCTAGGAATAGTTTCTCCTTGCCCAAACCAAGCCAGAAGCCAGCTGACATGGGAGCCTGGGAATCATCCAGCAAGTCATGCACTAAATGAATGAATGCATGCATAAATGAATGAGTGAATGAATGAGGCTGAAGCAAAAAATGTTAGTGCAGTTCTTTATCTCACTCTTAGAATCATGAATAAAACAAAGTCACATAGCAAATATGACTACCTTTTCAGAAAATTTAACATTGATAAAGGACAGTATGTGAGGTTTCTTCTATAAACAGAAGTCAGATTTCTCTCTGAAGGAAACTGTCTAACAAGATTTATAAATCTTTTTGACATGATAATTCATTTTTTCAGAAAGCAAAGGAGACAGATTTAGTAAAGGAGATCAGCAAACACAAAAAACAGCTTGTACATCATGATTTGAATTTTTTAAGACTTAATGAAGTATCATTTGAACTTTACAATAAACACATAAATTTAGCAACTTTCACTGAAAAATTTAAAATATTTTCAATCAATTTAATGAGAAAATGATTTCATGGTATGAAGGAGGTAACTGAAATCAATGGATTACTCACTGGAAATAAGCTCAATAATTTTTCAGCCCTGATCAGTTTGGCTCAATGGATAGAGCATTGGCTTGGGGACTGAAGGTTTCTGGGTTTGATTCTGGTCAAGGGCATGTACCTTGGTTGTGGGCTCCATCCCCAGTAGAAGGCATGCAGGAGGCAGTGAGCAATGTTTCTCTCTGATCAATGTTTCTAATTATCCCTCTCCCTTCCTCTGTAAAATCAATAAAATAAAAAAATTTTTAAAGAATTTTTCAGATAGTTTAAGAAGTCAAACTTCTAACCACAAAGCAACCTAGAGTATCATGGTATAAGAGCCAAAATTCAGGGACCAAAAAATTCAGTCTTATAATCCTACATAGCATTTTGTTAGTAGAAGTCTCCACCTGTTTAGGTAGGAACTCCAGTCCCCCAAAGTATTTCTGAGAATTGCAGGGACATAACCATATGCATTAAACAATTAATTCAGGTCATTCCCTTTCCTTACTAAGGCTGACCTCTGCCTTGCTGGGGCTTCTGCTGTGATTAAATGCCAGTTGAAGATCTGCTTCATGCTATTGTTCACTCTGCCTGTTGATGTTCTACACAAGGTTCAGATCCTTGCCAGCCACTCCAGCTACCAGGGCTCTCAGCTCTTGCTGAGGGTAATAGTACAGCAGCAGTGAGCTGCAAAGTGAGAAGGGAAACAATGTTTCCCTCTCTGTATTGCACTGTTAGATGGTCTCACAGCAGGATTCTTATGTAAAGAAAAAATCTATATATATAAAAGCCTAATATGCAAAGTGTTCTTTCGGGAGTTTGACCAACCAGGAGTTTGATTGCTCACTATGATGTGTGCTGATCACCAGGGGGCGGCGCAGAATGAAGGAAGGCCCTGGCAGGCAGCCAGCAGCTGGGGAAGGAAGGCCCTGGCCAGTAGCAGGCACCCGCTAGGGATTCTACCCATCCACCAATTTCATGCACTAGGCCTCTAGTAAATAAAAATCCAGAACCACTCCCTTCAATCTTTTAGCTTATGTTGCTAAATCCAATCCACACCAGATTTTCTTTCTGTAGAATAAATTATATTTAAAGATTCAGCTCTTCATTTATTGTAATTTGCTTCCATTGAGTTCTTTACATTCTACTGGAGGCCCAGTGCACAAAATTCATGCACAGGTAGGGTCCCTAAGTTTGGCCAGTGATCAGGGCCAATCTGCAGGGTGACCTGTGTGGCAATCAGAGTGGGGAGGGTGGCACTGGCACCTGCCTTCACTGGCCTGGGGCCTGCAGGCTGGGGGCAGCTCCTGTGTTGAGTATCTGCCCCCGGTGGTCAGTGTGCATTATAGCAACCAGTTGTTCCACCGGTCATTCCACCATTCAGTCGATTTGCAAATTAGGCTTTTATTATATAGGACTAGAGGCCTGGTGCACAAAATTCGTGCACAGGGTAGGCAGGGTGTGTCCCTAAGCCCAGCCTGCACACTCTCCAATCTGAGACCCCCTCGAGAGATGTCCAACTGCCCATTCAGGCCCAATCCCGGTAGGATTGGGCCTGAATGGGCAGTCAGACATCCTTCTCACAATCCAGGACCACTGGCTCCAAACTGCTCCCCTGCCTGCCTCTAACCACTTCTGCCTGCCAATCTGATCACCCCCTAACCATGACCCTGCCAGCCTAATTAATGTATAACTGCTCCCTTGCCAACCTTTTTGCCCTCAACTTCCCTCCTCTGCTGGCCTGGTCACCCTTAACTGCCTTCCCTTGTAGGCCTGATCACCCACAACTGCCCTCCCTTGAAGGCCTGGAACCTCCCAACTGCCCTCCCCTGCTGGCCATCTTGTAGTGACCATCTTGTGTCCACATGGGGGCAGGATCTTTGACCACATGAGGCCAACCCTATTGTGTGTTGGAGTGATGGTCAATCTGCGTATTACTCTTTTATTACATAGGATAGAGGCTTGGTGCATGGGTGGGGGCCAGCTGGTTTGCCCTGAAGATTATTCCAGATCAGGGTCGGGTTCCCTTGGGGCAAGGGGTGGCCTGGGCGAGGGGGCTGTGGGGCCTGCTTGCTGGCTCCACCCCCTGCCACCTGTCACCTTCTATGTGTGGGGTGACCTGCGGGGCAGGGGCCTTGGCCTGGCACCACCCATGTCTTCCATCACCCAACTCCAGTTTCCCTTTCCCCATCAGGCGATTGAGGCCTGCAGGCTGGGGGCAGCTCCTGCATTGAATATCTGCCTCTTGATGGTCAATATGCATCATAGCCACCAGCTCTTTGGTCGATTTGCATATTACCCTTTTATTATATAGGACTAGAGGCCTAGTACATGGAATTCATGCACCAGTATGGTCCCTAGGCCTGGCTGGTGATCGAAGCATGAGCATCTGGCACAAGCATCATGGTGCCCAAGTCCCCACACAGATGCAGTGAATGTGGCTGGACACATGGGCTGGAGTGCAGCATGGGCCTCTGGGCCACCAAGCAGCATTGCATGAAAGCCAGGTGGGAAGCGTGCTCTCTCCTGGCTGGCCTCACAGATCAGCTCCTGTGAAAACCCACAGGGAGCCCAACCGGCCCCTGTGGTCCCAGCAGCTGTGGCCCAGCTCACCTGGAAAAGGTCATGCAGGCTCCTCGCAGGCGTCCTGCACCTGAGTGTGGGGGCTTCCCTGGCGTGGGAGCCCTGGTGTCCTGGGGAGGGCAGAAAGGCGAGCGAGAGCAAACTCAGCGAACACCCTGCATTCCCACCTCACCTCTATTCCTGTCACCTCTGCCCCCAGGTAGCCAAGAAGAGGTTGTAGCCCCCCGCCCAGGTGCTGTGGTCACCGCCACCCTCCCCCCGCCAGTTTCCCATCCCAGCCCAGGGCCCAACCCCAATTGGGCAATCAGGACCTGCCAGCTGCTGGACAGCATCTGTGGGGTGATCAGTTGGGGCCAGGCCCTCTGCCTGACTCCCTCAGTGCCTGGCAGCCGATTGGTGGCCCCGTCCCCCACCACCACCTCTGGTCACCATCTGCAGAATAATCAGTGGGGTGATCTGGCCCTCGCTGGCACCTGCCATGGCATTGCCTGCTCACCTGCTACACCATCCCACAGTGGTCCCACTCTCACTGGGGCCCATTAGGACCAGCAGCGCCTCCACTGCTACCCGCTGCCAGCACCACATCACCAATGCCCGTCATGTTCCGCGCCACCCCCTGGTGGTCAGTACATGTCATAGTGAGTGGTTGAACTCCCGGTCAAGGGGACACTTTGCATATTGGGTTTTTATTATATAGGACATTTTCCCAAGGTGACTTTGCATATAAAATGGGGTGGTAGGTGCAAAAGTGCTTTTAAAATATTAAATGTACTATTCAAATGTGAAGGATTATTATTTTTACAGTGTTTCATTAAAATTTTGCTTTTTGACTTTAATTGTTCACCTACTAAGTTCCGACATTCATTCTGTTTCTCAGTCTTATTCCTTTAAAGGCTATGTGTAATAAGTTATTTTAGAGTTTTTGTCATAAAATTTCATAGCTAGAAGGGACTTTGGAGATTATATATTTCAAATCCCTTGTTTTTCCCAGATGAGGAAACTGAGCCCCAAAAAAGGGTAGATTATCAAAATTGTGGATGGTGTAACTGTAAAAGATCAGCAACCCAAGATCTTGGTCCATGCATAGTACTCATTTCACCACATCATAGAAGAGTTCTCTTAAGGATATTACACCATCCCTTTCGGAGATTATTCAACAGGAACACTGGCCCACCATGCTTAGTCACTGAGCCTCCAAGAAAGTTATATGATATTTGTTCACACCATTCCTTATTTCCAAAGCTTTTATACACTAGTGCTCATAGAACACAGGTTTTAGGAGACCAGCAAAATTGTATTTATTGAGTTGATTGTCTGTGCGGGGCACTATTCAAGGCACTGAAGATGCAACATTTAACAAGGTAGCTGCATCACTGCCATAATAAAGGTTATATTCTACTGAATATTAGGCATAAAAGCAATATATGTGCTAAAAGGAAAGTAACCTCTCATAGGGAAGGCAGCTGGGTGGCGGGAAGGAGAAAGGAAGAGATTAACCAAAGAATTTATAAGCATGGACATAGACAATAGGGTGGTGAAGGCCTGAGGTGGAGCAGGAACCTGGGGAAGGGGGCAATGGAGGGAAGTGGGGAGGTGATATCTGTAATACTCTCAATCATAAAGATGAATTTAAAAAATAAAAGGAAAGTTACCGGTTCTCTTGTAGGACACACAGCTAATGCTCTCCTTGGCAGTGTGCGTCTTTAGTTGGGAGGCTCCATTGGAACGTTTCTTCTCTACATTAGACCCTTGTTCAAATTTCAGTCTTCTTTGAGGTAGTTTCCAAGTTCTTAGGCCATTTAAGAATATACTTATGGGAGCCCACATGCACTATGGGAACTACCTTGTGTCTCATACATCTGCAATACACATCTTTTGCTAATACACTGGGTTGCTTTCATTTTCTAAACATGAAACACCTCTTAATAGGGCAGGAAGGAGCAAAAAAGCAAGCTGTTAACATCTGTGTCTAGCCACTGCATTGCCCCTCCACATTTTGGAGCAGACAGAATGCACTTAGCTGTTCTATCTTCCTGAATTATTCTCCTTTACACCAGCTGACTATTAGCTGCTATACATATTCTTCACGTTGAAGTACTGAGAATGGTGTGTGTAGAGCTCTGAAAAATGAAGCTGGGCTCCAGGAGGCAATGGGCCAGAGACAACCAAAAGCTAGGCCCGTGGTTGCTAAACTGCGGCTCGTGAGCCACATGCAGCTCTTTGGCCCCTGAGAGTGGCTCTTCCACAAAATACCACGGCCTGGGCGAGTCTATTTTGAAGATGTGGCATTAGAAGAAGTTTAAGTTTTAAAAATTTGGCTCTCAAAAGAAATTTTAGTCATTGTACTGTTGATATTTGGCTCTGTTGACTAATGAGTGTGCTGACCGCTGGGCTAGGCTGTTGACTACATAGATAGTTGAAATGTAATCTGGTGGGGATGATTCCAAGGAAAAGGTCAGAAATTAGAAGGTGGTCAGCCTCCTTATGAGAGTGTCATTTCTAATGAACTTTTTAAAAGTATAATTTATATACAATAAAATAAACCCATTTTATGGGAGTTCAATGTGTTCTCAGTACTTTTTGAAATATATATATCTGCCACCACGCCAATATCAAAGTGTTTTGGATTGGATGCCTGTTTTCCTACCACATAATCATCTCAGCTATTTCCTTCTGCAAGTTCTAGGATAGCCAAGCTCTGGGATTTGTCTTTGCTCTAACAGAAAGTATCAGTGAAGTATAAGTAGCAACAAGACCTTGAGGTAAATTATTCTTGTCCCTGAACCTAATTGTCATAGATCTTACTAACAGGATCTGCAAAGGACAGACCATCCATGTAGCAAGAATCACAGATATTCTGCTGCCTGGCCACAGGGGGAGGAGCATAGAGGGAACAAGTCTTAGATCCAGACATTTACCTATCCACATGCAAAACTTTAAAAAATATATTTTTTTATTGATTTCAAGAGTGAAGGGAGAAGGAGAGAGAGAGAGAGAAACATCAATGAGAGAGAATCATCGATCGGTTGCCTCCTGCACGCCCCCTATTGAGGATCCAGCCTGCAACAGGGGCATGTACCCTGACCAGGAATCAAACATTGACCTGGTTCATAGGTGACACTAAACCACTGAGCCACACTGGCCAGGCCACACACAAAAAATTTCAACAATTCACTGAATTGTCTTTCTTTTATCCCTCATAATCCAAGAAAAGTGGACAGGAAGTGGGGAGTGTAGGTGAGGGTAGGTCAAGACTAGAAGGTGTTGGTTGAAGTAATGATAGAGAATGTCTGTAATTCTCAAGATTCACCCTAAGCCTTGGCACCTAGTAGATGTTTAATATCAGAAGCCCTGATAATAAGATAATATAGTGAAACTTTGGCTTGCTTGGCATTGCCATGTAATTTACACTCACACAGGAGAGTAGCTAACTTGTCTTTGCAAGTCCAGGTATAAATTAATCAACTTCTTGTGACTGCCTCTGTTTCTTTATAGACAAGTTCTGACATACTGAACCAAAGAGCCTTTATAAGTTTTCCAATAGAAGAGCCAAACAGCTAATGTTTTTGCATTACCCACGAAAAAAAAATCAAAGGGAAAACATTATCCACCCAAAATTTGGAAATTGTGAGTTGCCAGTGGCTTGGTGCACATGGAAAGAAAACCAGGCTAGGATAAATGTTAAGCATTATAAGAGGCTTCTTTCTGCTTTAATTTTTATTTCACAGTTTTTAATTTAAAATAGTTATTTTAAAGTCCCTGGATTAATAAAAGGTACAACTTGTATATAGTGAAAATTAACATCTAAATCAGTGGTTCTCAACCTTTCTAATGTCGTGACCCTTTAATACAGTTCCTCCTGTGGTGACCCTAACCATAAAATTGTTTTTGTTGCTACTTCATAACTGTAATTTTGCTACTGTTATGAATCCTAATGTAAATACCTGTGTTTTCCGATGCTCTTGGGCTCTCCAGCAGTGGTTTTCAACCTATGGGTCACTAGCAGGGTTCCCTGGCACTTTTAATATTCCGATAGTGTGTTCTTTTACTGGTAGGAACCACAGTTGTTTTAGAGAGAATGACTATATCACACAAACAGTTTATAGAAATAAGCACTTCCATCCTCAGATTTACTTTGAGATTCTCTCACCTACCCTCCATCATCCGGCTGCCTGTGTTATTAAAAGAAAAAAAAAGTTTTCCCTGTAACAGAGAACACAGTTGGATGGAGATGCACAGAAATTCTGGAAGAGCAAGAGCTTATCCTTTAGCAGGGTTTTGGCAGAACGTCAGCGGACTGTATGCAAAACTTGAAGATGTTTCTCCTCTACAGATGTATGAACAACTCTGAATTTTGGCCCTAAATAAGGACTATTTACATAATATCAACTTATCTAGCCAGAGAAGTCTTAAAACTCTTACTATTGAATTCTTAGATTCATACTGTACTTTTCACTCTTCACTTTCATAAGAATCAGATGAAGCTAAGCTGGTTGAACTACATTTTGAAAGTGTTATTTGTAACGAAGAGATTTTGTGTCCTTGCAGCCAAAAAACAAAAGTGATATATGCTATGCAAAATTAGAACAGTTGTTCTAAAGGTAGTAAGGATATAGTAAAGAAAAAATAATTTTTAACTGTTTATAATAGTGAATATAGGTAGAAAGCAATATTCTCTATTTGTAATTCATTTAATGTCGGTAGCTTTCACAAAGAGATAAGGAATATAACATGGTAGTGTTTCCCCCAAGTAAACTTTAATTTAAAAGTTTGTCTTTCTAGCTGTTAAATGTCTCTAATAATCTGCCTACAGAAACACAATTTTACATGTAATCAAATTTAAAAGATCTTTGTTCATAGATATTTACATTAATTTCATTTTAAAATTCTACATTTGGGCATTCTACTTCATTGTGCATCTATTTATTATGAATATTAACATATTAGACATATATGAAGTGATAAGACATAATCTCCAAACAACATTGTTGCATCAAATAAATTCAGCAGCTAGACAAAGTAAAGTGTGTACTACTCTATCATTTGTACAACATGGAAAAAACACAAAACAGATCTTTTGTTATACTAATTGAATATCTCTGGACAGACATAAAAATTGGTAGCAGTGGGTTCCTCTATGTAGAAGGAAGAGGCAAATGATGTCAGGAGAGTTTTTTGGTATTTGCTCATATGCTATATTGAATTTTTTTTCTAGCCGAATGCATAACATACCCATAAACACACATGTAATTATATATTATTCAACTTTTCCCCATTCTAAAAGTGACATTCTAGGGAAGATGAACTATGTTTTTTTCCTCTCCCCACATACCTTCATTCTTCGGGCATTTCCTGATACACGAGTATCACAGTTTGAGTCCTATAAAGGAGTGGCATGGTTTGTAATTCTGGTTCCACTGATTCCTAGTTTTGAGACTTGGTATTTTTATCTATTTCACCATTAATTTATTAATCCATAATATGCTCACCACAAGTCCTCCCTTACAGGGCTGTCAGAGTGCTTAAATAACAATGCTTATTATAGTGTTTAGAATGTGGCCAGTTCTCAAAAGATGATTGTACCTCGTGTGCTGGGCACCGTCCTAGGTTCTGAGGCTGCCAAGATAAGTGTCCCAATCCATAAGGAACTCATACTCTACAATGGCATGCAAACCTGCAGATTAAACAAAAAGCATATATGTCTGGCCCATAATAGAATGGACACAATACATGTTGAATGAATGAATGAATGATACAATGAGATACTTATGAAATATACAATGATGTAGTAGCACATTGTATATTTGTGGTGCATTGGTGTGGTCTGGGGTAAGGGATACAAAGTGAGCAACGTAGGTTCTATTTTCTAAATCCTCACCCGAGGATATGTCTTTCATTGATGGGAGAGAGAGAAAGAGAGAGAGAGAGAGAGAAAGGGAGATATGGATTGGTTGCCTCTCATACACCCGACCAGGGATTGAACCTGAAACCCATGTATGTGCCCTGGCCAGGAATTGAATCTGAGACCCTTTGGTTCACCAGATGAGGCTCCAACCAACTGAGCCACACAAGCCAGAGCACAGGGCAGATTCTTTTTAAAATATATTTTTATTGATTTTTAGAGTTAGAGGAAGAGAGAGGGAGAAGGGAGAGAGACAGAAACACCATGGATGGGTTGCCTCCTGCATGCCCCCTTCTAGGGATGGAGCAAGTAACCCAAGCATGTGTGTTGACCAGGAATAGAATCAGAGACCTCTTAGTGTATGGGTCAATATTCAACCACTGAGTCACACCAACTGGGTACAAGGCAAATTCTAAACAAAAATCTTTCTTTGGTGTATTGATATACCAATTTACATTTAGGTGGAATAAAAAACTTGTTGAAATCCTATAAGTGTTTGGAACAGAAGGTCATATTACCATTAATTTTCAAAGATAAGAGAGTTCCCATATTACTCTCTTCCCCTACAGTTTCTCCTACTATTGACATCTGGTATTGGTTTGGTACATTTGTTATAACTGATGAATCTGTATTGGTACATTATTATTAAATAAAGTCCATGGTTTACATTAGGATTCACACTTTGCATTGGAGAGTTTTGCCTAATACATTATGTCATGTTTCCACCATTAGAGTACCAAACAGAATACTTTTATTACCTTAAAAATCTCTTGTGCCTCACCTGTGTATCTCTCCCTTCCTTCCCCTAATCTTTGGCAACCACTGAAGTTTTTTACTGTCCCCACAGTTTTGCCTTTTCTAGAATGTCATATAGTTAGACTCATACAATACAAAACCTTTAAAATTTTTTAATTGCTTTTACTTTCATGTATTCTTCTTTAGCGCTCTTTCTTTTATTGTGCAGGTTCAAGATTCTATAATATTCTATGTTCCATATTTAACCTATAATATTTTACTTCTCTCTGAAAAACTTTTTAACATTCCACAAGCCAACAAATTTCTTGAACTTTAGTTCTTTCATGTTTCAAGAATAATTTTGCTGCTTGATACAGAATTGTAAGTTGGTTTGCTATTTTATCTTTCAACACTTTAAATATTTCACTCTTCTTGCTTGTGTGGTCCCTGAAAAGGAGTTCAGTGTAATTCTTGTTTTTCCTTCCTCTCTAGGTAAGGTGTTTTCACCATCCCCTTCACCCCTTACCCCAATCAGGCTTCTTTCAAAATTTTATTTTTGTCTCTTATTTTCTGCAGTTTTAATATGATATTCCTGTGAATCATTTTTTGTTATTTATCCTGCTTGATGTTTTCTGAGCTTCCTGGATCTGTGCTTTGGTATTTGTCATTAATTTTGGAAAACTGTCAGCTATCATTTTTTAAAATATTTCTTTCTCCCTTCCCTTTCTGGTATTCCCATTACAGTTATTATCATTGTCCCACAATTCTTGGGTATTCTGTTGCATCTTTTTTATTAAAATTTTTTTCCTTGCACTTTAGTTCTGGAAGTTGTTATTGACACAGCTTCAGGATCATTCATTCTTTCCTCGGCTATATCTAGTCTACTGATGAGCCCATCAAAAGCATTCTTCATTTCCATCACATTGATTTTCATTTCTAGCATTTAGCAAGTTTCTCTTTATATTCCCAACCATTCTTATATATTGTTCACTTTTTCCATGTGAGCCTTTAGCATATTAATCATTATTTTAAATTCCTGCTCTGATAATTCCAAAATCTCTGCCATATCTGAGTCTGGTTTTGATTTTTGGTTTCTCTCTCTCTCTCTCTCTCTCTCTCTCTCTCTCTCTCTTTCTCTCAATTTATCTTTATAGCTAAGTATTATATATCCTCCCTACCACACCCACCCCATCCTCTAGGTCTACTGCACTATTGTCTGTGTCCATGGGTTATGCATATATGCATCTACCATAAATTCTTTGGTTAATCTCTTCCTGTCTCCATACCCCCACCCCTTTCTCTCTGAGTCATGGAAATCTGTTCCATGCTTCTATGTCTCTGGATCTATTTTGTTCATCAGTTTATTTCCTTCATTACATTCCACATATAAGTAAGATGATGTGATGATTGTCTTTCTCCAATTAACTTATTTCACTTAGTATAATACTTTCCAGGTCCCTCCATGCTGTCTCAAAGGGTAAGATATCCTTCTTTTTTACAGCTGCATAGTATGCCATTGTATAAATGTATCAAAATTGGGGGGGGGGGTAGGGGAGGCTGCGGGGAGTTCAATGAGGGGAAAAAAGGGAACATATGTACTATAATTTGTAATACTTTAAAGAATAAAAAAATGGGTGATAAAAAATAAATGCATCACATTTTTTTTTATCCATTCATCTACTGATGGGCTGTTTCCAGATCTTACTATTATACGTAATGATTATAAATAATGATGCTATAAACATAGAGAAGTATATATTCTTTCTGATTTGTTTTTGGGATTCTTAGGATATATCAGATGGCAGGTCTATTTTTAATTTTTTGAGGAAATCCCCTACTGTTTTCCATAGTGGTTGTACCATCTGCATTCCCACCAGCAGTGTACCATGGTTCCTTTTCTCCACATTCTCACCAGCACTTGTTTGTTGGTTTATTGTTGCTAGCCATTCTGGCAGGTGTCAGGTGGCACCTCATTGTTGTTTTAATTTGCATGTCTCTGATGATTAGTGATGTTGAGCATTTTTTTCTATGTCTCTTGGCCATTAGTATGTCCTCTTTGGAGAAGTGTCACTTTATGTCCTCTACCAATATATCTCGTTACACTGTGATTTTTTTTTTCTTTTTAGCATGTCCTGTAATTTTTTTTTGTTGAAAGGCAAACATTGTGTATCAGGTAAAAGAAACTTAGGACAATGGGCCTTTACTGTAAAGTTTCATGTGGATCTGGCTAGGAGTTAGGCTATGTTTTTATTTGCTGTAGCTGTGCTGTCTGAGGCTAAAATTTACTCTGGTGTTCTTGTTTTTGTGTCTCTTGTTGTTGGATGTCCCTATTGACTCTTTAAATAGGGTCCAAGGCTTACAGTTCTTTTAGCTAGAATCCCATTATTACACAAAAACCCTACTGTTGTGATATGGTAAGGTGTGGGAGGACGGAAAGCATCCTACGTAGTCCTATGATTAGGCCTCAGTCTCCCAGTGAGCCGGAGTTGTTTATCCCCTCCTCCCATGTTGGAGGCTAGAGAGGGCTGGAATTGGGTGATACCATCCCCAACTTTGGTTAGGCTCTGATAAAATAGTTTCCCTTGACAGCAATAGGAGGTTTTCTCAGATCTTCACAGTGATAATCTGTTAAGAGTTCCTGAAGGTAAAACTCAGAAAACCTGGCCAGCGGAGCCTCTAAGGCTGAGCCCCCTTGGAGTTTTTAACTCAAACTGGTCCACACAAAGGCTCCAGCAATGCCTCAATGACAGTTCAAACTTGCAGGGGAGGGGAACATCTGGCCCGACAGCCAATAAGGCCCAGGAAATCATTTGGTCTGGCTCTTCCAAGGTATTAGGGGTGAATTAATGAAATGTTTGACCAAATATAACAAGCTAACTTTTAAGTTAATAATTTTGTATGGCCAGTGATGGCCAATAGATAGTGTTACAAATATCCTTGGCAGAAAGAAGGTTCCCTACCTAGATTTAAAGGGTTCCTACTGATATTGGCTCCAACTGTGACGTTGGCTTCAACTGCAGACTTCCATTCCTAGTCAATTGTGATCCTCTGGTAAGCTGTGATTCTTCATATTCCTCTGTCTCCCCAGTTTTCAGAGCAGCAGTTTTCCCTCTCATCTCAATATTCCCTGTTAGGTCTAAGAAGAATGGTTGGTTTCCAGTTTGTTTGGCATTTTTTTTCTTATTGTGAGAATGGGAGGTTCCAAACCCTTTACATGTTGGATCAAAAAACAAACAAACAAACAAACAAACGCTTGGGATTCCTTTGTAAGTTTATGCTTAAAATGTCTGTAATAATTGAAAAGTGCTAGTGTCAAATTTTCAATATATTTTTATTCTCCATAAATGCAAAGATGCACATTTATTTTGTATTGATCCTTGAAAAGGGAAAAAAGGGGGGTGGGGGCTTTTTATGACTGTTATCTTCTAAGCACTTTCCTTCCAAATGTTATACATTGTGTTGTTCTTGTAATAGAATAGGACAAAGGGAGGGCAGTGAAACTAAGGCAATAATAAGCCAAGAACTACTTATTAACCAGTAGGTTTCCTTATCTAGTCTAATACATTTGAAAATATCTGAATCTGATGTGTTTCACTCTTTAAAAGGCTCAGTGTTCTGTATCACTTAGTAGTAATCCAAATTTCAAATTTAAGTTGCCTCCTCCTAAATCACCGTCCATCTTTCTACTAAATATGGGTTAAGGGTCAATTGAGTCATCTGCAAGTAATCTTTCGGTCTACTTAGAAAGTTCAGCAAAGTGATTTGGAATAAAATTTGAACACTTACAAAGATTAGAAAGTGATTGAATAAGGCTGTTAAGTTTTATTTACATTGCAATAAACTAAATTCACTTATTAATAGTTGACTTAAAGAGGATTAATTTAAAACTTTCCCATAGAAAATTTTGCCTTTTAGATTTTAAAAAACAACACAGGATTGATTAAATTAGGGAATACTATTTGGCTCCTTTTAAATATGTGAAAACAAGTTGGTTCAATATTACTGCTTTTCAACATTGAACCAACTTGTTTTCACATATTTCATATATGTATCTCTGTGTATATGTGTATACATATACACATAAAATACCATATTTTATACATTTTTGAAAAGGGAAAAATGAACTTTGGGGCAAATTCAATGAATGTTAAAAAAAACACATCTTTTGATGATTAAACTATTTGGCTTTAAAATTTTGAAATAGTAAACGATTTAAATTTGCTATTGCAAAATGCTCAGCTTTTTTGGTGTATTTTTTTGGATGTACCAAGTTAGGTATACTTGGTGACCAGAGATAATTTCTTACAAGTATAATGAGAAAGGAAATGATTAAATATCTCTGCGATCACGCTTATATATGAGGGCAGGAATACTGTGGGCAGTTCCAAAGTTGAAAATAGAGAATATATGTAGATTTATAGTATCATAATTGGAATTCTTGATAGTTGGCTGAACTCTGGCAAAAGCCCAAGTGACTATTGCTAGTAGAGGCACAAATTTGGAGTAATCATAATGATAATATAAAAACAAGACACTAACAATAATAATGGTTAACATTTATTGATTGCTTACTGTGTTTCAGGCATTGCTCCAAGTGCTTTACATATATTATCTCATTTAATCATCCCATAATTCTGTGGTATAGATATAATGAGTAAACCGAGGCATAGGGAACTTAAATGACTTGTTAGTGTCAGAGCCTGTATTCATGCTCACTCTTAACTGTGACACCAGAGTTCTTAACACCAAGTTTTCAGAATGTTAAAAAGTTTGTAATTTACTGTCGTTCTTTTATTCTAATTTAATTAACTTTTAAAATCTTTATTGTTGAAAGTATTACATATATTCCTTTTTTCCCTATTGACCCCCTCTAGCCCACCCCAGTGCCCAAACCCAGGCCTTCACCACCCTATTGTCTATGTTTATGGATTATGTATACATGCATATAAGTTCTTTGGTTGATCTCTTTCCACCCACCTATCCAACCCCACCTTTCCTCTGGGATTTGATAGTCTGTTCCATGCTTCTATGTCTTTGCATCTATTTTGTTCATTAGATTACACATATGAGTGAGATCATGTAATACTTGTCTCTCTCTGGCTTATTTTGCTTAACGCAATAGTCTCCAGGTCCCAGGTACTTTGTTCCTTCCAAAATTAAAACTGAAAAATGACTAGTTGTTTTTGGTCCTTTTCTCTTTTCAGGCATTTCCCACAGTATTTTTTTAAAGGACATATCATTTAGTGTTGGCGATCTGAAGTACAAAGTACATTAAGATCAATATTTTAACCATTATCCTGATGGGTCTATTGATCAGTTAAAAAGAGGTGCTATGTGAACTGACTATTGTTTTATCAGAATGTAATGCTTTGTTATATAGGCCATTGCTTTTACACACCAATATAATTGAAATCCATTACAGATATCCACATTAATTCATAACCCAAAGCTAGACTATACCAATCCTATAAAATAAAAGAGAAACATGCAAATTTGACCGTACTTTCGCTCCCGATTGGCTATGCTACCAGCCAATCAGGAGCAGGGGCCTGGGGGTGGAAATGAAACAGCAGTGGTGGCGAGCACCCAGCCCCCGGGCTCTGTGAGGGGAAGTGGCAGCGGCGACAGCAGGGAGTGCCCGGCCCTCAGGGCTGGGTGGTTGCAGGCAGCCAGGGCTGAGTTGAGCAGGGCAATGACTGGGTGCCCAAGGCCTAGGGCAGGCTGGGGGTGAGCCATCAGTTGGACATCCCCTGAGGGCTCCCAGTATGTGACAGGGGGCAGGTTGGGTTGAGGGACCACCCACCCCCAGTGCACAAATTTCGTGCATCTGGCCCCTAGTCCTATATAATAAAAGGCTAATACGCAAATCAACCAAATGTTGGAACAACTGGTCACTATGACTACACCAACCACCAGGGGGCAGTGACTCAACACAGGAGGAGTACTGCTCAGTCAGAAGCTTGGTTCATGACTGGTGAGCACAGTGGCGGTGGTGGGAGCCTCTCCCACCTCCTTGGCAGCACTAAGGAGCAGTGAGCAGGTGGGCAGTAAGGAGTGAGGGGTCCCGGACTGCAAGAAGACATAGGCCAGGTTGAGGAACCTCCCCCTCCCAGTGCACAAATTTTGTGCATTGGGCCTCTTGTATTACCAATAAGGCAAAGGTGAGAAGTAAAATAATCTAGTGTTAAGTGGAGATATATGTACAATGCTTCTTTACTGAGCTCAGAATACATCCTTTTTTTCATTTAGAAGACTGACAGACTTGAAATGTGTGCTTCCAAAGTCAAAAAGTGATCGTCTTATTCAGTAATTTGCAAAGTAATGTTAAGCAAACAGGTAATACTGGCTGCTAGCTTATCCAGTTAACACTGATTCAGAGGTCCCCTGCCAGGATTTGATGGGGATGTGGAGAATCTTTCCTCTTCCTAGTCCACAGTTAACTCAATTCCAGGTGGTAAGTCTCAAACTAAGGGTCTTCTCTTTTTTTCCCCCCTCCAATTCATCTATGATTATCTTTTGGCTCGTTTTAAAGTAACAAGAAAGTAGAAGTCTACCTAAAGCCATTTTTCCTATTCTGATATTCAGGTTCATGCTCTTTAATTAAAGCTATACATACATACATACATTATTGTAAGCACTTAAAAATATATACATATATTTGTATGTATATATTTGTAAGTGCTTACAATAATTTCAGATTTTAAGACTTCCCTACCACCTTAACCTACTTCCCTTGAGAGGTTTGCAGCAAAAAGAATTTGTTTTGTATATTTGTTTGCCATTTACTCAGGAGTCAAACTTCATCACAAAAACTTAGTGGACGAGGAGAGTAGTTACCCGTGTGTTCTGTGGCAAAGAGTGTGTGGTCAGTGGCATGGCCCGTGGTTAGGTAACCTGACAAGAAAGACCTTATTGTAACACATCTGAGCAAAGGGACGCAAGGGTTTGCTTCTGCGAGTTGAAAATTCTGCTTTCTGAACTGGGACTCAGTAGAGCTGGCGGCAAACCTGCAGAGCACCGCCGCAGAGAAAGAGAGCGGGAGACTCGCTGTACCGAGAGCAGGAAATGTGCTGCGGACTTGAAACCCACATCCCGAAATCCCTTTTCAGCAGCGCCTCCCAAAGTCGGCCTCTGTCTTCCCGGCTTTGAAAAAGCGCAGGTTCCCAGACAGGCTGGCCGAAGCCCAGCTCCTTTCTCTCCTCCGCAGCTGCACACAGACGAGCACGTGAGCGCGGCCCAGCTGTGCCTCAGCTGACCGGCTCCTGATTGGCTAACACAAACGTGGGCTGGGGTGGGGCCTGGCCGCCTGCGTCGCTCGCCATTGGCTCTCAGGGAACCCGCCTCCCCCTCAGGTGAGGCGGCGGGTTTGCGGGAACGCGCGCTGGGCTCCGAAGGCAGCCGCGCCCCCGACTCTCCTCCCCCCGCGCGCCCCCGCGCGCGCTCCCGCCCTTGCCCGCCCCCTGCCGCTGCTTCAGCGCCACAGAGCTCAGTGCAGCCTCGTCCGAGGGGACGCGAGGATCGCCCGCGTCGCTGCCACAGTCGGTCGCCCGGCCGGGCCTTGACAAGCCGCGGGAGTGGAGGCTCCTCGGAGCCCAGCCCGGCGTCTCGCGATTGCCAGCGGCTCCTCCCGCGTCTGATCTCACGAGGGGGCTGCGCGCCTCTGGACGCGCCTCTCCTTCTCTCCCCGCGTGCGGAGGGAGCGAGCTTAGGCCGGAGCGAGCCTGGGGGTGCGCTGGCCGTGAAGGCATCGCGGCGACCGATTCGCTATGGAGGGCGCCGGCGGCGCGAACGACAAGAAAAAGTAAGCCCCTGCCCTCTGCCTGCCGCGTCCGCCGCCAGCGCCCCCGCCGCTGCCGCCGCCGCCGCCCGGGCTCGCGGGCCGGCCTCGGCGTTCGGGGGGCCGCCTTTTTGTTTCTGCCTGTCCTCCCTTCTCCTCCCCTCGCTCCCCCAACCTCGCGGGCCGGGCTCCCCCTCTGTCCACGTCGCCATCTTGGCGAGGGGGGCGGGAGACGCACGAAAGTGCTTCCCGGGGTCGGGGGCTGGGCCCCGCTCGCCCGCCCTCCCCGGCCGCCGGGGCCTCGCGCCGCCCTCCTTGTCCGCCTCGGAAAAGCCCGCTTGCCCGGACCCGGATTCGGGTGGGCTCCCCCCTCGCCTGGAAACACGGGTGAGGGAGCCGCGGCTCGGTCGCCGCCGTGTGTACCCGAGCTTCCGCTCCTTCCCGCCCCCATCCTCTCGGTCTCCATTGAGAACTCGGCCCCGGGCGGACCCTGCTCGCGGGTCCCAGCTCCCACGGGGGCTCGCGGGCCCGGGTCCCCTCCGCGGGGCTCGCGGGGTCGGGGCCGATCCGGGCCGGGCCGTCCCGCCGCGGCGGTGCCTCTGCCTTTGTGCCCGCAGCGATGGGCCGCGGTGGCCAGGAGACGCCAACTTTTTTTTAGTTCGCACGTGCGGGTTTTGTTTGTGTTAACCGCCCGGAAAAAGTTGCCTCGACGGGAGTTTGGATAACGGTGCGTAGAGAAATAGCAACATTTTAAAGGGAACATCGGCATTGGACACTCGTTCTCCTGTGTGTCGAGAGAGCAGACTTTACGAATGAATATGCGCCTCATTAATTCTTGAAGTCATTTTAGTGAAAATGTAGCGGCTGCCTGTATGTAGGCAAACATTTTTTTTTAATGAGGTTGGAAAAAAAAAAAGGAATGTGATCAGAGCAAATGAAATGCATCACTAAAAATGTTAGGACTGTCCCGGTTTCCTGAATGAAGTATGGTAAAGGGAAATCTTCAAAAATATCCAAAGTGAATAATCGTTCTGTTAGAACCTCATGAGAGTTTGAGTCTAAGTGGTATATTGTAGCATTACGAATTGTTAGGGGAGCTGGCGGGATTAAGAGCGACACCCTCTTACCCCCAGTCCCCGCGCGCGGACACACACACACACAGTTTGATCCAATTTGTTATTTTAGCCTTTGAGGAAATCATTTTAAGGAATTGAGATTTATAGTGAAAGCTATGGTTAGTAGATTGGCTTTCCTGTTAAGTCCTTCCACTCTTCAAGGAGAGATTAATTTCCCTTATAAATATCAACAGAAGATAAACTTGTTTATGTTCTTTGCTATTTTGTAGGTGCCTTTTTGTTCCTTATTCAATAAGACCAGAATTCAAGAAAAATTGTTTACCTAATTCAAGATGAATTCTAAGTTTGCATACACCAGAGAAAGCAGTTGTAAAATTTAAAAAGTGACTAAACAGGTCTAGACTGACTTCCAAGAGTTGCCAAAAATAAATTGCAAATAATTTTGCAGAAGTGATCACAGCCTTTTGATGAAATGATGCGGCTGTTACACTGTAAACCTAAGGCAGATTACCTTTGTGTAGTGCCAATTTCTGTCCGTTTTATATGCTGAATCATACTTAACACTGTGCAGCAAGTTATGCACAGTCACTTCCTTTTCATAGGCAATATTGTACTCATTTGTCCTTTGTAATTCATCAGTTGAGAATATCCTAAGTGTCTTTAATATAAATGAATTAATTAGCTATTTTGCATCACCCCATCTCTAACTTAGTTCTTGGATTTTCCTCAGTCCCATCTATTATTTCAAACTTTTTCTCATTTGAAAATTCAGCAGAAGTTGGGATCAGCTTGAATCATATTTCTTAATACAGAGGTTCTTAAAACTGAAACATTGAGTTCAATGCTAATAAATGGTGGCTACTTAACAGTTTTAGATGCTGTTTGTTATAGAGGTCTTGTTTTTGCCCTTTTCTAACTAATAATTTTTAGACTTCTGAAAAGATAACAGAGATTGAGGAGCAGGGGTTTTCTCCTTACAATTTTTCCATTTTAAATGAGCAGCCAGTATCTGGGTGAGGGAGACAAATTTGTCTTTTTAAAAGAAGGTCTAGGAAACTCATAGTTGAAGAATTAGAACTCAACAGAGGATGGATATGGTTATAATAGATTTAACATAGGGCCTTTGTTGCTTCCGTAGAGGTAGGGACTGGCTTTATTTAATAGCACATTGATAAAGATTTTTAGATTTCAGAATGTCAAAAGGCTCATTGTTAGGTTTCAGGTTTCAGATCAGACTCTTTCGAAGTTTTCAGAAATAGTTATTGAATCCTTAAAGTAAAATCTCTGAGAATGAACATTCCTTAACTTCCTGTTTAATTTAGGTCATTAAAAAAATCAAGAACCTCTCTAGTTTATTAATAACTTTTTTCTTACTACAGTTTTACTTTGATTTCCATTTGTTTGAAGACTTGTCTGGTTTAGGAGCATAGAATCTTGAGCCAAACACCTCTGAGTTAGAGTCCACCCTTTTCACTTTGTGTGCTTTGTGAGCTTGGGCAAATTACTGAATGCTTCTGAGCCTATGTCCTCCTTTTGAAATGATGGCAATAATGGCTAAATTAGCAGTTATTTTGAGATTAAATGAGATAATGCCCAGTGCCTGGTTTAGGAGACTTGGTAACACTGAGTACTTGGGGGAAAAAAAGCATTTAAACTAGAACCTTTACACTTCTATGCACTTAAAAACTCTTGCAAGTTCTTCCAAGTATCTGTTTTAGTTCCTCTTCTCATCACCTCATACATTTTTTCTATGCCTCCTAAAATGAAAAGACAAACATTGGATTCACAGCTTTAAAAGGGGTTATTTCTGGTTAAAACAGTACATTCCTAAGTTATGTTGGCATCTAGCATCAATTACTTCTTGAGCATCTGATTTGTCTATCCTAGTTGCCCTTCACAATTTCTTACCCATTGTTTTCTCCCCAAATAGGTTATTTTTAATTTACTCTGGACTTTAGAAATTAGAGACATGAACACATTCAATCACATGGATCTTCTCAACAAGGTATTGTGCAAGGCAATGCTGTGTTAGAACTGGCAGTAACTTAAAACAATTTTGTTTTTATGTTACAGTTTAGATTATTTTATAAATAGTTGATTTTTGCTAAACATGAGTTGATAAAGTTTCCAGTAATGCATATGAACCTACCTGGTAGAAAAACTGACCTTTGCTTATGAATTTCCGTAGGGTTAAGACCATTGGCTTCCATCTCAAGGCAAAGCTTAGTCTAATTTTTGTGGCTCAGTTTATATGAAATCAATATTAGTGCACTCTTCCACATGTATGTCCTACTGGTGTATGTTGTTTTAGGCCGATAAAGTGTAGTAGCTCATGTGTTCCACTGTAAAGCATTTTGTGCAGTTTGAAGAATGCCCACTCTTCCAATCTTTCTACATGCTGACTTACATCATCTTTGCAGCTCATTGGTATTTAGGCTCAAGGTTAAGATTTTTGTGGTACTTTAGTTGTTGTATGTTAAGAATAGTATGTAAGAAAGTGCAGGAGGATTACTCTCATTTATTTTTTAAAGAACTTGCAATAATGTGTTTGGTGGTGAAACTAAAAACTGTTATGCATACATGTTAAAGAGTTGGGTTTGCCTGGCCAGTGTGCTCAGTGGTTGAGCATCGACCTATGAATCAGGAGATCACCCTTTGATTCCCCAGTAAGGGCACATGCCCTGGTTATCACCCTTTGATTCCCCAGGAAGGGCACATGCCCTGGTTGTTGGCTGGATCCCCATTGTGGGGCTCACAGGAGGCAGCTGATCCATGACTCTCATTATTGGTTTCTATCTCTCTCATTCTCTTTTCCTCTCTGAAATCAATTAAAAATGTTTTTCTAAAAAGAATTGGTTGGGTTAGATTACCGTGCATGTTCATAGATGTGTCTTAAAATACAACTTTTTAAATTTTAGCTATTTCTTTAGAAAGATTAAAATCTTATCTAAGACTGTTAATATGCCTATTTCTCAACTAGAAGAAATAATCTTATTTAAATGTGTTGTTGGATTCGTTTTCTATTAAAAAACTGACCTTAATTAAGAAAAAGGACATTTTCTTTGTTGTTTGTTTCTTTTCTTTTCTTTTTTTTTTTTAGTGTTGGAACTAATTATCCAGTTGATGCATTTTACTTAGCTTTCTACTACTTGTGTAAGTGCTGTATATGTTTTCTGCTTAACTAGAGGATTAGAAAAATAATTTGAAACTAAGATAAGTCAGTCTTTTTTGTTGCTCAGTATTTTTGGTAAAAGTATGAGACTTTTAGGTTAACTATAGGTATTGGAATTTTAAAAATAATTGTAACCTTCTGTGTCTCCTAGAGCATGAAGAATTAACTATTTTTGTATGTCCATTGAGTTTTATATAGAAATTTGTGTTTTTTGCACTAAACCCATATGAGTTTGCCAGACATGACCTTTTTTAGAAAAATATAACATGTAAAAATCTATAATTGTGGTTTTCTAAAAAGACCCATAAAATTTCCCATCTTAATCACTTCCTAGTGTACAATTCAGTAGTGTTGAAGTGTAACCAATCTCCAGAATTCTTTCATCTTGTAAAATTGAAATTCTATAACCACTGAACAACTACTATCAATTTCCCCCTCCTCGTCCCTGGCAGCCATCATTCTGCTTTCCTATGGATGTGGTAACTAAATACTGCCTATAAATGGAATCATACAGTTGACTGGTTTATTTTATTTAACATAATGTCCTCAAGGATAATCTTTGTTGTAGCAAGTGTGAGAATTTCCTTCCTTTTTAATACTGAATAATATCCTGTTGTATACCACATTTTGTTTATCCATTCAACTTTCCATGAACACTTTGGATGCTCCCACCTGTTGGTTATTGTGAATAGTGCTACTATGAGCATGAGTTTATAAACATCTCTTCAAGTTCTTAATTTCAGTTGTGATTCAATTTCCAGAAGTAGGATTGCTGGATCATGTGGTAACTCTACTTTTTAAGTTTGGAAGGAACCATCCTACTGTTTTCTTTCTAGTAGTGTCTGCACCATTTTATATTTCCACCAACAGTGCACATGGGTTTTGTCCACTTTCTCAGCACTTGTTATTTTCTGAGAGGTTTTTTTTTTCATTGTAGCCATTTTAATGGATGTGTTGAAGTGATTGTATGTTTAAGGGTTTGTTAAACAACTTAAAAGCTAACAACAGAGAACAGTTGCCAAGTGGAAGCTTTATCAGAGGTTAAGCACCTCTAAAATAATAATTAAGTTTTCCTAGTGACTTAGAAAAATTTGGTTTGTCGGGGGTTTCTTTGTTTTGTTTTGTTTTGTTGTTTTTTTCTGCAAAAATGCTTACTGTTTAAAATATTCTATATCTATTCTATTGTAAGTCCCATTTAACTAACTAGTAACTTTTTAAAAAAGATTTATACAATACTTGAAATGACGTGTTTTTATAAGAAAACTGTCCCTAGGATGTAACCTTTTAGTTGTTCAGCTGATCTCAACTGTCATGTTAGAACCAAGCTAATAAACATTTTGTTAATAAATACTGCTGAATAACATATACTTGCCCTTGAAAGTAACTCAGTACTTAAACATACTTTAAGATATGTTAAAAGTTAGTGGCTGTCACTGTGGGAAACAATATGAAGTTTCCTCAAAGAATCAAAAATGGAACTCCCATTTGACTCGTGAACCCAATTCTAGGAATATATCCCAAGAAATCAGAAACATCAAAAAAAAAAAAAGAGAGAGAGAGAGACGAGACCGGTTTGGCTCAGTGGATAGAGCGTCGGACTGCGGACTGAAGGGTCCCAGGTTGGATTCTGGAAGGGCTTGTACCTTGGCTGTGGCCACATCCCCAGTAGGGGGCGTGCAAGAGGCAGCTGATCGATGTTTCTGACTTTCTATCCCTCTCCTTTCCACTCCGTAAAAAATCAATAAAATATATAAAAAAGAAAGAAAGGATATATGCACCCCTATGTTCATAGCAGCACAATTTATAATAGCCAATATTTGGAAACAGCCTAAGTGCCCATCAGCAGATGAGTGGAGTAGAAAACTACATCTATGCAATGGAATACTAGGCTGCTATAAAAAAGAAAGAGCTCTTACCATTTGCAACAACATGGATGGACATAGAGAGCATTATGCTAAATGAAATAAGCCAATCAGAGAAAGATAAATATCACATGATCTAATTCATTTGTGGAATATAATGAACAACATAAACTGATGATCAGAAATAGGTCTAGAGTCCTAGTTGGTCTGGCTCAGTGGATAGAGCATCAGCCTGCGGACTGAAGGGTCCCAGGTTGGATTCTGGTCAAGGGCATGTACTTTGGTTGCGGGCACATCCCTAGCAGGGGATGTGCAGGAGGCAGCTGATCAATGTTTCTCTTTTATCAATGTTTCTAACTCTCCCTTTCCCTTCCTCTCTGTAAAAAATCAATAATATATATATTTTTTTTTAAAGAGAAAGAAATAGATTCAGAGACAGAGAAGCATCAAATAGACTCTCAAACTTCAGAGGGAGGGCGGTAAAAGATCAACCAAAGGATTTGTATACACACATATAAGCATAATCAATGGACACAAACACTAGGGGAGGTGAGGGCATATACTGGGGTGTGGGGGTGGCCTAAGAGAGGTCAATGGGGGGAAAAGGAGACATATGTAATACTATATGTAATATTTTAACAATAAAGAATCAAAAAAATAAAGCTCTTATAATTTGAATCTCATTTCTATGTCCTTTCCAACAAAATAAATTATTGTTACCTGTCTATTCAGAAAGAAAGAAAAAAGTGGCTGCCAATCTATATATCATAACACAGAGTGAAAAAGTTTGCTGAAAGAGGTATATGACTATGCCGAAAATCAGCTTGGTAAATGTGTGGAAAGTTTCTTTACCCTTATTTTACCTTTAGCAAATATTTCTTAAGTCTGCTGTAAACTTTCAGAAAGTTTGGACCAGTTTATACAGTGGTTGGCAAACTGTGGCTCTGTTGACTAATGCGTTTTCCGACCACTGCCTTAGGGAAAAACACTTAAAAACATTTTAATAATTAACTAATATCTTTAACCTGAGGTCAAAACTTCTAGGTAAGAGTAATGCCTTACGCAGTGGTTGGCAAACTCATTAGTCAAAGAGCTGCAGTTTGCCGACCACTGCTTTAGCAGTAAATGAGAATGCCATTTTCTTGTACTTTATCATCATTAAAGTTTGTTTTTTTAATTTGAAACATTAGCAGTTTGATAAGTGTAATAGTATTCTTGTTATTTCAAATGATGAAACACAACTCAAACTAGTTTAAGGGGGAAATGGAGCTGTTAGCTCACAATCTAGCTTTGGTTTAAGGGACAATTAAATATTGAGTCTCAGGTGCTGTCCTCAGAGTATCATCCCTGACTTTCTCTTGAGTATTACTTGGTTTATATGCCTTTGCTCTGTTTGCATGTTGTCCTCATTCTGTCACTAATAGGCTATATATATGATTTGAAAGATGGCCATTAGTCTTCTGTGTCTGTATCCATAGTTATGATAGTAAAAATCAAAAGAAACTTTCACTTCTAGTATCCATCTATCAGTTTTCTAGATGAATGCCAGTTTGCCCTGCGTGAGCTATTTATTTTTGACCATGCCAATGCTGTTCCCTGATTACATGAGTCAAATGTCTTATTGTAGATTATTTGATTATCTTGATGTAGGTTAATTATTTCTTGTACAGTACCTTGGATCAATACTTGCATTGTAATGAATGGGCTATAGGTTTTTGTTGCAAATCACTTGAATTCACATCCTATAGCGTCTTCTACCAAGCATAGTCATTCAGCAAATGTTCTTGCTTTGCTTTTTTGCTTAAGTCTCTTCTATCATGGATGATTAAGGTTTTCATTTCAATTCCTTAGAAAGAGGTAGTAATGACTAATGGTTAAAAGATTAGGCTCTAGAGATTGGCTGCTTTAGTTTGCCATATACTAACTGATTTTGCACTTGCTTTTTCCTCTTTCTACATCTCACTTTCTTCATTTGAAAATTACAGTAAAAATAATTACCTTATTATAAGCATTGTCATGAGGATAAAATAGACATTAACCCATATGAAACAGAACATTTCTTGGCATAAAGTAAGGGCTTAATTAATTAGGAACTGTTATTACATTCATATTATTATAATTATTAAGTTGTTTTCAGAAGAGTTTCACTTCCTTGAAATCTCTAGATATTGCTCAGGCAGACTCATTCAAGCCTTCTCTGGGACAATCTGACAGAGGCTGATGTAGTCACTTTGGTTCAAGCTATTGTGAACTTAGAGTGGTAGAATAGTTCGTGCTGCTTTTCCTCTATGTTGATACTTTTTCCTATAAATATCTGGTCTTTGCAAATTAATTAAATGAGGGGGTTATTTGTTTGTTTGTATATTTGTTTGTTTTTGTATATACATGTTATCCCAAAATCATTTTTCTGTATTATAATTGTAAAGGAAGAAATATATTCTCAAGGTTGTTTAATTGGCTGTCAAAGGTTGGGAATTAAGAAAGCCTACTTTTCTTTTGGTATCAGTTCATTAAATGTCTTTTATTTAACCTGTTAGAGTTGAAAATTGCCTGCCTTTCCAGAGAATTATAGCTAAAATGTTTAAATATGTCAAACTAATAGTCAAAGCAGTCACTGTGAATGGAAGAAGGGTAATGTAAATAAGGTGATTTATTTCAATGGTTCAAAATTTTTGTTTCAACCCTTGACCACTACTCTAGCACCTAACCACTCTAATCTATAACAAATTGTTGTACATTCATTTATTTTGTGCATCTAACTTGTCAAGCAAAGTATTGAATTGTTGATGACCCAAGCCACAGTTGAATATTCAGTTTTGAGTGTTAATTGATTCATCCATAACATGTACCTTTTTTTTTTTTTTTTTTTAAGAATATGCTTTTTCTTTTTAGATGGCCAACAAAATAAGTTTTAAAATTCTGATGGAGTTTACCTTTAACACTACTTTAACTCTGTTGAGCAAAGCCCTGCCATGTTGTAACTTCCTGCCCACTGGTGGGTGGCGGGCGATCTGGGGCCAGGCTGACTGGGGGCGGGGCTGTGAGAGGTTGAGGCACAGCAGGTCATACCCTGCCCAGCCTCTGTGAAGGCATGGTACCCTACAGGGCTCACGCTACTGCCTCTGTGGCTGCCTCTGCGGAAGGGGTGGCACTGGGCTCAGGACTGAACAGCCCCCTCTCCCACTGCCTCTGTGAAAGGGGCAGTGGCACTGGACCAGTTTGTGCTGCCACCTCTCCCGCACTGCTGGCCCTCAGCCCTCACAGCCACCATGGCTGCCAGCCCTTGGCCCTCTCAGCTGCTGTGGCTTTGTCCAGAAGATCTGGTCTAATTAGCATATTATCCTTTTATTAGTATAGACTAGAGGCCCAATGCACAAAGTTTGTACATGGGGGAGGGAGGTCCCTCAGCCTGGCCTGCACCCTCTCCAATCCAGAGCCCCTTGGGGGATGTTTGCTGGTTTAGGCCCGATCCCTCTCAGAATCTGGGACCGCTGGCTCCTAACCACTCACCTGCTTGCCTTCCTGATTGTCCCTAACCACTCTGCCTGATGCCCCTAACTGCTCCCCTGCCTGCCTGATTACCCCTAACCGCTCTGCCTGCCTGCCTGCTCACCCCTAACTGCTCTCCCCTGCTGACCTGATTGCCCCTAACCCAGTGATTGGCAAATTCATTAGTCAGCAGAGCTGCATGTGGCTCGCAAGCCCAGTTTGCCAACCACTGCCCTAACTGCCTCTGCCTCGGCCCCTGGCACCATAGCTTTGTCCTGAAGGATGTCTGGAAGATGTCAGGTCTAATTAGCATATTACCCTTTTATTAGTATAATACACTAGTAGATGTGGACTTCAGTATCAGGTAGACTCTGACAGCTGCCACTTACTATGTTACCTAACCCCTTTTTATAGACAGATAAACAGGATCAGAGGGGTTTTTTTGGGAAATTCATTTGGTAGCTTTGGATAGGATGAATTAGTATAGAAAACCAAGCCAGTTGAGTTAGAACTTTTCCTTTGTCATTGTTTTCAAAATCTTTATCATGCTCAGGGTTTTAAACAATAGGAACAACCTTCTGGGTATGATTTCTATGTGTTTATCTTTATTTTGATACATGTAAATTTTTTTGATATATAAATGCATGATTATTAAAATTTTTATATCTTTTAAATAATTAAAGACACATTCTTCTCATTACACATGAAGTTTAGTGCCACTGACTTCTTAAGTTTCAATCTCACATCTGTTACTGTCAGAAACTATATAATAAGGGAAATGGGGGGAAAAAACATTTACCAGCTGAGAGAGGGAGGTAATAAAAAGGGAGAATGGTAGAGTGGGTGATATGATTTTGGGAAAACAATTAATACAGCTGTTATTCAAAGGTTACTTTGTAAAAATTATTTCAAATAATTGAGAAAACCATTCCGTATTACCACATTTTTCATTTGGTCTATCTTTGAAGCCTGATCATGATCTAATATTTTTGAAGCCAAGTTACTGGATTTTATTAAGTACACATTTATTTACTGGCCTGTCCTTAAATTGTACATTTAGCTTCTTATTCCCAGCAATTGTACCTTGCTCTGTGTAGTATTGTCCAACCCACTCCACTCAGTGTTCTTCCTGACAAACATAATTGTCTTATTATACATATATAGTTACAGCTAAAAATAAATATTTCTTATTTTTTCAGAATTTGCTAGTTAACCTGTTAAATCTCTGCTACTAAGACCTGCTAATGGTTCTCAAACTTGTGTTGCTTAAGAATCTCCTGGGTGTTTAGTTAATATGAGGAATCCCAGGTACCCAACTTCAGAAATTCTGGTTTGGTAACTCAGGAGTCTAAATTTTACAAGCGCCGATAGACAAAACATACACCTTGAACAGATAAGAATGCTCCTCAGAATCACCTGTGAAACTGTGTTTTTAAACAGACATGCCAGGCCTACAATTTGAATTTCTAAGGTTGGAATCTAGCATGTATATATCAGGGGGCTAAAAATTCTGTTGGTGATTGTGATATTTACCACCCGTCAACCATTGATTAATCTGGTCTAAGTCCTTAGTGTATTGTAGTTACTGAGTTCTAAGTATGTGGCAATGTAAATGTCTTAGAGCAGTGGTTCTCAATCTTTTTAATGCCACAACCCTTTAATATGGTTCCTCAGGTTGTGGTGACCCCCAACTATAAAATTATTTTTGTTGCTACTTCATAACTAATTTTGCTATTGTTATGAATCGTAATGTAAATATCTGTGTTTTCCAATGGTCTTAGGGGATACCCTGCTATCTCTGTGGGTCGAGAATCGCTGCTGTAGAGCCTAAGACCATCGAAAAACAGATATTTACATTACAATTTCCTGAATGTGCCTTAAACGGGGATCAAACCCACAACCTTTTGGTGTATGGGACGATGCTCCAACCAACTGAGCCACCTGTCCAGGGCAAGAAGTATTGTCTTAGAGCAGAGGGGCTCAAAGTGTTCTCCAGACCAGCATGAATAATACTAACTTGTTAGAAATGCAGATTTTCAGGCACTCTACAGAGCTCCTGAATCAGAGACTGGGGGGGTAAAGCCCAATAATTTGTGTTTTAACAATCCCTCCATGTGGTTGTGGTGCAAGCTAAATGTTGAGAACCTCCATCTTAGAGAAAAAGTTTAATATCCACATTTTTTGTGTGTGTGTTATTTATCTGGTAATAGGGATTTTTTTTGAGAGAGAGAATATGAATTCTGAACCAGGAGAGAATTGATTGAAAGCATTATTTAGGAATAATCTAAAATGTGTGTGTGAGTGTGTGTGTCAATCCTCACCCTATTGAAATAAATAAAATAAAAATTAAGTATTTTTCCATTGATTTGTATTTATTTACTTACTGTTTTTTGTCTCTGTATTTTTTGTCTTGGTATTTTTTTTAAATCTTCATTGTTGAAAGTATTACATAAATCCTTTCTCCCACATTAATCTCTTCCAGCCCACTGCCGTTCCCCTTCTCTCCCTGCAAGTCCTCACCACCCTATTTTCTATGTCCACAGGTTATGCATACTAGAATATGCATACAAGTTCATTGCTTGATCTCTGCCCTCTCCTGCCTTCCTTCTGAGGTTCAATAATCAGTTCTACCCTAGTGTGTCTCTGAGTCTATTTTTGATCATCAGTTTATTTGATTCATTAGATTCTTCATCTGAGTCAGATCATCTGATACTTATCTTTCTCTGACTGGCTTATTTCACTCAGCATAATATTCTCCAGGTCTATCCATGCTGTTGCAAATGGTAAGAGTTCTTCTTTTTTACTGCCATGTAGTACTCCATTGTATAGATGTACCATGGTTTTTTTTTTATCCACTCAACTGCTGATGGGCCCTTAGGCTGTTTCCAAATCTTAGCTATTGTAAATAGTTGCTGCTATGAACTTAGGGGTGCATATATCCTTTCTGATTGATGTTTCCAATTTCTTGGATATATTCCAAGAAGTGGGTTCACGGGGTCAAATGGGAGTTCCGTTTTTAATTTTTTGAGGAAATTCCATACTGTTTTCCACAGTGGCTGTACCAGTCTGCATTCCCACCAGCAATTCACAAGGGTTCCCTTTTCTCCACAACCTCACCAACACTTGTCCTTTGTTGATGACAGATATTCTGACAGTTGTGAGGTGATATCTCATTGTTGTTTTGATTTGCATCTCTCTGATGATTAGTGACTTTGAGCATTTTTTCATGTCTCTTGGCTTTCTGTATGTCCACTTTGGAGAAATATCTATTTAGGTCCTTAGCCCATTTTTAAATTGTTTTGTTTTCCTTTTGTTGTATGAATTCCCTATATATTTTGGAGATTAACCCCTTATCGGATTATAATTGGCAAATAAATATGTTCTCCCGTGTAGTGGGCTCTCTTGTTATTTTGTTGATGGTTTTTTTTGCAGAGTAGAAGCTTTTTATTGTAATGTAGTCCAATTTGTTTATTTTCTCCTTAGTTTCCATTGCCCTAGGAGACGTATCAGTAAACTTATTGATACCAGAGATGTCTAAGATTTTGGTGCCTATGGTTTTTTTTTGTTGTTGTTTTTTTTTTTAGGACTTTTATGGTTTCACACCTTACATTTAATTTTTTTAATCCATTTTGAGTTTATTCTTGTGTTTCTTTCCATTGATTTTTTTTTAAAAGAGAGTGGAAGGGAAAGGGGGAGTGAGGGAGAGAAACAGATAAACATCCATATGAACGAGAGAGAGACAGAGACAGACATTGATTGGTCGCCTTCCACATGCGCCCCAACCTGGATCTAGGCCAGGGATAGAAACTGCAACGAAGGTACTGCCCTTGATGAGGGAAACCCAAAAAGCCTTTGGTGCAAGGGCCTATGCTCTTACCACATAGCACACTGGCCAGAACCAAAAGCATTTTTTTAAGTTGATTTCAGAGAGAAAGGGAGAGGGAGAGAGAGATAGAAACATCAATAATGAGAGAGAATCATTGATCAGTTGCCCCCTGCATGCTCCCTACTGGGGAACGAGCCCACAACTCTGGCATGTGCCCTTGACCGAAATCAAACCCGGGAACTCGTCAGTCTGGAGACCGATGGTCTATCCATTGAGCCAAAGTGGCTAGGTCAAGCATATATTGATTCTTTTTTCCTATTTATTTTACTGCAACATTAGAATATCAAGTATTTAAGCATTTTTGTGAGGTTAATGGAAGGTGAATAATCCATCTTTTCTCTAATTGTGGGTATTTAAGAGATATTTCCATGCTAGTAAGATTATATCACCTAAAGCAAGAAATTTAAGTTGCTTTCAAAAATAAAATAAGTGTATATATGTTCTGAATATTTCCCTTTAGAAACAAACCATTTCACCCGTATTTTTAGAATTTCAAATTATGAAATGCTGAATTTTCAAAACCTGAAAAATAGATTAGGATACAAAGTTGGAAATACTAAATTATACTGCTTACTCGTTCTTAACTTTCCTCTTGGAAAATAAGTTTAAAAGTTAGTTTATACTAAAAGTCTTTCTGATCTTTCTAACAAATGCAGGTACATTGATAGTGTCAGTTTATTAGTGAATTTTAAAGTACAAAATCTATAATTCTGTCATCTGGAAAATCTATTGCTAATATTTTGTAAACATTGCTAGCATATATCATTGTATCTTTCTGGTTTTATCTGCATTTATAGATGATATGTCCATATGTATGTATGTATGTATGTATACACATTTATTTCTCTATATACTAATATACATGCATTACATACCCGTACAGAGAAATGGATTCATGCTCAAATTTCATTGTATAACTTACTCTTTTTACTATATTGTAACATCTACTGTAAGCACAGATTAATTTTTTGTAGACGTTTTCTTGTCTCCTAAAATATTATGTTACTTGATTTTATAAAAAGATTACTAGTGTAACTAATGTTTTGTTAGTTAGGGATTGACCCTGGTAAACTACTATTGAATAAAGGCAAGAAATACAAAGATAACTAGAACATATGCTCCAGGAGGGTAGCAACTTTGTCTCTTTTGTTTATTGAACTATGCCCCATGCTGAGAGTGGGGTTTGACTCATAGATGATTAAGAAATATTTATTGACTAAATGAATGACATTCTCTAACATGATTATACTGAGATTTCATTTTTAAGTTTATTGATAATGATTAGAACTCAAGACGTCTTTCTGGAGAAAATAATTATGAATAATAGTTATATATCCTAAAAATGTAATTTATATTTAATTTGAAGTGTCATATTTTTGCTATTTTTTCATTAAATATGGATTTTTAAAAAGTAAACATCTATTTAAAGTGTTCTGGTATTGTAGCAATTATCAGATGGAATGTATAACAACAGATCTTATTAATAATAAGAATACTCCTAATAAATATAAAAATATAAAATACTTGTTGAAGAGTAACCAGACTTGGAGAAAAAGACACTAGTATTAGACATCAACTTAAAGAAGCTTTCATGTCTTAATGATGAAAATTCCAACACTTTCTTGAATTTTATAGAAAACAAAATGAGTCAACTCTTGTGTTTCCAGCTGGGCTAGAAAAACATTTATAAAAGTGATAAAGGTGTTTATTGTAAATTGGTTAACAACATTAACTACCACTGATGTATTGTCCTGATCACATAGTAGTAAGCTTAGGACAAAACATTAAAAAAGCATTGTAGATCGTAGTGATGACAAAAATAATCTTTAAACCTTGAACCTCTTTTCAGCAAATTTGTATCCTACATTCTCAGCTCTCTTCTCCCTGTGCCTCTAAATCTCTTCTCTCGAAAGATCACTTACTCTCCTTGGTGATATTTGTGCTGTTCACTTGATGCTGCTTGGTTGATGTTTTTCCCCACTTACATCTATTTACCTGTATTTGTAAGTGCTTATCCAGATAATCACAGTAAATCCAAGTAGTATGCCTTATTCATAGTTCTGACAGTATTATGCTGTTTAATTATGATTGCAATCTGTAGGATCACAAGAGCACAAATTTAGGGATCCCAAAAAGAATATTCAAAGGACAGTTAACCTTCCATGAGCTGAAGTCAAGGTCAAATAGCAGATTTGAGCCAGTATTAAAGCCAAGTAAAACTTACACACATCCCTACTAATAGTACAAAGATAAATAAGCCTGTTTCCTGTCTTCAAGAAGCTTTTAAAGATTGTTGAGGAAGATAAAATAGAGCAAAATAACCAAAGTGGTCAGATGTAGGAGAGAGGAGCAGTTTTAGAAGACAGAACAGAAACAAAGTGATGCTAGAGTTAAAAATGGAAAGTTTCTCACATAAACTTACCAAGTCATATATTTTCAAGAGTACTCCAGGCAGAGAGAGTGGGATGAGTGAACCAGAAGGAATGGAATCCAATATAGATCCTCAGGTTATGTCAGAGATCCATTCCTATGGCGAGATGTAATGCAATTTTCGCCCTAAGTCGGAACTCACCTACATAAGCACCTACGTCACTCACATGGAGCACATACACAGCAGTAATGAAGTGAAACAGTAAAAAAAAATTAAAAGATAACAATTCGTGACTTTTACTTGTGGTAAATAAATAATAAAAAACATAAAGCACATATGTACATACATTGAAATGATAGAACTTTTTTATATAAATGGGAGATGACAACGTAACCCGAGGACTGTCTCGTATTATGCTTTTGATTAACTTTAGTGTGTCTGAAGAACATGGGAAATGATGAGGGTGAAGCGATGGGCAGGAAGCTAGATAAGGATGGGTTTTGTTGGAAATAATTATACTTTGCCCTGTGTACATCTGATGGAATTGTAAGGACATAATATCAGGTTTCTTATTTTGGAAGGATCACTGTGATAGTAATTTGAGGGAGAAATTAAAGTGAAGTAAGGGAAGAATGGCTTCAGTCAGTGGTTCCCAAATTTCACTGTATCTGCACCTTTGGAGTTTTTAAAAGTCCAGATTTGTGTGCCCTGCTTCAGATCTACTGGGTCAGAATTTTTAAAGGTAGAGCCCAGAAGTTTGAAATGTTGCTTAATGACCCTTAAGTGATTATCATGCAACTAGACCTGCATTTGGGGATACTGCTATTTCAGTAGACTTAAGTGGAAGGCTGTTTAAGCCTCCTCAGGGCTGTTTTGTTATCAATGTAGTCCTAGTATCTGGCACAGTCCATGGTATTTGGTAGATGCTCAATAAATATTTATCGAATGACTGTTTCTTGAGTGGAGGAGGTTATTCTGAGTTTCAGGAAGGTTACTTCCCCTCTTGTGTTTTATTTCTCTAGAGTTATGATCATTAAGTTAGCTAATACATAAATGCACTTAATACAGTGCCTGGTGCATAGTAAGTGCTCAATAAATGTTAGAAGGGGAAAATTCTCTTCATCTTTTCTCTCATGATATTTTGTGTGATTCAGGTATTTTGGCAATTGCTTATGCCTAGCCAGATATCTTGAAGTGAGTAGGCAGATTGCTTTTATTATAGGGATCCAGATATTGAGCAGATACAACACCAACATTAGTGAGCTAAGATGTTCAAATAGTTTCTCTGTACAAATTAAAAATAAAATATATTGGGAACATAATGTGCTCTGATTCTCTTCACTTCGTGGTTGGCAGTACCCGATAAAGGTTGCCTTGCTCTGTAGAAATGGTGGACAGTGAAGCAGAGAGTATTGCCATTATAGATGCCTTTCAATTAGGATTTTGGATTATGAGCAGACTCCAGGAAAGAGCCTGGCCATGAGTTCCTCCAAATAGCTTAGGGTCAAGTTCTAAATTTAAAGTCAACCCTTGTACCTCTTTCATGTCTTTGGAGATGTGGAGAAAACACATTTTGAACTTTATAATAATGGCTTAAGAATACTTATCTTGGTAATTAGAATAAGTTTCTGAGAGGCAGCATAGACTACTGTTAGTAGCATAGTTTTTAGAGCCAGATGGCTTGAATTTGACTATAGGCTCTATTATTTATTAACTCTAATCTATTTAACCAGGTTCCTATTTATAACATGGTTATGATAATAATGATTAAATAAGTTAGTAGATGAAAAATATTTAGAATACCACTGTGTAATATTATACACCATGTAGAAATGTTTGAATTTAAAGCTGCAGGCCAAAATGCCCCCTAAGGAACATGAAAATTTTCCTTTGGCATTAGACTTAAGAAGTACATCCATTTAAAGCATTGAGATAACAATTTTCACCTATCGCCTTGGCAAAAATTAAAAAGATATAAAGGGTCCATAATATATATTCCTGCAAAGTGCTTGGGGAAATGGATACACAGGTTCATGGATTGGCAGAGACCTTTTTGGAAAAAATATTTAAATGCTACATCCTTTAGATCATGGAATTTCACTTCACAATGTCTATCCTTTAGAAATACTGGTACAAAAAGGGCAGTGCAGATGCTGAAACTCATAAGAACTTTGGAAGCTTTAAGCTTAGAAATGTTTTAAGAGCTTCCATAGTCACATATGAAGAGCATCAGATAAATTTTATTAAATTTTTATTACAGGTCTCCTAATTATTTTATGTCTAAATTGATTATATAATTGAGGACATACTGATTTTCATTACCTTCATCTAATTTAGGTTTGTCAACCCTTGGAAGTATCGTGTTAGTTACTTAAAATAGGGTTATTTTCTAAAATTTGGCACATGTTCAAATTCTTACCCTTACAGTCTTCACTAGCTTAAAATATAGTCTTTTAAATGCTTTATCCAAGCTCACATTTTTAATGGCTTTTTCATATAAATTTAGTTGCCACATCTTGAGCAATTATAATCTTCAAAATTCTGGACAATACAAGTATTTCTAAAAGTGTGGAGATAATCCATCATCATGGTTATGATTAGCTTGATCAGACACAGGTAATGAAAAGAATTTAAATTTTCCACAAGAGTTTTGTTTGGGTAGTCATTTCGATAACTTAGATTTGGTTGAGTATTAAAAGAAAGGGCTACTAAGTCTGAAAGTTGGTGATAAAATTTGGATCATCTAGTAATTGTAGCATTTGAACTCATATTCATGTTTATCATGAGATCATTGATTGACACTCTTTTTGGTGGTTTTACTTGAACCAAATAAGATTCTGTTTTCTTCTGCCATCGCTGCATCTCAGCTCGCCAAGTTAAGGGGGGAAAGAAATGAGGGAAACAGTATCCCAGATGCTAGGGGACAGACACACTGGATCTCTCCTCCATCCTTCCTCCCCTTACTCCCCACCCCCCGAACTTTAGTATATGTATAAAATACATTTTTAATACTTTTATTGTACACTTTATTTTAAATTCAAATTTAAAACATTTTCTTAAAGTAAATGAGGACAATGAGGCAGTTTTAAGGCACATAAAAAACAATGTTTTGTGTTATTAACATCGTTACATTTTCATAGCCTCATTGTCCATTTGTAAGCTTTAAGAAAATCCAGTTCACATAGGTAAGTAATTATAAGTAGTAATAGTTTTTAATAGCTCACCTTAAATCTAAAAATATTCAAGTTAAATTCATCTGGATGCTTGAATTAAAATTTTTATATCAAAGTTCAGTTCTAACAACAGTAAATGTTGATATTCCTTATTAAAGTATAAAAGCCAGAGAAACATATGAACCTGAGTAAGTTCTAAAAACTATATTATCACTGTTGTCACAATACAACTTATTATTCACATGTTATTTATAACACCTGGGGTCAAATCCCATCCGCCATATACTGGCTATTTTTAAACAGCTGCATCCCAATTTCATCATGTGATAATATTTAACCAATTTATAGGTTGTTAGTGAACTAAGCACCTTGTAGAGGGCAGTGTTTGGCCCATTGTAGGTTTTAATAGCTAGCTATTAAAGAAGAAGTTAAGGACAGAACCCAGTTTAGCTTTTGTTGCTATGCAGTTAAGCAGAGAAACTCAACTCTGCATGATCTGATTTATGAAAATCTTTTTTACTGACTTTATTCTTGGAAGAGTTCCCCAAAGATACCTTATTAACACCTTTGTTAATCTTTATTAATACATTCCTTTAAATTCTTAGTACGGTGCCACATCTTTGTTTTTCATAACCCCACATATAGTTAGTGCCTGTTGTGCTAGTCATAGATAAGGGGCTAAGGGAATAAGCAACCTGAAAACAGTAGTTTATTATAGCTGCTAATATAAATTCCTATAGCTTATAGTCACTACTGCTCATATGGTAAAAGGGAGGGTATAAGAGTACTGGAATCAAAAGAAAACTTGAGTCAAAAATGTATTTGTAGCTATTACTGTTCTGTTTAAAAACATCTGCTTTCAAGTTATTATGCACAACCTCCATGTCTCTAGACTTAATCATGAATTCTCTATGTTGAGACTTTGAATGGCTATGAAGGTGCAGCCTCCATATATAGGTTATTTTTCAGATTTGGGCTAAAACAAAAACATCTTCAATTTGACATTCCAGAGAGAAAATACCTGTTTCACCCAGGTTTAAAGCTTCATCTTGAACTTCTTGTTGAGAGTTTTTATATCTGCAGTAATCCAAAGATTTCCATAACACTCTATCCAAAAATTTCTATAGCTCTCTATTAAAAATACTTTCATGTAGTAGAAAAATCTCTATATACCGTATTTTAGAGAGAGAGCAAGTGCCAGGCAAGTCCCTGGCGAGTTAGCAACGCCCATCATAACTGCAAGCTACGGTATTTTTACACCCACCATATAAGACGACTCCCGACTTTTGAGAAGATTTTCCTAGGTTAAAAAGTCATCTTATATGCCGGAAAATATGGTAATTTGATTACATAGCATCTTCTGATCCTTCTATGGAAAGCAGAATGTAAATTTTTATCCAAGCAAAGGCAAACTAACAAATTTTCTATCTCTTTTCTTCCCCCTCCCATCCCTTTTTGTTATATAGAATAAGTTCTGAACGTCGAAAAGAAAAGTCTAGAGATGCAGCCAGATCTCGGCGAAGTAAAGAGTCTGAAGTTTTTTATGAGCTTGCTCATCAGTTGCCACTTCCCCATAACGTGAGTTCGCATCTTGATAAGGCTTCTGTTATGAGGCTTACCATCAGTTATCTGCGTGTGAGGAAACTTCTGGATGCTGGTGAGTTCTTTTATTAGGGCATACTAGCCTAAAAATTAGAAATTGAAAGTAATTAGAAATTATATTTAGAGGATGATCATACTCTCAATTACATGCTTTTAGAGCTTCAGGCCTTTTGCCCCTCTTTATTTCCTGCCCCACCTATCTACCTATTTTCTCCCCTGCCTCCCCTCACTAAAGGATACATTTGCTTATTTGAGGGAGATCTATATGAAGAGAAACATCAGGCACGTGTCCCAACCAGGATTCAAACCCTCAACCTTCTGGTGTATGGGTCACTGCTCCAACAAACTGATCTTCCTGGCCAGGGCTCCTCCTACATATTTTTTAGTAACATCACCATTCTTTCTCTTTTCAGTTTGCTTTACCTTGCTGTATTACTTTAAATAATCATTAAAAGTAGCTGACAAATCTAATTTTAGTCTTCCTGTTCTCTGACCTTGACTGTTCAGTGTTAAAAGGAGAGTGACAGGGGGAAAGAGGAAGATTTTAATATGCAGAAAAAAGTATATGTTGTGTATCTTAAATAAGTGGAGAAAACTTTATTGAAACATCTAAGTGGAGAAAACTTTATTGAAACATCTAAGTATTCATTTAAGTATAACTTTTAGATTATTTTTCTTTTGTTTGTGCTCTTTTTAGGTGATTTGGATATTGAAGATGAAATGAAGGCACAAATGAATTGCTTTTATTTGAAAGCCCTGGATGGTTTTGTTATGGTTCTCACAGATGATGGTGACATGATTTACATTTCTGATAATGTGAACAAATACATGGGGTTGACTCAGGTAAAATACCCTTATATTAATAGACCTTCTTTATATATTTATGATTTTATGATGTAGATCTAATTTTTTAAAATGTGTTTACAGTTTGAACTAACTGGACACAGTGTGTTTGATTTTACTCATCCGTGTGACCATGAGGAAATGAGAGAAATGCTTACACACAGAAATGGTGAGAAGAAAAGTCTATTGTTTGATATAATGTGACAGGTGGTTTTACCTGATCAGATACTGTTACTAATTTTTAGATTTTGTTATTGTACTATCTAAGGCAAAACATCATTTCATGTTAATTAAATATTACTCTAGGTTAAATCCATCCTGTTTTTTGAAAATTTTATTAAAGTATGTAAAAAATGGTTTTACAGCCCACCCAGTTTCATAAATACATAGCTATAAGAATAGATAAAATAAAATGGAAAAATAAAGATCAGGACCAAGGAAGTTATAAATTAAAATACAACTTTAAGACAAGAAGAAGTCAATACAAATGGCAGATTATAGAATTTTAGACAATTAACTAAAATTGAGGTGCCAGTTTGGATTTAAGCTTTCTAAAGGCTTAAAAAAAAAGAAAAGAGAAGGTTCACCGGATTTTAAAGAACGTGATATTTGCTTATTTGACCTTTCATGAAGTTCACAATAACCTGAGAATATGTAATTAATTATAAAGTATTACATTATAGATGCCTCCATATTAGCAACAACAAAAAAGACCTACAAACACCTCTAACTCTTAAGAATGAATTGTTTAAAATAGCCAAATGTTCCAAGATTTTGGAACAAAAAATCTTTTCCCCCTGAAATTCAAAACATGATTTATTTCTGGAATTTTTCATTTACTCTATTTGGACCCCAGATTAACTGTGGGTAAATGAAACCGAATAAAGCAAAATGCCAGATAAGGAGGTGACTGCTGTACTCTACAGTCTATCAGGAATCTACACTTAAAAACTTAAGTAAAAAATAGTCTTTTAATACCCTTACCCTCTTAAATAGAGTATCCTGATCATAATTGGTAAATTTTCATTGTATCTTTCATGACTGAAAGTTTGTCATTATGCTCTGTAGTTGTTCTTTGCAGCTCTAATTTAATAAGTTCGTTTGCTTTCTGTATTAAAATTAATGGTTTATTTTTCATCTTACCTCATTTATAATAATAGTTAACCTCTATTCAGAGATTACTCTGTGCCAAGACTGTGTTCTCTGAATTTAAGTGCTTTCTAACTCCTTTATTCCTCACAACAATCCTATGAAGATACTGTTGTTATTTGTTCTTTTACTGAGGAAATTGGGGCATGGAGTTATTGAGTAGTTTGCCCATGATTACTGGGTGGGTAAATGGTAGGGCATGGCTTAAATGTGGGTGGACTGGCTCTAGAGTTCACACTTTAGAGCTCTTTTCATATTTAGCAACTCTCACTTCCTTCTACTGCCATTTGCCAAGCTACCTTGTCAGCAGGAGCCCTCTTCTGTTTTTAAATTTCATACTGTGTGTTTACTGTGAACTTGGAAAGCAAATGCATATTTTTTAAAATTCTGTATAAAAAAGGAGTAAATAAATTCTGAGCAAAGACCTAAGTAGATTGTCAATTAGTTTAGTATATGAGTTCAGGTGATTAGACTTGAGGGTTTCTATTGGCAGCTCAGTGCTTCCATTAGACTAGACTTATAAGTGGATGGATATTAGGAAGAATTGTTTTGATTTGGTAATGTGTTATTCTAAATCAGATATAGTCTACTTAATATAGTTTAAATATATGTTTTTAACCAAGCACATAAACATTTTAAAAAATCAATCCTAATGCAGTTCATGAATTTTTGATGTTTCATTGAGAAACAAAAATGCAGATTTTCACTTTTAGAAAAGAGGGGCTGCTATAGTGCATCACATTTTAATGATACACTGAGGGCTGTTATTGATGTATTTACACAATGTACACCTATTATTCTGTTTCTGTTATTATTACTGATTTTGGGGAGAGAGAGGAAGAGATAGGAACATTGATTTGTTGTTCCATATATGTATGCATTTATTGGTTGATTCTTGTATCTGCCCCGACCAGGGATAGAACATCAGGACAGTGCTGTAACCAACTGAGCTCCTAGCTGGGGCTCAGCCTGTTATTCTTATGTTACAAAGATTCTTTAGATTTCATAAGATATTATAAAATACGATTTATTTTTTAGAAGACTGAAAATTTATTTCTTGAGAAATGTTTCTTCCATTAGGAAAATGCTAGTACTTTTCTACTACCTTGGTATTTCAATTTGTCTTCATGTCCTAATTCATCGGCTTTGGGTTTCAACAGTCAATCCAATTTAAGCTTAGATTATGAAGGACTGAAAATATCCCAGAGTGTAGATGTGGTCAGTGCTGCCACCATCAGTCCCTCCCCATATGCACACCACACACGTCTTTATACCATAATTAAGACCAGCATGATGTGAGGCATCTTTTTAAAATCCATTCTCAAACACTTTTAAGGAGGGCAAATTAAATCCTTATTTAAGTAAATCCAAATAACTTGTGTTAGCACCAAGACTGGTCCAACTTGCCTAGTTCCATTATTATAAGTCTGAGCTATAACTCTTCTTTCTCAAGAGTGTAACATTTCCAGTTAATCCGGCCAAAATGTAAATTTAACTTGTTTCTTTTTCATTTGACACTTTTCTTTCAATATACTAGCCTTAAAAATCTTCAGATCTTAAAATTTCTCTGCTGCCTTATTTTCTGTCGATTTTTAAGTTTTTATAGATTCTACCTTTTTATTTATCTTTTATCATCCTTTTTACTTCTACTGTTCAGTCCCTCATTGTCATCATGTATTCTAATTCTTATATATCCTATATGTTGCTGCTAATTTAATGTTATTTAAGTTCCTAATTGTGCTTCCCGCCTCATATTTTTTTAGAAACTCCATGTTGTATATTTAAGGCTGAATTCATTGTAGCCCTCCATAGCTACAGCTCTAACCTTCTCTTCTAATTTTGTCTCATTACTCTTTACTTTATATTGTGGCCAAACTGAACTTTCTCGTACTGGTTCCCAAATTTACTGTTTTTTCCCACCTATGTCCTTTTCCTTCTCTTCCTTTTCTTCCTTCTATCTGGAATAATACCCTTCAACTCATCTCTACTTACCAAAATGCTAATATTTCTTTCTAAGAAGGGCTTCCTGATTTCCCTGGACTAGAAGTTATCTTCTAAGCTCTCTCTATACTTCTTTAAAGCCTTCTTGTAAGTCTTGGGCACTTAACTCTGCATTGTATTTTTATCATTAACTTCACCGCATCTAAATGTTTAACTTCTTCAGGATAGGCAGTGTGTCTTACTCATCTTTGTATTGCCTGCAATATCTAGTCCAGTTTCTGGTTAATAAATATTTAATCAGTGATCAATGAAGATAAGAAATCAAGTTGCTATTTAAATGTTATAATCTCATTTTTTAGTTATACAAGGTTTGGAATATGAGTAAATAGACCTGAATTGATTTTAATTCCAATTGGCTTTGAAAAGTCATTTACTCTCCCCCCCCCCCCCCCATAACAAGATAAAAATAGTTTCCTGCCTGCTTCATAGGAAGATTTAAGGAAAAATCAGATATAAAAAAATGTTTATTTGCTATTGAAGAAATTCTTTACTTTAGAAGTTCTGTAAATAATGGAGTACTTATTATAAATTGAACTAATATATTTAGTAAAGGTTAGAAAGAGTTTGCTGAAGTTCCTCTTTGGGGGGTTTGCTTATACACTGATAGCATAGTTTGCGGACAAATTCATACCATATTTATATTTCTTTGCAATTTGACCAACATTACTGGTTGAATGTGAAGTGATTACTATTACTCAACTATGGATGGATTCTTCTACCAACTCAGGGAACCACTGCTGTTATAAACCCAGTACTGACTCAGGGTGTTAGGTTGCTGAATGTGTTGGAGTGGGCAAAGTGAGTGTGTCTGTTTTTGTTCATACTGGGATGTTTAATTGGGCAGCTCCCAGGTGTGCTACTCTTACTGTAACAGATTTGCATATTAAGTTTTTAAATTTTATTTCCTGCTTTCCTTAGGCCCTGTGAAAAAGGGTAAAGAGCAAAATACACAGCGAAGCTTTTTTCTCAGAATGAAGTGTACCCTAACTAGCCGGGGGAGAACTATGAACATCAAGTCTGCAACATGGAAGGTAACTAAAAGTGGTTTGTGAGTGGCAATGCACTTGATTTATAGAGAGCTTCATGCATTGCATCTTGTCATTGCTAGTATTAAGTAGTTTTAGCACTGTGAGGGAAAACTTAGATTTGTTCCTTGGCATTTGCAGATTTAACATACAAATAGTATATTAATTTGCCAGTTTGAGGCATAATGTGAATTGACACTGGCTTACTGAACTAACTTAGTTGGTTGGCTTGCTGACCATCCAGAGTTTGAATCTTTATAGCTTAATTTTTAATTCATTGTATCATTTGTTTTGCTCAGTGTACCATCACACAGCTATGATGACCAGCTGAATGAAAAATCAGCCCTGATTTATTATACGAAGGAGATTTTTTAAAAGAGTAATTAATCTGTGATGCCTGAGGTGTAGGCCAAGTTTTTACCATTGCTTACTTGCCATATCAGACTCAGCTACTTACTGCTGTATTTTTTTTCTAGCATTGTATATTTTAAAAAATGCTTTTTCATACACAGGTACTCCACTGCACAGGGCATATTCACGTGTACGATACTAATGGTAACCAATCTCAGTGTGGGTATAAGAAACCACCCATGACGTGCTTGGTGCTGATTTGTGAGCCCATTCCTCATCCATCAAATATTGAAATTCCATTAGATAGCAAGACTTTTCTCAGTCGACACAGTCTGGATATGAAATTTTCTTATTGTGATGAAAGGTAAGTGAGATAAAATATAATTTAAAATGTTTCATTAGTCTACAATTCTAGATAACTATTTACTTTATAGTAAAGACTCCCACTAAGCTGAATACTATGCTGCATCATAGAACTCAGAAATATTAACTTTGTAGATTATTGAATACTTATTTTGTTCTATGAATACCACATGCTTTTCTGAAATTATTAAGATGAGGTGTTTTTTTTTCCTTTAGAGACTCATTACTTTATAGAGAAAATAAATATATTTCAAAAATACACAATATATAATTTGAGGAAGGATCGATTATTTTTGGTTATGTACTAAAAAGAAAAGTCTTTGGTCATCTCCTCCCTCTGTGGATTTTTCTCAGCAGTTTAACCCCTGCCCATGGTTTCTATTGCCATTTCCAAATTTATATTCCTAAATATTTCTATTTGATTACCAATTTAATTTTTTTCTGGGTCGATCCTCTACCATATTATAAACTAAATCTTTCTGTAATTGAACTACATTCCCAGTGCCCTAAATAATAAATTCAAAAACTGTCTTTCTTCCTCTAATACCTATCATGGTTAAATATACCACTATAGGCAAATAACTCCAGCAAAAATTTGGAAGTCATCCTTTTCTTCTACCCTCTTTATACTTAACTAGAGGTCTTATGTACAGATTCGTGCAAATTCGCCCCTTGGCCTGGCCAGCGATCGAGGCCGATCGGGACGGGCAGGCAGTGGGGGGTGGTGGTGGGAAGGGGACGAGGGACCACGGGAGGTTAGCCGGCTATGGGAGCACACTGACCACCAGGGGGCAGCTCCTGCATTAAGCATCTGCCCCTTGGTGATCAGTGTATTGTCATAGTGACATGTAGATCAATTGTTCAATCCATTGGTCATAACAGTCACTTAGTCTTATATATATATACTAGAAGCCCGATGCACAAAATTCCTGCATGGGAGCGGGGGATGTCCCTCAGCCCAGCCTGCACCCTGTCCAATCTGGGACCCCTCAAGAGATGTCTGACTGCCCGTTTAGGCCCCATCCTAATAGTATGGGACCTAACAGGATGGGGCCTAAACAGGCATTCGGACATCCTTCTCACAATCCAGGACTGCTGCCTCCAAACTGCTCCCCTGCCTGCCTCCCTGATTGCCCCTAACTGCTTCTGCCTGCCAGCCTGATCACCCCCTAACCACTACCCTGCCAGCCTGATTGATGTCTAACTGCTCCCCTGCCAGCCTATTTGCCCGCAAACTTCCCTCCTCTGCTGGCCTAGTCACTCCTAACTGCCTTGACCTGCAGGCTTGATCGCCCTCCCTTGCAGGCCTGGTTTCTCCTAACTGCCCTCCCCTGCTGGTCTGATGGCCCACAACTGCCCTCCCTTGCAGGCCTGGAACCTCCCAACGGCCCTCTCCTGCTGGCCATCTTGTGGTGGCCATCTTGTATCCACATAGGGACAGCCCTGTTGTGTGTTGGAGTGATGGTCAATCTGCAGATTACACTTTTATTAGATAGGATAGAGGCCTGGTGCATGGGTGGGGGCCAGCTGGTTTGCCCTGAAGAGTGTCCCAGATCAGGGGATCCCTCTAGGCATGGGGCGGCTGGGCGAGGGGCCTGTGGTTTGGGCGAGGGGCCTTAGGTTTGCAGGCCATCCACACACCCCAGCGACCCAAGCGGAGGCCCTGGGATCCTGGGATTAATTTATGTTCTACAATTGAAACTTAGCCTGGAGCAGCGCCAAGCCTTCTGCTTGCTCCGTGGCAACAGCCATTTCTGTTGGGACATTTATCTTCAATAATTCAAACATTGTAGCCTGGAGTGGAGCCCTAGGCCAGCCAGGGCTGCAGAATTCTGCTTGGCTTCCTCCATCACCTGGGCAACCCTAACCTCTTCTCTCTCCAGCTCCGTGGCTGCCATCATTTCTGTTGGGATTATGTATCTTCTATAATTGAAACTTAGTAGCATTGAGTGGAAGGCCTAGTCAGGCAACGGCAGGAGGAAAGCTTTGCTCCCTCCATTGCTGGGGAAATCCAAGCCTCCCTCCTGCTCTCAGTGGTGGCAGCCATCTTTGTGGGGTTTATTTGCATAATTTGCTCCTGATTGACTGGTGGGCGTGGCTGTGGGCATGGCTTGATTGGAGGTATGGTCAATTTGCATATTGCTCTTTTATTAGATAGGATAGGCTAGTGACCTAGGGCATGAAATTCGTGCAGATTAAAAGGAAATTAATTAGGGGAAATATTTTAATATTGCTATTCACATCCCCAGGCCTGGCGTTGGGTGGGGAGAGCCTCACATCCCCGGCCAAGTGCCAAGGTTGGGAGGCAGCCTCACATCCCAGGCCAGCACAAGTCCCTACCCGCCAATGCTGTAAGTCCCTCTCACCTAACCTCCAGCGCCCCTGCCTGCCTTTCATACAGCCTCCTGCTGTTTGGTCCTTACTGTGTCATGGCATGATGACCATTTGCATATTAAATATTAGCCTTTTATGATGATGAAGATATGTGGCCCAACTTTTTGTTATGTGTGATAAATTCCTGGAAATGTAATCACCCAGCCCATGAGCCTGAATATTTGCTATATTCTGCCAAACTGTCTCCAGTACTAAATATTGTGATTTTTTTAAAGTTCCAGGTATCTTATCTTTGCAATTACTTGATTACCTTGGAAGTTAATTTTTCTCACATATATTAGTTAATTTATTTCTTCTTTAGTTCAAGTCTTTGCTCAGACATATTGTTCTTCTTTGAGTAATCCTATTTCATTTGAGTTCATGGGAAGCAATAGCAGCTTCCATAGGGGAAGGTGGGGGGCTTGAGGGGGAGAGTGGTACTGGACCAGACATGGTTGGCAATGGCTCTGTTAAAGGTTAGCTCAGATGTGACGGGGTTAAGGGAAGTGTTTGTTAGGTTCTGAGACTGAAATGTTAGGGTGAGGGTACGCAGTCAGAGGTCACCATTTGGGAGGTTGGGCCCCTTGAGTCTGCTGGGGAGTATGAGGGTCAGACCCGGGTTTGGTGAGGGATGCAGGATGGGGGAGTGGTCTAGCTGGGAAGGCCTATGGGTCTGGGTGGCCCCCCAGATTCAGGTGCCCATCACTTGTCACCAGCGCCGGGACCCATGACAGCCAGACGGACCTGCAGCTTCAGCTCTGACCACACTGTAGGGGCTGTGGGAGATCACATGGCCCCCAAGCCTGTACCTCCTTTGCCTCTGAGCTGGGTGTGCACCCCTTTTCAGTGCCTGAGTAGCCCCTCTAGGTGACATCAGCGGAGCACGCCACACAGCCTGATGCTGTGTGGGCTGGCGGAAACTTTATGAGAGGAGGTCCTCTGTCCCCTAACCCTGCCACCACAGGCCTGGAACCCTCATTCCTGTGCATGTGGTCGTCTGTAACCGGCACCCAGAAGCCGTGGTGAGGGCAGGAGGTTCCCACAGAGTTGGAAACCACTTGTCTCAAGGTTCCCACAGTCTCAGTGTTGCCACATGACTTCATGGCCTCAGTATTATGCCACTACTTTCTGATGCCAGTTTTGCACCTTAAACTCTTAAATTAACCGCAAGAACAGCTTTCCTCTTCGCCCTCCCGGGACTCAGTTCTGTTGCATAGGCACCTTTCAAAGGACAGTTTCTAGTTCTTGGTCATGTGGGGTGTTGCTGACTTTTCTGTCTAGGTCTGCACGTGGGGCATCGTGAATTCTGTGAGAATGGTGACTCTGTCTGTTCTACAGCAACAGTAGACTGTAGTAACATTTCTCCAAGTGGGACTGGATCCTTTAAAGCAATTCCCATGTTCCACGACGCTGAATAAGAATGAGGATCCGAGCTCACCTCTCACACGAAGAGCCAATGAGGCAGCCTCATGTCCTGGTGGCACAAGTCCCACGCCCTTCCCCTCAACCAGCTCCTGCTGCGTGTGCAGCCTATAGAAGAATGGTTGTTATTGTGATGGAATAACAACAATTTGCATATTACTTCTTTATTATATAGACTAGAGGCATGGCGCATGGGAGAGGGTTGTCCCTCAGCCCAGCCTGCACCCTCGCCAATCCAGGACTGCTGGCTCCCAACTATTTACCTGCCTGCCTTCCTGATTGATTGCCCCTAACCCCTTCTGCCTGCCAGCCTGATCACCTCCTGACCACTACCCTGCCAGCCTAATTGATGTCTAACTGCTCCCCTGCCAGCCTGTTTGCCTCAAACTTCCATCCTCTGCCGGCCTGGTCAACCCCAACTGCCCTCCCCTACAGGCTTGATCGCCCTCAACTGCCCTCCCCTGTTGGCCATCTTGTGATGGCCATCTTGTGTCCACATGGGGGCAGGATCTTTGATGGGGGCAGCTATCTTGTGTGTTGGAGTGGTGGTCAATCTACATATTCTTTTATTAGATAGGATAGAGGCCTGGCACATGGGTGAGGACCGGCTGGTTTGCCCTGAAGGGTGTCCTGGATTAGGGTGGGGGATCCTTTGGGGCGTGGGGCGGCCTGGGCAAGGGGCCTGTGGTGGTTTGCAGGCTGGCCACGCCCCCTGGCAACCCGAGCAGAGGCCCTGGTATCTGGGATTTATTTATGTTCTACAATTGGAACTTTGTAGCCTGAAGTGGAGCCAAGCCTTCTGCTTGCTCTGTGGTGGCAACCATTTCTGTTCAGGTTTATTTACCTTCAATAATTGAAACTTTGTATCCTTTAGTAGAGGCCTAGGCCAGCCAGGGCTGCAGAAGCTTGGCTTCCTCCATCGCCAAGGCAACACTAACCTCTGCTCTCTCCAGCTGTTGGGATTATATATCTTCTATAATTGAAACTTTGTAGCATTGAGTGGAGGCCTATGCTGGCAAGGGCAAGGGCAGGCGGAAAGCTTGGCTTCCTCCATTGCGGGGAAAACCCAAGCCTCCCTCCTGCTCTCAATGGCCGCAGCCATCTTGGTTGGGGTTTATTTGCATAATTTGCTCCTGATTGGCTGGTAGGCATGGCTTGTGGGTATAGCGGAGGTGTTTGCATATTGCTTTTGATAGGATTGGTCTCAAATCTTATATGTGTACTCTCCTTATATCTCTTAATCCATTCTCTCTTTTCCACTCTTACTCCATTGAATTCTTTAGTTCATTACCACCTTTGGCTTGACTGTTGCCATAGTCTGAGAAGCTGTCTTTCTACCAACACACTTGTGCTCTTTTACTCTCTAAAAAGTGGGCTTCCTAATGCGAAATCAGATTATGTCATTCTCTTGTTGAAAATGCTTCAATTGCTTTCTTTCATCTTCACACAGACAAATTTGTTTATAAAAATATTAGAGGAGGGCAGGAGGTTTTATTTATTAAAAGAAGACAAGCATTTTTAAAAGCTGAAAGAAAAATAGACCTACAGGAAAATCTAAACTTCTTAACATGCCAAGCAAGGATACTTATGATCTGCCTCTGCCCACTTCTCCAGATTAATCAGTAGGAGGGTGAACCCATTCTGGTGTGTCTCCTAACACCTGTAGCCAGCGTGCCTCCCATGTTTCTATATATCTCTGTCATAGCATTTATTCTACTGTTGTGATTATTTACCTGCTTGTACCACTTTTTTTTACTAGAAAATTCTATGGCTAACAGCATAGCTTCTGTAGCCAGACTACTAAGTCCTGACTTTGCTGCCTTTTTTGGAAATGATCTTGGACGCATTAGTTCAGTTTTTCCAATTTAGTGACACCTATTTTATTTAGGTCATTGTGAAGATTATATGAGAAAGCCAATTTTAAGCATTTAGCCATAATGTAGATAAGAATGCCTCATCCCATTGGACAAGGAAAGTTAGGAGTGCTGGTTTTGGAATCACATAATCCTGGATTCAGTCCTGGCCTGCAGCTCCGGTACTTATAGTGTAGCCTTGGTCTTAGAACTGAACTGTTCTAAATCTCTTTTCTTATCTAAAATGAGGGTGATACTTCAAAAGGCTGTTGCTAGGATCAAAAGAGTTTGTTGAATGCTTAACAAACTCTGGTGTCAACTTTCAAAAAAATGAAGATAGAGCTAAGAAGTATTTTATGGTATTTATTGGCAATATTCATGTGAATGTATGATAGAACAGAAATGTCTATTTTGAGAAATTATTTTTCATTTTTTGAACTTAGTAACAAAGTGTAGGGGTAGGATGGGAAAAGGAAAGTGATAAATCTAGAAAGAGAAAGGTTATTTCGGAAAATTAACAAAATGATCGTGACAGAGGAGTAAAGACAGCCAGTTTAGAGTTTAGCAAAGTAAGGTTTTGAGTTTGACTAGTTATTTTTCTGCTTAGAGTTCTTTGTAGGTACTTCTTCACATCTATAACCCTTAAGAACAAAGATAAAAAATTGTAAAATCTAACGTATCAAAATTCTAACATCTAAAATATACCATAAATAGTTATTTCCACTTACAATCATTCAGCACATTAATTTGAGCGCTTAATATTTGCATGACACTGTAACTGGCACTAACGTAGAAATGAAGATGAACAGTTCTGCCCTCCAGACACTTAGAATGAATAAGTGGTACACTGCATAGTTGTTTTGGATCACAGCTTTTCTGGTCCATTAAAAATACTTCATCACATCTTCTGGATCACTCCTCTCCTTTGGTACAGAATATAAGCCTTGTAATTCCCTAAAGTTAACTTTTTACCCTTCTTCCTTTGATATGAATAAAATGGGCCTTCTAGGGAAATATGTGCTATTTATATCCTTAGTAGTAAAAATATCTCAACTCGGTTTGAGAAACACTGATTGACATCAGATTAAATCAGAGTTTGTTAACATAATATACAAGACCCTCATTAATCTGATCTTCCTACCCACTTTTCTGGCCTCATCTCTTTCTGCTTGCCCCCTCTAACCATACCAGTCTTTGTTGGCTATACAATGCCAAGCATTTTCTCACCTCTGGCTTTGCTTGTGGTGTACCTTCTTCCTGAAGTGGTTTTGTTCTCTCTTTGATTCTCTTCTATAATCATAAATCTCCTGTAGCAAACATCCTGTATCCCACCATTCCTTCTTGTGGGGAAGGATGGTGTCTCTGATTCCTATGCTTACCACATTATTTCTTAAGTAGGTATGGTAAGTATAACCAGAAGATTAGCCACATGTTGAGTTTTGTGTTTCCATTTCACACTTAGAACAGGACCAGGCATACAGGCATATGGAGGTATAAATAATGGGGAAAAAAAAAACAATTTTATGGGAATATTATTTAAACATAACCTTCATAAAACCAATTAAAATTATTTTTAAAGCATAATTTAAAGAAGAAGGCTGTTGTGGTTTCTTTTTTTCCTTTGAAATGCTGCCACCTAGTGTAGATATGTTTAAGGAGGTCCCTTTGTAAAGAATTTTGAATTTTGGCTTAATTTTTATTTTGTTTTGTTTTTACAAATCATCTTTCTCTTTATTTTGTAATAAATTATAGCAGATCTTTCTTAAAGTGTGACAACACAACAGTATTATTTTTACACATTTCTTAGGAGAAGGATATCTTCCATGTGTGCTTTCTGTAATTAATTGAGGTGTGATTTCATTGGGGGTGGAGGGTTGAACACAATAATATTGTTATGTAACCTTTGTTTACAGCTCAGAAAGTCCCTTGAAATCTAAACTCTGAGAAATAAAAAAGCTTAACTCATGTTTTGCTTTAAAAAAAAGAGAGAGAAGTACTAAGAAGAGCTTTCTCTTTCCCATAAAAAGGTTTCCATTCCAGACTGTGGTTACAGAGAATAGTTAAGATTTAGTCAGTCTCTGTTCTAAAGGAACTGCCAGAAAATCAGAAGGATTGTGTTCTAGTCGATTTTCAGTTTGATAGCATTGCTTCATCTGAAATGAATTTCTGTAATTTTATTTAATTAATTTCCAAAATGAAGTACAAGAGTGTCTTCTAAAACCAACAGAATAGGTATCCTTTATTCTCATTTAATGTAGATACTCTTTGGTTAATATTACTGAAATTTTGTAGTGGATATTGACCCCCCAAAATGAAGCCTTTCCTAGTGGACTTATTTTATGAAGAATGTGATTTTGTGTACACACACACAAGCTTACACACACACACACACACACACACACAGGAATCTGATTTGATGGCATGATAATGTTATGGATTTATTCTATATATTTTAAGTTAAGTGTTAGTAACTACCTTTTATGACATTTACCATTTAATTTTTCAGTACTTCTTATCTTTATTAATAACTTGTCTTGTTACCAAAAGTATATATAATGTGATAAAATTTAGTAACATGTTTGAATGAAAGGGATTAAAGGTTAGATAAAAAGGTGAATCCAGAGAACTTAAAGAAATGGATGGTGCCATATTTAGTCACTGCAGAGTTATTACTAAAGGTGAGGTGTAAATTTATTTCGGCAAAGAAAAATGCTCTTTATTTTTTAAAAGTCACTTGTTCATATTAATGCATATTCATTACCATAAAGAAGCAAAGTTTTTCATAATCAGTTTATTTCTCTTTTTTTTACTATACTTTTTACTTAACAGAATTACTGAATTGATGGGATATGAACCAGAAGAACTTTTGGGCCGCTCAATTTATGAATATTATCATGCTTTGGACTCTGATCATCTGACCAAAACTCATCATGATAGTAAGCAGAATGGATGAACTCATTGATATTCTCTTTAACTCTTTTCAGTCTCTTTACTTTTTGGTCATACAACTACGTACATTTAACCTTTTGGTTAATATTAACCATTCTTTATAAACTATCTTATCAAAACTCTTTTTAAAGGATCTTGACCATTAAATCTATGTTTTATATTTGTTTAAGCAATACTTAGTTAAAGCAGAATCACTTGGTATCTGAAACTTCCCAGGCATTTTAAATGCAAAATCTCAAAAAAATACTTTGCAGGATATTGTAGCATCATTTTCAGAATTCATACTTAAATATTAAAAACAGTGGTTTGAGTACAAAGCATTCAGAAAATATTTGTGCAATGAAATGAATTGTTTAGTGAAGTGAAGGTGATAAACAGCATGTACTAGTGGTATTAAGTACCCTGGACATAAGATACATTTCTCACTTTTACTCAAATGTTATTTAAAGATCCCATGATAAGTAAAGTACTAGAATTTTTCACTTGCCTATTGAATCTGTACTTGAATGTGACTTCCCAGTATGATTGGGGATGCCTCAGTGTCACTAAATGTGATTAGTCTTGAACTACCAAATGGCCACCAATATTCATGATAATATCATCTTTACTATTCCTCTAGTACTTGCTCCCAAATCTGTAATTAAGATTGCCTAAAGTGCCAAAGACTACAGCATATCAATTGAGATTCAAATATGCTAGCATAGCTACTTGAAGCATCTTTGGTTATCTGGAAACTATAGTGGGAATTTAAGAAAACAATAGCAGTACTTCTTTCTTAAATGTTCTTTCTAGAGATTATTCATTTTCTAGTCAGTAAAGGAATTTTAGTCACTGTTGTCCTTCATTCCTGGCTTTGATTTTATTTAAAGTGACAGGAGTTTATTTGGGGGGTAGGGAGTAGAAGAATAAAATTGGGTATATTTTCAGCTACTAGTATCCTGGGGCTTTTTCTCTTTCAATTTAAACAATTACAATCGATTCCATTCATGTAAGCACCTCTCCTTTTCTAAAATAACGATCAACATTTAGCATCCATTTGATTGGCAGTTCAGTTGTTATTTCCTCCGCATGACTCTTTCCATTTTACTCCTAGTGTTTACTAAAGGACAGGTAACCACAGGACAGTACAGGATGCTTGCCAAAAGAGGTGGATATGTCTGGGTTGAAACTCAAGCAACTGTCATATATAACACTAAGAACTCTCAACCACAATGCATTGTCTGCGTAAATTTTGTTGTGAGGTAAGCTTGGAAAATAAATATTTGGAGAAAATAAGTAATAACTCTTTTTGGATACTCAACTTTTAAAGGGAGAAAAGATTTTCAACATTGAGTTTTTTCTCATTTCTATCTGGTTATGGTTTTCAGTACTCTAATCTGTGTTTGTATGCCAGTTTTGAAAGACCCTAAAAATATTCCAGATCTATGAATTAGTTTGTTCTAGTCATACAGCTGTCAACTTGTATTATCTCACAGCAGCTATGTTATTTTTATAGAAACAATATTGGCCTTGGAATAGTTAGGTTTGTGTCGTAGCTTTATCATTTCTCCATAAACTTGAGAAAAATCTCATTTCTTTGAATTTCATCCATATTCAAGAGATGATAATATTTAATTCAAAAGGTTATATGAGAACTAAATGAAAACCTATGTGAGATTACTATAAAAGGCTGTATAATGTCATACGTGGTTCTTGAATATTCTTAAGTTCTTCCTTTAGCTGATGAACTTGTGAATGTTATAGATATCATAAACTAATCCTTCATTTGATCAGTTTCAGTAGGCAAATGCCCCCTGTTAGTTCATCTTCCACATTACCACCAGGCTGGTTTTTCCTGCTCATCTCATTTTCTTTAGAATTATTTTAAAGATCTTTTGGTCACCTCCATGATAAGGCCTCACCTACTTGCAGAACATTTCTTATCATTATCTTCTATACTCCCAGGCTTTCATAATTGTAGCCCTCTTTCTAACATCTATGGCTACCTCTCCTAGGAAGACTTTGGTCATTTGTTTTTATTTTTGCCAATTCTGACACCATCCTTTTAATGTTTTAATATTAGTGCCAAAGAGTTGGTGAGTTTCCCATTACATAAAAACCAATTACTTTGGAATGCCTTTTACCCCCTCACTGCAGTCTACCTGACAAATACTCTTTGAGGCAAGTTTCAGCTTGTAGGCCTCTCTGAAGCAAGCTGCCTCCATTTTAGCAATCACTTTGCACATTTACTGTCACACTGGTCTATAAAACTTGAGGGAAAGGGTTGGATCAAGCATGTCAAACTTGTGGGCCACGGGCCCATGTATGCAGCCCACAATGAATAGTTTTGTGGCCGAGCCAATATAACAGTATGTAAGAAACGTTTTAATAAAAATTTCATAATTAATTTTTGCAATATCCTGTTAAACATAACTAGAGGCCTGATGCACAAAATATGCACATGGGTAGGGTCTCTAGGCCTGGCTGGTGATCAGAGCATTTCGGCTGCTGGCAGGGGCCTTTGTTCCACACCACCCCCTGGTGGTCAGCACACGTCATAGCGAGCGATTGAACCTCCTGGTCTCCCAATCTAACTCCCAAGGGGACATTTTGCATATTAGCCTTTTATATATATAGATAATTAAAAATGAACTACAACATTCACTAATGACTGATTGCTAGAATTGTGTTGCATTCGTTTCCCTTATGCGCCTTACGTGCAGGTGCACCATTTCTCTCCACTAATACTAGCAGCAAACATTTTAGCAGCCGATTGCCACGTCATTAGTCTTATACTGACTTGTTTGGCATACACAACAGGAAATATTTGTTGATGCAAGGAGCAATAACATTTATATTTAAGCCAAATGAATATGGAGCTGATTATTATCCCTTTTCAACTCTCCCCCCACAGGTGATATCACCATATCATTTTCCTACCACCATAGAAAAGATGGTACCCCTCTTAGAAAGAAAGACCTGTATATATATCTTTATATTTTAGGACCATCCTTATTGCCAAAGAGTTCTTCTGTGCCAATTTCATTATATGAATCAGCATAAAAATTGGGAAGGTCTCTTTATGTCTTTCATGTACTTAACTGTTACATTTCTTTGTCACCACCACGCTTCCAAAAAGAATAGCTGAAGTTTCTTAATTGAAACCAGTCAAATATTTGAATTATCTTATACTGTAAATTTTAATAAGTCTTTATTTCATATTGGTATTTTAAACTTTGAATGAACAAGACATTAGATCAGATCTTAAAATGTTCCCTTTTCATAAAGGAGAATTTTTTAGGAGATAGGAGTCCCTTTTTCTCTACCCCCATTGTGTCAACTGCTCATTTAAGAATTACTGATCTCTCTTTTTGACAGTGGTATTATTCAGCACGACTTGATCTTCTCCCTTCAACAAACAGAATGTGTCCTCAAACCAGTTGAATCTTCAGATATGAAAATGACTCAGCTGTTCACCAAAGTTGAATCAGAAGATACAAGTAGCCTCTTTGATAAACTGAAGAAGGAACCTGATGCTTTAACTTTGCTGGCTCCAGCTGCTGGAGACACAATCATATCTTTAGATTTTGGCACCAATGGTGGGTCTTTAGTTAGTTTGTTAATTGCCTAAATTGTGTCTGCCGATTCAAGCCCATTTTAACTGAACTTGATGCTAACATTTTTTTGTTGGTAATCATTTGGATGTCATGGTCTTATATATTTCATTTTTCATAGTCTTCTTAAAAGTATTTGCTTAAATATTTTGCCTGTGTAATTTCTCAGCATTCCTGTTTTTGTCACATTGTTGGAAATTGTGCTTCCAAGTGTCCTTAAAGTATTTCTTCTCCTCACTTTAACTTTTCTCAACTACTCTGCTATTTCTATATCATACTATCATATTTTATCCACAATTTAGCAAAATTATATTGCAATATATATATAGTTGCATTAAAGGATAAATAAGCAGTCATACCAATATCAAACATTAAAAATGAAAATTGTGCCGAGACCGGTTTGGCTCAGTGGATAGAGCGTCGGACTGGGGACTGAAGGGTCCTAGGTTCGATTCCGGCAAGGGCATGTACCTTGGCTGCGGGCACATCCCCAGTAGGGGGCGTGCAAGAGGCAGCAGATCGATGTCTCTCTCTCTCTCATCGATGTTTCTGACTTTCTATCCCTCTCCCTTCCGCTCTGTAAAAAATCAATAAAATATATTTTTTAAAAAAAAAGAAAAGAAAAAGAGAAAATGAAAATTGTAATTTCAAACTAGGTTAAATTTTAGTGAAGAAACAGTTGGCATTACTGGGGTTTTTATGTCATGTCGAATAATAGAAGTTGTCAGTAGTGGATTAGAAAAATAACTCAAGACTTATGGTTATACCATAGAATCTATAAACGTTCTGATTAAGGAAAATTGGGTGACATTTTTGTTGTTTAAGTGAACTAGACAAACCTTTAGTAAGAGGGGACATATTCTGTTTGTGTTAAAATATAGATATTCTTTATAAATTGACTGACCTTTTTTTTTCCCCTGCAGACACAGAAACTGATGACCAACAACTTGAGGAAGTTCCATTATATAATGATGTAATGCTCCCTTCATCTAATGAAAAATTACAGAGTATAAATTTGGCAATGTCTCCATTACCTGCCTCTGAAACTCCAGAGCCACTTCGAAGTAGTGCCGACCCTGCGCTCAATGAGGAAGTTGCATTAAAATTAGAACCAAATTCAGAATCATTGGAACTTTCTTTTACCATGCCCCAGATTCAAGATCAGCCAGCCAGTCCTTCTGATGGAAGTACTAGACAAAGTTCGCCTGAGGTAGGTGTCATGATATAAGAAAACGATAAATTTCAGATTTTAATGTTCAGGAAAGAATGTATTTGTAGATTTTATTCAAACTTTAAGTTGACCCACATGTCATGGATTTTGTTTGTGTGCTTTTTAGCACTTTAAAATTACTGCAATAATTGTTAAGAGCTTAACTTGGACCTCAGTGGAACATGGGAAAGAACTGTCTTAACAAAAATGTAAAGGAAAAACTTAGGTTGCTCGTCTATATCAGTAAGACAGTAAAAGTCTTAAATTTAGACATCCACAGAGAAAAAACTGTGTATGCCTGTGATAGGTCTAAGCCCATACATATTACCCATTGAGTTGGAGAATTGTCCAGCAGCAAAAGGTTAAAAGAGAAAGTACTCTAAGCTCTGCCCAATTTAGTATAGTTTCCATTACTATTTTTAAATTCTCGGTAAGTATATCATGAAAATACTAAATCTTATACAGAATAAATACTTAACAGCTGTTTTTTGTTTTTGTTTTTGTTTTAAAATAAATTTTATTGATTTTTTTACAGAGCAGAAGGGAGAGGGATAGAAAGTCAGAAACATCGATGAGAGAGAAACATCGATCAGCTGCCTCTTGCACGCCCCCTACTGGGGATGTGCCCGCAGCCAAGGTACATGCCCTTGACCGGAATCGAACCCGGAACCCTTCAGTCCGCAGTCCAACGCTCTATCCACTGAGCCAAACCGGTCTCGGCCTTAATAGCTGTTTTTATGCAAGTTTTGTCACAATAAAAGTTCTCTTTAAGGGCAAGGTTGGGCTAAAATTGAAGGTATCACATAGGGTTCTATTTTTAAATCTAGAGTGCTTCAACTTCAGAGATTCCTGTATCTAAAAATATGTTCAAGAGTTGAATATGATGACTTGATAAATGAGGCACAAATAAGCTTTAATAGGTAGTAAACAATTTCATATTCAATATCTGTGGATCCAAACTGGCAAGCTAAAAGGATATTTGACATCTCATAGCCTTCTGGGTACACTTCCTAATCTCTGGTTATTTAGTTTGCCTGGCACAAAATGTTTTTTGTTTGTTTGTTTCTTTTTAATATATTTTATTGATTTTTTTACAGAGAGGGAGAGGGATAGAGAGTTAGAAACATTGATGAGCCGCCTTCTATACACCTCCCACTGGAGATGTGCCCACAACCAAGGTATATGCCCTTGACTGGAATCAAACCTGGGACTTTTCAGTCCGCAGGTCTACACTCTATCCACTGAGCCAAATCGGTTAGGCACAAAATGTTTTTGATTCATTGTGTTTTTAATCTAACAAAAAATGTTATAGTGGCCGAGACCGGTTTGGCTCAGTGGATAGAGCGTCGGACTGCGGACTGAAGGGTCCCGGGTTCGATTCCGGGATGGCTGCGGGCACATCCCCAGTGGGGGGCGTGCAGGAGGCAGCTGATCAATGTCTCTCTCTCTCATCGATGTTTCTGACTTTCTGTCCCTCTCCTTTCTGCTCTGTGAAAAATCAATAAAATATATATATATTTTTTAAAATGTTATAGTGAAGGAGAATACATAGCTATAATTTCTTGGTTAGAGTTCTTGTTCAGAACTTTAAAAAAATATGTTTTTATTTTAGGAAGGGAGAAGGAGGGAGAGAGAGAAAGAAAAATTGAATGTGAGAAAGAGACATTGATCAGTCGCCTCTTGCACACAACTTGACTGGAAATTGAACCGACAACCTTTCCGTGCACAGGACAACACTCAGGCAGCTGAGCCACACCAGCCAGGGCTTCCTGCTCAGAATTTCTAAAAGAATAGTGTGGTGAATGCAAATAAACCTACCCCTCAGAGTAGCTGTAAGATTTTTAAGTAGATCACTATAGGTGTGTGCCCTCTCAGTATAAAAGTAGATTCCAGTAAGTATATCACCTTGTTGGTGACCAGTTGGGTACCCTGTGAGAGATGAATTATTAGATGAGTTCTATTCTTTAGCATAAACATAATACATCATTTATTCTTAATTTTATTAATGACTAGAGGCCCGGTGCACAAAATTCATGCACTCGGGGGGAAGAGTCCCTCAGCCCAGACTGTACCATCTTGCAGTCTGGGAGCCCTCAGGGGATGTCTGACAGATGGTTTAGGCCAGCCATGAGCCTGGCTTCTGGCTGAGTGGTGCTCCCCCTGTGGGAGCACACTGACCACCAGGGGACAGTTCCTGCATTGAGCATCTGCCCCCTGGTGGTCAGCGCATGTCTTAGCAACTGGTGGTTCTGCTGTTTGGTCTATTTGCATATTAGCCTTTTATTATATCGGATGTTGTTATTACATATAGTCAGAAATACGTATATAGAGTTCCCCTTATCCATGGGGGGACACATTCCTAGGCCCCTAGTGGATGTCTGAAATCGTGGATAGTAATGAACCTTAATTTACCTCCTCAGCTCTGCTAGAAATGTGTCAGCAGCTTCACTGGCAGATGTAGGCTACAGTAATTGCTATATTTCATCCCTTACTTGCTTGCAGCAAATGGTTTATTTGTTTCAGGGATCTCTTGCTCTAAAATATTCATATGGTCTCAGTGCTTTCTGGCATAACACATTGCTGTCAGTTGGAACATGTTTTTGGTTCATGTCTTCTATCCATAAATTTAATGCCTTTACCATCTTAACTAAGAATTTATGCACTATGCCTGTAATTTGCAGTTTAAGATGTGACAGCAAAACTAGCATGCATTTCTTTTCCTTCACAATTTCCTGGATATAAGATTTAGTATTACTGTAGATCTTAACAACCTTAGTGTGTGTGTGTGTGTGTGTGTGTGTATATATTACTTATTAAGCCAAGAATTTATACATTTTCACTTAAAGGAAGCACTTTACAACTTCTCTCTGGCATATCCAAATTGCCAGCATCACCACTCTTGCACTTTAGACCTTATTAAGTAAAATAAAAGTTACTTTAAACATAAGCCCTGCAACACTGTGACAATGGATCTGAATAACCAACATGGCTACTAAGTGACTAATGGGTAGATAATGTATATAGTGTAGATATCCTGGACAAAGGGATGATTCATGTCCGTGGCAGGACATAGTAGGACAGTGCAAGATTTCATTATACTACTCAGAACAATGCAAAATTTAAAATTACGAATTGCTTTTGGGATTTCTTATTTGATGTTTTCAGACCTGAGTTATCCACAGGTAATTAAGAAACTGCAGAAAGTGAAGCACTAAATAAGGGGAAGCTATTGTTTTAGCAAAAATTGTTAAAAGTGTAAGGTCAAAAATTTAACTTTTCACTAGTTAGGCAAAATTTGATAGAACAAATGGACTTTGTTATGTATTCTCTGAGATCTGATTGGAGAATTCTAACAACTAGCAAAATACAGAGGCTTATTCTGGGAAAGTGAATACATTTAATTCCTTTTACAGCCTACCAGTCCCAGTGAGTATTGTTTTGATGTTGATAGTGAAATGGTCAATGAATTCAAGTTGGAATTGGTTGAGAAACTTTTTGCTGAAGACACAGAGGCAAAGAATCCATTTTCTACTCAGGTATATGAATCTGTTTATTATATTTTACATTAATCTTTATTAAATTTTTCATTTAATGACTGAGTTTAACTTGTTTTTCTTTTGTAAGATGTGGCCATTGTAAAAATGCATACATTTGTTGTTCTATAGGACACTGATTTAGACTTGGAGATGTTAGCTCCTTATATTCCAATGGATGATGATTTCCAGTTACGTTCCTTTGATCAGTTGTCACCATTGGAAAGCAGTTCTACAAGCCCTCAAAGTGCAAGCACAGTTGCAGTATTCCAGCTGACTCAAACGGAAGAACCACCTGTTACCACCACCACTACCACTGCCATCACTGATGAATTAAAAACACTCACAAAAGATGGTATGGAAGACATTAAAATATTGATTGCATCTCCATCTCCTACCCATGTACCTAAAGAAACTTCTAGTACCACAACATCACCATATAGTGATAATCGAAGTCGGACAGCCTCACCAAACAGAGCAGGACAAGGAGTTATAGAACAGACAGAAAAATCTCATCCAAGAAGCCCTAACGTGTTATCTATCACTTTGAGTCAAAGGTATTTATTTATATGTAACATTAAAGTTATAGTTCTTTGATTTTTTTAGAAAATGTGTATGATGCTAAATTATTTATAAACGTAGCAAACTTTCTGATGTATATTCTTTAAAGTACATTAAATTGATATACAAATTTTGAACTTAGAATAAGCAATCTAGGAACTATTTCTAAATTAGCTTATGTATTTATTTTCTCTAAAATAGTAATATCACCTATTTGAATGTAGGATCTTCTAATGCCTCCAAAAATAAAATCTAGCCAGTGAGTTCTATAAATGTACAAAAACTGGGTTGGGGTGTGTGTGTGTGTGTGTGTGTGTGTGTGTGTGTGTGTGTGTGTGTTGATTTCAGAGAGGGAGAGAGAGAGAGAAACATCAATGATGAGCCAAAGCCGGTTTGGCTCAGTGGATAGAGCATTGGCCTGCGGACTAAAAGGTCCCGGGTTCGATTCCGGTCAAGGGCATGTACCGTGGCTGCGGGCACATCACCAGCAGGCGGTGTGCAAGAGGCAGCTGATCGATGTTTCTCTCTCATCGATGTTTCTGACTTTCTCTCTCTCTCTCTTCCTCTCTGTGAAAAATCAATTAAAAAAGAAACATCAATGATGAGAGAGTATCATTGATTGGCTGCCTCCTGCATGCCCCCTACTGGGAATCGAGCCCACAACCCAAGCATGTAGTTTTGCTGTTTGTAACTCAAAAACTTAAATATTAGCCTTTCCTTGACTGGAATCAAACCCAGGACCTTCCAGTCCCACAGTCCAACACTCTATCCACTGAGCCAAACCAGCTAGGGCTGGCTTGGTTTCTTATGGTTGGTTAAATTAGGCTAGTTTATCTTTATTGCTTCTGTTTCATGGAGCACTTTTTAAGCCTGAAAAAAAGTCTTTCTACTTATGGGTATTTCCAATTCCACAGTGAGCCTGATAGTCTTCAGTCCTCAGTATTCAGTATATATTTATAAGACTTTAAAAATAATTTATGTATAGTTATAATTGCCTTTACTTTTTTTAATGCATTTTCACTGATTTCCAAGATGAAAGGAGAGAGGAGAGAGAGAAAAAAATATCGATGAGAAAGAATCATTGATTGGCTGCCTCCTGCAGGCCCATACTAGGGACTGAGCCTGCAACCCACATGTGGCCTGACTGGGAATCAAACCCGTTACCTCCTAGTTCATAGGTCAATGCTCAACCACTGAGCCACACCAGCCAGGAATATTTTTCATTACTTATTTATAGAACAATATATTTTATAGGTTAAATATGGTTTTAAGAGCTACAGCAGGAATCTAAGCCTGATTTTATGACATTGCTTCTGTGGAGTAAATTTGAGCAAATATCTGTATACCAAACACATTATAAATTACTAGAGGCCTGGTGCATGAAATTCATGCATGGGTAGGATCCCTAGGCCTGGTCGGTGATCAGGGCTGATCTGTGGGGCAACCAGTGGGGCAACTGGGGGATCCTGCTGGCACCCACCTTGGCTGGGGCTTGTGGACTGGGGGCAGCTCCTGCGTCGAGCTGAAGGAGTAGTCGGTGTGTGTCATAGTGATCAGTTGTTCTGCTCATTCTGCTGTTTGGTCAATTTGCATATTAGGCTTTTATTTACATAGGATACTTTCTGTATATAATTTGTAATGGGATTTAACCTGTTTTAAATTTAAAACTTTAATTACAGGAAATAAGTTTTAGCTAGTCAGTGGGGCAGTAGTGTGTATAGGAGAGAAATTATTTTTCTATTGTGCCTAGACTGATCCAGATATCAATGCAATGGGAAAAGGCACTGCCATAGCCAGGGCTCATGGCATATTGCTTCTGCCTTGCATCATAGCTTTGACCTAGAGTGCTGGGGGAGGCCTTTTCCTAGACCTAAGAAAAGATCTTGGAGCTTTAGATTTTAAAAGGAGCATTTTATATTACTTTATAAACTACCATGTTACCAACTGACTTTAAAACTTAAACTCTGAGTTCCTGTAGGGCAGCGGTCACCAAACTTTTGGACCTTACCACCAGTTGGTGACCACTGCTTTAGGGCAATGACAGTGTCTTGTTGGCATTTTAGTGGCATTAATACTAAATTCAGTATCTGTCATGTACTAGCTAGTCAATAAATGGTTAGCGTGTGGATAGATGAATAAATATCCTCTATAATAATAAAAGCATAATATGCTGATTAGACCAGACAGCCAAACATCCTTCCAGATAAAGCTGCAGCGGCTGTAAGGGCTGAGGGCAGTCATCCACGGTGGCTGGCAGTGGCAGCAGCAACAACAGCAGCAGGAGGGTGATGGGGGCGCAGTGCCTTCCCCTGATCGGCCCTGTTCCACTCGCAGAGGGAGGCCAGATTGCGGTTTAGGCCCGCTCTGGACCTAAACCATCAGTAGGACATTCCCTTAGGGCTCCCACACTGAGATGAGGGGCAGGCCAGGCTGAGGGACACCTCCTCTCCCCGTGCACGAATGTTTGTGCATCGAGCCTCTAGTAGTAATATAATGGTGATTACAATGATCTGTTTACAGTTTAATATAACTGTATTAGCTACAAGAGACTATGGATATTCAGTTTTCTGAACAACTGTATACTTGTAAAAACCAAAGTCTTAGTATCAAATCATGTTAGCATTTTTTTTTACATTAGTTCCACTATAGTATGCACTAAATACCTTACGAGATGAATTTTATGAACTATATGGAGGCTTTTTCATTACTAATTCTCTAGGTTATTACTCACAAAATCAAAGTTCTGTACTAAGCCAGGCAGCTTTACAGCAAAGATTAAAGATAACCATTAGCCGAGACCGGTTTGGCTCAGTGGATAGAGCGTCGGACTGCGGACTGAAGGGTCCCAGGTTCGATTCTGGTCAAGGGCATGTACCTTGGCTGCGGGCACATCCCCAGTAGGGGCGTGCAGGAGGCAGCTGATCGATGTCTCTCTCTCATCGATGTTTCTGACTTTCTATCCCTCCCCCTTCCGCTCTGTAAAAAAATCAATAAAATATATTTTAAAATAAAAAATAAATAAAGATAACCGTTAAAAATACTGCTACTGCCCTGGCTGGTGTGGCTCAGTTGTTGGAGCATTGTCCCATACACCAAAAGGTGACGATGTTTCTTTCTCACATGGATGTTTCCCTTTCTCTGTCTCTCCCCCTCCATCCTTTCCTCTCTCTAAAGTCATTTTTTTTAAAAGTACTACTGAGGTGATATTTATACTATGCACTGAATTATACTTCATAAAGATAATACAGCTAAGTAAGAATTCAAAAACCTGCCTGTCTGTATATTGGAGGTTTTATAAAACTGCATGTAGGAAGGAGCTAAGAGTAATATATTACCTACCCATATATATTCTCAACTATATGTGAAACAGAGCAAGGAGCCATTTATGATTAATGTATTGATGGGGGAGTTCTTGAAGACAAAGTAGCTATGATAAAATTGATGTATTTGACCCACCAAATAGTTCTTCACTATTTAATACTAATTTTAGGTGCAGGTTTGATAACATGCCAATACTGGAGGCAAATTGACTTAGTAGGAAGATCACTGGGGGGGCATGAGTCTAAAGAGATCTAGAATGTATTTCCATATCCACAACTAATTAGCAGTGGGACTTTGAGATAGTTATCTAACAGGCCTCAGGTTTCTCATTTATAAAACGGGTATTATATATGTATGTTACTGTCTTTGGGATTGGAGTGAAATGAAAATAAACTAAACGTGAAATGTTTTATTAACTGAAAATGCTATGCAAGAGTGAAATTAATTTTGTATCACAGTAGTCCCAAGATTATATGAATTATATTAGATGGAATGAAAGGCCAATATTTAAGTTTTTGACTTAAAAAATATCAACCTAGTTCACTTCTATAAATAGGGAAATGCAAATTTTAAGTTATTTTGTTTCAAAAATTGAGCTTTGGCATTAAGTGTCTGCCCCCTGGTGGTCATTGTGCTCCCACAGCCAATCTCCCATGGTCCCTCCCTCCAGCCAGCCGGCCCCTATCAATCCCAATTGGTCCCAATCACCAGCCAGGCCAAGGGACCCTACCGGTGCATGAATTTGTGCACCAGGCCTCTAGTATAAATATATTTTGTTGGAAAAAGCTATTTGAATAGTTCTTTAAAATAATAATAAAACAACCATATGTTTATTTAAATTTTTTTTCAGAACCACTGTTCCTGAGGAAGAACTAAACCCAAAGATATTAGCTTTGCAGAATGCTCAAAGAAAACGAAAAATAGAACATGATGGTTCACTTTTTCAAGCAGTAGGAATTGTAAGTGTAAGAGCATGTGTTTGCTTTTTCTAGTCTAGCTAATGTTCTATTTATAAGTTACATAGATTTAGTATTTCTTCTAAATACTAAAGTTTATTTTTAAAATTAAACTGATCTTTTTTTCACCTTGTACACTCTCTTAAAAACAAAAACAACAAATACATTCTCGGTGCGAGAATTTCGAATAATACAGATGTAAAAATACACATGAGTAAAAAGTGATGTTCTCCCCTTATTCCACCCAACATTACCACCAGTCTTGTTCTCTTCCATTTAAGTTAATTTCCCCTTCTTATTCCCAAAACACAATAGTTTTATTTTTAAGTCAATGTTTGTGAAACCCATACCAATATTTTAAATTAACTTGGTTAACTGGGAAGAATTTATAGAGAAGTTGTTAGCTATAATGTATGGCAAATGAATGTCTTGATCATAGTAGTGGTAAAAGAAAGAATTAAAAACAACTAGGGGTAGTATTTGTTTTAAGAAACCTGCCTTCTCCATGTTATTAAACTTTCATTGATATCATAGTTTTTTGTTTGTTTGTTTTTTAAACAACAGTAAAATTGAAGTAAGTTTCCTCTTTTTAGGGAACATTATTACAGCAGCCAGATGATCGTGCAACTACCACATCACTTTCTTGGAAACGCGTAAAAGGATCCAAATCTAATGAACAGAATGGAATGGAGCAAAAGACTATTATTTTAATACCCTCTGGTTAGTTTATTCTTCTTGTCCTGAATATCAATAGGTGAATTATATGGCTTTTTATTTAGGAGCTTTGTTCTAAGTGAGAGTGGTTTTCATTCCATACCAAGATTAAAAAGCAAGGTAGCATTTTATCTAATGTCTGTAACAGTTATTTCAAGATGGAACTTTTATTTTTTTAATAGTTATATTTGATATGTCTATATCTATACTAATAAAAGGGCAATACGTTAATTAGATCAGACATCTTCTGGATGACATTCCAGACATCCTTCCAGACAAAGCCATGATGGTGGTCCCGGGGCAGAGGTGCATAGAGGCGATTAGGCTGGCCGGGGAGAGCAGTTAGGGGGATCAGGCCAGCAGGGAAGAGCAGTTAGGGAGATCAGAACAATAGAGGAGAGCAGTTGGAGGATCAGGCCGGCAGGCAAATGAGCAGTTAGGAGCCGGCAGTCCCATATAGCAAGAGGGATGTCCAACTCCTGGTTTAGGGCCTATCTTGTAGGAATCGGGCCTAAACTGGCAGTCAGACATCTCCCAAGGGGTCTCAGATTAGAGAGGGTGCAGGCCAGGGTGAGGGACCCCCCTCCTGCACGAATTTTGTGCCCCAAGCCTCTGGTATAATACTGAATAGAAGCTGAACTTTGTAAATGTTTATGCTTTTTTCTAAATTGATTTAGCACTCCTTTGTCCTTCCTTGTATCCTGTAAACATTTATGACATAGCACCAGTAACACTTGATTGCACTTACTTGTTTACATAGCGATGGTTTACACCATAGACTAAAAACCCTTCCAGAAAGAGTTTATTTGCCTTATGTTCCTACTGCCTAGTGCATAGTGGGTGTCTAATAATAATCATTAACTAGATGAATGAATATTTGGATATCTCTTTGTTTTCCAGACTTAGCATGTAAACTCCTTGGGCAATCAATGGATGAGAGTGGATTACCACAGCTGACCAGTTATGATTGTGAAGTTAATGCTCCTATACAAGGCAGCAGAAACCTACTGCAGGGTGAAGAATTACTCAGAGCGCTGGATCAAGTTAACTGAGCTTTTTCATAATCTCATTCCTTTATTTTGGACACTGGTGGCTCATTACCTAAAGCAGTCTATTTATATTTTCTATATCTAATTTTAGAAGCCTGGCTACAATACTGCACAACTCTGTTAGTTCAGTTTTGATCCCCTTTTTACTTAATGCCAGATCACAGACAACACATTTTCACAGTTCTTTGGTATTTAAACCATTGCATTGCAGTAGCATAATTTTTAAAATGCACCTTTTTATTTATTTATTTTGGGCTAGGGACCTAGTTTGTCCCTTATCGAATTATTTTTAATAAGATGCCAATATAATCTTTTAAGAAGACAGTAACCTTTCATCATGATCAGCTTGAAAAATTTTTACTCAGTTTTTCACATTTACATAAACAATAGTGTTTTGCCAGCAGTACATGGTAGCCTCAATTGCACAATATATTTTCTTAAAAAATACCAGCAGTTACTCATGCAATATATACTGCATTTATAAAACTAGTTTTTAAGAAGAACTTGTTTTTGGCCTATGAAATTGTTAAACCTGGAACATGACATTGTTAATCATATAATGATTCTTAAATGCTTGTATGGTTTATTATTAAATGGGTAAAACCATTTACATGATATAGAAAGATGCATATATCTGGAAGGTATGTGACATTTATTTGGGTAAAATTCTCAATTCAGAGAAATGAACTTGATGTTTCTATAGTCACTTTGCCATCTCAAAAACAAAACAATACCCTACCTGTAGTTGTGGAAATTTATGCTAATATTGTGTAATTGATATTAAACCTAAATGTTCTGCCCACCCTGTTGGTATAATGATGTTTTGAGCAGATTGTGTACAAACAAACAAATCATGCTTTGTTAGCAAAATTACCTAGTATGTTAATTTGCTCAAAATTTGATGTTTGGTTTTATGCACTTTGTCGCGATTAACATCCTTCTGTTTTCATATAGATTTCAATAATTGAGTGATTTTAGAGGTATTATTTTAGAAATATATAGTTGTCACAGTAAATAACTTGTTTTTCTATGTGCATTGTACAAAATTTTCATTCCTTTTGCTCTTTGTGGTTGGATCTAACACTAACTGTATTGTTTTGTTACTTCAAATAAACATCTTCTGTGGACCAGGCCCTCCTTGATCAGCTTTTATGTTAATGTTTATTTCAATACCTCCGACTCCTAAAATTGTTTGCCAAAAGTTTAAGTATTTACCCAGATTACATTGGCATGGATTAGTTATTTCAAGTAAAATCTATAATAATAAAAGCATAATATGCTAATTAGACCATACGACCTTCCTGACGAAGCCAGGGCTGTGAGGGAAGCCCAGGTCCCAGGAGACAGAGGGAAGCGGGGGGGGGGGGGGGGGGGGGGGGGGGGGCTGCTCTTGCATGAATTTCGTGTGTCAGGGCTCTATTAATTTTAATATTTTAATATGAATGGGATGGGTGAGACAATCCTAAACATATAGTAACATAGTGTTGTAAGGGCTAGAGTGTCCTCTAAAGATTTCTGCCCCTGGCCAGATAACTCAGTTGGTTAGAGCATCATCCCAAAACACCAACAAGATTGTGGGTTCAATCCCAGGTAGGCACACATATAAGAATCAATCAATGGATGCATAAATAAGTAGAACAGCAAATCAATTTCTCTCCATTCCTCTCTCATATCAACTAAAAAAAATTTTTTTTAAATAATAAAGATTTCTAATCTATCTCCTTTAGACCTCAAATAGTAAAACGATTTGTCTTAAGCCCTAAACGTAACAAATGCCAGACAAGAGATTTAAGCTTAGGTCTTCTGACTCTTTTTTTTTTTTTTTATATATTTTATTGATTTCTTTACAGAGCAGAAGGAAGAGGGATAGAAAGTCAGAAACATCGATGAGAGACATCGATCAGCTGCCTCTTGCACGCCCCCTACTGGGGATGTGCCCACAGCCAAGGTACATGCCCTTGACTGGAATCGAACCCGGGACTCTTCAGTCCGCAGTCCGACGCTCTATCCACTGAGCCAAACCGGTCTCGGCTCTTCTGACTCTTAATACGAAACAGAACTAACCTTGTTTTTGTTTTGATGATACTGTATATTTAAATTTTTTAAAATAGCTTTATTTTTCTTCCATATATATATACATTTATGAAATTGCTATTATTTTCTGACTAAAAGTAATACATTCTCAATTTTTCAAAAGCATAAAAAGGCCCTAACTGGTTTGGTTCAGTGGATAGAAGTCACAAGTTTGATTCTGGTCAAGGGCATGTACCTTGGTTTCAGGCACATCTCCAATAGGAGGTGTGCAGGAGGCAGATCGGTGTTTCTCATCAATGTTTCTAACTATCCCTTTCCCTTCCTCTCTGTAAAAAATCAATAAGATATATATTTAGGGGGGTGGGAGGGCTGGGAAGTCAATGGGGGGAGGGAAACATGTACTACTATTTGTAATACTTTAAACAATAAAAAAGTATCACAAAAAAATCCTATCTAATAAAAGAATAATATGCAAATTTGTACCTTTGCCATGCCCACAGCCATGCCTACCAGGCAATCAGGAGCAAATTATGCAAATAAACCCCAACTAAGATGGTTGCCACCACTGAGAGCAGGAGGAAGGCTTGGGTTTCCCCAGCAACAGAGGAGGTCGGCCTCCACTCAATGTTACAAAGTTTCAATTATAAAAGATATAGAAATGGTGGCAGCCACTGAGCTGGAGAGAACAGAGGCTTGGGTTTCCCTGGCAACAGAAGAAGCCAAGCTATCAGTCTGCAGTTGCTGGCCTAGGCCTCCACTCTAAGCTACAATGTTTCAAACAGAAATGGCAGCCACTTGGCTTCGCTCCAGACTACAAAGTTTCAATTGTAGACATAAATTAATCCCAGATACCAGGGCCTCTGCTTGGGTCCCTGGGGGGTGTGGCCGGCCTGCAAACCTCCACAGGCCCTTCGCCCAGGCTGCCCCTCACCCCCAGGGAACCCCCACCCTGATGTGGGACACTCTAGGGCAAACCAGCTGGCCCCCACCCATGCACCCGGCCTCTATCCTATCTAATAAAAGAGAAATTTGCAGATTGACCATCACTCCAATACACAAGAGGGCTGCCCCCATGTGGACACAAGATGGCCAGCAGGGGAGGGCCATTGGAGGTTCCAGGCCCTGCAAGGGAGGGCAGTTGTGGGCAATCAAGCCTGCAGGGTAGGGCAGTTAGGTGTGACCAGGCCAGCAGAGGAGAGAAGATGGGGGCAAACAGGCTGGCAGGGGAGCAGTTAAACATCAATTAGGCTGGCAGGGTAGTGGTTAGCAAGTGATCAGGCTGGCAGGAAGAGGCGGTTAGGGGCAATCATGGAGGCAGGCAGGTGAGCAGTTTGGAGCCAGCAGTCCTGGATTGTGAGAAGTATGTCCGATTGCCCATTTAGGCCCGATCCTACCAGGCAGTCAGACATCCCTCAAGGGGTCCCAGATTGAAGAGGGTGCAGGCTGGGCTAAGGGACATCCCCCGCCCCCTGTGCACGAATTTTGTGCATCGGGCCTCTAGTACATATATTTTTTTAAAAAGCATAAAAATATTTAAAAGAAGCAGAAAAATCATTGTGAATCCCTGTACGGAGAAATAACTGCAAATTAACTTTTATGGAAAAATTATATAGGTAATGCCAGATCTTAGATACTCTCTATAGGCTGAGGTTATAGGAACAAAATATCCTGAACAAAATAAGCCACATATCTTAGGGAGCTGTTTTTATCTTAAAAATGAAGAAAATGTGATTTCAGTTACATGGAATTTTGGGAACAAAAGTTTACTAAAAGTCCAATATTTGGGGGCACATGTATACTTCACTATAAATATTATGATCCAAGTTCTTGTGTAATTACAGCTAGTACTAGAGGGGGTACTTCAGAATAAAGTAGTTTAATATTTCCAGGTTGAAATAATAAATTATTTTCCTGATAGCAAGTTATCTTGAGTTGAAAACTAGAAGTTGATGTAGTTTTCAAATATTAGTAAATGGTCAGATTATTAGAAAATGACTTGTTAGAGCAATGTCCTTTTAAAGGACAGTAGAGCCTATGGAAGAAACAAGCACCTCTGGTCACCCCAAAACCAAACCCTATGGAGGGCTTGAGGCTGAAATAGCAGAAATAGCCCTTCCTTCCCAGCATTCATTGTTTTCTCTCTCCCTCTCTCACAATCACAGACTTTTAAGTATCTCTATCTATGAAGTATAACCTTACCCTAACAATTATAATTCTACTACAGGCCTGGTGCATGAAATCCCTCAGCCCAGCCTGCACCCTCTCCATTCTGGGACCCCTCAGGGGATGTCCGACTGCCAGTTGTAATCTAGGACTGCTATGTCCTAACTGCTCACATGCCTGCCTGCCTGCCTGGTTGCTCCTAACTGCCTCTGCCTGCCAGCCTGGTCCCCCCCAACTGCTCTCCCCTGGCGGCCTGGTCACCCCAACCGCCTCTGCCTCGGTCCCCTGCTACCGTGGCTTTGTCCAGAAGGATATCCAGAAGATGTCTGGTCTAATTAGCATATTACCCTTTTATTCGGATAGATAATAGCTCTTCTCCTCTTAATATTCCTGACCCCTCCCTATGCATGCCTACTTCCCGTTCTCTGGTACTGCTATGAATGAATGACCATTGTATTATTTTCACACTTGAAGAAAATATGGTAAAGAATTCAGTGTCCTTTCTTTGCTCATGTGTTCTAAAGTCTCATTATTAACCTTGGAACTGGAAATAGTTCTCCAGACAGCCTAGCACTGCTTGGTGAAATGACACAAAGACTAGGAATTAAATGAAGCTAACATCTCTTAAGTATTATATGTTAGACTTTGGGCTAAGCGTTCTGCATGTTATCACACAATCTTATTATTGAATTAGTACTTGCATCTCGTTCTGTAATGAGAAAATAGTCTTGAAGAGGTGGCCTAAGGTTCAGAGCATTTGAGCTGGCCATCAGTAATAGCGGCTGGTGCTAACCACCTTGCAGTGTTCCTCCAGAACATACCCTTTTTCTCATTAACTTTAAAAAGCAAACAGGAAAAAACAATGGGGTGTAGGGAACTGAAGGTACCTGTCTCTCGAAGGTAATAAAACCATACAGAGCTTTGAAGAAATGTCCTAAGAGGAATGGCAAGACAAATGGAAATTAATAAGAGTGGTATTTTGACATGCTATTTAGCTGGGCTTTAGTTTGAACTACAGGTTCAAAAAATAGTCTGAATTATGCCTCCATAATGTCCGGTTATGGAGACATTATCAGGTAAATGAGATAATGTCTGAAAAGAACGACAGCAAACTAACCTGCCATAGGAATGTACGGTCCAGTCCTCCCAGAACCTTTCGGCTTGTTTTCTAATAAGTTTGTATAACCTCACAATTATTGCAAATATTTCTCCCTTTTTCTTTGTTTCATTGCAAATCTTGATTTCCCCTAAAACCTCTAAAACACAAAAAGGATGGACTTAAAGTTACTGGCTTCACAGAATCTAAAAAATTATAAAAGTTCCAATTTACATTGTAGCAACATCAAAAACAAGTTGCAAAGAATATGGAGTTTTAAAAAACAACAACAATGGAGTTTGGTTAAATAAAACCCTTGCAAGCATACCGCTAGCTGGAACCAACAAAAATGTGAAGAAAATTTTTACTGGGGTGTTTTCTTAAGTCTGCCACTTGCCACTTTGCTCCTATTTCATCCCTCTACATAGCGCTGAACCCGTCGTCCCCACAGCATTTTACAGAGAAGCAGTTCAATCTGCAGAACTGATACGAAATAGTCTACCTATGAGATCAACGCTGCTCCTCGCCACAAACTTGAACGCCTCCTGGAGCTTTGTTGTGTTCACACCTTTCAGAGGTTTGGGCATAATTTTTATTCTTACCTGTAATGGACGGTTTTACCCAAGACGCTGCTCAGACACCCGATCTCCTCGTAATATTTTATTTCCTTTATTCCCTTGTCTTGGCTCCATTCCTGCCGGGAGAGAAAAGGCAGGTGCCTGAGAGCGGCAATGACCGGACCCTCGGCAGGAAAACACCGAGGTGCGGAAGGGACCGGGCATCCCTGTGGTTCCCGGTGCCCCGGTACCAACGACTTAAGGATGCGAAACTCGAGCCTCAGGGCGAAACTGCCCCGCCCCGCCCCGCCCCCCGACTGCGGGCCCCGCCCCGGTACGTGCTGGGCCGCAGCACCGCAGCCGGCCCCCCGCCCCCAGCTCCGCGCCCCCTGGGGTTGCGGCCAGCGCCGGTCCCCCGCGTCTGCTCCCGGCTGCTGCCTACGTGTGTGAGCGCATGTTGGGAGGCCGGCGGGGACAGGAGGGGCCGGCGCTGCCCGTTGTCATCCGTGACTTGTCCAGTTCTGGTGCCCAGCTCTGCCCCACACTTGTTTTCTGGATGGGCGGGCGGGCGGGCGGGCGGGCGGGCGGTCGGGGCGGAATAGGTGTTGCCGTGGAACTGTCTCTGAAATGGCCAATCTGGTGCTTTGGGGTGTGAAGCTGTGCTTTGCAGGATAGAAACATAGCTGAGGTCTCCTACAGGTTGGACCTTGGTTACTTATATAACTTGTTTAATGTCGTCTACTAATTTGATCAAAAAATAGGAGTTAAATATACTCCCCTTAAGGCACCCAAAGACGGTTTATTTTAAATAAAGCACTCTGAGGTGTCTCAGGTGAAGGAAATGGAAACTTTAGCTGTCTCATGTGTTTTTTGTTGTTGTTGTTGTTGATTTGCTTTTCGTGGATTTCGTTGTTGTTGTTGTTTGTCTTTTTGTGTTTTGTTTTGTGCCTGCACCTTACTGAGGCCGGATATTGGGAGTTCTCTGGGAAAGATAATCTTGATGGACAGAAAGGAGGTGAGTTTATGGATTCAGAAAAGCTTGGGGCTCTAAATTTTGTATTAGGATTGTGACGTTTGTTGTAAAGTACAAAGGTAGGTATTGTTTAGAAAAAAATAACCTCACCTCTGCATAGTCACGGGTGACTGCAATATACATTTTATTGTAAATTATTTTCTTAGGGAAAATTTATTGTTTATGGGTTTTCAAATAGCATTTCTTAGAAAGTAATGGTCGATTTCTAAAAAAGTAGTCAAGGTGTCTTAATTATATATTTTACTAATAAAAACTGATCGGTAGCCTCAATCATGGTGTGTTTGGTTGCGAAGGTACCATATAAGGAGAGTGATAAACTCTTTGGGCTTTATGAATACTTAATAAATCATTATAAAATGGTCATTCTCCGCAGAGAAGAACAAGCTGGGGTGTGTGTGGGGATGGGGGATGAGGGGATTGTGCAGTGTTCAATCACAATGGGCGATTCCTTTTAAAACATTGAGAAAGCATATAGCCTAGCAAGTAAACTAGACTCTGTTAAGTCAGATCTATTTTTTAGAGATTTTGAAATAGTAAAACATTAAAGAAACATTATTTTAGGTAGATATCCCTCTCCAGATATTGCTGAATAATATTTGGTCTTCGAAATAGATTTCAGTGTTTCTACACACAACCGCAGTGACAAACTAATAGGAGCCCTTAACTAGCTGCAGGGTGAGCCATTATAAACTTTTGCCTCACTGTCTGGTTTGCTGGTAGAATATTTAAAGCAGAAAAACTAATCAACATGACCTGCTAAAACTGCAAATCACAGTGAGGAGCCCAGCTTAACCAATACGTCTCTGGGCAAATTCAACTGCCAATATTTGCTTTCCCTGCAAACTTGAGCTTTCTACTCTACTGCTTATTTTTTACCTTCTCTGATCATTTATGTATCTTATCTCCCCTACTAAACTCATAGTTCCATCAGAGCATGCTTCCCATCTGATTCATCTTTGTTACAAAAGTCTCCTGTTTGCAAGGAATTCATGTGACATGGGGATCAGAGAAGAATTACTATCAGAGTTGCAGAGTAGGGAATACAGGAGCATGTTAGACAAAAACCTTCACTGCCCAAAACTTTTGTGAAGGAGTTTATTGAGCCCTACGCCAGCCACATGGCCAGGTCCTGGGACATACAGTCTAAACCAGTGGCAGCAGGGCCAGATGGAAAATGCACACATGTCTGCCATTCTGGAGCTGATGGAAGGAACCCTTTTATACAGTGAGTGTAGGGAAAAGAGATGTAAGTTGTTTTTGTAAGAATTGACATTGACTGCAGATACAGGGGTGGGGTGAAGAAAAGATGAAGCAGAAGCAGTTCTAGGATAGGTGCCTAGTCCATAAGGAAGAAATATTTACTAACTTTTTAAAAATTATTAGTTGTGGGCAAGAATCTGAAAGTTCATGCATAAAGAAGGACCTGAGGTGTCTGGTTGGTTCAAAGTTTCAACAAACATTCAGGAATGTGAAGAGTTTTGCTTAGTTTTAGCACACATATTAGCTGAGTGCTTCCATTGTCTCCACTCTCCAATCTACCGCCATTTAATTTAGGACATTGCAGAATTTATCTCTTGCCAACCATCTTCTAGCTCTCCCAGTGAAACCCATTCAATGAACAATTACTGAGGGCTGAGTGCGTCCAAGATGTTTGCTTTGCACTGAATGTTTGTGTCCCCTCAAATTCATATGTTGAAACTTAACCTCCAAGATGGTTATTAGGAGGTGGGGGGCCTTTTGAAGGTGATTAGATAATGAGGATGGAGCCTTCATGAAGGGAATTCATCTACACTAATCTGAACAAATAAAAGAGAAACATGCAAATGGACCATCATTCTGCTACAACCCACCAGGCAATCAGTATGCAAATTAACCCAACAAAGTTGGCGGCAGCCACGGAGCTGGAGTGAACAGGAGGCTTGGGTTGCCAAGCCAAGCTTCCTGCCCACCCTGGCTGTCTCTTGCCTCCACTCAAGGCTACAAAGTTTCAATTATAGAAGAGAAATAAATCTCATATATCTGCTTCTAGCCAGCCCCGGCCTCTGCTCAAGGAGGTGCTGAAAAAAAAAAAAAAGAAAGAAAGAAAAAAGGAGAGGCTGGTAGCTTGGGTTGCTGGAGGGTATGTCAGCCTGAAAACAGCCCTCAGCCCCTCACCCAGGCTGGCCATGCACCCCAGCGGGGACCCCCACCCTGAAGGGACTGTGGCCAGCCTGAAAACAACCCTCAGCCCCTCACCCAGGCTGGCCACACCCCATGGTCTGTAAATGGGCAGTTGAACATCTCTTGAGGAATCCCAGATTGGAAAGGGTGCAGGCTGGGTCTGAGGGACACGCCCCCATGCACGAATTTGATGCACCAGACCTCTAATGCCCTTATAAAAGAGGCTCCAGAAATTTCCATTGCCCCTTTAGCCATGTGGAGATGCAATGAGAGAGAATCATTCATCAGCTGCCTCCTACATGCCCCACACTGGGGATGAGCCCACAAACTAGGCATGTGCCCTGACTGGAATCAAACCGTAACCTCTTGGTTCATGGGTCCACACACAACCACTGAGCCACTTCAGCTGGGCCCTAGGCTTCTCTACCATATGATAATACCTCTGCTAAAGAATAAAAACAGCACCCCCTGCAATCAGAGAAATGGTGAAAAGTATAAAATACTACTCCATATCTAGCTCTAGGGATAAGGTAGGAGGGGGCGTGTACTCAGCCAATTTAGCCACATATTCAATAAGTGTACTGTAAAATAATTTTTTCTGTTAAGCACTGTGCTAGATGTAGCACAGGGGTGGGTGGGTGTTGGGGAGACATTTACAAAACTTCTCAAGAGTGCTGGCAGAAGACTGCTAGGGCTGCAAGGAGAGAGCCACCCAGCTCCCTGTGTGGTTCTAGGCTGTGAGAGCAAGAGTCCAGTTCATTTCCCTAGTAATCGCTCTTTGGGTCCTCAGGCCACCAGGGGCTGGACTGAGGCTCAGAACTGTTTTTCCCTAGCTATAAAAGTTGACTTTTGTCCCTCAGCCCCTTAAACGTAGAGTGATAATAGGGGTAAGGCCAATTTTCACAAGCCGGCCTAATGTCTACCTAATTCCTTCTTGGGCTCACGAGACACTTGAGATACGCACCTCTTCAAAGGAATGAAAAGGAGTGAGTGATTTTAATCCTGTATTAACAGAGTTGAAGGCTACCCGCCCGCGCACGCGCAGTAAGCGCCGAGGACCAGCGCCTGATCGAGCTGGAGGTGGAGCTAAAGGAGCCGGATATGACGTCACGGAGCGCGTGCAGTGTCACGCCGTAGAAGGCGTGGGTTTCCTCGGCGACCACCGCTGGCTGCACCGCCCGCGGGGCGTCCCGGCTTTGCAGGCATGGGGGCCCCTCCAGGCCTGCAGGCCGACTACGAGGAGCTGCTCAGCCGCTTCCAGGACACGGACAGCGTGCGCTTCGAGGACTTCTCGGAGGTCTGGAGGAGCATGAAGTTTGCGAACATCTTCTGGTGGGTGTTTCCCTCCGCTCCCGCCTCTCCCCGCGGCTGCTCGGAGGCGGTGTAGGCAGTTGCAGCCCTCCTCTCTCCCCCTACCTCCCGCCTCCGGGGGCCGCACCTGTGAAGGGCTCGGAGCCCTGGCAGTCTCCGAAATCCGCCTCCACTTCTCCCGGGGGTCCCCGTCGGTGGTCCGGCCACGCGCTTTCCTCGGGCGATTTCGTTGGCTTCGGTTGCATCCTTTTGCGGCCTCTTCCCGAATAGGTATTTCTTTCTGCCTGGCCGCTCTCCTGAACTCCCGCCGTCTCCACTGCCCCAGCCTGACCCACGTCCCCATCGCTTGCCCTTCTCCAGTCTGGTTCTCCTAGAGCCCTCATCTTTCAAAACAAAAGAAACATCTGAGCAAAGACAAAAGGCACGATTGGGTTCATTTTACCAGTAACGACCAGAGTTCTTGTTCTAAAGTGCACATTTGATCATGTCACTCCCTTGCTTACAACCCTGGCGTTGTTTCCTGCGGCCTTTGGGATACGGCTCAAATTCCCCAACTTGGTTGGCTGGACGCTCTCATTGGCCTCTGTCCTTCTCTGCAGCTTCATCGACCAATCACTTCCACGCACCCTCCCGCCTGCAGCCTCTACAGGTGTTTGTGGTGCTCTCTCTCCTGCGTTTGCTCAGTCTGGAGCTTTCTTTCCCCAACGCCCTTTGCTTGGCCACCCTGTTCCTCCTCAGATTTAAGTTCAAATGACAATTCCTCAGGGAAGCCTTCCTTCGCCCGTCTAGGCTAAGTAAGGGGTACTGCTCTTTCCCCCCCCCTATAGCATTCTGCTTATTTTATCTCTCAACTACATCTTATTATAAGTGTGTAGTTTAAAAGACCGTATTAGTGTTTAAAAGCATAGATTATGGAGCCCACCTGCTTGATTTGAATCAGAGGCCTCCTACTATGGCTTTTGGTAAGGTACTGGCCTGCGCTTCCTTACCTGTCAGAGAGGGACAAAGGAAATACCCCATAGTGTAGTTCTGAGGATTAAATGAGCTAATTAATGTATGTTAAGTGCACTTCAAGTGCTCATTAAATGTTCATTATTGCTATTATTTTTTAAATTTCCCTCCATTACACAGAGCTCTGTGAAGACAGTAAATGGATGCATATGATATCCTTTAGCATAATAAATATAATATTGAAAAGGCTATGTAATTGTGATTAAAACTTGGCTGAGTAAAATGTAAAAGTTATCTTTTTTCTTTGTTGTTGTAAAATAATTACCTACATAGTTTGTACATTGCAGGGGATGGAGGGTGGAGAGCTGCTTGTTGTACAATTAATGATAGGAGAGAAACTATTTTTAAAATATATTTTATTGATTTTTTACAGAGAGGAAGGAAGAGGGGTAGAAAGTCAGAAACCATCGAAGAGAGAGAATCATTGATCAGCTGCCTCTTGTACACCCCCTACTGGGGCTATGCCCACAGCCTAGGTACATGCCCTTGACCGGAATCGAACCTGGGACCTTTCAGTCTGCAGGCCGATGCTCTATCCACTGAGCCAAACCGGTTTCGGCAAGAAACTATTTTTTAAATAGCTACTACATGTAATGCATTTATTGCTTAATGTATTTAATCCATAGAACAACTCTGAAAAGCTGGTGTAATGTATGTTTTATAGATGAGGAAAATGAGGTTTAAGGAGGTTAAGTAATTCTCCCTGATCACACAGCTGGTAAGTAGATGTAGAGCAGATAGGGAAACATATATGTTTGCCTGTTTGCAAAACCCATGATCTTTCACTGTAACCCTCTTGGGAAATGTGGTAGTTCAGGAACATTTTGCTGGAGTTATCTCATTTTTTAGCTAATGAGAAAAAACTAAAATGAGGGGGAAAAATAGAGACCACTTGAGGAGTAGGAGATTTTCATTAGAAGTCGCTTTGGTTGCTTGTACTTAAAGTAGGTATTTTGCATTCTTTTACAGTATTTACTAGAGGCCTGGTGCACAAAATTTGTGCATGGTGGTGGGTTTGTCCCTCAGCCCAGCCTGCACCCTCTTCAATCTGGGACCCTTCAAGGGATGTCTGGACATCCCTCTCACAATCCAGGACTGCTGGCTCCCAACTGCTCGCCTGCCTGCCTTCCTAATTGCCCCTAATCACTTCTGCCTGGCAGCCTGATCACCCCCTAACCACTACCCTGCCAGCCTGATTGATGTCTAACTGCTCCCCTGCCAGCCAGTTTGCCCCCAGCTTCCCTCTGCCAGCCTGGTCACCCCTAACTGCCCTCCCCTGCAGGCTTGATCGTCCCCAACTGCCCTCCCTTCCTGGCATCTTGTGGTGGCCATCTTGTGTCCACATGGGGGCAAGATCTTTGACCACATGGGGCAGCCATCTTGTGTGTTTGGAGTGATGGTCAATATGCAAATTACTCTTTTATTAGGTAGGATAGAGGCCTGTGCATGGATGAGGCCAGCTGGTTTGCCCTGAAGGGTGTCCTGGATCAGGGTGAGGGTTCCCTTGGGGCATGGGGCCTATGGTGGTTTGCAGGCCGGTCACACCCCCCAGCCCCCCAAGTGGAGGCCCTGGTATCTGGGATTTATTTATGTTCTACAATTGAAACTTTGTAGCCTAAAGCGGAGCCAAGCCTTCTGCTCACCCCCTGGTGACAGCCATTTCTGTTTGGGTTTATTTAAATTCTATAATTGAAAGTTTGTAGCCTAGAGTAGAGGCCTAGGACAGCCAGAGCTGCAGAAGCTTGGCTTCCTCCATCGTTGGGGCAACCCTGGCCTCTGCTCTCTCCAGCTCCATGGCTGCTGCCATTTCTGTTGGGTTTTATGTATCTTCTATAATGGAAACTTTGTAACATTGAGTGGAGGCCTAGGCTGGCAAGGGCAGGCGGAAAGCTTGGCTTCCTCTATCGCCAGGGAAACCTAAGCCTCCTTCCTGCTGTCAGTGGCCACAGCCATCTTGGTTGGGGTTTATTTGCATATTTGCTCCTGATTGGCCTACGGGCATGGCTTGTGGGTGTGGTCAATTTGCATATTACTCTTTTATTAGATAGGTTTATTTGAAGAACCCAGGCTTTGGGGGTAAAGTGGAGTCTACTTTTCCATTCTGCTTCTGTTCCTTGTTTACTTTGGTGAGCTTTGCCCTGAAGAATTAAAAGGTGGATGTGGAATGTATTTGTGGTCTCTAACCTTTTTTTAATCTACCATATTTTCTGGCGTATAAGACGACTTTTTAACCCAGGAAAATCTTCTCAAAAGTCAGGGTCATCTTATACGCCGGGTGTAAAAATACCATAGCTTGCAGTTATGATGGGTGTTGCTAACTCGCCAGGGACTTGCCCAGCACTTGCTCTCTCTCTATTGTTTCTTATCTTCCTCCTATCATCATCAGTTCCAGTTGTCTTATAAGCCAGAAAATACGTAGGTGTCCAAAGGACAAAGGAGGTTTAGTGTGAATCCCTGAGTGTGCTGGGGAAAAATATCCATTATGTATTAAAATACATGTGGCTTGTGTATTTTATTCTGCAACATAATCATGCTTATTTTGATATATTAATTCTTAGCCAGGAATAATATGCATCCCTTACCCGCTTTGCTCCCCAATTCACCAAGTCAAATTGATGCTTTATGAAGCTGCATCATGTTTACCTAGTGTACACCTGAGCCTCAGTGTAGGAAACACAACCAAAGATTAGGTCTTTGTGCTTGAATCAGGAAGGGATCAGATGTGGAACGCCCACCCAGTTTCTAGCAGCTGCTAGAATATACCTTTTGTAATTTTTGTTCATTGCTTATTTACTTAAAGTCATAACATATTTTCTCTTTGTTTTCTAGTGGCAAAATGAGAAATTTAGAAAAGAACACATTTACAAAAGAAGCTTTAGCTTTGGCTTGGCAATATTTTTTACCTCCATACGCCTTCCAGATCAGAGTTGGTGCTTTGTATCTGTTGTACGGATTATATAACACCCAACTGTGTCAACCAAAACAAAAGGTAAAACTTGATGAGTTGTTTTCCACCAGCAGAAACACTAAACGGGTACAATATTTTTACAGCAAACTTCATGTATACAGAAATGCCAGTGTTTCAGAATATAAAACATCTGTGAAAGATTTACATTTAGTAACCATTTTGTTTTTTTGCTCCTCTTGTTTGCAGATTAGAGTTGCCCTGAGAGACTGGGATGAAATTTTAAAATTTCAACAAGATTTGATAAATTCGGAACATTTTGATGTAGCCTATATTTTTAGGAAGCTTCGACTAGACAAAGCATTTCACTTTACAGCAATGCCCAAGTTGGTATGTTACCTAAAATAAATTGTTTCTTCAAAATGAGAAATTATACTTCGTTGTCCATAAAATACCTGTCTCCATAATGTGGAAAGATTATTATATATTTTCCAGTACTTGTAGAAAGGCTTCCTAAAATAGGAGGAAATGCTTTCTGTTACTTTTTGTTGCAATCAAAATGCAGTGTATTTCCGAATGCCATCTGTTTGTTAGGCAGATTGTTAGGAGAGGACATTAAATTCAGAATCTGCATTTGTTCAGTCTTTATTCAAACATCAGAGGATACAGCTGAAAGAGGACCAAAGAATTTTAATGTTGGTGAAAAGTTGGAACTTGCACTAATAAAATATGATATTTCGTTGATCTTATGACAATTGAGAAACTAGGTTAGAAGAGCACTAGGTTCTAGTTCTGGCTTTGTCATCACCTGGCAAATATGGAACTTCTTTGACTATCTGAATCTGTAAGTACTTGGCATGGCATCTTAAGGATTATCTCAAAAGTCTAACAGTCTTTAAAATATGGATTATTTAATAAATATGTACTTAGTGCTGCTTTTGTTCCATCCATGTTTACTGAAAGACAATTTTTGCTGCTGTCTAACTTATTTCTATACTTAAAAATATTTTTTAAAAGACATTCATTATCAAATAGCTGTCATTTAGAATGAAGAAAAAAGTTTATCGAACTCAAGTTACGGAAGAATTTAAGGAACCAAATGATCGTGTAATGAAACTTATCAATTCTGATGTATTAGAGGTAAATTGCTTTTATTTCTTGAAATTTAAAAATAAATTGTTTTATTGTTGACTATATATTGAGGTTATACCTTTATCTACTGCAGTGATGGGCAACCTTTTGAGCTCGGTGTGTCAAAATTTGCCAAAAAAACGAGCATAATTCGGGTGGTGTGTCATTTTGAGAAAAAAAAACATACTTCTCTGTATGTGACCCGCATGCGGCCGCGTGTCATTGGAAATGGCTACGCGTGTCATTGCTGACACGCGTGTCATAGGTGCGCCATCACGGAATTCTGGATACTGAAAAATTTTAAATCATTTTAACCATAGGATGAATATTATTTTCTCTAAAGTACCAAATAATACACCCTAAATATATCAAAGTTTATGGAATAAATCACAAAATACAGTAAGAAACAAAGATGTAGAAGACTGGATTTCGACTCAAGATATTTAGATTCAGATACTGAAACCACCATTTGTATTCGACTTTTTAGGTAGATGATAAAACAAGAATTTAAAGTGACTTTATATATTTTTTAAACAATGTGTATTCATTTCCTAAGTTCCTTTTTACAATGCTTATTTGAAAGCTCACTGTTGAAGACTAGGAAGATTTAAGAGAAGATAGGCAAAAAGGCCTATCTTTTAGGGTGATTGGAGAGGAGGGTCTGAGGGCCAGGCTATGAGATAGCTACTCCTAGAAGCTTCTGGGAATGGAGTAGTGTGAAGGCATCCTGACTATCTCACATCTTTGGGTTGTCACAGATCTGCTTTGGGGACTTTTTCTCTCAATACCTCTGTTAATTCTATTTGTCATGTCCTTGTGTAGCCTTTGACCCATACTTATTGGGAATCCTAAAATTTAAGAATTTTCTACTTGCAAAAGCTTTTATGTCTCCATGTCAGCAGACCTGAATTCTGGTAATGATTCTGTCACTCATTAGTTTTAGTTTTGTGGTTAAGGAGGCATAATAAAATGAAAAGAATAGAATATTGAATCAAACATCTGATTTTTAAAAAATATATATTTTATTGAATTTTTATGGAGAGGGATAAAGAGTTAGCAACATTGATCAGCTACTTCCTGCACACTCCTTGCTGGGTATGTGCCCTCAACCAAGGTACATGCCCTTGACTGGAATCGAACCTGGGATCCTTGAGTCCACAGGCCGATGCTCTATCCACTGAGCCAAACTGATTAGGGCAAACAGCTGATTTTTAATTCGAACTCTGCTACTTAGATATGATCTTCAGCTAATTGTTTTATTTCTAAGTCCTTTTGTTTTTCATTTATATGATTGTGATAATGACTATTATGTGTTGAGTTTTCAACATGTACCAGGAACTGTTGAATTGTTTGTCATCTCCCTAATCATCATAGTAACCTTGCAGAGGAGGTGGTATTTTCCTGATTTTAAAAACAAGGAAACTGAGGCTCAGAGAAGTTACGTAATTTGCAGCCTGGCTGATGTGGCTCAGTGGCTGTGCGTCCACACATGAACTAAGAGGCCACCAGCTTGATTCCGTCAGGGCACATGCCCAGGTTGCTGGCTCCATCCCCAGTAAGGGAGGGGCAGGGGACAGCTGATGGGTGTTTCTCTCTCATTGATGTTTCTATCTCTATCCCTCTCACTTCTCTCTCTAAAAATCAATAAAAACATATTTAAAAGTAAATAAAGTAAGGTGTAGACACTGGATTTGAATGTCCAAGTCTATAAGGCTCTAAAGTCCAAACACTTTATTTTGTGTCTTAACACTTTAATTCTGTATAGTGACTTATTAGTCGTTATACAGAGCACTCTCAGTTTTATAAAATCAGTGGGTTAGGTGACATAATTTTGTACAAATGTGGAACATGATTCTCAGATTGAGGGATTTGCTCAAGGTCACAGACTAGCAAGTGACAGAACTCAGGCCCAAACCAGGTCCAAATAATGGTCTTTCCCTTGTATTATATTGCATGTGGTAAAATAATGCAAGTACAGTACATTGTAAACTAAAAAGTTATGGACTCCTCATGTCTGGACATTGTTCCCATTTGAAAATCTTGCATATATAAACACTCACCACTGCTGAGCAGTTTCTGATCCCTTGAACGGATGTCTGTTATTCTATCAAAATTTAGAAATGAATTGAGTAGCCCAACATAGGGATGACTCAGATGTCACTAGTTTCCTGCTGTTCCCAATACCTGTTTTATGTGATTTCTTAAGTGTGCTGTCTTTCTCCTTACCCCATAGATCTGCCAATTTAGCTGAAGGTTTCTGGGGGTGGGGAAGGTCTAATTAATGAACAATGCTTCAAATGGTGTCATAAATCCCCTCTATTTTTTTAATCTTAAATTTTAATACTGAAGTAATGATGAAATTCTGGGCACAAGCACATAGGCTTTGAGACTTGTGAAAGCCAACACATCTCTGTGGGGATTAGCTGAATCACACAGGAACTTCCAGCTGAGCTTAACGAACTATGTGCAGCCCTAACCAGTTTGGCTCAGTGGATAGAGTGTCGACCTGCAGACTGAAGGGTCTCAGGTTCGATTTCAGTCAAGAGCATGTACCTTGGTTGGGGGCACATCCCCAGTAGGGGGTGTGCAGGATGCAGCTGATCGATATTTCTCTCATTGATGTTTCTAAACTCTATCTTCTCCCTTCCTCTCTGTAAAAAATCAACAAAATATATTTTTTAAAAAAGAACTATGTGTAATCCTTGGTATGATAATATAAAATAAAAATGGAATTTTAGTTATCAGTAGTGATATTTAATGACATGTTATACTACAAATAATTTTTGTTATATCCAGGAATGAAATCATTTATTAACCATTATTACATTATATGTTATTTAATGTTTGTTGAGTTGAATGAATCCATACCTCTGGAAAGCAGCCTCTTTATTAAATACTATTTTCAGTATACTATGGCATGTTATTCCTTAAAAATCCAGTCACTTTGGAATACCATTTTATTTGTGTTGGTTTTGCCTGTTTTTCCTATAAAACTGAATAAAATACTCATGTTTTCACCTTTAGGAAATGCTGAATGTTCATGATCTTTATCAGAACATGAAACATGTAATTTCAGCTGATAAGTCCAATCCAAACAAAACCCTCAGCTTGGTAAAGGATGATTTCTTTGATAATATTAAGACCATAATTTTGGAGCATCAGCAGTGGCACAAAGACAGGAAGGTATGTGACTGCTTGTTTGATACCTTACCTTTGCAATTGCAGTAAACACAGAAGGCTGGACAAGGATGATAATCTGAGAGACAGCTAGCTGAGTGGCTGCATTCCTGTGGAGCTGAGATTTGGAGGGCTTTACTTTTTTTTGGCCACTTATTAGCTATGTAATGTTATTTAACCTTACAAACAGATTCTATATAGATTACATCTATAACTAATCCTATATAATAAAAGAGAAACATGCAAATTTAACTGTACCTTTGCTCCTGATTGGCTATGCTACCAGCCAATTAGTAGTGGGGGCGGGGCCAAGTGGCATGAGCATCGGGCCGGGGTTGGAGATGAAACAGCAGTGGTGGCGAGCGCCCAGCCCCAGGGGCTGGGTGGTCGCAGGCAGCCGGGGCTGAGCTGAATGAACTAAGCAGGCAGGCTGGGGGTGAGCCATCAGTTGGACATTTCCTGAGGGCTCCCAGTATATGAGAGGGGGCAGTTTGGGTTGAAGGACCACCCACCCCCAGTGCGCGAATTTCGTGCACCAAGCCGCTAGTAATAATGAATGATTATATATGTATAACTAAGTAATATATATAACTATATAATTATAGAGGAATGAGTGTCCTGGCATGCCACAGATTATTTGCATTCTTTAAAATTTAGCATCTTCTTTCTGGAGGTTGTGCCCTGTGGGTCAAATCCTGCACACAGATGTGTTTTTGTTTGGCATAGCATTATTCCTAACATTGTTTTTAAAATGTGAGTTAATTACTAACATGTAAATATTTGTAGACCTCATGCAAAATTCCAGACATCCAGCTTCTGTTAAAAGTCAGAGCTTTGGCAGTCCTGGTCCTGTTCTGCTACATTGCAGCAGATAGCGAGACCTGAGTGGTGGCTGCCTCCACTGTGCTCTACCAGCCTTGGTTTGTTCATTCACAGTCTCATCAGCTCATTTGCACTTTAATTTTCTGACCCAAATACTGAGGCTAGAGCTACTCATAATCCACATTAACCTTTTCAGCTGGAGAAATGTTTTTCTGGAAACCTAAAGGCCAGCCTTTGAAACCATTACTCCATCTTATTTATTAAATACTTCTAAAAAAAAGTAAAAAGCAATTTTAGATTACTTACTGTGAATGTGATAATGTGTTAATGTGTTCTCAAATGCTAGATAAGTTTTCAGAAACATTTGTTGCTTCTTTTGCTTTCCATTATATAAAAGGAGCTGGCTCAAATTCATTTTAGAAAAAAATACAAGAAAAGTGATGAGGAGTTGACAATCTTGGGGAGAAGGAAATACTTTGCTTTCACATTTATTTTAATGAGGTAGAACATTTTATAATGTTTAAATAGAACACCCTTTTAACAAACTATCTTTAATGATTACTAAGACCTCTGAAAATCTGAAGGAAAGGAGAATAAACAAGTTTTTCCCTCCACATAAAATCCTCCTTCATTAGGAGAATTAAGGCATTTTTTTGATGAATTTTAGAACTATTCTGAAACCTAACCATGATCTTAATTGTCAGGTGGTGAACCATCGTTTATAATAAAAAGCTAATATACAAATTGTCCCTTGACTTGGAGTTTGACTGGGAGTTTGACCAGGGGGTGGGACCGGCCAGCCCACCACCCACGGCCCCTCCCCCCAGCTGCCCCTGCCCCTGATCAGGATGGACTGGACCCTTCCCATGCATAAATTGGTGCACCAGGCCTCTGGTCTATAACAATAGAAGTGCAATATGCAAATTGACTATGCTATGACATACACTGGCGCTAGGCCAGCCAAAGAGGGTGCGATGTGCTTGATCCGGGGCCCCTACTGGTGGGGGGTGATCAATTGGGGGGGTGGGCTCTGTGATCACCCCAAAGAGGGAGGCCCAAACTACCTGCTGGTGGTGCTGTGGTGGGTGGGCCGGGCCTCCCTCTGTGGGGTAATCTATTGTGGAATGAGAGGGTGCAGGCTGGTCTAAGGCACCCTCCCTCCCCCCACTGCATAAATTTCATGCACCAGACCATTAGCACTTCAATAATGTGAAATGATCTTTTAGCTTTTCAATAATTAAGTAAATGATTCTCATTGTTCTGAAATTGACTTGCAATTATGTTTAGATCACTTGAATTGTTAATGTGACTATATAAATTTTTTACTCTTTCAGAATTTATCCTTAAAATTGAAAGATAAAGATGGAGAAGAAAAGAGGAAAGGAAATTCACAAGAAGCAGAGGTCAGGAAAATTCACAGTGATTGCTGATAGGGCAGTATTTGATTGGCTTTTTATTTTCTGTGTGGCTATGATTCTGTATACTAAGCATCATGATTTTTGGTCAGTGTTAATAAATATATTACAAAATTCTGAAATCTGGGTTCTGTAATGAGCTAGTCTGTTTTTACTGGAAATTTTGTGTAAGACCACATCAGGTGACGATTGGGAGTGAGAATGTTGACAGTTGTAAGCAGAGGAAGGCAAAGGTGATGCTGGAGTGCCAAGGGCAGAATTAGGGTTTTTGTATTATGTCTTTTCTCACTTCCTGTCAGCCTTTCAGCTGGTGTGGAGCCCAGGCTACTCAGTACTGCTTCCTACTGCTAGAGGTTTCATCCATCTTAGTGGGTGAGACAAGCGCTGTCTTTGGGCATAGGCCAACGAGATGGGAATGGCTTCATAACCAAGGCTTCTGTTCATGTTATCCTCCTTAACTCCTGAATGAAAACAATCAGTAGCTATGACACCTGCTGGGAAAATGTGGTGTGTGTTTCTGTATCTTTACTTTCTTGTACCCTATCTCTATCTAAAACCTTACTTATGTGGGTATTCATAGTTTCACTTAATGTTTATGTGTTTTAACTTTCCCCCTTTCTTTGTATTTTTATTTCTAGTCATGTGAAAGGGCAGCATCATTAGCAAAAATAAAATCAAAGGCCTTTGCAGTTGTTGTTCAGGTAAGTTACTTCTTTATTAAAGAAATTTAGAAAATAACTTGATGCTTTTTAAAAATTTATTTTATTGTGTAAATTATTACACATAATAGTACATATATCTCTGTTTTTTCCCCATTGACCTTCCTGTAGCCTCCCCTTCCCCAAGTCGCATGCCCTCATCTCACCTCCCAGTGTCTTGTGTCCATTGGTTGCACTTAAATGCATGCATGCAAGTCCTTCAGTTGATCTCTTTCCCCCCTCCCCAACACTCCCCAGCCTTCCCACTGTAATCTGACAGTCTGTTCAGGGCTTTACTGCCTCAGTATCTATCTTTTTGTTTATCAGGTTATAATGTTCTTTATTTTCCATAAATGAATGAGATCATGTGGTATTTTTCTTTTATTGCCTGGCTTATTTCACTTAGCATAATGCTCTCCAGTTCCATCCATGCTGCTGCAAATGGTAAGAATGCTTTTTTTTTTTAATATATTTTATTGATTTTTTTACAGAGAGGAAGGAAGAGGGCTAGAGAGTTAGAAACATCGGTGAGAGAGAGTCATCGATCAGCTGCCTCTTGCACACGTCCTACTGAGGATGTGTCGGCAACCAAGGTACATGCTCTTGACTGGAATTGAACCGGGACCTTTCAGTCCGCAGGGCCGACGCTCTATCCACTGAACCAAACCTGTTAAGAGTTCCATCTTTTTTATAGAAGTGTAGTATTCCATTGCGTAGATGTACCATAGTTTTCTAATTCACTCATCTGCTGATGGGCATTTAGGCTGTTTCCAAATCTTAGCTATGATGAATTGTGCTGCTATGAACATAGGGGTGCATATATCCTTTCTGATTGGTGGTTTCTGATTTCTTGGGTTATATTCCTAGAAGTAGGATTACTGGGTCAAATGGGAACTCCATTTTTAGTTTTTTGAGGAAACTCCATACTGTTCTCCACAGTGGCTGCACCAGTCTACATTTCCCACCAGCAGTGCACGAGGGTTCCTTTTTCTCCACATCCTTGCCAGCACTTGCCATTTGTTGATTTGTTGATGATTGCCATTCTGACAGTTGTGAGATGGTACCACATTGTTGTTTTGATTTGCATCTTTCGGATAATTAGTGACTTTGAGCATGTTTTAATGCGTCTCTTGGCCTTTCTTCTATCTTCTTTCAAAGAGATTCTATTTAGGTCCATTGCCCATTTTTTATTGGATCATTTATCTTTCTTTTATTAAGTTGAATAAGTTTCCTGTAGATGTTGGAGATTAAACCTTTATCATTTGCAAATATGTTCTCCCATACAGTGGGTTTCTTGTTGTTTTGTTGATGGTTTCTTTTGCTGTGAAAAAGCTTTTTATTTTGATGTAGTCCCATTTGTTTATTTTCTCTTTAGCTTCCATTGCCCTAGGAGCAGTATCACCAAAGAAGTTCTTTTGGCATATGTCTGAAATTTCTCTGCCTGTGGATTCCTCTAATATTTTTATGGTTTTCCATCTTATGTTTAAGTCCTATATTCAATTTGAGTTTATTTTTTATGTATGGTGTAAGTTGGTGGTCTAGTTTCATTTTTTTGCATGTATCTGTCCAATTTCCCCAACACCTTTTATTGAAGAGACTGTCGTGACTTCATTGTATGTTCATGCCTCCCTTGTCAAATATTCATTGAGCATAGTGGTTTGGGTCAATATCTGAGTTCTCTATTCTATTCCATTGGTATATGTCTGTTCTTGTGCCAGTATCAGGCTGTTTTGAGAACAATGGCTTTGTAATACAGCTTGAAATCTGGTATTGAGATCCCACTTACTTTGTTCTTCTTTCTCAGGATTGCTGTTGCTATTTGGGGTCTTTTTTTATTCCAGATGAATTTTTGGAGAGTTCTTTCTAGGTCTGTGAAACATGCCATTGGTATTTTAATGGGAAGTGCATTGAATTTATATATTGCTTTGGGTAGTATGGACATTTTAATGATGTTGATTCTACCAATCCATGAACATGGTATGTTCCCATCTGTTTATGTCTTCCTCTATCTCTTTTTTCAGTGACCTGTAGTTTTCTGTGTATTGGTCTTTTACCTTCTTAGTTAAGCTTATTCCTAAGTATCTTAATTTTTTTTGGTGCGATGGTAAATAGGATTGCTTTTTTAGTCTTTTTTTCTATAAGTTCACTACTTACCGCCATAGATTTCTTGGCGTTAATTTTGTATCCTGCTACATTGCCAAATTCATTTATTAAGTCTAATAGTTTTTTGGTGGAGTCTTTTGGGGGTTTTATGTACAATATCATGCCATCTGCAAATAAGGACAGCTTTACTTCTTCTTTTCCAATTTGGATGCCTTTTATTTCTTCTTCTTTTCTAATTGCAATGGCTAATACTTCCAGTACTGTGTTGAACAGGAGTGGTGAGAGTGGGCATCCCTGTCTTGTTCCTGTTCTTAGGGGAAATGGTTTTAGTTTTTGCCCATTGCATCTGATGTTGGCTGTGGGTTTGTCATATATGACTTTTATTATGTTGAGGTATGATTCTTCTATTCCCAACTTGCTGAGTGTTTTTATCAAGAAAGGGTGTTGGGTTTTGTCAAATGCTTTTTCTGCATCAATTGATACGATTATGTTGTTTTTCTCTCTCAGTTTGTTTATGTGATATGTCACCTTTATTGATTTGCAGATATTGTACCATCCTTGTATTCCTGGGATAAATCCTGGCACTTGGTTATGGTGTATGATCTTTATGATGTACTGTTGGATCGGACTTGCCAGAATTTTGTTATCTATGTTCATGAGGGATGTTGACCTGTAATTCTCTTTCATTGTGTTGGCTTTATCTGGTTTTGGTATTAGGGTGATGCTGGCTTTATCGAATGAGCTTGGAAGAATTTCTTCCTCTTGAATTTTTTGGAATAGTCTGAGGAGGATAGATTGTAGTTCTTCCTTGAATGTTTGGTAAAACTCCCCTGTGAAGCCCGTTGGCCCTGGGCTTTTGTTTGCTGGAAGCTTTTTGATGACTGCTTCAATTTCTTCCATAGTTACTGGCCTATTGAGATGTTTAGATTCTTCCTGATTGAATTTTAGAAGATTATATTTTTCTAGGAATATGTCCATTTCCTCCAGGTTGTCCAGTTTGGAATAGAGTTATTCATAGTATTTTTTAATAATCCTTTGTATTTCTGTGGGTCTGTTGTTATTTCTCCTCTTTTATTTCTGATTTTGTTTATTTGGGTCCTCTCTCTTTGCTTCTTGGTGAGCCTGGATCAAGGTTCATCAATCTTGTTTATTCTTTTAAAGAAGCAGCTCTTGGTTTTGTTGATTTTTTTTTTTTTTGTCTCTCTGTTGTTTATATTCACTCTGATCTTTATTATTTCCTTCCTTCTGCCTACACTGGGCTTTTCTTGTTGCTCTCTTTCTAACTTTTTGTGTTGTAGGGTTAGGTAATTTATTTCCATTGTTTCTTGTTTTTTGCACAAGGCTTATAGAGCTATGAACTTCCCTCTGAAAACTGCTTTCCGTGTGTCCCATAAATTTTTTATTCTTGTGTTTTCATTGTCCGTGGTTGCCATGATGATTTTTATTTCTTCTTTGATCTCTCTGGTAACCCAGTCATTGTTTAATAGCATGCTATTTAGTCTCCATCTATTTGATTTTTTGGATTGTTTTTATTGTAGTTGATTTCCAATTTTATGCCATTGTGGTCTGAGAAGATAGTTATGATTTCTAGCTTCTTGAATTTGAAGAGACTTTGTGACCCAGTATATGGTCTGTCTTTGAAAATGACCCATGTGCACTTGAGAAGAATGTATATTCTGTGGTTTTGGGGTGAAATGTTCTGAAGATGTCAATTAATTCTATCTAATCTATTGAGTCATTTAGGATTCATATATCTTTGTTGATTTTTTTGTTTAGAGCATTGAACATATTGGTGATGGGGGGGGGGTATTAAAGTCCCTACTATGATTGTATTGCTATCTATCTCTCCAGAAGTTTTGATATCCTCCAGAAGTGTTTTTTTTTTTTTTTTTTTTTCCGTATTTGGGTGTTCCAGTATTGGCTGCATATATGTTTACCAGTGTTATTTCTTCTTGTTGGACTGCTCCTTTTAGTATTATGAAGTGGCCTTCTGTATCTCTTTGTATGCCCTTCACTTTCAGATCTAATTTGTCAGATATAAATATCGCTCCCCCAGCTTTTTTTCCATTTCCATTTGCCTGTAAAACCTTTTTCCATACCTTCACCATCAGGCTGTGTGCGTATTTTTTTCTCAGGTGGGTTTCCTATAGACAGCAGATATATGGGTAATGTGTTCTTATCCACTCAGTTACCCTATGTGTTTTGATTGGGGCATTTAATCCATTTACATTTAAAGCTATTATTGTTAGGCTCTTGTTTGTCACCATTTTTATTCTTTACCCTTGTGATCCTTCTTCGCTTCCTGTTTCTTCTTTTTACAGCAGACCCTTTAGCATTTCTTGCATTGCTGGTTTGGTGGTAATAAACTCCCTTAGTCCTTTTTTCTGTGTGCAGCTTCTGATTACATCCTGAATTTTGATTGATGGCCTTGCAGGGTATAGTATTCTTGGACTCAGACCCTTTCTTTGCATGACTTTATATATTTCATTCTATTCCCTTCTTGCCTGATGTGTTTCTTTTGAGAAATCATTTGCTAGTCTGATGGGGGATCCTTTGTAGTTAACATTCTGTCTCTCTCTGGCCGCTTTTAAGATTCTTACTGTCATTGGTGTTTTCCAATTTAATTATAATGTGCCTTGGCATCAGTCTTTTGAGGTTCATTTTGTTTGGGATTCTGTGAGCTTCTTGGATTTGTGTGAGTTTTTTTTTTTTTCTTCCTATATTGGGGAAGTTTTCTGTCATTATTTCTTCAAACAGGTTTTCTGTTCCTTGCTCAGTTTTCTCTCCTTCGGGTACCCCTATTATGCGGATGTTGTTTCGTTTTGTGTTGTCCTAAAGTTCCCTTAGACTCTCCTCCTCCTTTTTAATATTTTTTCTAGAAGCTGCTCTGCTTGGGTGTTTTTTCCTACCTTGTTTTCTAGCACACTGAGGTGGTCCTCTGCTTCTTCTAGTCTATTGTTGATGCATTCTATTGAGTTCTTTATAGCAGCAATGTCGTTTTTCATTTCTTCTTGGTTCTTACACATATTGTTGAATTTGTCGTCCATTCTTTTCATTCACCTTATGACCATTTCTCTGAATTCTTTCTCGGACAGGTTGCTTGCCTCTATTTCATTTTTACTTTCTTTTCTGGTGGTACCTGCTTTTCTTTAATATTCGGGCTGTTTCTTTTGTCTCTCCAGTCTTCTGGTTATGTAGTTCTCCTCTGATTCTAGTTTTTATTCCTCCAGGCTGGCAGTTTTGTTTCCAAGTGATGCAAGTTTGGCAGAGGCACAACACAATTCATCTGAATCATGAGAGGCTACATTCAGATAGCCTATAGGTGTCAAGCCTGCCCCTGGTCTTCTGTTTCTGTTAGGCAACTGTATAAAATAATAGACCCTCTTATTCCTTGGGCACACAGCCTGAGGTCAGTGGTCAGCAGGTCAGGTCCACTCGACTTGATGCTTTTTTAATTACATTTTTATTTTTCATCTGAGTAATACATGTACATAGTTTTAAAAGGCTGATAATACTGTATCGTTTGTATAACACAACAGTTTCCTGCTCCCCACTTTCCAACCCTGTATTCTTAATTTCAAAGGGCAGCTGTCTTCAATCTTTCCTGTTTTATTTGTTTATTTTTTATTATTTTTTTTAAAGATACCATTTTTTAAAATCTATTTTTATTGTTTTCAGAGAGGAAGGAATAGGGAAGGAGATAGACGTATCAATGATGAGAGAGATTCTTTGATCAGCTATCTCCTGCATGGTTCTTGCTGAGGACCAAGCCTGCAACCCTGCCATGTGCCCTTCACTGGAAATGAACCCAGGACTCCAGTCCACAGGCCGGCATTCTATTCACTGAGCCGAATCGGCTGAGGCTATTTTTATTTATTTTTTAAAACTTTTTAAGTTACTTCTGGTATTTACTTGGAATTTTGATGCCATTGTGCCTTTTTTTTTCTTTAATCCTCACCTGGGAATATTTTTCCATTGATTTTTTAAAAAACTTATTTATTTTTAATATATTTTATTGATTCTTTACATAGAGGAAGGGACTGGGAGAGAGTTAGAAACATTGATGAGAGAGAAACATCAATCAGCTGCCTCCTGCACACACCCCCTACTGGGGATGTGCCTACAACCAAGGTATATGTCCTTGACCGGAATCAAACCTGGGACTTTTGAGTCTGCGGGCTTACGCTCTATCCACTGAGCCAAACTGGTTAGGGCTCCATTGATTTTCAGAAAGAGTGGAAGGGTGGGGGAGAGACAGAGGATCATGGATGTGAGAGAACACGATTGATTGCCTTCTGTACTCTCATCCTGACCAATGCCAGGGATGAGCCTGCGACTGAGTTCTGTGACCTTGACTGGAATCGAACCTAGGACCCTTCAGCCCATTGGCCGATGCTCTAAACACTGAGTAAACCTGCTAGGGCAGTGTCGTTGATCTTAATTGTCTTCCAGCTTTTGTTTTCTTCTTAGAAGGTTTTAGGATGTTCTCTTAATCCCTGGAGATCTGAAAGATCATAATGTAACTTGATGTAGGTAATTTTCCCTCAGTGTCTTTGGCTCTCATGGGTGGCCATCCTTTGATCTGATAGCCTTCAGTTTGGAGAAATTTTTTTTAAATTGTTTCTTTGATAGAGTTCTTTGCTGCATTTTTGCTTTTTCTTTACTTAAACTTTTTTTTTCTTGTTTTTAATCTCTGTATTCAGAGAGATTTCTTAAACTTTGTCTTCTGAACACTACATTGAATTATTTTATTTCTGCTGATGTTTTTTCATTACTGATTTTTTTCTTTGAGACTTTTTCTACTTAAAAGTATTTTTTTTCTGGATGCATTATCTTATCTCTGTGGATGTTAATTATAGTTGTTTTTTTGGAGTTTCTTCCTTTTCTCTTGGAGTTCCTATTTTGCTGGCTTTTTCAAATGTTTGAAGATTCTTGGATCAAGAGTGTTCATGTGGAAATACAGCATTTTCATCTGAATATTTCTTTTTCAGTTAGTCAGTACTCTGTTTAAGCATTGACTAGTCTAACTAAATTGTCCTTGTACTGTCCCTCCATTTCTCACCTTTGATGTTGCCTTCACTGTCTTCAAGTGCTATTCATGACTGCTCTAGCCTTGCATATCCTAGATTCGGGAAAGGGAGAATTTATTTCCTAACAGTTCAACAGAATTCTAAAATTGAGTTGTCATTTATGATGCAGGTCACATACCCACCTCCTGAACAAAATCCCAGACCCCTGGGTTACAAAATTCATATTTTACTAGATCAGGGCCACATGGCCAAACCTGGAGCCATGCGTAAAATAGTTCCATTCAAAGCACATGGTGGAAATTAAGGGAAATAGAATATTAGAAGACAGGAGAATAGGTTATCAGGCAGTAAAACATGGTACTTGTCCTTCATGCCTCCATTTCCCAACCGTGCAGCTACTACATTTTAACCCAGTTTGAATAGGAGGTGGTGAAAACTATAGGTGCTTTTCCTATCCTTCCTATATAATAAAAAAAGTAATATGCAGATTGACCCTAAAGGTGGAACAACAGAGAATGGCTGGTCACTATGATGTGCACTGACCACCAGGGGGCAGACACTCAAAGCAGGAGCTGTTCCCTTGTGGTCAGTGTGCTCCCACACGGGGAGCTCTGCTCAGCCACAAGCTGGGCTGATGCCTGTGAGCACAGCAGCAGTGGTAGAAGTCTCTCCCGTCTCCTTGGCAGTGGACCTAAACCATCAGCTGGACATCACCTGAGGGCTCCTGGGCTGCCAGAGGGATGTCCGACTGCCAGCTGGCAGGTGGACATCCCCCAAGGGCTGGGCTGAGGGACCCCCTCCCCACTCCTGAGTGCACAAATTTTGCACACCAGGCCTTTAGTTGTAAAGATAAAAGAGTAGTTACATGTGACAAGTATCAAGCATGCCAGTGTAATAGTAAACTGCTTATGACAAATATTGTTGTAAATCTTTCTTCGTCTTCGTGTGTTTTGTCTTTATCATCTGTATTCATTTTGTGATTCGTTGTGGTTAATTAGATTTCTTACTCTTAAGGCTTCCAAGTCAAGAAGGCATCGCCAAGTCAGACTTGACTCTTCTGACTCTGATTCTGCCTCTGGTCAAGGACCAATCAAAGCAACCAGGGGGAAAAGAAACAAAGAAACATTGAATTCCCCGGGAAGAAAGAAGTCTGCTAACAAAAGAGGTAACTTTTTAAAGTTTTGGGGGCTCTATAAGGGAGAATGGATTTTATTTATAATCTCCCCTCAGTCATTTGTTATTATTAAAAAGGATTAAATACTTGCTTGACTGAGAACCTTATGAGATTTAACATTAAAAACAAATTCATTATCTTAGATTCTTAGAATCTTACTGCTGAAAGAGATCCTAGGAGAGTCATAGAATCCATTATTTCATAGATGATGAAATTTTGGACCATATCTATAGTAATAAAAGGGAATATGCTAATTAGACTGGATTGACCGGACATCTTCTGGACATCCCAACTTCCTTCCAGACAGGGGGAGGCCAAGCTGGGAGTGAGGGCAGTTAGTGGCCAGGATGGCAGGGGGCAATTAGGGGGTGATCAGGTCGGCAGGGGGGCAGTTAGGGGGTGACTAGACTGGCAGGAGGACATTTAGGGGATGATCCGGCAGGCAGGTAGAGGTGGTTAGGGGCAATCAGGCAGGCAAGTGATCAGTTAGGAGCCAGTGGTTAGGTCCCTGTGGGATGGGGCCTAAATAGGCAGTTGGACATCCCCTGAGGGGTCCTGGATTGGAGAGGGTGCAGACCAGGCTTAGAGACCCCTCCCTACCCCCGTGCATGAATTTCATGCACTGGGCCTCTAGTACATTTATAATATAACTTGCTTAAAGTGATATAGCTAGACAGTTAAAGAATCAGTCTGGAACTTTCCAGATCAGACTTTATTATTAGTTTTTGTTTGTGAAACATGTATAGAATAAGGTATAAGCAATAATATTCTGTAAACCATATTTCCTTCTGGGCTGCACTAATTAAATTATACCTGTTTTTCTTTTGAAATAGTGTATATACAAAATTACCTTTGGTATTTGTTGCTTAAAGAAATGACTATGTATTTTAATAGTTCAAATTTTAAAAATTATACAGATAACATATGTAATCATCATATGTAAAGTTGGGGTTTGATTAGCAGGCTCAGGGTAAAAAAGGAACACTAGAAACATTAAATATTTAGTGACTAATATAAAACACATTCCTCACTACTACTGGGAGTAGCATGGTAGGTAGGTGGGAACAAACCAAAAATAGGAACACTAAGCAAAGGGCTGTCTTGGAGTAATGAGTATCTGACCAAGTGGTTGTAGGAATTAGATGAACAGATTAACAGATATGACAGCCAGTGTAATTCTAAAGGTACTCAGATATAGAGAGTGATGGAGAGGGATTAGACAAGGATGCTTAATGCTTGAACAGCTGAGGGAATATTGGTGCCTTTAACAGAAATAAGAATCACAGGATGAAGTTTTTATTTTGAGGTGAGGGGTGGATGGATATATACTAATCTGCCTTTTCAAGCTCCAGTCCTACAATACTTCTCAAGCACATAAGTATGTGCTCAGTATATTGATTAGATTTACTAGGTTTGTTTTACTTACGCTTTGGCTGTACTTGCTCACCATTCTTAGAATTTAACATGCACATTTCTGGAAGGATATTAGCAATAGTAATGATGATAAGAGATGGAGGATCTTATGTAATCTTACTATCTGCCTAACTTCTTTAAAATGTCTAAGTCACCTACTGTAGCAACTAAACAGAGCTGAGGCTTGAGTGAATGGCGCTCTGCCTGAATCCCAGCCTGAGTTAATGGCTATCCTTGCTGTCTCTCAATTAATTGGAAATGTGGATCTGGAGCTCAAATTAGACATGCACTTAAGTAAGTTGTATTTGAGTTGCATGTCTAGTAATCATTAGTTTTGAGATTGAGCAATAGTCTATTATTTTTAATTGCTTCCTACACGGTTTGCTTTGAGCATAGTAAAACTATATATCTGATATCCTTTGGGGAATTAGTTTTGTCGATAATTGAGATTAATTATTTAAATGTCAAAATTTACTTTTTAAAAGTTTAATTATTCTGGTTAATATCTTTCTAAAACATATTCTTTGCTATATGTTTCCTGTTTTTTATAATTAGAAAAATACTAACATTATTTTTTCTTGTTCTCCTATTTTTTAAAATGTATCCTGAACATAATTTAATTTTCTCTATGACTCAGGGTTAGCATCATGAGCATATTATTTTACTGGGTTTTATAATACAATGATCCTATCAAGTGGAGCATTTTATCTTTAAACTGATGGCTTCATGCTGCAGTTCTGTGTCAACTCTGTGTCCTATTCTTTAAATATAGTTTTTCTGTCATACTCGTTGTGGTGGGTGTCTTCTCTTTGTTCTCAGTGTACAGGTTGGTAGCAATTTTTTTTTGTTCTTTTGCTTCTTCTTAATTGTAATGGTTTAAGAAACTGTCCATTCTTTTTAGTTTTCTGTAAAGTAAATGTAATTAGGTTCTGAATAAAGGCTGAGCTCTGACTGAAGTTCATGTACTTTATTTTATTTTATTTTTTGGTTATCTTCACCAGAGGATATTTTTTTCTGTTACTTTTCAGAGAGAGTGGAAGGGAGGGAGGGAGAGAGTGAGAGGAAAAGAAAGATAGAGAGAGAAACATCTCCTATATCTGCCCTAACTGGGTATGGGGATTGAATCTGCAACCCAGGCACATGCCCTTGACTGGAAATCGAACTTGTGGCACATTGGTGCAAGGGCCAACACTCCAACCATTGAGAAACACTTGCCAGGGCTCATGTGCTTTATTTAATGCCAAGTCTGGTGCACGAATTTGTGCACAGGTGGGGGGTCCCTTGGCCTGGCCAGTAATTGGGGCTGATGGGGAGGGGATGGCCTGCTAGGGAGAGGGACCTCAGGAGGTTGGCCAGCTGGCTGGGGGATAAGAGGGGGCAGGACTAGTCTGCCGGAGGTTAGTCTGCTGGGATTGGGGGGGCAGGGGCATGGGAGGTTGGCTGTGGGACCACACTGATCTCCAGGGGGCAGCTTCTGTGTCAAGTGTCTGTCCCCTGGTGGTCAGTTCACATCATAGCAACTGGTCATTTGGTTGCTTAGGTATCTATATATACACTAAGGGCCCAGTGCATGAAATTCGTGCACTGGGGGTGGGTGGTCCCTCAACCCAACCTGCCCCCTCTCACATACTGGGAGCCCTCAGGGGATGTCCAACTGATGGCACACCCCCAGCCTGCCCTTGAAGCTTTAGGCCGTGGGCACCCAGCCATCGCCCTGCTCAGCTCAGTCCCAGCTAGCTGCCTGTGACCACCTGGCTCCGGGGACCAGGCACCTCCTGCTGCCGCCACTTCCCCTCACAGCGCCTGGGGGCTGGCTGGGCACTCACTGCCACTGCCATTTCATCTCCACCCCTGGGCCCGGCGCTTATGCCACGTGGCCCTGCCCCTGCTTCTGATTGGCTGGTAAGGAGCAATAGCCAATCAGGAGCAAAGGTATGGACACATTTGCATGTTTCTCTTTTATTATATAGGACTAGAGGCCTGGTGCACGAAATTTGTGCACAGGGTGTGGGGGATGCCCCTTAGCCCAGCCTGCACAATCTCCAATCTGGGACCCCTCGAGGGATGTCCAACTGCCCGTTTAGGCCCAATCCTGGTAGGAACATCCTTCTCACAATCCAGGACTGCTGGCTCCAAACTGCTCACTTGCCTGACTCCCTGATCGCCCCCTAACCACTACCCTGCCAGCCTGATTGATGTCTAACTGCTCCTCTGCCAGCCTATTTGCCCCCAACTTCCCTCCTCTGCTGGCCTGGTCACCCCTAACTGCCCTACCCTGCAGGTGTGATCGCCCCCAACTGCCTTCCCTTGCAGGCCTGGTCCCTCCCAACTGCCCTCCCTTGCTGGCCTGATGGCCCACAACTGCCCTCCTTTGCAGGGCCTGGGAACCTCCCAACGGCCCTCCCCTGCTGGCCATCTTGTGGTGGCCATCTTGTGTCCACATGGGGGCAGGATCTTTGAACACATGGGGCAGCCCTCTTGTGTGTTGGAGTGATGGTCAATTTGCATATTACTCTTTTATTAGAAAGGATAGAGGCCTGGTGCATGGGTGGGGGCCAGTTGGTTTGCCCTGAAGAGTGTCCCAGATCAGGGTGAGGGTGCAGCCTGGGTGAGGTACCTGTGGAGGTTTGCAGGCGGGCCACGGCCCCCCAGAGTCCCAAGCAGAGGCCCTGGTATCTGGGATTAATCTATGTCTACAATTGAAACTTTGTAGCCTGGAGGGGAGCCACGCCTTCTGCTGGCTCCAAGGCGGCAGCCATTTCTGTTTGAAACATTATAGCCTAGAGTGGAGGCCTAGGCCAGCAGTGGCAGACTGAAAGCTTGGCTTCCTCCGTTGCCAGGGAAACCCAAGCCTCTGTTCTTTCCAACTCAGTGGCTGCTACCATTTCTGTATCTTTTATAATTGAAACTTTGTAACATTGAGTGGAGGCCTAGGCAGGCAAGTGAGCAGTTTAGAGCCAGCAGTCCTGGATTGTGAAAAGAATGTCTGACAGCCCTCAAGAGATCCCATATTGGAGAGGTTGCAGGCTGGGCTAAGGGACATTCCTCCATCCCCCGTGCACGAATTTCGTGCACCGAGCCTCTAGTCTATACTAATAAAAGGGTAATATGCTAATTAGACCAGATGTCTTTCTGATGAAGCTGGGTCCAGGTGAAGCCAGCTGGGGTCCTGGGTGCCTGCAGGCGGCCTGGGCAAATCTAGCCAGGGTCCCAGTTGCCTGTGGGCGGCCCAGGTGAAGCTAATTGGGGTCCTGGGTGTCTGTGGGTGGCCCAGGTGAAGCCAGCCAGGAGGTAAGCCTGGCTCCCAGTTGCCAGAGGGAAGCCAGTGCTGGCAGCCAGGGGAAGAAAGGCCTAGTCTAGCATGAATTTTCTTGCACAGGGCCTCTAATATGGAATAAATAATGACTCTTGGGAGGGGGTTGCTCTTGGGACATGCGCTAAATGAGACTTGATCTGACAATGGTATCTGATAAATTTGAATAAATTTCTTCAGACAACAGAAGCTTGATGTAGAAAACCTCCAATGTTTTGGAAAATGCAAAGTCAATGGCAAATTATAACTAGAGAAATATGTCTTGTAGAGCATATGTGGTGATAAAAAGTATGTCTTCATTCAAAAACAAGGCTTTTAACTTTAAAATTACATTTGTGATTAATTAACATAGTCAAAGTAACACATATGATCGTCCCCTGATAGCAGCAGATAACATACTGTGCTGTGTATGAAAAGGATTAAATAAGATCTCTGTATTTGGCTAGTTTTGTTTCTTCCCCTTTCCTCCATTTTCTTTAATGGAAGAATTAGATACAAAGCATAGATACAAATGTATTAATGCTTAAAGATTAATATTTTAACATGCATATTTCTGTTTACCATTACAGTTTTAGCTTTTAGTTTAAAACCTATTTTTTATAATAGTGACATTAGTTGTGTAAATATTTTTTCTTAAAAATTAACATTCTTTTTGATATAAAACCATTTTTGTTTTGTTCCAGATGACAAACAGAATGTACATAAGGAAGAGAGATGTTTGACTCTGAGTATGCCTGTAATTACAGAGGATGATGAGGAGAACGGAAGTCAGAGTGAAACAGGTATAGATGTGGTTTTGTCAAACTGGGAAAGAAAGCTATGGTCTGAGCATTAAGCTTTAGAACCTTTGAAGATTATGATTCTGTGTTCTTGTTTTTATCTTTGGCACATTGGAGAATTTTAGTATTAATCATACTGTTAATGAAAACGTTTAAGAGTAGTAATTGGTAATTCATATAGGATAATGCCTAATGACTTTCTTTTTTAAAATTTCTTTAAAATTTTTTGTTTTGGCCAAGACTGGTTTGGCTCAGTGGATAGAGCGTCGGCCCGCGGACTGAAGGGTCCCAGGTTCGATTCCGGTCAAGGGCATGTACCTTGGCTGCGGGCAGGTCCCCAGCAGGGGGTGTGCAAGAGGCAGCTGATGGATGTTTCTCTCTCATCGATGTTTCTGACTTTCTATCCCTCTCCCTTCCGTTCTGTAAAAAATCAATAAAAATATAAAAAAAAGAAAAAAAGAATAGACAATTGAAAGGGATTATTTGTTTCCTCAGAAATCTGAGCATTTCTGTGGTTTGCTTATGTCGGCTTAAAACAGTCCTTTACAATCTTGTGGTGAATTTCAGACCTTAGCTTCATCTCCAGTCTTGCTTGCAGGCTTTTACTGTGTGTAAGCTATTAATCACACATATACCTTATGGCCAGCTGACAAGTCCTGTTTGAAAATCTATCAGTTTGTTATTGTTAAAAATTTGGTTTTCATTAATCATTATTATATATGCACATAATTTATTTTACAAATAATTTTATAGTACTCATAAGAAACCAGTTTTCTAACTCTGACTCCCATTTATTAATCCCCAGAGACAACCACTTTTAACACTATTACTGATTACCTTTGTGTCTCTACATAACATGTTTATATTGCCATTTCTTTATATTTCAATTTTGTGAATTATCTATTGACTTCCCACTGAGGAAGGCAAGGATTTAATTCCCTCAAATTCTTCACCTCTCACCCTCCCAGTCCCACTCTCCCAATATAATTATTATTTTAGTTGTATTGGTATTCAATATTTACAAAACATTATTGGCAGTAGGGCCATGGAATAGACTATAATTTTTTCTTAATCTATGTGTTTATTATTTTCCCTAGAGAGTTAATAACCTTTTTGCCTGATTTTTTTTTTTCATGTGCCTATCACTTATTTACCCCTAGACCACTCTTCGATTGTATAAATCTCCTTTTGATATACTCAGACACATTAGGCATTTTATCAATTTTACCTTTTTTTTTTTTAAGATTTTAAAATTGATTTTTAGAGAGAGGGAGAGGGAGAAACATCGATGTGACAGCAAAACATTGATCAGCTGCCTCTTGCACACCTTCTATTGGGGATGGAGCCCAATAGAAGGGTATGTGTCCTGACCAGGAATTGAGCTACTAACCTTTCCGTGCATGGGATAAATACCCAACCAACTGAGCCACATAGCCAGGGCAATTTCATATTTTTAACGAAATCTCTTCCAGACCTGTGACCTGCTCTACTCCAGACAGTTTGTTCACGTGGCCTGCTGCACTCTGTCCTGACTGCTGCTCTCTTCTAGAAATCTTTCCTTTCTCTTAATCTTTTCTTTCTTTCCTTACTCCTTTTCCTATTACTCCCCTTTTGCTTTGCACTGAAGGGGAATATTTCTTTTCATTTTTTAAGTTTTTGTATCTTCTATTGTTTTGTTTTTAATTACCAACAACTGTGAAGTTACAGCTATTTCTAGATGAACACCTGTTTTCATGTTGGATCTGCTGTCTGCTATGGTAGTCAAAAAGATGTATGGTACTAGTATTCTGGGTTACATTTTCAGGTTTAAGTGAAGTGAAACTGAAGTCTTAGGCTCTTTATCTCTTTTAGCACTGGCCTGGCTACCTTTCAGATTGGCACACTGGATCCATGCTAATGGATCTTACAGGGAGGCATACCCATATAAAACAGCTTCAGAGTAGCTTATTGTTAAGTAGGATTTAGGATGACTAGAGTCTACATTAGTAAGTTTTTAACCACAATATCATTTTAAGGGGGAAAATCTCGTATATATCATGTTTAAGATTTCTTATTAGAGTTTTGCTGTGATGGGATTCTTATTTAATACCAATTAAACATCTATATAGTTTCAATAAATGTTGTCATTATTTTTTTAGACCTGACAGATTTCTTAATTTTATATTTTTAGAGGTCGCGTCACTCAAGAGGAAAAGAAGACCCAGAACAAAGAGGCTGGTGTAGTTTAATTGTGAGCTTTACAACAGGAGAGTTACATTTTGTGTATTTAATAGGACTGCTCCTATTAAAAACAATCCTTCTGGGAAATGTAGGTGATTTCTTTGAAATGCCGATACTTTAATATAGTTGTAGAACCAAAATACAATACTTAGAGTAAGAACTTACTCAAATTTATTTTCAACATATTCTTTTATGAAGTCTGTGTAAGTGGAGAGAAAATTTTGATTTATAATATAATAGAGTAATCCTATTATTTGCAGATTTTAATATTTCCAACAGCTTTTATGTTGTTATACTATGTTAGTTCAGTTTTGGTAATATTATACTTAAAGTCTTTTTTTCTTGAATTATTAATGTTAATTGCATGTAAATGGCTAATTGTTTTGTATCTACACTCTGGTAATGGGCTTATTTTGTATATTTTATGGTTAAGTCCACTAAAGTTTTTGCCTTATTTGCTTTAGTTTTTAATATATGAAACTTATGTGGTCAGTAACTTATGTGATTGATATTTTAGGAAGCTCAGTTTCTACTTCTGTGATCAATTAAATATTTTTTGGTGCTTGTTTTAAAGCTTCCTTTGGCCTAACATTTATGTATGTATACATTCTGTTTATATATGTATAGATATGTGTATGCATCTTTCTCCCCCACCCCTCTGTGTGTGTGTGTGTGTGTGTGTGTGTACACATACATACACATATTATAACATGACTAGAGGCCCAGTGCATGAAATTCGTGCACTGGGGGGTGTTCCTAATTCCAGCCTGCACCCTTCCCAATCTGGAACCCCTTGGGGGATGTCTGACTGCCGATGGGATAAGGCCTAAACCAACAGTCGGACATCTGTTTCACAAGCCATGACTGCTGGCTCCCAACTGCTCGCCTGCCTTCCTGCCTGCCTGTCTGATTACCCCAAACCACTTCTGCCTGCCAGCCTGATCACCCTCTAACCACTCTCCTGCCAGCCTGACTGATGCCTAACTGCTCCCCTGCTGGCCCAGTCACCCCAAACTATCCTCTCCTGCAGGCCTGGTCCCCCCTGACTGTCCTCCCCTGCCAGCCTGATCACCCACAACTACCCTCCCGTGCCAGCCATCTTGTGGCAGCCATCTTTGACCACATGGGGGCGGCCATTGTGTGTAAGGGCACGAGGGTCAATTTGTATATTACCTCTTTATTATATAGGATTAGTAAATACATTAAGTACATTTAAATATTACTTCTGATAAAAACTAAGAGTGGTAATGCAGATTTCATAATTTGTGCTACAAAATAGTTGGTACTCAGAAAAATATTCTATAGCTTCCTGAATGTGCCTCCCTATTAATTTCTCATTTGAGACATTTAAATGGAGATTACTTGAGCCATGTTAAGTCACTGCCAGTAGCAGATCACTTCCACATCATGTGTGCTGAGCTTGTCTTAAAGTTGATTCTATTCATGCATTTTTCCAGCATTGTATATTCAGGAATTCTACAAGTGTGTAGTGAGTGACAGTGTGTGATATTTGTAATCTTTTAAAATCAAAATGCTAACTGGGAATTTGACCAGGGGGAAGGGCCCCCAGGCCAACCGCCCATGGCCCCTCCCTCTGGCTGGCCCCACTCCTGGTTGCTCTCACCCCCACCCCCGATCAGGGGCAGGGCATGCCAGCCAACCACCCACAGCCCCTCCCCGCTGCTGGCGTGGCCTGATCGACCCTGATTGGGGTGAGCTGGCTGGAACCCAACCCTGCACAAATTTGTGCACTGGGCCTCTAGTTTCACATAAGCCAACAGAAACAGAAATCCAGAGGAGTGCTTTTGACTGTAAGCATTAAGCAATTTCAAAATGGCTTAAACAATAAGGAAAGTTTATTTTAAAACCAGTTGAGTCTCAGTGCAAGTGGCCTGGGTTTTATGTTGAAGTGCATCAGTTCCATTGTGGCTTCTAGGGCCTTCCAGGTTTGGGTCCTTGGGGAAAGCTTTATGTCAGTGCAGGGAGCTGTTCACCAGCCAAGTTCCCAGACTAGTCAAAGGCCAGCCTTGTAAGGAAGCTTTCCCAGGGATAGCAGTCTCAAGGCCTTTTGTACCTCTTCTGCGCAGGTGGGTTCATTTCATTTTTCACTCTCTCAAACAATGCTGGGTTGACCTTTTTGTGCATATCTTGGCTTACTTATGTGAGCACATTAATTTGCCTGTCAAATTGTGTGTGTGTGTACATACAAATACCTAATTGATAACTATTGCCAAATTGAACTTCAAAAAGACTACCAATTTACATTCCTACTAACAGTATTTGCAAGGGACTCCACACCTCCATTATACAGGTTATCTTTGTAATTGTCACTTGAATACAGCCTGAATTGTAACAACAAAAAATATAAACAGGTAGATAAAAATAATAAAATTGTATTAAGCAGATGTGAATTATGCAGTTATATCTGACAATGTAATGCTTTAGCTGATAGCAAGTTTTTCATGAATATATTATAAAAATGCTGTGTGAATCATTTGAAATTTACTGAACAGGGTTAAAATAGAAAATATTTGTGTTTAACAGTGGGTTTTCAGAATCAAAATGTGTTCAAATACTAATTACCCATTAAATTAAGCTGTTTATATTTTTGACTTAATTATAATAAAATAACTGCACCAAGTCATAAGTAAGTGATTTTAATATTAAATATTTAATACATTAATGTTTTGTAAGGGAAGAAGCATTGTAGCAGTGTTTATAAACAAGCTGTATTTTAAAGTCATACCACTTAGTTTTCAGAAATCTTAATATGTGAAAGTATTGTTCAAAGTAGAGACTTGGAATTATAGTAGTTTTAACGTTATATGCCACGCTTACTTGGAGGATCTAAAAAACAAACTGTGAATAAAAGGAGTGGGACCAAAAATAAAATGGAGTTTGTATGGATGCTTACTGGGGGAATACTTTTAACTTTGAAAATAAAGTATTGTAATTTATTTCTTCAGAAGTTTGCACTTCTGTATGAGCAATCTTGTGTGTTGTCTTTGTTTCCTTTTTTGGTATTGTTAGGATTTATGTTGTAAGCACACCTAAGCTCCCATCTGGGTTTCTAATCTCTTTCTTTTAATGCTTCAGAGTTTCCTAACCGAGTGGGTACCTTCAGTGTGGGAAACACTCCCAATCTCTTTAACACCCACTTAAAGTGCCCCTTCCCTGAAATAAACACAGTTGTACCACCTGCAAGGTATTGTCTACTGCCAAGGGAGGGATAATGAGCCAACTTTTAGGCAAATGCTTTTGTCTTCTACAGGGATTCCTAGGACAGTGATATCATAGGGAAAATGCATTGAAAATTCCTTTATCTAAATGGTTTGAATACTTAGGATTTTTTCTCATCTGGAAACTATAAAGTCCAAAATGTGTATCCTAGTTCTGCCACTGATTCATTGTGTAACCTTAAAACATTAATTTTGTTTTGTTTAAATCCTTTTCTCAGTTGTAAATTCAGAGCTGTATTACTGACTTGTTGAAAATTAGAACTGTACTGCTTTGAAAATGCTATGAATGCTAAACTTAAAAATAATAACCACAGAAAAGTGTAAGCTTTTTAAATGTATTTGGATGCTAAGGAAACTAGAGTGGTTATTAGTGTTTCATGCGATTTTCTTAAGTCAGAATAATTGAAAGCTTTTGTGTTTACAAAGATCCTCAATTTGGTATGAGACAAACCTATATAGCTCAGCTAACAATTTAAGGAGTGCCTGTTTTTTGTGGTTTTTTTTTCAAGTTGAATTAGATACAATATATATCCTCTTCCTAATAGCCTATTTTGGTTATGACAAATAGATTCACAGATATTTATAGAGAAAATGTTTTTAATTGAGGTATCTGTAAAAAGGATCTTTATGAGCTGAAAATCACTTTAGTTTTGACATAAAAAAGCGTAGAAAATAAAAAAATTTTACCCTGATTTTTTTTTTAATATATTTTGATTTTTTACAGAGAGGAAGGGAGAGGGATAGAAAGTCAGAAACATCGATGAGAGAGAAACATCCATCAGCTGCCTCCTGCACACCCCCCACTGGGGATGTGCCCGCAGCCAAGGTACATGCCCTTGACCGGAATCGAACCTGGGACCCTTCAGTCCGCAGGCCGACGCTCCATCCACTGAGCCAAACCTGTTTCGGCTACCCTTGATTCTTGAATTCAATTATAGTTTGAAGAATGCTTGTCTTTTAAATGGCCTTGAGAGGACTCTGTGGGTGCTTAGCTATTCACATTTTCATTTATCTTTAAACTAGTATGTAGTAATTTTCATAACACATTTAAGGAGTCCCTGTATTGAAGTGAATGCCAGTGTCTTAGGCTAAAGAACCCCTTTATACATGGTATTTTTATTCCTCGATCATTTGGTTTAATGTGCTGTATGTTGCTGGTCTGGCTTTTTTTTTTTTTTTTTTTTTTTAAGATAAATTTGGACAGGCTCCTTGAGGTTGCTAGGAACAAAGGCATGTTACCCTAAATGCTGGAGGCTTATTTTGAGACTATAGAGGACATCACTGGCTGGGATGGATCAGTAGATTGAATTGTTGTCCTATACACTGAAAGGTTGCCAGTTTGATCCCGGTGGGGCGCATGCGGGAGACAACTGATTGATATTTCACTCTGATGTTGATGTTTCTTTCCCCCTCTCTCTCTAAAATCAACAACAACAATAATAAAAATATAGAGGACAGTAAGGCCATGGTCTCATCAGAAGCGCAGCTTTTTGGAAAGCTGAAAAAATTGGTCTTTGTCCTGTAGTGCGCCCAGCAGTCTGGAGGCCCGGTTGTAGCCTCGTCTTCAAGTAGCTGTCCATTGCTATATGGCCGCAATATGCACACTCTTAACCCTGTGTTTTCCAGCTTCTCTGCACATTTCCTCTGCTACTTCTGTCTCTGAAAGAGGTCGGATTGGTTCTGGTTGTACTCCAAAAGAGAGCCCCCTGATTGGGTGGACATTAGGCACAGATTGCTGGGTCATTCTGGTCTCTCTGATGTCCACCCAGAGGGCAACTGTCTTTAAGGCACAAATTCCTGGTACAGTCAGTTGAGGCCAGGATAGCAATGTACAAGCTGCAGGGCACAGCCAAGTATGTGGAAGGACCCACTGTGGCTACTTAGAAAAAGTTGTGAGCAGGACAGGCCTTTGGAATCTTACGGATTTCTCTATCCAATCATGATTTGATTAAAATGATATTGTCAATATTGTAACATGGTGGAAGAATCAAGTAGTGGCAAAAGTGTGCATTTGAAAACCAGCAGTATTGCACAGTGGTTAAGAAAAATTGCTTGGGGGCCAGACTGCCTGGTGGCATAGGGTTGGATATCCTTCACAGAATATAGTTCCATTTAAACCCCCTTCTATCTCTTGTGACAGTGTTATATTTCTCTATGTTGTCAATCTCATTATACATTTTTCTTGCTTTAGACAAAGAAAAAATAATAATAATTGGAAGCTTTTCCAGTGCTTCTCTTTCCTCCATTCAAATCTACTTGCATTTTGGAATAAATTTCCTTTTCTGAAGAATTTCTTCTAATATTAATTTCTTGGAACTTAACTCTGTTGAAGACAAATTCTGTGAGCTTTTGTTTGTCTGAAAATGTCTTTAATTGTTTGAAAGATATTTTTGCTGGCTTTAGAATTCTAAGTTGACAGCTTTTTTTCTTATAGTACTTTAAAAATTGTTCCAATGTCTCAGCCTTCATTGTTTCTGATGAGAAGTTTTAATTCTCACTGCTGTTCCCTTTTTTTCCAGCTGCTTTAAAAAATATTTTTTCTTTATTTTTGGTTTTCAGCAGTTTGACATGTGTCTATTGTGGTTTATTTTCTCTGTCATACGTGCTTTTCTGCATTGGTCTCATTGTTTTTTTTAGGACTCCATTTACATGTGTGTTTGATATAGTCCCACACAAGTTATTGTGACTTTTTCCCACCATAATTTTTCTCTGTTCTTCATACTGGATGATTCCTTTCAACTTGTTTTCAAGCTCACAAAACCTTTCTTCTCATGTATTTGATCTGCTGTTAATCTCATCCATAACTTTAAAATTTTAGATGTAGGATTTTTCAAATTCTGGATGTCTCCGTAATTCTTTTTTATGATTTTCATATTTCTGTTTAAATTCTCCATTTCTTTACCCAATATATCCATTTTTTTTAACTGCAGATTGTTTAATATACTTATTTAGTTATATTAAAGTCTTTACTAGTTCCAACATCTGGGTCATCAATGTATGTGTTTTCTGTCGAATGATTTTTTTCCCCTATAGACTATGGGTCACATTTTCCTGTGGGCCTCCCCCCACTGCCCATCTAGTAGTTATTGTCTGATAATTCATAGTAAAGGTGCTGAACACTTACCTCTCTCTGAAGCATGCTGAATGTTGTTCTAGGAGATGGTTATGTTACTGACAGAGCATCTTAAACTTGTAGAGGTTTGATTGTTGTCTTTGTTAGTTGGCTTTGTTTTGTTTTTGTCCTTAGTTTTATGACATATATCTTAGGCCTGATATGTGGCCCTTCTCAAGTTTTCATGGGAAGCCTGAAGTGTTTGCCACATGGTCTGTCCTGGCAAGGCTTGAAGTTCGAACTCAGGAGACCCCTGAGTGGGCAGCTGCTGAAATATCTGCTCAGCACTCTCCGCTCTGCAGCAGTTTATTTGGCCTGGAATCGGTGGTTCTTGTCCCACTTGCAGCCTAAGATTGTAGGGATTTTACCCTCACATTTTGGGGTTTTTATTCTCCTCTCCGTAATTTCTGCTTTCAGGGATTTCCCATCTTGATTTCCAACCACCTTGAGAGCCCTGTCTCCAGTCTCTGATTCCTCAGTTTGTAAGACGCAGGCTTGCCACAGACGGGTGCGCACGCAGGGTACAGTTGTACAGGTGTGGATCTCTCCTTCTGTCGAGGGTTGCATTCCTGACATTTTTGCAAAAATGAATGAGACCGTAGGCCCCTATTTATCCAGAAGTTATTGAACCGTCACTGGGTTTGTGCACTGAGTGTCTTCTAGGTTACCAAGATTCCACTTAGTATTCTTTGGGAATTTATTAAGTCGTTTAAGCCACCCAGGTGTTAATTGATCATAATTTAGTGTCATAACACCCAATGGCTTGGAAGAAGTTGGAAAAGCTTTATTGGTTTATTATCGCAATCCATGCCATGTTTAAGTGTACTGAAGCATTTGAATTCAGAAGCTGAGGATAGACTGAAGATATAAGTCAAGTTTTACACAAAACAATGAAAAACTCTTCTCTTGTCAGGTAAAATGCTCAGTAGCTTGCCAGCTTTGTGCACAAATCATAATTAAAGTAAGTTTTCTATTTTCACCCACTCCAACAAAGAGAGAAAGCGCTGGCTATTTCCACCAGAAATGGTCTCTGCAGTGACGCAGACCCACTGGGTGTGTGGCTTCAGCCCCTCCCCCTTCCCTGCCCTCACTGCTTGTTATAGCCTGAGTGTTGATAATGTCAACAGGATGTGGCCATTGGCCAAGGGTCAGAGAGCCTATATGGTAATTTCCATGCAGTATGTATCAGCGATAGTGTCCTGTATTACACTGAAAATAAACTCAAGTAATGTAGATAGTGTCATCTGAATCACAATTATGGCAAATAATAAGTCAAAAGAGCCTTGCAATAATTATAAATTACCTTAGCTAAAACACTTTATTTAAAACTAGGGGCCCAGTGCATGAAATTCATGCACTGGGGGTGAGAGGTCCCTCAGCCCAACCTGCCCCCTCTCACATATTGGGAGCCCTCAGGAGATGTCCTAATGACGGCTCTCCCCCCTGCCCCCACCCCCGCCAGCCTGTCCAAGGCAGAAAGCCTCTGGTGGAGGCTTTTGTTCTTGGACAGGGACCTGGGCCAGGGGACCCCAGCCAGCTGTCGCCATGCGATACAGCTGATCGCTGGTTGGCTCTGCCCCAGCCCCAGCCCAAGCCCACCCCAAGGCCTGGGAAAAAAGCCTCTTGGAAGAGGCCTTTCCCCCTCCCCCTGCCTTAGCAACCCAGCAGATTGCCCGCCATGGCTCCGATCCTGTTGCGGGCCTCGCCCCAGTCCCAACCCCGGCCCAAGCTCGCCCCAAGGCCTGCAGGGGGAAGAAGCCTGTTCCCTCCCTCCACATGACCCAGCCGGGGTCACTGATGCTGTGCTTGCAGCCCCAGCTGGCTAGTGCTGCCAGTTCCCTCCCTCTGCCAAACCGGCCCGCACCGCCTGTTCCCTCTCTTCACCAAACCGGCCAGCGCCGCCTGTTCCCTCTCTTCACCAAACCAGCTCACGCCGCCATTACCTTCCTCCGCCAAACCAGCCCGCACCGCCTGTTCCCTCTCTTCACCAAACCGGCCAGCGCCCCCTGTTCCCTCTCTTCACCAAACCGGCCTGCACCGCGTTCCCTCCCTCCATGCGGCCCCAGTTCGGGGTAGCGGACACTGTACTCGAGGCCCTGGCCAGCCCGTTCTCTCAGTGGCCGCAGCCATCTTGGTTGGGGTTTATTTGCTTCTGATTGGCTTGTGGGCATGGCTTGTGGGTATAGTGAAGGTACGGTCAATTTGCATATTACTCTTTTATTAGATAGGATTGTTATTTTAAAAATTTTATATTTCAATTACAGTTGACATACAATATTATATTAGTTCCAGGTGTACAACATAGTGATTAGGTATTTATGTAACTTAAGAAGTGATCATCCCAATAGTCTAGACCATCGGACACCATACATAGATATTCCAATAGTATTGACTATATTTTCCATGCTGTGCTTTATATTCCCATGACGATAAATTGGCAATTAGGGAAGGGGGTAGGGGATGGTTCCCCTCTGCTGACCATCAATTTGTACTTTAGCTAAAACATTTTATAATCAACTAGAGGCCCAGTGCACAGATTCATGCACAAGTGGGGTCCCTCAGGCTGGCCTGTGTCCTCTCGCAATCCAGGACCCTGAGGGATGTAGTAGTGCATGAAGTGGCAGGCAGCCAGGGAGGAGCCAGAGCCTGAGCTGGGTGCCACACCACTCCTGCTCATCCTGGCCCCACTGTGCCTGTGGCTGCTGCCGCAGCTTGGTAAGCTTCCTGAGTGGCGCTCCCACTGTGGGAGTGCACTGACCACCAGGAGGCAGCTCCTGCGTTGAGTGTCTGCTCCTTGGTAGTCAGTGTGCATCATAGTGACCAGTCGATCAGTCAACCAGTTGAATGGTTGGTTGCTTAGGCATTCATATATATATACTAGAGGCCTGGTGCACGAAATTTGTGCACAGGGTGGGGGTGCAGGGGGTTCCCTCAGCCCAGCCTGAACCCTCTCCAATCTGGGACCCCTCGAGGGATGTCTGATTGCCCATTTAGGCCCGCTCTCAATAGGATCAGGTCTAAATGAGCAGTCAGACATCCTTCTCACAATCCAGGACTGCTGGCTCCAAACTGCTCACCTGCCTGCCTCCCTGATTGCCCCTAACCGCTTCTGCCTGTCAGACTGATCACCCCCTAATCACTACCCTGCCAGCCTAATTGATGTCTAACTGCTCCCCTGCTAGTCTGTTTGCCCCCAACTTCCCTCCCTAACTGCCCTCCCCTGCAGGCTTGATCGTCCCCAACTGCCCTCCCTTGCAGGCCTGGTCCCTCCAAATTGCCCTCACCTGCTGGCCATCTTGTGGTGGCCATCTTGTGTCCACATGGGGGCAGGATCTTTGACCACATGGGGGGAGCCCTCTTGTGTGTTGAAGTGATGATCAATCTGTGTATGACTCTTTTATTAGATAGGATAGATTGCTAGTCCTGTCCTTTCTCCTGTGTACATTCCAAAGCTAACATTCCCCAATTTGAGCCTGTCTTCCTACTTACCATCCATAGGGTCTATAGGCCCTGGACCTCTCTATATTCCCTCAGACCCTCCTTACTCCTGCTGTGGCTTCATTTATCTCTCCACACCCCCACTCTCAGCCCTGCTATTGGCTACAGTGAGTACATAGTGACTTGGAACACTCCTTATTTTGGCCTTCCTTCAAGTCCCATCTCCTTCCATTACCTGCATTCCCAGCAAGTAAACCTTTCCTGCTGTCCTAAGTCCTCAGCCTCATCTCTGCTTCCTTCCTTGGCAACTAAGCATATGTCCTACATTATAGAAAACTCAGGGATCACATAGCATGCCTAAGCTCCCTTAAGCTCCCTCTTCCAACCACAAAACCCTTCTGCATCATTTCTTCCTTTGTCTCAACGTAAGTCTGAGACTGAAAATAGGATTTTCTCTCTATGGTAAAACTCTGCCTATGCTGGCAGTGCCAGCCACTCTTCCATCCAACACCAATTCCTGCCTCTCTTTACATTTTAGATCCTCCCCTCCAATGGCTCCTTTCCTTGGAACTACTGGCATGCTAGCTCGATACTGACATGTATTTTTCATTCCTGTTACATAATTTCATTTACCCTGACTTTAGACCCTGGCATTTAAGAAAATCATAGGAGCTCACGCCGAAACCGGTTTTGCTCAGTGGTTAGAGCGTCGGCCTGCAGACTCAAGGGTCCCGGGTTTGATTCCGGTCAAGGGCATGTACCTTGGTTGTGGGCACACCCCCAGTAGGGGGCGTGCAGGAGGCAGCTGATCGATGTTTCTCATCGATGTTTCTGACTCTCTGTCCCTCTCCCTTCCTCTCTGTAAAAAAATCAATAAAATACATTTTTTTAAAAAGAAAAGAAAAAGAAAACCATAAGAGCTCAAATCTTGGCTTTAAATTTTTTAAAGCTAAGGACCAGGTAAAAGGTACAAATATTTGCAAGAATACAAGATCTTTTTAAGTGTCGGTCTTCCAATTCTTAAGAGATAGATTCCCATGGAGAGAGGAAGGGTCATTAAGGAGGACAATGAAATGAGATTCTACTGGGGATATGAGAAGATAAAGGCAGACATTGATGGTGAGGCCAACTCCCCCCTACCCCCTTCTTCCTTGCTGGCAGAACCCACTACATGTCATAAAAGCTGAAAAGAACAGATACTGGCTTTTCCAGCCTTAATTGCAGCTAGAATTGATGGAGCAGGCTTCTGGGGGCTTTTACAAAAATTTCCTACATTAGTAAAAAGAGAGACGGAAGTATGTCCTCTCCCTGACTTTTGGAATGTTGTCATGTGAGGACATGATGTTTTGTGCGGTAGCAATGTATTGTGATCATGAAGGGGACCTGCTGACAGATTGCAGATGGCAGAGCAGGAAGATGGAGAGAAGCTGAGCCTTCAGGATGTTGTTGAGATGCTAAACCAACCACGGGACCACCCACCTTTGTTATGTGAGATAATAAGCAGTTCTTACTGCGTAGCCACCCTTATGCGGTACCTGGAGTTGAAAACACCCTATACCCACTTCTTCCACTCAGAGAAAAGGCCCAGTGCCAAGGGCTTGGGGGGTGGAGATTAAACTAACAAGTTGGAGAAGCTGAGACCTAAGGGTACCTTTGTCTCACAATCATATTAAACATCTTGTTTGTTGGCAAAGTATACAGTTCCCCTTAGCCACCATGGTAAGGGAATTGCAAGAAAGGAATGGTTGTGTGACCCGTTAGAAAGGCCTGAGATTTCACAGATTTCCAGAGAATGCAGTCGGCAGATCGCTCTTCTTTCCCCAGGGGAAAGTCAAGGAGGAAAAGTCTGACTCGGAGAGGCTTTGAGTGTGGGCGAGAGACCAGAGCTGTGGACGCCACTCAGGACAGATGTCAGGAGGCCTCCACGACTGAGGAGGTGATGTGAGCTCAGAAGTCCAGCCACAGGAGGTCCACACAGTGTGGACACAGTGCCCGGGGCCAGAGACGTCTTCACAGCCCTGATGCCATCCAACCCAGTCCTCCAAAAGGGATGCAGCCCCAAGAAAAAGTGGAAAGGAAAACTTTGAATTGGCTGAGGAAAACCTGACTAAAACCAAACTTCATAACAACAGATAGACTGGGGTCTTGAGCCCCAAAGTTAATTTAGTTATTAGAAAAGTATAGTTTTTTTCCCTTTTACTTGAATATGCAAACAGAAATGTGTTTGCTGCTGAACAATCTTAAATAAAATCTCAGTCTTCCCTCAATCCTGCTCTCCCCTAAAGCTCTCCATCCCCTTTCATTCCTTCCCCGCCAAACTGTTTGAGAGAGTTATCTCTACTGGGGGCCTTCACCTCTGCAACCTGCTTATCTAACCCCGTCTCCTCTGACATCTGGCTCCAGACTGATGAGCCTCTCTAATGGGTCATTCAGAGTACATTTATTAAAAGCATACTTTGACTTACAGTGTTTCCTTCTGACAGAAAAGTAGTTCGATTAATGAATCAAGAATCTCACAAATGTTCTACTGACTCTTCAAATGAGCCCAGTGGCAACTCGTCCATTTTTCCTTTCAAACCAGCTTCATCTCCTGATTTCTGAGCTTCAAATAGTTCAAAGCAGCAGGCCCATTTTTAATTCTTTCTCCCCCTCCGTTTCCCACATAACCCATTTCAAATCTTTTGGCTTTGCACCTACCACAGAGCACTGTTGTGATAGACAGATGGACCAGATCTCTGTGGTTGATAACTAGGGGGTGCTTTGAGAACCACCTGTGCTAAACACATACATATTAAAAACAAACAATACACCGGTCCCCTTGGTCCCACTCCAGATGTATTGACTGGATGTGAGCCCCCTTAAGATACCCGTGTCTCTCTTCTCTGTGCCCTGTGAACGCACCAGAAAGGATGCCTGCCTTGTTCTCTGGCTGTTTCCTGTGTCTGCCCAGCCAAATGGCAGCTGCTTCTGATGACACCTACTTCAGTGTCTTCTCAGCATCTAGCCCAGGACTGGATGCCCCTCCCTGGGGGGAATGTGCATCCCCAAGTGCATCAAACAGACTGTATCTGTAAGAAGTGGGTGATACAGGTTTGAGGCATTTGATTCTTTACATAAGGATCTGGGGTCCTCATGTACCACTCCCCGTGACGTAGCAAAAGTCCATCAGAAATTGGTTTCTGGGCTTCAAGAAGGTGCAGCTTTCACAGACAGCTTCAGCGCAGAGCCCTCCTGAAACACAAATGGCCTGTGAGGCGCGGAGCAGTCAGGTTCACTCATTCAGGCTGATGAGTGAAGCCTGCGTCCACGCCTAGTCAGTTGGCAGGGCTGTGGCTTGGCCCCTGATCATATGCCAATTAGTTGCTCATACGGTTGGTGTCCAGTCAGTTAGCTGGCCATTCATGCATTTACTCATGCAGGCCTGCAGCCACATAGTCACCCACACAGCACGTATTTACTGAGAACCTACTGTGTGTCAGATGCTCTTCTCCCATTGGAGACAAAATAGATGGTAACATGAGGAGCGCAGGGCCTTGGGACCTACCAGGATGGTGTTTTGGGCAGGTTTCCCCAAAGTTCCTGTTTGCTGAGGCTGGAGGGTTCACTTCAGCACCTGGGTCAGCATTGCTCTCCACACCCAATGGGGCTGAGCACTGATCCATGCTTCCCAAGCCACAGGTAGGAAGCTCCAGGGAGGAATGAGCTGGAAACGGGCTGTCATGGGAAAGGAAGCCTGGAGAGGTGGCCCTGGCGTGGCCGGGAGAGCGTTTCCAAGTTGCTGCATTCATTGTCTTGGGAGTGGGAAGGTGCAGGGGGGCGGGAGGAGGATGCTGCGAAACGGGGGTGGAGTGGGTCAGCTGCCGGGCGCCCGCAGCTCCCTCCGATCGGCCCGCAGAACTGGGCTCCCAGGAATCGGAGGGCCGGCGGAGGGAGGCAGAGGGAGGCAGCGGCGGGCGCGGGCGGGCGGGGGCGCGCGGCGGGAGGGGCTGTGAGCGGCGAGGCCCCCCGCGCGCGGGGCCTGGTGAGGAGCGCGCGCCGGGCTGGGCTCAGCGCAGGGTCCCCAGCAGCCGCGGCCGCCCCGCAGCCCCCAGCCGGACCATGGCGACGGACAGTAAGTGTGCGCTGGGCCCTGGAGGCCCCGGGTGGGAGGCCGCGGGGCCCAGGGCTGGGAAGTTCTCTTCTTTGGACACCTGCCTTTATGCCGGGGTCTCGGACCAGCATCTGGGGCCCCCTTCGCCCCCGGAGGACTCTTGGTCCTCCGCCCATCACCCTTCGTTGGCAGGCAGGACTCAGAGGCGGAGGTGGTCCTGGAAGCCCCCCGGGGAGGGATGTGGCAGAAGGGCGTGCGCAGAGCGGAGATGGAGGGGACGCTGAGCTGCGGTGGGGCAGAGGGGCAGAGGGCCTGCCCTTGCAGTCTTTGGGGGGCAGTGCCCTCGGGCCCAGGCCAGGCTTTGGGGAGCCCTGCCACCAAGGCACCACTAGCCCTTTGGCGTTATGAGTTCAAGGTTCGCCTGGAGTTCTGGGTTGGATTTGCGGTCTTGCCTTCGGGAGTAAGGGTCCCTGGACTGCTGGGCCGGCCAGAGACCACGTCTGGTCTGGTCGCCGTGGAAAGAGACTGTGGTCAGCGTGTTGACTTTCAGGTGAAGACTACTGAATGGAGGTGTGGGAGGCGCTGGGTTGGCCTGCTGTGGGCATCTTGGCACCACTGCTTTTCTTGGCTCCGTGCTTTTTGGAAATGGAGTCACGTCTATGAAAGCGAGTTAATTTAGATGTATGGGAAGCTAGATATTAGTATGACATTATACATGAGTGCTATGTATTAGTGGAGCCTTAGAGGGAGATCAGAGTAAAACCGCCAGGCCCACCTGCTGCAGAGCGACCATGTAGATGAGGAGCTGTGGTCAGAGCCCATGGAACACACCTGGCACACACATCAGAGCCTCGCTGAGCGAATGAATGGGCGCTGGTTAGAGACACCCTTTGGTGGGCGTTTCTGAGAGGAAAGAAGGAACAAAGATGGGGGTCAACAATTCTACAATGATTTATTATTTTCATTTTAAACCATTTATTATCCCAGCCAAGAACACAGCTTTGGTGTAGTGCAGAGAGCATGGGCCTTGTAGCCAAACAGACCTGCGTTTCAAACCTCTGAAGTCCGCTGGAAGTGGGGCCCTCAGGGCTTCGGACACCAGGACAAAGCCAGCCTGCCTCTGGCGCAGTGACGAGCACGCAGCTGGCCTTCAGGAGAGGGTGGTTGCCCTCCCCGCCTCTCTTTGCCAACATTTTATATAGGTGGAGATACCAAATGTTCGCCTCCTTCTTGTTTTCATTTTTTAAAATATATCTTTATTGATTTCAGAGAGGAAGGGAGAGGGAGAGGGAGACCAAAACATCAATGATGAGAGAGAAGCATTGATCGGCTGTCTCCTGCATGCCCCCCATGGGGGATCGAGCCCACAACCTGGGCACGTGCCCCGACCGATCATCTGACTGTGACCTCCTGGTTCATAGGTCGATGCTTAACCACTGAGCCATGCCAGCCCGGCTTCTCCCCCTTTTTAAATTAAATAATTGTAGATCATGTTTATAATAAAATCAGCTAAGCTGAACTAGGGCTCCCCTTTTCTCTGCTCATTTATAAAAAGTGTTGTCTGGCTTAATTATTTTTCTAAGAAATAGGGATTTAAGCTTTTATTAACAAAGTCAGACTCAACAAAGAGGAGGATAATTAGATTTGGTCCATTACTGTATTTCTTAAGAAAAATAAAAGCAAAGGGATTTGAAGTATCTACAGGCTTAATGCAGGGGACAGCATTCTATTATTCATTTTGTTATATTTTGAGTGAAGATAGTACATTTCGTTTCCTAGAAATATTGTCCATGCTCTGTACCAATCTTTTTAGATAATTGTGTCTTCCACTGCCTTACATGGTAGATTCAACTCTACTGAAGAGTCAAACTTTATCTCATTGGTTTTGTTTGTTTATAGAAAAAAAATGATGATAATATTCACCAGCTCAGCTCTTGCACTGATTTTTAGGCTCAATCTTAAATATGTTCATTCTCAGCTGGGATGGAGCTGAAACTCTGAGTGTAGGGGATCATTATTTCATTTTTGCTCTTTTTCAGAAGTAGGAAGTCCCTATCGTAGATAAGGAGAGAAGGGACATAATCGCAGCCAGTGTCTTGAAAAAGTCTCCGCAAATCTTGACCATGTCTGCACCTTGAAGTCCCACAGGCCTCAGCATAAAGTGACCCTGAAACTGTAGCCCAGGACTCCTCCCCCACATAGAGTTGTTTGGCTAGCTCTGGTTCTCAGCCTGGCTGCATATTAGAGCTTAAATAATATGCTGGCTTTAGTTTTTTGTTTTTGTTTTTTTAAAATACTCATCAAGGATATGTTTCCACTGATTTTTAGAGAGAGAGGAAGGGGAAGTTTTCACTGATTTTCAGAGAGAGAGGAAGGGAGAAAGAGAAACATTGGTGGGAGAGAGAGACATGGATTAGTTGCCTCCCACACACACCTGGACATAGATTGGACCGAAACCTGGGCATGTGCCCTGACTGGGAATTGAACCTGCAACCCTTTGGTGCACGGGATGACATTTCAACTGAGCCATCCTGGCCAGGGCATGCTGGTTTTGGTGTGTGTGTGTGTTCTTTAAAATTTACTCTTACTTTTTTTTATTATTGTTTTGAGAGTGAGAGAGAGAGAAGAGAGAGGGAAATATCAATTATTCAGTGTGAGTGTAACATTTTTTGGGACACCGTATATATATTTTTTAATGTAGTCCAGACTTTAATGTGGATTATAATCACCTGAAGGGTTTGTTAAAAACAGATTGCCAGGCCTCTCCCCAAGTCTCCAGTTCAGTAAGTCTGGATCATAGCCTGAGAATTTTCACTTCTCACAAAGTTCCAGGTGCTAATGAAGCCGCCAGCTCCCTGTCCTCCGGGCCTTTGTCAGTGAGGGAATGACAGGAGAGGCAAGATCACGAGAGACGGTCCCTTCTTCGGCAGTCCTGTCCTGTCACCGTGCTGGGCGTGCCCGGCCTCATCAAGGCTACATCAGACCTGGGCACAGTCTTGCCTGGGGCTGCAACTGACGGCTTTCTCCATTTTCTCCCCAAGAAAAATTTCCCTTGAGGAAAAATTTGGTTCTAAACCCAGGCAAAATCTGAATCTTCCACTCCAGTCATTTCTGGAAGGAATCCAGAGGGCTTTCTTTATGCATGTGGTATGTAAATGTATATAAATACAAAGATATTTGAAAAATATTTGCCTGGGAACTTACAATATCCACAGAAAAGAATGTGACCAATGGGAAGAAAATGTCCTTGTGTCCGAACAGCATGCAGCCTGAGGGCAGATTCCAGAGGAGGATGGGGAATCTGAGCGCCTCAACTTGGTTTTCGGGAAATGGAACTTTGAAATCCTCAAATTAAATTCCCCTTGAGCTATCATATTTTTATTTGGATAACTCAGTCTTATAAGAGATTGAAAAAGTTGGGAGGACTTATACTAGAAAAAAAAATGAAACTAATAGGTAAAAATGCTGTTTGCATAAGCAGTGGTTTATTACAATATATAAAGCGGTGATACTTAAGTATTTAAACAATGCTTCATGTCTTCCTCCATGACAAGTGTTCCAGATAATTGTGTGTTTCTAGATCATAGTGAAGTATTTCTCTCTTTTTCTTCCATTTATGTCATTTGTTGCATTATTATTACGTCTCCTTATGAGTCTTTACTGTGGAACTCACTATATTCTGTTGATAAGAATAATTTCTCAGAAACAGCCAGGCAGGTTTGGGCAATGTGGGAAATATGTAACTATATTATGCCCCAGAAATCTTGGGGGTGTGGGTTCTGGGGGCTGTTGTTGATGACTGGTTGGTGTCATAAGGGAAATATTGGTCCCCATATGGTTGCTCCTGGCTGACTGGTTGATCTGAGGGCATTTTGCCTGGTTGATTGTTGCTAACCCACAGGTAACCTCCACCAGTGGTCATCCCCTCCCGTCTATTTACTGGTCAGCCACCGGCAGTTTCCTTTCTTCTCATCCCACCTACTCCATCAGCAATTTCTACTCTGTGCTTAGTGGAGGACTGAAGGGACAGTAAGGGAGGGGAAAAAAAATCAAATCTCTAAGCAGATAAAGATTATGAACCTCTGCCCATTAGTTGAGATGGTAAGCAGTTGGGCTGTTTAGGATATAAAAGAAAATTGCTTGACTTTGATTGAAAATGGACCCAGATCCTTGAGTAAAATTATTTCTAATCGTAGTTATTAAAAAGCGTACAAATGATGACACCTAAAAATGCAAAGTTAAAAAATTACTAATTTGCAGCCAATCATAGTAGTCATTAATTCAAGTAAGAATCATCCATGGTTGCTTAACTATTATGTGAAAATTTGAAAACGATCAGAATGTCTACATCCTTAGAGAAGTTCTCCACAGATTATTCATTTATTGCAAAGGGAACAATGGTAGTATTACAGTGGAAAACCCTGGGGTACACTACCTTAACCAAGCAAAGCAAACCTCACTAGTATTAAGGCCAGTTGATACCCCATGCTTCCTGATACGAAGCACTGAGGACACAGGGCCACTCATTGTGCCAAAATGTATAATCTGGTTCTAATTAGAAGGAAATATAAGACAAACCCAAATTGATGGACACTGCACAAAAGTCAATGCCATGAGCAGTGGTGGGAGGGTTGTTTCAGTTTGAAGGAGACTAAACAGACAGCTAAATGCAATGCATTATTTTGAATAGATCCTAAAACTGGGAAAAGTGCTGCCAAGAACAATCCTATGTAATAAAAGGCTGATATGCAAGTAGACCAAACAACGGAACAATTGAATAACCAGTCCCTATGACGTGCGCTGACTGCCAGGGGGCGTGTGTGGAACTTGGTGAGCATAGGTTGCGGTGGGATGGTGGAGCAGGTGAGAGGGGGCACCAGACCAAGGCCGGGTGCTCTTATCGGGGTGAGCCTCTGGTGGTTACTGAAAATTCTTTGCTCCTGAGTGCCTCAGTCCTGCCTGGCGCTTGCACCTGCTGCTGGCACCTGCTGCCAGGGCTGCCATCACTTGCACCCACTGCCAGCTCCTGGGGCCAGTCCCCATCACTGGACACTGTCAGTGGGTGTGAGTGGCAACTGCCGGCCCCAATCACCCCTCAGGGCTTCTCCACCCCCCCTGTTCCTGAGGGGAGATTGGGGCTGGCAGCCACCTCTTGCACCCTCTGCTGGTGATGACCCCACTCACACCCATAGCGGGCACTGGAGCTGCTGCTCACACCTGCTGCCAGTGCCTGGCGCCGGTCCCCATCGCTCGGCGCCATCAGTGGGCGCAAGCCATGGCTGCCAGCCCTGATCGCCTCTGAGGGCTTTTCCACTTGCCCCTGCTCCTGAGTGAGGGGCAATAGGGGCAACAGCTGCTGGTGGTGGCCCCAATCACTTTGCACCTTCCGCAGGTGCGAGCAGGGCCAGAGCCATCAGGGCGTAGGATGAATGGTGAAGGGAGCAGGGCTGCCTGCAGGTGGAGGGGCCAGGCGGGGGTGTGGAGGATGGGCCATGACCCATCCCTGTGCCTACCTTGGTCTTGTGGCCCACAGTTCCTTTCAAGGTGCACGAATTCATGCAGTGGGCCCCTAGAATTATCATAATTGATTATTTATTTATTTATTTATTTATTTATTTATTTATTTTGTGTGTTTTATTTTTTTAAAAATTTTAATTTTTTTATCTTTATTGTTCAGTTTATTAATTACATTGTTCCCCTTTTTTTTATCCCCCTATAGCTCCGCTCCACCCGGTACCCATCCCACCCTCTGCCCTCACCTCCCCCTCCCCACTGTCCTCTGCTATTGTTGCAAGATTTTTGTCCAGTCTCTTGCTGCACTTCCCACACCCTTTTTCTCCCCAAGGATTGTCAGTCCATTCCCTCTCTATGTCCATGATTCTGTTATATTTACCAGTTTATCCTGTTCATCAGATTATTGATTCACTTGATTTTTAGATTCATTTGTTAATAGATGTGTATTTGTTGTACATAATTTATATTTTTACCTTTTTCTTCTTCCTCTTCTTAAAGAATATCTTTCAGCTTTCATATAATATTGGTTTGGTGGTGATGAACTCCTTTAGCTTTTTCTTATCTACAAAGCACTTTATCTGACCTTCAATACTGAATGATAGCTTTGCTGGATAGAGTAATCTTGGTTGTAGATTCTTGCTATTCATCACTTTGAATATTTCTTGCCACTTCTGTCTGGTCTGCATAGTTTCTGTTGAGAAATCCACTGATAATCATATGGGTGCTCCCTTATAGGTAACTAACTGTTTTTCTCTTGCTGCTTTTAATATTCTCTGTTTATCTTTTGCTCTTGGCATTTTAATTATGATGTGTCTTGGTGTGGGCCTCTTTAGATTCCTATATTTTGGGGTTCTGTGTACTTCTTGGGCTTTTAGGTCAGTTTTTTTCACCAGGTGTGGGAAGTTTTCTGTCACTATGTCTTCAAGTAGGTTTTCATTTGTCTTGCTCTCTCTCTTTTTCTGGCACCCCCATAATTCGGATGTTGGCATGCTTGAGGTTGTCCCAGAGGCACCTTACACTATCTTCAATTATCTGGATTCTTTTTGTTTCTTGCTTTTCCAGCTGAGTGGATTTTGCTTCTTTGTATTTCAAATCTTTGACTTGGTTCTTGTGGCCCTCTGGACTGCTTTTAGGACTTTGTGTAATATTTTTTATTTCAGTCAGTGTATGCTTGATTTCTAGTTGGTTCTTTTTCATATCCTTGAGGGTCTCATTCATATCCTCGTAGGTCTTCTTCATTTCCTTGTAAGTCTCATTCATTTTTTGTAGGTCTCATTCATTTCCTCGTAAGTCTTGTTCATTTCCTCGTAGGTCTTATTCATTTTCTCGTAGTTCTCATTAAGTTCATCAGCCTTTTCTAGGAGCCTCTTGAAAAGCCTTATAACTGTGGTTTTGAACTCTATGTCTAGTCGTCTTTTTTCCTCCATTTCTTTCACACCTGATTTCTTTCCATGTCTCTGCATGGTGGCTGCTTTATGTGGTAGATGTCCTCTAAGGGACAGTGGCTCAGCCTCCCCAGTTACCTGAGGTGGGTACTCTTACTGCAATCCTTTATGGGTTGTATAGTATTTTTTAATTTAAGCCCAGCTTGTTGTTGTTAGCCCTAGGAGGGTTTGACCTCCAGGCCAATTGGCTGTGCAGGAAAACTGTGTTTAGGTTGGATGGGTGGAGTCTCTGAGCTGAGCAGGCAGTGTCAGCATCAGCTATGTCCTTTGCGGTGCGCGGGTCTCTGTGTTGGGTGGTAATGGCTGCAGGCACCTCCAAGAGAAAGCCGCTGTGTTCTCTACCCGTTGCCAGACAACTCTGCCTCTTCCCAAATGAGTCTGCACTCCCAAAGTCTCGCCCAGGGTTGTAAAACATAGCAGTCTGGTGGTCTCCCTAACCAGGGGGTAAGTCGCCAGGGAGCAAGTCGCATGTCTGTGCTGTCGCGCACTTTACGGGTGAAAACTGCTGTTACAAGCTATGCAGACTCTCCTCAGGCTAGGAGACCTCTGCCGCACCTGGCTTTTAGGGTGCGTACCCTGGACCTCGGACCTCGCCTGGCACTGGGGAATCTGTGCAGTGGGACGTCTCCACTCTCCCCTTTGGAGAAATCCAGCCGGGATTGCTGCTGCCAGTCCTACAGCCCACGGCTCCGAAACCTCTGGCTCCACGTGTATCTTCAAGGCTGCGTTCTGCCGCTCTTCTGAGTCTCAGTGTCCCACCTTTACTTTTATTTGTGGAATTTTCACTCAGCCAGCTTTCCGGTGATTCTGGATGATGTTTGTCTTGTTGTTATGTTGTAGTTTTGGAATTGTTGCGCGGGGCAGCACAATAGGTGTTTACCTATGCCGCCATCTTGGATGCCCCCCCCCCCCATAATTGATGATTTTTTAATATGGATTGGATAAAGTTTTTATACCAAGGTTAAATTCCCTAAATGTGATATTTTCATTGCAGTTTGGAGGGGAATGTCTTTCTTCTTAGGAGAAACTAAGGAATTTAGGGGTAAGGGGACATGATGTCTGCACCTAAATCTCAAATGGCTTAGGAAAAAAAATGTATGTATATATATGCACATTTATATGCATATATGTGGTATGCAGGAAAGAAAGAGGTAAAGAAAAAGTGGAATATTTTAACGTTTGGTGAATCTAGGAGTTTTTGTATTATTCTTGCCACTCTTAAGTAAATTTGAAAAATAAAATTATAGCCCTTGGCTGTGGATCTGTAATTCTAGGCACTGTGACCTAATACTCTTGAGTTTACTTTTTGAAAGAAATAAGGTTGGAAGACTCCTAATTCTGGTTTGAGATGACAACATTAACAAAATGGTTTCTTCTGACAATTTCATATACATATAAAAGAAGAGAGATTAATGTAAGAACCCCCCATGTACTCAGGTGACTCAGGTTTGACAATGAAGAGCATTGTTGCCAATCTATAACATCTTTCTCCCACTTAAAAAAAAATCCTCATCTGAGGATATGTTTATTGATTTGAGTGGGAGGGAAGGACGGAGGGAGGGAGAGAAGGAGAGAGAGAGAGAGAGAGGAGAAACGTTGACATGAGAGAGAAATATCTTTTGGTTGCCTCCCAAACACACCCTGACCAAGGATTGAACTCGAAAGAGAGATATGTGCCCTGACTGGGAATGGCACCTTTGGGTGAACGGGGCGATGCTCTAACTTACTCAACTCCCCGGCCAGGGCTCCCCCTCCTTTTGGGAGGAGATATTGTGAAAGCAAATGCAAGACATCATGTTACTGTAGCCATCTCTTTTCCATTTTTTGTTTTCTTCCCCCCCCCCCTTTTTATTATTAGTGTTAATAGAATAGCAATCCGAGTTCAGAGAAACACATTCACTTGACATACATGGGGCGTGCACTTGTTTTCAATTTGCAAAGCTGACTAAGCCTGGGTAATGATAAACGGTATAGAAGAAAGAGCCTGAAGAGCTGCTTGTTCTTGTTTTGTTTTCCAAACTCCTCCTCCTGTTTTTAAACCTAGGATTCAATTCGTGAAGAAAACCTAAAAGTGATATGAAGACAGTAATCTGGACTGATTTGCGTATGAGATGATATCCTACTGAAACATTGCAAAAGTCAGTCAGGATGGCTAATGGCACCCCCGTTGAGTAGAATTCCATATGCCTTCTTTTCAGGATGGCATGTTTGAGTGATGCAATAGAACTGGGCCAGATCTCCCAGGAGCAGTCAACCTCCTCCTGGGCATGGCAGATTTGGATGGCATTTGTCCCTTTAGGGCACTAGGCTACCATTTAGTAGTTAACTACTATTATTTAGCATTATAGATTGATAAAAAAGATGCCCATTTGTGCCATTTGAGAAGGATTGTCTGTAAGTTTATATGATGGTAAAACTCACTAACAGCTTTTTCTAATCAATTAAGGAAGTATCTGAAGCACATATTGCAAATAAAATTCTTCTGTGCATCATCATCTTTCATTAAGGGATTATCCACATCCGACTTTGGCACTTCACATGTATGCACAGATACCACCATTTTACAGTAGATTTTCTTATCGCCAGCATACCGTTTTCTTGAGAGTGCTAATTTTAGGAAAGCAATAAATCACATTTTATAGTTTGGTTTATAATGGAGCAAAGGTTAAGAGACATAAAGAGAATTTTTTCAACCTATCTAACAATTAATTCCCCTGACTGATCTACCACTTTAAACATAATCTGTTACCAACACATTAGGTTTTCATTGGACTTCACTCAATAGAAAATTCCAAAGGTCGGTGAACTCCGCGTGGAATGGAGGACGAAAGCACAGGCTTAGTTCCAGAAGACCCGGTTCTGCACTCTGGCCCTGCCACTCCCTGGCTGGATAACCTTGGGTAAATTCTTCCTGTTCCCGGCTTATTCCACTCTGATATGCAAGAACTGAGTGAGGTGGTACACATAGTAGACATAAAATCAGTTTGTCTCCTCACCCCTATGAGATCTTTCCCACAGTGTGTGCCTCATGTTACAAGAGCAATCTGACTTTCAGAAATGGGGTCCCCAGTCATTGGTTCCACTTTTCTCTGTGAAACATATAAAATTAGGACCAGCCCTAGCCGGTTTGGCTCAGTGGATAGAGCATCAGCCTGCTGATCAAAGGGTCCTGGGTTCAATTCTGGTCAAGGGCATGTACCTCAGTTGTAGGCTCCACCTCGGGCTGAAGCCTGACTAGGACTCATGCAGGAGGCAACCAATCGATGTGTTTCTATCACATCGATGTTTCTCTCTCTCCCACTCTCCCTAAAAATCAATGAAAAAATATCCTGGAGTGAGGATAATAAATAAATAAATAGAATAGAATAGAATAAAATTGGGACCAAATGACCTGTTTGGCAACCTGAGACCCCAGGGAAGAGAATCTGGATGAGATTGCCCAAAGGTGCAGAGTTTAGGTGTTCACAGAAGTGTTATTCATCAGGAGGTGGTCATTCCCACTGCTCACTGTTTTGCACAGTGTGTTGCTGGAGGTACAGTGAGCCTGTGAGCTTGTGGGGCATGCGTGCACACACAGCTTTGAAAAACCCAGAGGGATTTCAGTGGTGGGCTCTCGCAGGGGCTACCACAACTGCCCCTTCCATGGAAGACCAGGGGACCCTCTCTGCTGATTTGCTCTCGGATCTCTGCATTGCTGTCTGCCTTTCTTGGGCACGGCTGACATGGCTGTAGCACGAAGTAGATGCTGTTTCAGGGCCTCCCCAGAGTCAGATACCCTCCTGGCTCAGAAGTCTCTTATAACATCTTTAATGATGTTGATAAACCTGAGGCAATTGCTGGTTATTCCACTGTTGAGCTTTTAAAATGGCATAATCTTCTCATACGTCCGTACAGAAGGGTCTCATCTGCCTGGTGTCTGATGGTTCTGACCTTGGCCATCCAGGTTCCGAGGGTAGCTTTGTCTGTCTCAGTCTTGCCCGGGGCAGTCCGCCCATTGCCCAGCTAGATTGTCTTATTTCTTTTGCTTCCTAGCTCATGCTCTAACTCTCCTATAATTTCCTTATGTTTCATGATTCTTTTGAATTTTGGCTGAGACACACCGGCTCTGTAAGTCTCAGGTTTGTGGAGTCACCAGTAACTCTGCTGCTTTTATCCACCTCCCCTGCCTTTTCACAGAGAGGGGGGAGAAGACAAGCCCTCAGTCCTTATCATCCTGTTCACAGGCTTTATAGAGACGCATTATAATATCTTTCCTAAATGACCATTAGCGTAAAATCAATTGTTAGATTTAGTGGTGATAATGACAACCATAATTATAGTTACATGTGTTCTTCTTTGTGTTCCCCTAGTATTTCTTATCTATTGCTGCATAACAAATTACCACAAACCTAGAGGCTTTTAACAAGACAACATTTGTCAGGAAGGCAGGAGTCTACAAGGATGTAATTAAGGTGTCTGCCAAGGGCTGGGTTCTCATCTGAAGGCCTGAGGCTTGACTAAGGAAGAATCCACTTCCAAACTCATATGGTGTTGGCAGGATTCAGAGTCCTGCAATCTGATGGGCTGAACTGCATTTTTTTTTTTTTTTTTTGCTGGCTTTTGGCTGGAGGCCACCTTCAGGTCCTTCATATGGAACCTCCCCACAATGGCCACTTACTTAATCAATGCTAGCAAGGGGCAGAGTCTCCACACTAGAACCATGGAAGTGACATCTCACCCCCTTTGCCATCGTCTATTGGCTAGAAGCAAGATATAGATTCTACCTAAAGTCAAAAGGAAGGGATTAAATAAGAACACTAGTACTAGGTTGGCAATTGGAGATCATCTTGGAGACTGACAGACTCCCCATGAAACTTTTAGCATCTATTTCTTCCACTAGATTTTTGTTTAGAGTACCACATAACTCTTTAAAACTTTAGATAATGTTGGGATAGTGGAGCTAGAAATGTAATTGCTTTGCTCAGAAAAGAAATATTATAATGTTAACCAGAATTACATCGCTGGAGCCAGACCTACTGAGAAGCTCTCAGCAGGCAGCAATCTGCTTGGGTGACCCATCCCTATGAGTCTGAGGCCACGAAGTTGGAGAACAATGGGGTTAGAACCTGCTTATTCTTGCTTAACTCAGAAGTCAGCTCCTTCATATAAATCATAGAAATAGAATTCCTGGAGCTTGATTTATCATAGTCTCTTCCAACTCTCGGATCCTGCTCCTAATCCTAAGTGTCTCTTGATCCCTTCACTTCTATGATGATTGATTGCTCTTATGTCTACATCACACTGACCCCGATGAGGAACTGAATCCATTTTTTGTAACTCACCCAAACACCTACAGTCCATTTACTCGAAAGACGTTTGGATATGTAGGAAACTGCCTGGCTGGCATTGCTCAATGGTTGAGCATTGACTTAGGAACCAGGAGGTCATGATTCGATCATGGTCAGGCTATATGCCTGGGTTGTGTGTTCAATCCCCAGTGTGGGGCATGCAGGATGCAACTGATCAATGATTCTCTCTCATCATTGATGTTCCTATCTCTCTCTTCCTCTCTGAAATCAATAAAAACATATAGAAGACAATTAATAGTTTGGGGCGATTGAAGAAGTATATGTTTGAGTAACACAAACAGCTTAAAACAGAATGTTAGAATGTCCCATTCTAAAATCCATTTGCCATTCCTTAGCCATCCTCTCATTGTTTTCCCCTCTTCCTCCTACTGCTTAAATAAGAACATTATTTCTAGGAGGTGGAGACAATTGAAGATTGCCAGGGTTCTTTGTCCCAGCCTTACAAAGGGTTCAGCATTCTGGAGAAAAGGCTGCTTATAGATGATTAAGAAAGAATCCCTGGATGAAAGGTGTTTTTGAAAGGCTTTGGGGGTCAGAGGAGCTTCAGCTGGAGGAGGTTCAGCTGAAGGAGCTAGAAGGCTCTCCTTATCTCAGAACCCCGTGCTTTTATTAAACACAATTTGTCCCAAGGCAAGGTGGAAATATACACTTCAAAGAGTACCTATCAAAGAGTATACAGAAACATTGTCAGTTTGGGGAATAGCCTACAGCTGTTCAGGTGTTTGGCCAACAGGAGGCAATAAAATGCCTGAGGTGTCTGGCAGTTAACAATCCTATTCAGGTTTGGGGGAAGTGCCCTTTAGCTGTTTCTAACAGGTAAACTCTATGTGATTCAACCCTGTTGAGCTCCCCAAGCTTCACCAACCTTTTGGTAAAGCTCCTGTAATTATTACAAGCTGGAATTGATTCCCTGCAGAAGCTCATCTTAGAGGCTGTCTGCCAGTGATTTAGCAATTTATTTGTTTCCTTGTCTTCTGTAATAATCAGGGTTTTTATTGCTGACAATAGAACTCACTCAACTACTTTAAGGAAAAGGGGATTTAACTATAGAGTATACTGCAGTTTACAGAATTATGTGTGGGTTGCCAGGGAAATAAGCTTGTTAGACACTCAGTCACAGGTAAAATAGATCTCCATTTACTTATGTCTATCCTTATGTCTTTCATTAGGATTTTCTACATTTCTTTGAATAAACTTTCTGGTAGTCTCAAATGAATATCAAATTGGTGTTATCACCACGAGTTCATGGTGATTTTCTGGTTGCTGTCTGTGGATTTACCAGTCTCTCCCACAGAAGGGGTGCTGTCCCACACTGCCGGGAGTCAGGGAAGTGGTTTGGAGACAGTGTGGGCTCATGTGCGATGGAAAGGCTGCCCTCCTGTTACTGAGGCAGTTGAACCTGCCTTTGACATCAAGCTTGTCTTTCTTCCCCTTTAGAAGCCCACCAGAGAGAAGGGGTTTCAAATTAGACCTCTTTTCTGTGGTAACGCTGTGCTAGTGAGCAGGGCCTGACCCCCCACTGAGCATGGGAGGCCCATCCTTGAGCCTGAGCTTCGTATCTGCAAGTTACTCCGGCCTCTGTAAGGTTCTTGGTGAGCCCGCCTCTATAAATCGGGCATATGAAAATAAGTCCTCAACAGAAAACTCCTTCGCAACACTGTCCTATGTTAACTGTCTCCTGGATCCTGTGGCAAACTGTCTGGGTTCCAGACTGTTGAGAATATGCTTCTGGTGTACAGAATCACTCTGCCACCTTGTGGCCATGCTTGAGAATTGTACTTCCCCAAATGTCTGCCTCCTTAGAACCCAGTGTCCTGCAAAGCTGGATTCAGTCACCCTGCACTGTTTTGGCCTCTGGCTTTGCGAACCACTATGATTTGAGGAGATATGTCACAGTACATACTACAACTAATAGTCTGAAACAGATAAATTGTACTGCCTGTGTAATAGTACGTTGGCATATTAGATAGTGTGTGTTCAGAGAAAGAATGGACCAATATGTCCCAAAGGGGTTTGCAGGATGCTCTGAGGGATCCTGTAATTTTCCTGGGGTTTGAAAGGGCATTGTGTAGTTGTTATTGATTTTAGATCGCAATATTATTGTATGTCCCATTCCCTTACTTTTCTAAATTGCATTGTGTTAGTTGCCCAGCTGGAAGGAAAATTCAATCTCATTCATCACTGTGGTGGCTTCACCTACTCCACGGAATCAGATGAGAATCCCAGACTAAGGCAGTGCCACGGATTTGGGGTGGGGCCCAGTCTGCTCTGCCGGGACAGTCGCACAGTCTGATGAGCTGCAGCTGAAATGAGCAGCATCTATGCTGAGCCAGATAACACCCCTGCCCCCCGACCGGCTGTTCACACCACTGATCACTCTGGGATACAGAACATAGTGCCCATCCATCATATGCTTCCTGCAGCAACCCCCTCCCCCGACATCCAAATCCAGGCACAGTGGGAATGGAGCCTGGGTTTCTGAGAGTGTAACCCCTCAAACACATTCCTTTCCTGGCCTTAGGGAGGTCCATGCTCTTTCCCTTGTAGCAGAGGCCCTCCTTTATCTAGATGGGGACTTTTGTGGGTATCTTGCAACTTTCATTGATGACCCTGTGGTACATGAAAACTATTAAAAATCTCATGTAACTGGACCTGGAGTCCAGAACACCAATCACACAGTTGTCTACCTTCTTGGGAAAGAGAAGGAAAAATGCTGATAACAGCAAAAGGAGCAGGAAGAAAGGGCAAGGTCACATCTCAGTAAACCACCCTGTTCCATTATGTTTGGTGTTGGAACCCGGCCCAAGGCTCCTGCAGGGCAGAAGCATCTCTTTACTTGGGTCAGCCCCAGCCGTGGAATTGATCTTTGTTAATTGAGTTTGTACTAGAGGCAGAATATCGTTCTGGCTTCTCGCACAATAAAGATGACCTCACAGTCACAATCGCATAAGGTGAGTGGTGGAGGAGGCTAGGAGAGGGTAAGATCCAGAGTTATGATACCTCACAGGATGGGGCAGGCAGAGTTACCCAGAGGAGACGGCGTTTGAACCGGGCTGGAGATATGTGAAAGCATCTGCAATATGAGGAAGAGGTGAGGCCCAGCACATGCCAGGCCCTGGGAGCTACAGGAGCATGGGTCTGGAATTCCCACACCGCTGGGTTGATGGGGGAGCTTTGTGGCTCAGTGCTATTCCTGTGAGGAATGATTTGGAGGAGTCGGTGAATGCAGGTGAGCTGCGTTGGACCCTAATCCCAGAGGATCTCATTCTCTATACTAAGAAAATGATTTATCTTGCAGGCCAGCAATTCACAGCGCATTTGTTGTTGGGTTAGATTCCCAGGAGCTTACTTACGGAAATGTGCCAGCTCCTCAGGGCTAATTCTACTTGTACTATTTCTCTCCTGCTCCAGAAACTGTAATTAACATGGGAGGGAGTATTGTGGGACATACATGGAAGAGGAGAAGAGAGGAGAGGTGAGTTAGCAGTGGGTGGACCAGGGCAAGAAAGAGATGCCCAAGAGCTGAACTCAGGCAACACGTGAAGAACATACACCTGTAAGAGACATTTTGGAGATAGAATCCAGGGCTTTACAGATCTTAGATTAGATACGTGGGTGAAGGAGAAAGAAAACATTGTATGGTTTTCATAGATAGCTGGTTGGATGAAAATCTCATTGTTGGAAACAGAAATTAAGAGAAGTACATTTGGAGGCCAAGTGAAGAGTTGTTTGGGGGTACACTTAATACATGTGGGGATTCTGGGCAGATAAGCAAGGTAGACTGTTGGAAATATGAGTCTAGAGCTTGGCAGAGGATTGGTGGTTTGGTGAGACGTCAGTGAATAAGCTTTAGGGAAGCCACCCAGTGAATAAGATCACTTGGCGAGAGTGAGTGGAGGAAGGAAAAGAGGTAAGGCTAAAAGCTTTATGAGTGAGTGGATCACAAGTGAGACCAGGAAAGAGTGGCCAGAGGTAGGAGGGAGCCCTGGGAGAGTCTGGTCATAGAAGGCAAAGGCGACAATTGTAATGTCTTGCAGCCTAGAGACCAAACAGGGTTAGGAGAGAGCAAAGGTCTTCAAAATGGCAATGATAGGGTGGGTGGTAACTGAGGAGTTAGGATCAGCTGAGTGATGTCCTGGAGTGAAGCAGCCGGATCTCTTAAGTCAGCAGTGGGCAAACTCATTAGTGAACAGAGCCAAATATCAACAGTACAACGATTGAAATTTCTTTCGAGAGCCAAATTTTTAAAATTAAATTTCCTCTGATGCCACTTCTTCAAAATAGACTCGTGCAGGCCGTAGTATTTTGTGGAAGAGCCACACTCAAGGGGCCAAAGAGCTGCATGTGGCTCTCGAGCTGCAGTTTGCCGACCACAGTCTTAAGGGATAAAGGAGATGAAGAGGCAGAGCTAGTGAGCACAGGCCATCCTGTCAAGGTTTGTAGAAGGTGAGGTGGAAGGGCAGCTCAGCATTCCATTAGAAGACTTAAGAAGGAAGATCTGGCTGTATTTCCAGGCTTAGAGGGAAAAGCCAGCGGAGGGAGTGAGATTGAAGATGAGAAAGATGGGAGATTTAATGGAACAGTCACCCAATGGCGAGGAAGGCAGTAGGATTAGATTAGCCCTGTGGCCCTCTGTCATTAGGTACCAAATTGGCTTGAGATTCTACTGGCATGGGATAGAAATCCCCTAGCATCTCCCTAGGCTGAATAATAGTCGCTGCAGATGTAACCAAAGGTTTCCAAGGCTTAGCTGGAGAGAGCAGTTCAGTGTCCCAGAACTCCCCGGGTCTTTGCAGGGGGCATACTTACAGCTACAGCCCATGTTGCAGAGAATGCTTGGCAGCTGCCCAGCTGACACAGTTTGGATATAGGGGAAAGGAATGACTTTATCCTGTGTCATTGTTTTTGTCTCCACTAGCATGTAGTTAGAAGCAATGGCAATTCTTTTGTCTTTTGGAATCTCTGAGTATCTTAATTTAAAATTCTTTAATTTTAACTGACTATCTTGAAAATTTTTTTCGCTAACCCTGGCCAGGTGCCTCAGTTGGTTAAGTGTCATTCCGTACACCCAAAAGGTTTACGGGTTCAGTTCCCGGTCAGGGCACCTACCTAGGTTGCAGGTCCGATCCTGATTGGGGTTGGAGTATCTACAGGAGGCAGTTGATCAATGTTTCTCTCTTTCTCTCCTCTTCTCTCGAAAAATCAATAAAAACATATCTTCAGGTGAGGATTAACATTTATTTAAAAATTTTTTTTATTATGTATACCCAGTAACTAAATTTTAATACTTTGAAGGAAGAACTTCTCTCATATTTTTCCCTTCGGTGTTCTCTAAATCAGATGCATTTGACAACCATCTACTGCTTTGGCTGGAAAGAGAAAAGCCTCCAGTCCTTCTGTCCGCCTTTGTGTGTGCTGGTGATAATTTGGGAATCTGGATGCTCTTCTGATTTCTCTTGAGGCCAACTTCATGTCTTCTTTTTGACTCTGTGACAGGGTTAAGGGGCTGAACTGGCTGTTTTGACATTGACAGTTGCTCTGGAGGGTTATTTAAAAATGCAAGACATCTTTTTTTTATTTGAAAGTTAATTAGTGTCTTTTTTTTTGAGTCAAGTTGATACTGTAAACACAGAGGTTTGTTGTTAAATTGCTGATAATTTAAAATGTGGAGTTTGACTTTTTGTTGTTATTTTCTTGTCCTGACCAAAAACAGTTGTACAGGCAGAAGGACTGAAATAATATTGGATTTTTGCTGGGCTCCATCTCTTGTGTCTGCTGCTGTGCTCAGGGTGAGGGTTTTAGGCATTGTGGGAAGCCTACATTTTGCAAATGGGGAAACTCAGGCACAGGGAACAATAAATTCTTTAGGAGTTCACCTAAATTTTGTAAAAGCTGTTGCTTGTTCTTTCTGGTCTTTTTTTTTTTTTTTTTACTATTATTATTATTCCAGATGAATTTTTGGAGAATTTGTTGTAGGTCTTTGAAGAATGCCAGTGGTATTTTAATGGAGATTGCATTGTATTTATAGATTGCTTTGGGTAGTATGGACATTTTAATGATGTTGATTCTACCAATCCATGAACATGGTATGTTCTTCCATTTGTTCATGTTTTCCTCTATCTCTTTTTTCAGCATTCAGAAATTTTCTGAGTACAGGTCCTTTATCTCCTTGGTTAAGTTTATTTCTGGGTCTCTTAATTTTTTTGTTGCAATGGAAAATGGGATTGCTTTTTAAATTTCTCTTTCTGTGAGTTCATTATTGGTGTATAGAAAATTCATAGACTTCTGGGTGTTAATTTTGTATCCTGCTACATTGCCTAATTCATTTATTAAGTCTAGTAGTTTTTTTAAAAAATATTTTATTGATTTTTTACAGAGAGGAAGGGAGAGGGATAGAAAGTCAAGAACATCGATGAAAGAGAAACATCGATCAGCTGCCTCTTACATACCCCTTACTGGGGATGTACCCACAACCAAGGTACATGTCCTTGACCAGAATCGATCCTGGGACTCTATCCACTGAGCCAAACCAGTTTTGGCAGATCTAGTGGTTTTTTGATGGAGTCTTTGAGGTTTTCTATGTACAATATCATGTAATCTGCAAATAAGGACCATTTTACTTCTTTTCCTATTTGGATGCCTTATATTTCTTCTTCTTGTCTGATTGCAATGGCTAGTACTTCCAGTACTATGTCGAACAAGAGTGGTGAGAATGGGCATCCCTGTCTTGTTCCTGTTCTTAGGGGAAATGGTTTTAGTTTTTGCCCATTGAGAATGATGTTAGCTGTGGGTTTGTCATCTATGACTTTTATTATGTTGAGGTATGATCCTTCTATTCCCACCTTGCTGAGGGTTTTTATCAAGAAAGAGTGTAGGATTCTGTCAAATGCTTTTTCTGCATCAATGGATATGATTATATGGTTTTTATCTCTCGGTTTGTTTATATGGTATATCACATTTATTGATTTGTGGATATTGTACCAACCTCGCATTCCTGGAATAAATCCCACTTGGTCATGGTGTATGATCTTTCTAATTTAATGTTGGATTCAACTTGCTAGAATTTTGTTGAGGATTTTGGCATCTATGTTCATGAGGGATGAACATATATGTATTGTTCTTTGTATTGTCTTCATCTGGTTTGGGATTAGGATAATGCTGGCTTCGTAGAAGGAGGTTTGAAGGGCTCTTTCCTCTTCAATTTTTTGGAATAGTCTGAGGAAGATAGATTTTATTTCTTCTTTGAATGTTTTATAAAACTCCCCTGTGAAGCCATTTGGTCCAGGGCTACTTGTGTGTTGAAAGTTTTTTTTTTTTTTTAATTACTGCTTCAATTTCCTCCAAAGTTATCAGCCTATTCAGATTTTTTTTATTCCTCTTGGTTGAGTTTTGGAAGGTTGTATTCTTTTAGGAATATGTTCATTTCTTCTAAGTTGTCCAATTTGTTGGAGTAGAATTGCTCATAGTATTTTTTAATGATTCTTCGTATTTCTGTGGGGTCTGTTGTTATTTCACCTCTTTTTTTCTGATTTTGTTTATTTGGGTCTTCTCTCTTTGCTTCTTGGTGAGCCTGGCTAGAGGTTCATCAATCTTATTTATTTATTTTTTTTGACAGACAACTGTTTAGTTTTTATTTTATAATCATAAACTTAACTCTGCAATCCAGCTAGACTGGGAAGGGGTAAGGGAATTATGGAACCCAATAAACTGGCAAGAGCACAAAGATTATGGAACATTCCAAGAAAATTGGGGTGAAGGGATGCTCTCCTGAGCTACAGAAGGAATGGTCTGGTGGTAAAGATAAAACACAAGTCAGATTTATTAGAGTTGTCCACAGTCAGCAATGGTGATCTTCTTGCTGGTCTTGCCATTCCTGGACCCATAGCGCTCCATAGCTGTCACAATATCCATGCCTTCTTTCACCTGGCTGAAGACCACATGCTTGCCATCCCACCACTCAGTCTTGGCAGTGCAGATGAAAAGCTGAGAGCCGTTTGTGTTAGGCCCAGCATTGGCTGTGGACAGGATGCCAGGGCCTGTATGTTTCAGGTTGAAGTTCTCGTCCTAAAATTTCTCCTTATAGATGGACTTGCCGCCTGTGCCATTATGGCATGTGAAGTCACCACCCTGGCACATAAATCCCGGAATAATTCTGTGAAAGCAGGAACCTTTATAACCAAATCCTTTCTCCCCAGTGCTCAGAGCACGGAAGTTTTCTGCTGTCTTTGGAACTTTGTCTGCAAACAGCTTGAAGGACACACGGCCTAAGGGCTCGTCATCGAGTGCGATGTCGAAGAACACGGTAGGGTTCACCATGGCTGGTCACAGGCGGCTTCGGAGTGGCGGCTTCTGCAAAGCCGAAGTTCATCAATCTTATTTATCCTTCCAAAGAACCAGCTCTTGATTTCATTGATCTTTTGTATTTTTTTGGGGGGGTCTCTATGTCATTTTGGGGGGTCTCTATGTCGCTCTGATCTTTATTATTTCCTTCTTTCTCCTCATTCCAGGCTTTTTTTGTTGCTCTCTTTCTAATTCTTTATGTTGCAGAGTTAGATGGTTTATTATCAGTTATCTTGTTTTTTTTTTTGAGGTAGGCCTGTAATGCTATGAACTTCCCTCTCAGGACTGCTTTCATTGTGTCCCAAAGATTTTGGATTGTTGTGTTTTCATTGTTGTTTATTTCCAGGATGTGTTTTATTTCTTCTTTGATCTTTTTGGTAACCCACTCATTGTTTATAGTATGCTATTCAGCTTCCAAGTGTTTGGATTTTTGTGATTGTTTTTACTGTAGTTGATTTCTAATTTTATGCCATTGTGATGTGAGAAAATGCTTGATATGATTTCAATCCCCTTGAATTTGGAGAGACTTTTCCTGTGTCTCTATATGTGGTCTATCTTTGAAAATGTCCCATGTGCGCCTGAGAAGAATGTACATTTTGTAGTTTTGGGGTAGAATGTTCTAAAGATGTCGATTAAATCCATCTGATCTAGTGAGTTGTTTAGCATTGATGTTTCTTTATTAACTTTAAAAAAAATATATATTTTATTGATTTTTTACAGAGCAGAAGGGAGAGGGATAGAAAGTCAGAAACATCGATGAGAGAGAGAGACATCGATCAGCTGCCTCTTGCACGCCCCCTACTGGGGATGTGCCCGCAGCCAAGGTACATGCCCTTGACTGGAATCGAACCCAGGACCCTTCAGTCCGCAGTCCGACGCTCTATCCACTGAGCCAAACGGGTCTCAGCTTTATTAACTTTTTATCTACAGGATTTATCTAATGATGTTAATGGGGTATTAAAGTCTCCTACTATGAGTGTGTTGCTGTCAATCTCACCCCTGATATCATCCAGAAGTTTTTTTTTTTTTAAATGTATTTGGGTGTGCTGCATTGGGTGCATAAATGTTTACCAGAATTATATCCTATTGTTGTATTGATACCTTTAGAATTATGAAGAGGTCTTTATTATCTCTTGTTATGGTTTTCACTTTGAGGTCTATTTTGTCAGATATAAGTTTGGCTACTCCAGCTTATTTTTCATTTCCAGTTGCCTGATACATATTTTTCCATCCATTCACTTTCAGTCTGTGTGAGTTTCCTGTAGACAGCATATATATAGGTCATGTTTTCTTATCCATTCATTCACTTAATGTCTTTTGATTGGAGCATTTAATCCATTTACATTTAATGTTATTATTGTAGGTACTTGTTTGTAGCCATTTCTGTATTTTTTGCCTGTATTCCTTACTTCCTTTTTATTTCTTCTTTTTACAGTATTCCCTTTAGCATTTCTTGCATTGCTGGCTTTGTAGCAATAAACTCCCTTAGCCTTTTTTTTGGTCTGCAAAGTTCCTGATTTCCCCTTCAATTTTGATTGATAGTCTTGCTGGATAGAGTATTCTTGTATTTGGTCCTTTGCTTTGCATTACTTTGTATACCTCCTTCCATTACCTTCTATCCTGATGTGTTTCTGTTGACAAATCATTTGATAATCTGATTGGGGATCCTTTGTAGATAACTCTGTGTCTCTTGCAGCCTTTAAGATTCTCTCTTTGTTGTTAACATTTGGCATTGTGAATATGATCTGTCTTGGTGTGGGTCTTTTGGAATTCATCTTGTTTGGGACACTCTGTACTGTGTAACTTTTTCTTATTCATATCAGGGAAGTTTTCTGTCATTATTTCTTCAAATAGATTTTCTAATTCTTGCTGCTCTTCTTGTACTTCTGGCAGCCTTATTATATGTATGTTACTTCATTTTGCATTGTCCCAAAGCTCCCTTAGGCTTTCCTCCTATTTTTAAATTTTTTTCTCCAGTTGCTGTTCAAATTGGGCTTGTTTCTATACCTTATCTTCTAACTCATTAATTTGGTCCTCTGCTTCTTCTAGTCTACTGTTGAAACCTTCCATGGTGTTTTTGATTGTAGTTATATCACTTTTCATTTCTTTCTGATTTTTGCATAGGTTGTTGATTTCTTGTCTATTCAGTATATGAATTGTATGGCCATTACTCTGAATGAATTCCTTTTCTATTATGTTGCATACTTCAGTTTTACTTATTTTGTTTCTTTGAAATTCCTCATTTTCTTTTACTAGAAGGATCAAATGTTGAGTTGCGAGGGCCTGGGCTATATGCAGTGGGAGCTTCGCACCTCCTGAGTGTCACTGAAGAGCTCTGACACCAAGACGTATGGCTGCCGTGGGTTGGTGGGATCCACACTCATCCAGGATCAGAGTCACTGGCACTTAGTGTGGCCTTGTGTGTGCACCTAGAATCAGGGACCCCACCTGCGCTGCACTGAAACAAAGATCCCATTGGTGTGTGTCAAAAATCACAGTTCCCTAGCATATGTCAGGAGTCAGAGACTCCCTGTGCCCACGCCAAGAATCAAGTATCAGAGTCTTTGTGGCTTGGTGTGGCCTCATGCCAAGAATCAGAGTCCTGGTGTGTGCATGTGCCAAGAATTGAAGCCACTGGCCCTTAGTGTGAATGCACTGAGAATCAGGGATCCTGGTCACATGCGATGAGAAACAGAGTCAAGTCACTGGTGCTCAATGCTGCCTCTTGCTCAGAGAATCAGGGTTTCAGGTCTGCTTGGGGGACCAGGTTGCAGTTGCACTGTGTCAACAGGAGGTCCATTCCTGCTCTGTGGAAAATAGCTTTCCGTGTGGGCTTGCCCAGAACAGAAGTCAGGTGGCACTACCGCCCTGTGTAGGTGTGGGGCACGGGAGTGTATGCTGAGGGAAACAAACTCCCTGTGTTCACGTGCCCAGGCTCAAATTCAGTGCCACCTCCCTGTGTGGATGTGGGGTCTGATCACAGGAAACAAACTCCCTGAGTTCGCACGCCCAGCTCAAATTCAGGTAGAGCCGCCGCTCTGTGTGGGCAGGGGGGATTGGCTCTGTGACTCACAGAAATCCGTGGCTGGGGGTTCCTGGGGTCTTGGTATCCATGGGTCTGCAGATGTGGTCGCAGTTCTCTTTTCCTGAGTGGCTGTAGGGTCCTGATTGGGTAGTGGTGAGGCTGGGATCCTAGTCTCAAGCAGTTCTGTTGTTCAAGATGGCGTGGTCTGTGTGCCTGTGGTGTCCTTCCCAGAGTCTTTGCAGTAGCAGTGGGGTTTTGCCATCTAAGACTGCCCAGTTTTGCAGCCCTTTGGAAGCCCTGCAGGATCTAACTGTCCCTAGCTCTCTCACACACACACCTCACATGTCCACACACTCCTCTATTACTTTCTCACTCTCTCACACTCTCACTCTCCACCTTCTTGCCAATCGCCCTCTTGTATCTGTCAGGTGCTTTTATTTTCTGCTGGATAGTATTCTTATACTTTATTCTTATATTGTTATAGCTTTATTTATGTATACGTTACATGCAGTAAAATTTACCAGTTTTAAGTGCGCCATTGTATGTGTCTTGACAAGTGTACAGTTTCATAACAATCACCAGAACATTTATAACACAGAACATTTTTTTTCACACCCAAATTTTTGCTTTTGTCCCTGTTCTGACAATTCCCTCCACTCTCAGACCTCTGGCAACCAGTAATCTCTTTTCCATTACTATAATTATGACTTCTCTGCAATTTCGTATAGATGGAATCATATAGTATGTAGCCTTTTGTGACTGGCTTCTTTCACTTTACATAATGCTTTAGAGATTCATCATTGTTCTTGGGTGTATCGATGGTTTGCTCCCTTTTACATGGAGGAATGCTCTGTTGTATGAATATACCAGTTTTTTATCAATCCACCAGTTGGTAGACTTGAAGTTTCAAGTTTTTGACTATTATGAATAAAGCTGCTACAAGTGCTCACATATGAGTGTTTGAATGGACATATAGTTTTATTTATCTTCAGTAAATACCTAAGTGTTGCTGTGTACATTTAACTCTATAAAAAATTGCCAAAAATGTTTTCCAAAGTTGCTGTACCTTTTCATATCCTCACCAGCAATGTATGAGATTTCCAGTTGCTTTACATCCTCTGTAACACTTTATATTGTCAATTTATTGTGATGTTAGCTATTCTGGTGGTTATGAAAACTGTTGTTTTAATTTGCATTTTCTTAAGGACTAATGATCTCGAACATCTTATGTGCTTATTTGCCATCTGTACATCTTCTTTTGGTCAAGTATGTATTAAAATATTTTTTCCATTTTAAAATTGTGTTTGTCTTTTTATTGTGTTATGAGGGTTCTTTATGTAACTGCATACTAGTTCTTTGTCAGATATGTCTTTTGTAAATACTTTTTTGTCATCTGTGGCTTGCCTTTTCATTGTCCAACCACTGTGTTTTGAAGAGCAAGTGTTTTGAATTTGGATAAAATCTAATTTTTAAATGTATTTTATATTTTGTGTCACTTTGTTCTACTTTAAGAAATATTTGACTTACTCAAAGTCACAAGTATTTCCTCTAGTTTTTTTCTAGAAGTTTTAAAGTTTCAGGTATTACAAGTAGGTTTACGATGATCCATTTATATTTTTGTTTATGCTGTGAACTAAGGGTCAAAGTTCATTTATTTTACACATGGATATTTAAGTATTTTAGCAATAATTATTGAAAAAGATTACTCTTTCCCCATTGAATTGCCTGGGCACTTTTATTGGAAGTTAGTTGACATATATGTATGGGATTATTTTGGAGTCCCTATATTCTTTTTCATCAATCTATGACACACTGCCTTGATTACTGTAGGTAGATATAAAATAAATATAAAATAAGTGATGCAATCAGGTTTTATAAGGCCTCTTAATTTTTTCTACTTTTTTCAACTCTGTTTTGGGTAATCAGGGCAATTTGTATTTCCATATAAATTTTAGGACCAGCTTGTCATCTTCTATAAATAAGTTCTCCCTGGGTTTTCTTTTTATATTGTACAATGCAACATGGTGAGAAAAAGAAATAGAAGGTATACATATTGAAAAGGAAGAAATAAAATTATTTACAGATCAACCTTCATGGTGACTTATTTTCTCAAGTAGTTTGTGAGAGCTTTGCTACCTCAGATTCAGCAAGAGTTCCCCGTATCAATATTTAGAAGACCCATAGACTCTGAACTATGAATTGGAATATACATAAAAGCTACTAAAAATGGTAAGTCAGTCTCACAGTTTCACAGGAGAATATTCAAGGCAAAACATGTGTAAAACAATTTTCACTATACTAACACTTTACTTAAATACACTACACTTACAATTAAAAACACTACTACGCATACTAACGTGAAAAGTGTGAACTACTCAGGGAACAAGGTAACAGAAGATTCTAAGTTGAAGAGAATGACCTTGATCCCAGTCTTAGGGGGAGAGCATTCAGTCTTTAAATATTAAGTTTGATGTTACCTATATAGGTTTTTCATAGTTGCCCTTTATCAGGTTGAGGCAATTTTCTTTTATTCCCACACAGAGGGAAAGATTCATAGGCTTATCCCATTATTCGAAGGGAACCTGCTCTGCTCACAGCCAACCACAAATGAGTCTGGGGTCCAGAAAATGTTCAGGCATTTCTTCCATAGCTCCTGATTTTCAGTGCTAGTTTGCCTGGCATTTCCTTAACAAGTCCCTCTTCATCTTCCTCTACTCTCTCCACCAAGGCCCTGGCTGCTGCATCTCTGACTTGTTCCTTCTGTCCAGTCCTATTGGCCAAGGGCATTTTGTAGACTAGCCACCAGGAAACAAATCTCTTTTCCGAATAACTTACTCATAGCATAACGTTGATGTATTTTTATGCTAAAAATCTTTTCCCACCTGAATAGGGACAGTACGAAAAGGGCAATGGAGGCAGAGAATCCCCTCATAACACGCAAAGGAGTAATATACACAATAAAAGTGCTACTGTGCCCATAATTTATGAACTATTTCCTACTTTTGGCTAATTGAAACTTATGCATCATAATCTAAAAAAGGTTACATTTCTTGTTAACATGGCTAGAAGTAAGATGTTCTTACCTACTCTGTGGCCTTCTGGGAAATTATAAACTGACTACGGTTGTTTCTAGAGGTATTAAAAAAAAGGGTTGTTGGTGCCTTCTTAAACTTCTTATATATTGTGGATTTTTGGACATGTTTAGTGAGGAGCTATCAGTGTTACAAATAAAGCAGAATATGTTTTGCTTTCAGAAATTACATGGCCAACTTGGGGGGTAAAAGTTTCTGAGCTTCATAGAGGATGTGGATATGAACTTCAACTGCACAGCATGTTGCAAGACAATTTGGTTGATATTGAAAAAAAAAAAACAGGCCTTCTCCCTTTGGAAAATATTGCTATGGAAAATTCCATCAAGGGCATGAAAGGAAAGTAAGATAAGAAAATACATAAAAAATGTATTTTTACATGAGAATGAGGTAAAGAGATTTTTTGTGTGTGTGTGCACCACACCTTTGTGTTCAGAGGTTGCTATGCATCAAAGATAAGCCTTTATAATTTTAATTTACATTGAAACAATAATGAAATCCATCCAGGTGAGAATATTGGGAACCACAAAATAGTAGAAATCTCTAACTCCATTTTCTCTATAGGATCCAAACTGAAAACCCATGTGGCCTTTGTGTTAAATAGGCTAGTTTTAGAGCACTTGACATTTTCAGAACCAATGAAGCAAGATCTAATTTGTTTGATGTGTTCTAGCACTTTGTATGTAAGAAATTTTCCATTTGGTGTGAGTCGTGGGCCAAATGATGAAATGTATTGCCACTTTAGAGTCTAGTTATTTGAAATATAAACTTAAAAAGAGATGTGGAGAAACTGAGCTTCAGAAAATGGAGAGAGAACACATTGAGTTTTTTTGATCCGGTTTTATTTTGGTGACTTAGGAGTAGTGCCTGAGTACTTGGCAGTCTGGCTATGCAAAGTGCAGTGGCAGAGTAGCAGCCCAGGCAGTGCCTGGGAGCTTGGGGGAGCCATAGAACCTCAGACCTACTGACTCAGAGTTTGCATTTTAACACAATCCTCATGAGATTCATAGGCACATGAAAGTTTGAGAGGCACTGCTCAAAAATGATGAGGTCCACCATTACGGTGCTGTGGTTTTAGCATGTAGATATTGAATCCTTCTTAATTCCCTAGGGACTATTTTCATAAGAAAGTAGTCATGTCAATCTGCATCTTTCTCCTATCATTTTTTTTTTACTGCTTCTAAAATTATTTTTAAAAAATCTTTATTATTGAGATTATTATAGCTATGCCTCCTTTTTACCCCCATTGCTCCCCTCCACCCAGTTCCCACCCCACCACAGGCCTTTGCCACCCTATTGTCTATGTCCATGGATAATGCATATATGCATATAAAATCTTTGTTTAATCTCTTCCCACCCCACCCCTCTTCCCTCTGATAATCCTCAGTCTCTTCCATTTCCATGCCTCTGATTCTGTTATTCACCAGTTTATTCTGTTCATTAGATTTCTTATTAGCTTATTTTGATTTTTAGATTCAATTGTTGATAGGTTTGTTCCCATTTTGTTGTGCATATTTTTAATCATTTTATTTCTCTTCTTCTTCCTCTTCTTAAAGAATACCCTTTAACATTTCATATACTACTGGTTTGGTGGTGATGAACTCCTTTAGCTTTTTCTTGTCTGTAAAGCTTTTTATTTGACTTTCAATTCCAAACGATAGCTTTGCTGGGTAGAGTAGTATTGGTTGTAGGTACTTGGTATTCATCACTTTAAATATTACTTGCCACTCCTTTCTGGCCTGCATAGTTTTTGTTGAGAAATAAACTGACAGTCATATGGGCATTCCCTTGTAGGTAACTTACCGCTTTTCTCTTGCTGCTTTTAAGATTCGTTCTTGTTCCTTTGCCCTTGGCATTTTAATTGTGATGTGTCTTGGTGTGGTCCTCTTTTGGTTCCTCTTGTTTTGGACTCTCTGTGCTTCCTGGACTTGTAAGTCTATTTCACCAGAGAGTGGAAGCTTTCTGTCATTATTTCTTCAAATAGGTTTTCAATATCTTGCTCTCTCTCTTCTTCTGGCACCCCCATAATGCAAATGTTGGTACACTTGAAGTTGTCCCAGAGGCTTCTTATACTATCTTCATATTTTTGGATTCTTTTTGCTCTTCTGGTAGGGTGTTTTTCAAATCATTGATTTGATTTTCAGAATTCTCTACTCTACTGTTGAATCCCTGTATATTATTCTTTATTTTAGTCAGTGTATACTTAATTTCTGGCTGGTTCTTTGCCAATTTTTTGGAGGTTCCTAGAAGATTCTTGTGTAACCTTATAACTGTGGTTTTGAACTCTATATCCAGTAGTTTGCTTTTTTCCATTTCTTTCATTTGTGACATGTTTCTTTGTCACCACATTTTGGCTACTTTCCTGTGTTTGTTTCTACATACTGGGTAGAGCTGCTATGTCTCTTTGAGTTGATAGGGTGGCCTTAATGTAGTTGGTGTTCTATAGGGCCAAGCCTCCTGTCACCTGAGTTGGGCACTCTAGATGCACAGTGGGCTATAGTTGTAATTGTAGTTGAAGCTTGATTGCTGTTGGTGTCACTGAGAGGATTTGACCTCCAGCCAGTTGGCTGTGAGGACCAGCTGTGTCTACAGTGGGAGAGCTGTAGGAGACACTTCCATGGAAAAGGACTTGCTTCAGTGGGGTTTTAGTGTTCACTGAGTCTGCCCCCTGAGTGTGTTGCTTATGGATGTGTAGAGTAGTAATCTGGTATGATCTGACACTGACCACTGGGTACACTGGCTCCTGGGTCTCCAGGGAGATGTGAAGTCAGCCACTGCCTGGAGCCACCCAGCAGGAGCTACAGAGAGATCTGCAAGTTCCTCCTGTTTATAGCAGATCTAGGAGTGCCCAGACAAAGCCTAGCTTGTGAAGCAAGGCAGGCTGGTGCTGGTGCTGGGTCTTGGGCCTTTTATTGATAGGTTTGGGGCTTTCTGACCCAGCTGCAGCTTGTTTGAGATATTTTAGCCTGAGCAAGGACAGGCCATTTATATGAAAAAGCTGCTGCAGGCAGCTTGGATGGGATTGTAAATTGGAGGAGGCGGGATCTTAGGGAATCACAAGGACAGAGCAAACAAAAATGGCTGCCAGTCAGCCCTGTGACCAGAAAGGTCCCAGCATAGGAGCAATGATCCCTGCGAACACCTGGGAGAAAGTTGCCCCTGAGTTCCTGCCTTGATGCCAGACAACCCAGTACTTCCTCATATGAGTCTGTGTTTCCCAGAGCCTTGCACTGGTGCTGGAGCTTAGAGGAAGCGAGACCTTGTAAGTTCAATTCATGTGCCAGCCCTTTAAGGGGAACAGCTGGGGCTTTAGCAGCCTCTATGTCACTGAGCCCCAGTCCACACTGGTTTTTACAGCCCATAGGTCTGACTGCCCATAAAGACTTCTTTTCCCAGAAGTCTGAGACACTGTGCGGGGGGTCTGGTGTGGGGCTGGGACCCCTTGCTCATTCGGACAGTCTTGGGAAAGACGATTTCCCTCCCGATTAAAAAAGCGTGACCCATGAGTGCTGGACCAGGCTGTTCCATCCCTCTGCACCTCTTACCAGTCTCGGTGTGCTTTCTTCTTTACTTCTCTAGTTGTAGGACTTCCGTTCAGCCAGCTTTCCAGTGGTTCTGGATAACGATTGTTCTGTATTTTAGTGGTAATTTTTGATGTGGTTGTGGGAGGTGGCGAGTGTAGGCGTTTGCCTATGTCACCATCTTCCAGCCCTCCTATCATTTTTATCTTCCTACTTTGAATACATTCCTAGCTGAAAATAAAGAATCAGAGAATTTTGAGGGGTTAGGGAAATTTCTGTGGATTGGGTATAAATAAAATAAAATCTAGAAACTCAGGAGTTGAGAAAGAGCTGGAAGATTTTGAAGGATTACAAAGACCCCAAGCATTTGCTTGGTCTTCACATGGTAAAAACATTGAATAAAAACCTTTTGACTTAAGATTCTTGGTTGTAACAATCAATTGGTGTTGGCTGATTTAAGCACCAAAGGGACTATGGAAAGGGTTTTGCCCTGTTCACACGGTCTCTGGGTAGGCTGGAGAGCCAGGCTATGGGTATGAAGCCAGGGACAGAGCTCAAGTCAGCCTGCAGAGCTGATCTGGCAGACACTCTTGTTACTACTGGATGGCTTTGGAGGTAGAATCCCATTTCTGGCCCCATGGCTATTGAGCCCTGCATGGGACTCTGTATTCCCTGTAGTATCTGTCTTCCCCGAGGGAGGAGCTCTGGGTGATCTCTGTAAGTCTTAGGGGCAAGTTTATCTGATTGATGGTGCTTAGATCTTGTGCCTTTGTCCCAACTGCAAGGGGAGATAGGAAAGCAAGCCTTGCATTTTCACTTTCATTTTCATTTTCACTTGTGAGAGCTGAACACTGCTTCCTTAGGTTGGGAATTTCCCATGCACAGGAAGAAGATTGAGATGCAGGTGGACAGACAGAATGACAGATGTTTGAGTTGCTTGTGTGTGTGTGTATAAGTGTGTATATGTGTGCATGCATGAATGTGTTGGTTCAGTTCACCAGAGACATTTATTTCAATAGGACACCTCTCTGGTTTTATGATCATGGCCAATAATAGGAAAGTAGGATTCATTTTGAAGAACTTTGCTGTTTTTTCCTTTAAAGAGCTAACATATATAAAAATCATGTGTGTCAGTCATTCTTTTAGATCATATTCATCTAAGAGTAAACTTGATGTTTTCTGTGAAATAAAAAAGCTGCCTAACACTTCCTCTAAAATGTGGAGTTCATTGCATTTGCTTTCTAAATGAGGTTGTATTTAGTGAAACCTTGACCATGTAATCAAGATAATGAGAGATGTTTAATTTGCCTGAGTGACTCAGCTGTGGAGTACACACTTTGCCTTGTGCTCTGATGGGCGGGTGAGAGATTATCACGGACTCAGTACACGAGACACAAAGCAGAAAACAAAATCAGGCACTATGTCATATTTGTACTGAGATAACACCAAGGAACAGCTGTGACTCTTTCAAATGACTCTGTTTGTTTGATAATTGCTGGGTAAAAATAGTGCCACTATTGGCTATTTCAGGATGACAGATGGCGTTCTAGATTATGTTCCTTTCCTTGCATCAAAAAGAACAGGACCAAGTTTTTCAGAAAATGGTGGTGGTGCGTGTGTTGAAAGCAACAGATAAGGGGCAGGGCACCATTTCAGGCTTCTGTTCTGCAGGCAGGTAGGAAGCAGGAGCTGAGCCATGAGGGAGTTGAATTTTTCCAGCCTGAGCAATGATGGGAAATAAAGGCGGCTGTCTGTTGCCTAGGAACAGAAATATCTTGTGCCTCTGCTACAGCAAGGGGAACCAGGTCATTTACTTCTAGAGTTCACCTGTTGGTTATTCAGACAGAACTGGAGTGAACCCCCTTTTCTTCTTGGCTTTGGTGTGTGTGTGTGTGTGTGTGTGTGTGTGTGTGTGTGTGTGCATGTGTGTGTGAGGGATGGGTCTCATTAGATCCCTTAGCTTTCTTCCACTCAGCCAACTTTTCTGTTGTTCCAAGCACATTGTCTCAAAATGTGCCAATCAAAAGTTTGTATTAACTATGTATGTGTTTGTGTGTGTGGTGGTGGTAACCATAGATTTTCTTTAGGAGCTGGCCCTCAGGTATTTTTTCTGCCAGGAAGCCAGTGGAGCCCCATATCAGTATAGCTAGCACCCAGTCTTTTATCTGAATGGCATGTACTGTTTGATATATTGTTGGCATTTTCACATTTGCACCTCGAGGAGGGAAGGTTGACACACACACACACACATATACACATACACACTCCCATTTAGGTCTGAAGTCAAGAAGGGAAGGACAGTGAGTTATCTGAGGGCCCCACTTCCTGGTATTAAGAAGGTAGGACCAAAAATTTGGAATCTTAACTGTCTCTTTTGGAGCTTTACAAAATATACTCTCCTGTGTTTTAACTCCAAAATTCCTATTCATTGGGTCTTTGATATAGTCTGGGCCTCTGTGGGTTTAAAAATTTCCCAGGTCATTAAAGCTTAAAAGTCATTTCCATTTTCTCCCTTCTCAGCCCCTGCTAAAGAGGGTCAGACCCCAGAACCAGGCTGGGAAGGGAAAGGCCTGGGCATGAAGATCTTGGACTTCCTTGTTCCTGCCCAGAGCTGAGAGCTCGCCTGATGTCCTCAGGCAGCTTGCTGCATGAATGGTCAGGTGGATCCTGGAAGGGTGGGTTTCTTGGTCTTCAGAGTCTCAGTGGGAATACTTACTCTCTCAGGAGCAGCCAGAAGGAGAATTGAGGCTCACAGTTGGGTAGAAACACAGTGGAAATATCCAGGAGGTGACTAGGTTATGGGAAACTGATTAGAAGAGACCTAATCCCTGGGTGTTGCTGACCAGGAAGAGTGATAAGAACAGAATATTCTAGGCACCTAGGCAAACATCATAGGCTTGAGCAAGGCCCTGGGTGTGTGTGTAAACACCACTTACTTTCACTCACCCTTCTCTAGGGATACAAGGAAAATCAAATAAATAAGCGCATTATTGTTGCAACAGCAAATAATTTCAAAAAGAGATGTTGTTCTTTGCTTACCTCTTTTTTATCTTCATAGGGAAAGTCAGTGATTATTATTACATTGAAAATGAAGTTGGTTACATAATCTTTAAAACATTCTCAGTATAATGATAAAATAAATGTTAAGTATTTCCCCTACCACAAGCTAAAGGTGGATATTACTTGGCTCTTTTTTGGCCCAGTTATATAAATGCCCATTTGAGGGAACACTTTAGAGTTGATCCAGAAATCTCATTTTGAAGAGAACTGAGATGTAGCCTTTATCACGTGCAAGAAAGGAAACTCCGTGGGCAGCTCTCATTTGCATGGCTCCCAAAAGCAGGTGTGTGACTCAAGCACAGTGGGTCTGATTTTCAGGCTCACCTGACCGTGAAGTCAATCTCAGTGGCTACCTGGTCACCCTTGAGCAAACTCCTGTCTCATACTGGCTTGCCAAATACTGACATCGATTTCAGAAAGAAGAAAAATAAGACATTTCAAGCAGACTCACAGCAAAGCCTGGGTTTTGAATTTTCAATTCTTTTTTTTTATTCAGTTCCCACTTCCTTCATATCAGCATAGAATCCAAAATGAACTTGAAGTTCTCCCTCTTTGGGTGATGTGGAAGAGTCTGAGAGAACATTGGACAGATTTTAGACAACCTGTAGTGGCAGGTGTACAGATGCTACATGGGGAGGGGTCGTCTAGGAGCTGCTAGCATATTTCTCTAGGAACATGCCTGCCTACATTTTTGTTGTTGTTATTAATCCTCACCTGAGGTTTTTTTTCCCCCGTTGATATTTAGAGAGTGGAAGGGAGGGAGGGAGAAAGGGGGAAAGAGAAACATCAATGTGAGAGACATTGATTGGTTGCCTCTGGCATACATCCTGACTGGGGCCAGGGAATGAACCTGCAACCCAGATATGTGCCTTTGACCAGGAACTGAACGTATGACCCTTTGGTACGAGGACTGGCACTCTAATCACTGAGAAACACTGGCTAGGGTACAAGCATGTTTACTTTTAAAAAAATTATGTGTTTTATTGATTTGAGAGAGGAAGGGAGAGAGAGAGAGAGAGAGACAGAAACATCAATGATGAGAGAGAAGCATTGATAAACTGCCTCTTCCATGCCCCCTACTGGGAAACAAGCCTGCAACCCTGGCATGTGCCCCAACCAAAATGGAACCGGCACCCTCTTGGTTCATGGGTTGATGCTCAACCATTGAACTACAGAGGCTGGGTGTATGCTTATTATTTAGAATGATGAGAGTGTTGGCTCAAAGCCCCAGATCACCCACTGGGGCTACCACTGTAGGCTACTAACAGTCTTTTATACAAAGTTTCCCTCCATGTCTTGCTATTAACCTGATTTCTTTGTGTGAGTTTGTTTCTCTCAATACAGAGAAGAGTTCAGGCAGACCCCACCTCAGAAGATCACCAAGGCAGCTACCACAGTGTTTACACATAGCAAACACTTACTAACTTTATTATTAATAATTTTCCTCATTGGCGCCCATAGTGACTTAAAACACACAAAAGAGCAGTGATCTTTTCTTGCCTCCAAATTCATAAAAAGAGTGACAGAGAGAGTACTGCCAAGACATAAGGATCCCCTCACGATAGTGGGCCAAGGACTCATCACACCTTTACCTCTGTGCTTGTGGCAAACAGTATGAGTTCAATACACATTTGCCCTTACCACTTTACCTCAGCTCTAACACCCGATGATCCATGATTTTATCACTTAAATAATATTATTCCCTGATCTCCCATTTCCATGTTTCTTTGACTTTTAGTCACCCCCAAAATGGCACCATCACCAACATCTTAGTTTTGAGGAGCCTACTCTCTGACACTTACCCCATCTTCCCAGCTCATCCTCCTTAGTAGGATCACCCAGCCGACCTCTAATCCATTGCTTCACCACATTTCCATTAGCCACGACTCTCCTGTTTTCCATATCAATAATAATAAAAGTATAATATGCTAATTAGATTGGATGTCCTTCCAGATGAAGCTGAAGCCGGAACTGTGAGGGAAGCCCAGGGCCCAGGTGCCTGCGGGTGGCTGGAGAGAAGCCCGGGTCCTGGGTGCAAGAGGGAAGCAGAGCTAGCAGTCCAGGGAAGGAAGGCCTACTCCTGCACGAATTTCGTGCATCATAGTTTAAATTGCACAATTGGGTATTATAGTTATTTAAGCAACTAAATGTTGCAGGAGAAAAATGCATAACTGTGCTCATTGATCTACAGATTTATGATGTAAATCTAAAATTAACCCTTGGCACTGCTTGGCAACCCTACTACTCTCCAGAACACTTGTGCTGTCTTCTCTCACCCGCATCTCTCTGTGCTCCTTTCCCACCTACCTTCAGCTAATGACCTTGCCTAAGAATTTATTGAGAAAATGAAAGTAGTGAGGCAGGCCAAATACCCTCATCAAGTCTAACAGGCCTTTAATATCTTCATCCACACTCCCATTTTCCACCTGTACCTGTAGGTGGAGTGTCTTTGTTCTCATCAAAAGCAGCTGCTCCTTGTTCTTTTTTTATTATTGATTTTTACAGAGAGGAAGGGTGAGGGATAGAGAGTTAGAAACATAGATGAGAAAGAAACATGGATCAGAATCAAACCTGGGACCCTTCAGTCTGCAGGCCAATGCTCTATCCACTGAGCCAAACCAGTTAGGGCTCCTTGTTCTTTTCCAACCTTGTCACAGATGTACTGAGACTGTGTCCTCATTGGCCCAGTTCAGTAATTGTTTATGTTTGTTGGCCGGACATAATTATGGACACATAGTTCCCCTTATAGAGCCCCAGTTTGGATGACACACATGACAAAGTTCCATACGTGGGATGATCTGTCTCTAGGCTGGCTGTTCAGATCAGTGTGTGGATGCCGCTTTCACACTGTCCTACCGTCCTAGTTCCTCTGCAGGTAGGTAACCCAGCTTTATAGTAAGTCCGAAAGCCTGGCCAGCACGTGCTCGCTTCTTTGTTAGAAGTGTATTGGCTCTTCTTGGTCCTTTACTATTTTATGTGCATTTGGCATCAGTTTATAAAGTCCCACAAAACCCTATTGAGGTTTTGGTTGGTGTTTCATCGAGACTCTACATCAATTTGGGGGAGAAATAATATCATCACATCATCAAATTTCCCTGTTTGTTAACACGTGGAGTGCTCTATTTGCTTTGTCTTTAATATAGTTCAGTAAAATATCACAATTTTCTGTATCCAGGTTGAACCTATATCTTATTTATTTTCTTGCAAGGTTTCATATAGTTTTTATTTCTATTGTAAACAGTGCATTTAAAATTATGTCTCACGGAGTCCCGCCCCCGCCTCGCAAGATGGCTGCGTTGCAGCGCCGCCCAGAGCCTTGGAACCAGAGCCTTGGAACCAGAGCCTTGGAACCAGAGCCTTGGAACCAGAGCCTTGGAACCGTGTGACAATCCCGAAGGCAGGGAGCCGCAGCGCGGTGACGATGCAGGGCCCCGGCGCGCCCTGGACCTTTGTATTGCAGCTGTACTTAAAGCATGCTGGCTCGTTACACTGTCACTGAAGAGCCAGACTTCAGATGCGGAAACAGAGGTGCTGTGTGCAGTCCTTTACAGCAATCACAACAGAATGGGCCGCCACAAGCCCCATTTGGCCCTCAGACAGGGTTCTCTATAAAGGTGTTTTAAAAAGGCTGATTTCTTTATAGGAGCCATTGTTTGGATTGCTTCAAGAGGTCTCAAGAATTCAACCATTGCCTTACTTCAAAGATTTTACCTTTCCTTCTGATATTGTTGAATTTTTAGGACAGCCCTATTTAGAGGTCTTTAAGAAAAAAATGTCTACGGCTTTTGCAGCTAAGGGAGTAACTAAATTGCTAAATAAACTGTTCTCAACAAAAGAACAATCACCGAGGTACAGTGAAGAAACTTCACATGGGATTTCCAAAAACGATAATTATATGAAGATCAATGTACAGAATAATGTGGATCTTGGACAGCCAGTAAAGAATAAGAAAATCTTCAAAGCAAAGTCATCAGAATTCGATGTGAGGGCGTTCTGCAAACAGCTGAAACACAGAGCTATTCAGAAGGCCAGCTTTGAGTTTAAATGTCCTCGATCCCAACCAAAGGCAACGAAACAGTCTTCTCAGAAAGTGATAGGAAGTCCCAGGGCCAAAGCTTTTGTGCAAAGATTCCAAGAGGCTGAGACTTCCATACAACTTTCTGAAGAAATCCAAATGGCGGTTCTGTGGTGCAGGAGCAAAACCTCAAGGCTCAGGCTGCCTTTCTGGGCAGTAAACTTCTTAAAAGTGACCGCCTTAAACATGTGGAAGCTCAAGGTTATAGTTTGCCCAAGAAACTAGAGTGCATAAAAACATCGATTTGCAACTGCCTTCTTCGTGGCTCAGATAGCAAAACTTCAAAGCATCATCTGAGACTAAGAAGATCACACAGTAAGTTTTTACGGAGACAGAGAAAACCACAGAGAAAGTTGAAGCCGACGCTTTTAAAGGAGATTCAGCAGCTTCCTCAAGGGACTCAGAGTTCTACAGATATCAGCACACGGAGACTCTCACACCGAGCACTTCATAAAGCTAATCTCCACGCTAACAGTAAGCAACTCTTGAGAAACAGAGCTTCAAATCCTGTCAGACAAACTAAGGAGAAACAAAACCATGAAAATCTTACAGGAAGCAATGAAAATGAAAGGGATTCATGGACAGTGATGCAAATAACTAAACATAATACATCAAGAAACATAAAGGAGACGGATGACATTGATGAAATTTTTGCTTTAATGGGAGTTTAGATACTCATCTGTGAGACTTCTAAGTGATTAGCAGACTCGTCCAGTGTTCTGCTTCAAGTGGAACTCCTGAGATCTGGAAAGATCTGAAAGCACCACTTGGACTCAAGATTTACTGCAACATTCATTGATAGTAGTTTTGTGTCATTTAATTGGACTATTAAATAGTCCAATTTACCAGTGTTAAGATGAAAAATCTATATCCTGCCTTTGAAAAGGAGATATCCTGACTGAATCTGGTAGGTCCCTGAAAAACAGTAATTTTATAACTTACCTGGGAATAAAGATCCGATTACTTAATAAAATAAAATAAAATAAAATGAAATAAAATTATGTCTCATATTTTTTAATGTGACACAGGGTCTTTGACATAGGATGTTTTTCTTATATGCAGTCACTTTGCTAAAATTTTCTTTTGTTTATAATCTATCCTATCTAATAAAAGAGTAATATGCAAATTGACCATACCCCCAATCAAGCCATGCCCATAGCCACGCCCACCAGCCAATCAGGAGCAAATTATGCAAATAAACCCCAACCAAGTCGGCTGCTGCCACTGAGAGCAGGAGGGAGGCTTGGGTTTCCTGGGCAACAGAGGAAGCCAAGCTTTCCACCTGCCGTTGCCAGCCTAGGCCTCCACTCAGTGCTACAAAGTTTCAATTATTGAAGATACATAATCCCAACAGTAATGGCGGCAGCCATGGAGCTGGAGAGAGAAGAGGCTAGGGTTGCCAGGGTGGTGGAGGAAGCCAAACTTCTGGAGCCCTAGCCTAGGCTTCCACTCTAGGCTACTAAGTTTCAATTGTAGAACATAAATTAATCCCAGATCCCAGGGCCTCTGCTTGGGTTGCTGGGGTGTGTGGCCAGCCTGCAAACCACCATAGACCACTTGCCTAGACTGCTCCCCAAGGGAATCCCCACCCTGATCCAGGATACCCTTCTGGGCAAATCAGCCTGTCCCACCCATGCACCAAGCCTGTAATACACAGATTGACCATCACTCCAATACACAAGAGGGCTGCCTCCATGTGGTCAAAGATTCTGCCCCCGTGTGGACACAAGATGGCCACCACAAGATGGGGAGGACAGTGGGAGGTTCCAGGCCTGCAAGGGAGGGCAGTTGTGGGCCATCAGGCCAGCAGGGGAGGGCAGTAGGGAGGGACCAGGCCTGCAAGAGGGGCCAGTTGGGGGCGATCAAGCCTGCAGGGGAAGGCAGTTCGGGGTGACCAGGTTGGCAGAGGAGGGAAGTTGGGGGCAAACAGGCTGGCAGGGGAGCAGTTAGACATCAATTAGGCTGGCAGGGGAGTGGTTAGGGGGTGATCAGGCTGGCAGGCAGAAGCGGTTAGGGGCAATCAGGGAGGCAGGCAGGTGAGCAGTTTGGAGCTAGCAGTCCTGGATTGTGAGAAGGATGTCCGCCTGCCCATTTACCCCTGATCCTACTGGGGTCAGGCCTAAATGAACAGTCAGACATCCCTCAAGGGGTCCTAGATTGGAGAGAGTGCACTTTGAGCTGAGGGACCCCCCACCCTGTGCACAAATTTCATGCACCAGGCCTCTAGTGTGTGTGTGTGTTGTGTGTGTGTGTGTGTGTATGTATGTGTGTATATATATATATCTATATATCTCTATATCTCTATATCTCTATATCTATATCTATATCTATATCTATATCTATATCTATATCTATATATCTATATCTATCTATATCTATCTCTATCTATCTATCTATCTATCTATCTATCTATCTATCTATCTATCTATCTATCTATCTATCTATCTGCCTAAGCGACCTTCTGACTGTTCAACCATCTAACTGGTAGCTATGACACACAATGACTACAGGGGGCTAATGCTCTGACTGGTAGCTATTATGCACACTTACCACCAGGGGGGCAGATGATCAATATAGGAGCTGCTGAGCTGTGGTGACTTGGCAGCTGTGGTTCTCAGGTGACACATCTGGAATTAGAGAGGAGGGATCCTGATTCAGGGGTGCATCACCAGAGAACTACCCTCTTGCAATCTGGATCCCTTGGGGGATGTCAGAGAGCTGATTTTGGCCCAATCCCCACAGGCCATGCTGAGGTACCCTATTGGTGCATGAATCCATGTACCGGGCCTCTAGTAGTTTATAAATTTGTCAGGGTTTTCTATATAGACAGTACTGTCACAAAAATTGATGGTTCTGTTTCCTCCTTTTCAATCCTTCTGCTTTAAAAAACTATATTTAATTGACATATATCATAGACACAGGAAAGGCACACAAATTTACCTCTTGATACATTTTAACAAAATGAACACACTTATTTAACTAGTACCCAGGTCAGGAAATGGAACTCCCCACAACCCCCATGCTCCCTTCCATCACTATCTCTTCAAAGAATAACCCTTGTGCTTTTAATATTTTTTGACTTGGCTCATGCAGAGCCCCCTCTATCTAGCATATCACTTTCTACCTTTCTGCTGGAATATTCCCAGTAACACACGAATATGCTTTAAAATCATCCATCTTAAATAGTCCTTCCTTTACCAATGTCTTCTTTCTAGTCACTGCTCCATTTTGCTGCTCCCTTTCTCAAGGAAACTTTTTGAATAAATGTTCTGTAGTCACTGTCTCTATTTCCTCACTTGATGGTTTTTTTTTCAACTCCCTGGAATCTGGCTTCTGTCTTTGGTATGCTATGGAAACAGCTCTTGTCAAGATTACAGTGACCTCCATTGTTATCAAACTCAATAGCATCCTTTTCTGTCTCTTAGCTTCATTTGATGTCATTGGCCCAAACCCATCTTGAAATATGTCCTTTTCATGGCTTCCATTTATTATTCATTGAGGTCAGTGGTCGGCAAACTCATTACTCAACAGAGCCAGATATCAACAGTACAACAATTGACATTTCTTTTGAGAGCCAAATTTTTTAAACTTAAACTTCTTCTAACGCCACTTCTTCAAAATAGACTCGCTCAGGCCATGGTATTTTGTGGAAGAGCCACACTTAAGGGGCCAAAGAGTCGCATGTGGCTCTCGAGCCCAAGTTTGCTGACTATGGATTTAGGTGATTACTTGTTTAATGCCCTTCTCTTCACCTAGACTCTGACTTCCACAAGGGCGGGGGTAATGCCTAACATTTTCATGGCTCCATCCCCAACATCTAGATTTGTTGTCTGGGCCTTAGGGATTACAATGCACATCCAATCACTTTCATCTCATGTCTACTTGAATGTCTTACTGGCACCTCAAACTCAACAGATCCAAAGTGTGTTTATCATCTTTGTCCACAAACTCCTTCCTTTGCTATTGTTCTCTATTTCATTATTTACACTATCATACTGTGAACCAGAAACCTTACCTCCTTCTTTCTCATATCTACATCCAGGGTGTCACTAATATCTGACTATACCTTTTCTGAATACATTCATTTTCCTCTATTTCCACTGTCATCCTTCTGGTATGTAACCATGTCAAGTTACTACAGTAACTTCCGAACTGTTTTTGCTCTAAACTGTTCTAAACTCTGATATTGCTTCTCTCCAATTGGTTCTCAACATGATAGCTACAGTGGTCCTTTAAAAAATACTAGTATAATTAAATCACTCTCATATGGTATACATTGTGTCATATACTACCCCCCATCCCCAGAATATAAAAACAGAATTAACACAGGGTAATCAAGACAGTGCAGGACGGCACTATCCAATACGAATGACTTGGTCATTAATTTGTATTTAATTTCAATACCACAATTTTTCCAAATTTTTGAAGCATCCTTTGAATTTCCATACAACTATTGTATCTTCGACAACTATTGTTCTACCAGGTGCTTTTCTCTTTCTGCACCTATCTCTTTAAACTGCAGTCTGTAGATGCTTTTTCAGTAACAGGGCAGATTGGCACAGTCATTGGAAGGAAATGTTTAAGCAGAACTAGTGATTTGGGGTTGATGCACCACCTGGCAGTTCATTCATCCACAGCTGTCTTATAAAAACATTGAAAATAGAACTCCTCAGGCTCCCTACATTAGTATTAAGGATTGCTGGTGAGTCACAGTCAATTTATTATTGCTTTCCTTACTTTATTAGACATAGATTTTCAACTAGTTAAGGCAGTGCATTTTGTAAAGGGTTCTTTAAAGTGCTTTCAATGATATTTAGATACCCTAATTAAAGTGATAATTAAATAGCTTCTCTTCTCTTTCATTGGTGCCTAAGTAGCTGCTCGCAGAAAAGCTTGACCAATTGCAGGACAAAATTGAAAAGTCCTTTGTTGTTGATGATGTGCATAGTTTTAAAATTTGAGAGCAACAAGGCGTGACTGCTTTCCTTTTTTTAGAATTAACGAGTGGCGGGACAAGATTAATAGATGGGTTTATTATACGTAAAAGTTGGCTGGGTTGTTTTTTTCCCCAGAAAATAATTGCTTTTCTGGAGTGCAAAAAGCTTTTGCTCATTCAGTGTCAAGATCTGTTATGCTGATTGGGGGATGAAGTCACTCTTCCCAACTGTTTGTAGGGCAGAAAGTCAATAACAGTGATTGGCGGCTTTGTGCTACATTGAAAAGTCTCCAGCAGATTTCTCACTTGGGACCCACTAAAAACCAGAGGACTCCAGGAAATAAAGTCAAACTGTCTTCTTTTGACACAGGGCCATAAACATAATGGAATGACTTCTCCCATGAAAGATCTGAGCAAAGTAATCTCTACTGATTTCTTTGATTGGGTCACATCCAGCTTTCTTTTCTTCTTAGGTGCTATTTCAGAAAGTGGCATAAAACATCATTATCTGTCTAATACTGTATAACAAGATACCTTCTCTTAAATTTAAATGGACACAAGGAGGTGAGGGCACAACTAGAGATCTGGATTCAAACTTGACTAGGTTGGTTATATGAGCTTGGCTGTGTAACTCACCTACTCTTTACCTTCATTTCTTTATAAAATGAGGGAAGATAACAGTACCTTCTACAGAGTGTTTTTGTGATAGTTAAATTTATTTATGTAAAATGTGTGGCAGGTAGTGATGATATAAAATTAATATTATTGTTGATATTACTGGGAAATGGCCCAAAGTTATCTTTTGGTCTTTTAGGGGACATTGCAGGTAAATTTGGCCTGGTATTAACATCTATAGATAGATGAATCCTTGCACTTATAGTCAAGTTAATGTTTATTAATGGTCAATTGAGGCTTGACAAAGCAAGTAGATATATATATATATATATATATATATATATATATATATATATATATATATAAAAGCCTATGTGACCATTAAGATAGAATGACTGGTCGCTATGATGTGCACTGACCATTAGGAGGCAGATGTTCAATGCAGGAGCTGCCCCCCAGCTGGCAGGCCCCTATGGCCCAATTGGGGCCTGCTGGCCAACCTCCCAGTCCTTCCCCCTGGCCAGGCCCCAGCCTGGGATGGGGAACTGGGGATGGGTGGCAGCAGATGTGTGTGGCAAGGGAAGGAAGCGGGGGAGGTGGGAAGATGGGGAACCTGATCAGCCGTGATCACCAGCCAGGCCTAGGGACCACACCCAGTGCATGATTTTTGTACACTGGGCCTCTAGTTTGGAAATCCAATCCAATCCATGTTTTATGGTATCTTTTAAATTTTTTATTAAATTTATTGGAATGACATTGGTTAATAAGATTATATAGGTTTCAAATGTACAACTCTATGATACATAATTTGTATATTGCATTGTGTGTTTACTACCCAAAATCATATCTCCTTATGTTACCATATATTTGACCTCCTTAATCCTTTTTTACCTCTTCCTCTCTCCTTTCCTCTGGTAATCATCATACTGTTGTCCATGTCTATTAATTTTTTTCTTGTTTATTCATTTGTTGCTTTTAGTTTTATGTCCCACTTATGTCTTAATAGATAGAACTTATTCTGAACTATTTTTTACTAAAAAAAACTAAAATGATGGCGATAAGGATGGTAGCTCTCAATATAACATCACATCTTATAATCTCTCACATTTGAGTTCCTGCCAGCTTTGGTACAAGGCATAAGAATCACACACACTATATGAGGTCCAAGGAGAGGTTCTGGTAGCCACTGCAGAGAAAAGTTGGTTTGCAGGCACCAGGGACATATAGCTCAGACTAGCCCTTGGGGAATGAAGGAAACCCTTTTACAAGTGGAGAAAGATGAAGGAGAGGTAGGCTATTGCTCTGCTTTGGGTGAGCTTTCCCTCTCCTCTCACCTTCAGTTTCATACATGACAAGATTGGATGGATACGTCTGGTGGAAGTATAGATGGGTCTGGGGGCCTGGTGGCTGTAGGTAATTTGGGTTGGGGGGCTTGAAGGCAGACTGCTACCCTGGATACAAGGAGGGGCCTGGGAAGATCCCAAAACTATGGATGAGAAGCAAAGAATGAGAGAGAAGGTGCTTTGAGTTTCTTTTCAAGTTGCGTATTTCACACATTGGGAAGAGGAGCAGGATTCAATCTCACTGTCTGTCCAAAGTGGTGAGGCTGCTTTTGTCCCTTGGGTCCCTGAGTGTGGAGCTCCAGAGGAAGGCAGGAGTCAGGTGGCCTTCAATCTATCAGGAATATTTTATTAATAACGCCCCAAAACAACAACAGAAATTTAACCTTCTATAGAAATATAATTTCCATTTCTTTTTAGAGTTTTTTCCCTCTATAGTGTTCTTTTATCTGGATCCAGATTTTTATAGAGCCTTGAAATTCATTGATACGTGAAAAACCGAGGCCACTGTTGACAGGAAGTGTGTATATGAATAAATTATGCATATGAGTAGCAGAAAAAGCACCCGTGCCCTGGGATGTATTGAAGTTTCCTGGCTGGGTTGTGGGAGTGAATGGCAGAGGCCTGGAGGGGGGTGTGCAGGGTGGTGGCTGTGAATGAGGAAAATGAGCTTGGCTGGGTTGACTTTTCTCTTTGAACAAGACCTGGTGCCCAAATGTCATATATATAATTTTGCTTGAATGGATATATGCTGGGAAAAATAAATAAGTCCCAGTGTGCAGGGACTCCCTGTTGGCAACTCTGCTTCGGAGAGAAGGTGATGTTTGCCCCCACCTTGTAAAATTGCTCCCTTGGCTTCAGCTAAGGCACCTTTTCTTCTCTTGCTTTTTAAAATTCCAATAATTATTTTTCTTTTGGCTCTACAGAAAGCCAGGTGTTTTACTTCCTGATGAGCATTTGAGAGCTGTATCCTTTGATTTACCTTTTACCCCCTCCTTCCAGGATATGTGCCCCTGGGCACACACAGTCTCTCTCTGTGTCTGTCTCTCTTGCATTTGCAATTTGTGCCAAGCGCATCATTCTCACCCCCTTTTTTTGGCCCTTGAAAATTGGAGCATTGACTTGCATTTCAACCCAGTTGTCTCTTGCTTCTGCTCTTGACAATGTGGTGTTGGGAGATTGAGATGGTCTGGGTGGCAGCAGTTTGTGCTGGCAGTCTGTGGGGTCAAGTTCAAGCCTCAGTAGCTGGCACTGCAGTGCTGAGAGTACACCTGGGCCTGAAGGGACAGACACCTGGGACCCTTGCACACTTCTAAACCATTATCTGAAAGACAGGCACAAGGAAAGTTGCATGAAGAAGCCATAAAGATAGAACAACTTATTAGAATAGGGAGTAAGATTCAAGGAGAGAGAGAGAGAGAGAGAGAGAGAGAGAGAAAGGAATCCAGGCAGAAATCATAAAAGAATGTAATCCCAGGCTAGAAGAGAACTGAAGAAGTTAAATGGGAAAGACTGGAAGGATAAGTTGATAGAGCAACTTTACATAATGAAATTTCTCAGTTGGGTAGAAATTATTTTTTGTTGAATGTGTTATGTAATCATGTGTCCATGTTTTGATACTTATAATTTGCTTTCATCTATTCTTAAGGTTGTTTTGGAAAATATAAAAAAAAATCTCTCTAGCAGGTGGTAGGGCCCTCATTAAAATGGATAAATGCTAAAGAGAATGTAATTTATGTAACAGAGAAATCCAGGGGTAAGGCTGACTAGGTATGGCTGGACCTAGGGATTCAAATAAGGATCTTACTTCACTCCCTCCCTCCTTCTCTTCCTTTCTCTTTCTCCCCTTTCTTTTTCCCTGCCTCTCTCTCTCCACCTCTGCCCCTTCTCCTTAGCCTCCACCCCAAACCATTAATACTCTCCTCTTTCTCCCTTTCTTCTTCCTTTTCTTTCCCTTGACCTTCTCTTACAGACTCTGCCATCCACCCATTCAACCCTCCTCCCCATACTCCCTGTGCCTGATCTCTCTGGTCCCTGATAATTTCTCACTCTGATCCTACTCTCTCTCCTTCTTCCTTTCACTCTCCCCCACTACTATCTCTCTCTGCTCCTTCTGTCCATCCCTCTATCATTCCCACTTCACCCCCTTCCTCTCTTTGCCCTGCTCTATTCCCACCATCTTTCTTGGCTATCATTTGCCTCCCTGTTTCCTCTTTCCCTCTTGCTCTGCCTTCTTGCTCTCTCTCTACTCCTCTTTCTTCCTGCTTCCTGCCCCTCTCATAGTTCTGTTGTCCCCTATGCTAACTTGAATCCAGGGCAGGCTTTCTTCTGTGGTGAACCTCCTTATAGCTCCACACTTGCATTACCTTAGACTTCCCAGAGGAAAAAGAGTTTTTCTTTCCCATTAGTTTCAGCAGAAAGTCCCAACATAGCCTCTCATTTGGCTGAGGTAGGGCTGAGATATGCTGACAGATCTTGGAGCTGAGGATGGGTGGTGGTTTCACCTTCTGAACCATGTGGATTGAAGTTCAGGAAAATCAAGGTGCTGGAGAAGGGGAATTGTGGATTGGATTCAGAAGAAAGGGTACTGAAAACCAGGCAGGCAAAAAATAAGGTGCCATTACTATTCCTATTGTCCAGTCTACTGACTAGTGGTCTACTGACTGCTTTTCTATAAGAAAATATCATTCATAATCAACCAAATGTAAAAAGCAGTAATACCCTCCAAATAAAGATTTGTTTCCAGAGTTTATTTCCTCGTCTCCACAACCCAATGCAGGCAGAGCAGGCTTCTATGTAAGGCTTCCTGAAGGGACAGCAAAGGGATTGAGGTGTTTGTATCTTGTGGTGCTGCTGTGTCGAGACCTTCACTTCCAGCTGTATGAGCAGGAGGGAAAGAGCGCAGAACACACAGGGTCTTACGGCCACACTCAGATGGTATACAGAGTTTCTGCCCACATCCCATTGGTCAGAACCCAATCCCTTGTTCCCACTCCAGCTCTGAGGGATGCTGGTAATGTAGTCTTCTTATGTGCCCAGAGGGGAAAGAAATAGGGTATGAGGAATGCATAGCACTGTCTGGGCATAGTCAGTTTGTTTAGATATGTGATTGAAAGGAATCAATGTAAAGTTAATACTGGGTATTTATGAGATATTAATATGCTTTCCTCTGGAATACCTTCCATTCTTTCTTAAAAATATTTTTATTAATTTCAGAGATAAAGGGAGAGATAGAGATAGAAATATTAAAGATGAGAGAGAATCATTGATTGCCTGCCTCCTGCATGCCTCCTACTAGAGGTCAAGCATGTGCCCTGACCAGGAATCAAACCATGATCACCTGGTTCACAGGTCAATGCTCAACCACTGAGCCACACTGGCGGGGCTTCCATTCTTTCTTTGGATCAATACCTTGTCCTAAAATGATGTTGTTTTTTTTTTCATGAAGCCTTCTGATAGGGTACTGTATTGAAGAGCATGGACTTAAGAACCAAATGGCATGAGTTAACCTCCAGCTTCCCCATTTTCTAGGGGTAATTGTGAAGAAATTAGCCTCTCAAAGCCTTCGTTTCCTTTTCTCATATACCACACAAGAAAATGTCATTAATAATAACCCAAATTCAAAAAGCACTCACCTGAAATAAAAACATATAAAGTTACATGCCAATTATACCTAAATTTAAAAAAAACATTCAAATCACTTTGGTGCTTGTAAGGTTTTTTCTAGCTGTAATTTTACTTAGCAACTCAATGGAGCTCAACAATTCAGTGGTGCATCTGGGTGTGGGCTGTGGTGTATGCTCTAGTTCTCCAGCCACTAAAATCTGACAGTTTCAGAGCCCCCAGGAAGTTCGCTCTGTGGTCACTCATTCCAACCTCCTCATCTTACAGAAGTGGACACTGAGGTCCAGAGAGGATACTTGGCTGTGCACACCATTACTCAGTGGTTTAGTGACAGAGCTGGAGTTGGATCCCACATGCCTGATTGCCTGTCTGTCAGCAGGAGGCTCCTCTCTCCAGCGTGGCCTTTCCCTTTGGCCAGTACTGTTGCTTCAACAGATTAAGGCAAGAGCCGAGCAGTCTGGAAAGAAGGCTCCTCAGCTCTTTGCTATGGCTCAAGGGAAGCCTGCTTATTTCATAAGGTTTTGCTCTCTCCCCTTCTCTCCCCGCCCCGACATGCAGTTAAGTGTAGACATTTTTCTTTGTTCCAACCATAGAGATTGTCCTGAGTACAGAGACTGTGGTTTAGAACCTGTCCTCTTTGCAGAATGCTGCTGCAGTGCAACGAGGGGTAATGAAGACATAGGTAATTGCTGTAGAAGAATACGGCTGCCAGGAAGATGATTGAACTCCCACACAGAAGGTGAACAGATGGTGTATTTATTGAAATTCATAGGCTGTGAGATGGAATAATTTAACCGATAGCTGGGTACCCTCATTTCGGAGAGAGGGAGGCACACAGAGGAATGCGTGTGCCGCTAGGTGGCGTTATCATCCAGGGCCCAGTGTTTGTCTTCTCTAGGAGAGGGAGGTCCAGATTCTGTGCACAGGGAAGATTTCTGTCCTTCATTCTCTGTTTGGGACTGCTAACCTTCCTTGTGGCTGAGTAGAAAACCTCCATTAAAAAAAAAAAACTTAAAATCACTTTAATTATACAGTAAATATATGCTGCAAAGGGCTTTGGCATGGAGAAAAAGCAATCAGATGACAAGGTCGTAAATCACTAACTAGATGGGGCCGTGGCTGAGAGGGGGGCAAGAGTAGCTGTGGGTTCCAATAATTTTTCAAACACAGGCCCTTCTGGACTTAAAGACATCTCTCCCTGCCGGCTTCTCCCTCCTCAGCTCTGCCCACTCGCCCAGTGCAGAATAGCAGGAAAAACACTGGCTTTAGAAGCTTCCTTTTGGAAGTTGATTGGACTAATAACATTATGTCAGAGGAAAAAGAAAGGAATCCAGTGTGAACTAATGTGGGGGATGCAGGAAATGATAAAATAGAAAAGGTGAATTAATAGCAAGTTAGCCTGTGATGGTTACTTATCCTATCTCTATTGTCCTAATAATATTTTAAAGTTTCCCTCCCTCCCTCCCTCCCTCCCTCCCTCCCTCCCTCCCTCCCTCCCTCCCTCCCTCTCTCCCTTCCTTCCTTCCTTCCTTCCTTCCTTCCTTCCTTCCTTCCTTCCTTCCTTTCTTCCCTCCTTCCTTCCTTTCCTCCTTCTTTCTTTCCTTCATTCCTTCCTCTTTTTTCTTCTTTTTAACTTTGGTTTCCAAAGCCAAAGCTCCAAGAAACTTTGTCAGCAACGTTAGGATGCTCACATCCTTTTGATTTGATCTCAGAACCACTTTTTCTTTATGTCTGATTTCATAAATGAACAAATATTCATTGAATCTTTGTTCAAGCTTTTATATTTTTCTTGTGTCTCAGTTTTCTTATCTGTAAAATGGGGATGAATACCTGTCTCATAGACTTGTTGTAGGGATTAAATGAGCACTGTTATGTAAAATACTTAGAACAAAACCTGGCAAATAGAAAATATTCAGTAAATGTTAGCTGTTATTTAGTAGTTCTATTATTACCAACACCGCTACCTACTATTGTACTGTTATTGCTATATACTACTGTATTACTTCTGCTATTACTCTGACTACTACTATTGGATTATTGGATTATTACTATGATTCTTTTTCTTTTGTTTTACTTCTGCTCTTACTTTGAATTTTGAACTCCAGTTTCTCCTAATTTCAGAAAATATCTAATCTTGTCAATTTCAAGGTAAATTTATTCTCTTTTGGATTTTTAGGTAAGTGGTTAATTTGGAAAACTCCCCTTTCAACCAGTTTTCTTTTCCTCAGAGGATGAGCTAACCATCTGGGGTTTACATCCGACCCTACAGTGGGTGCAGGGCTGTGTGGTCCATCATTATCACCCATCCACATGGAGGTACCTTGTTTTGACTTCAGTTAGTTCTTTGGCCTCAGTCCTTGCACACCTCTGAGTCTGGGCTGGCCTCTTCTGAGCCATTTTTGGACCTTTAGGGGGTGGAATGGACAAATACCAATGAGAATGTTCTCTGGCTTCATGCTTGCCTCCTCCTTGTGAGGCTGAGCTCAGGCTTCTTGTCCTGGTACTTGTGGGGACCAAGCTGGCCTAGAGGTCTCCCTCTAAGGCCTACAGGCTCAAAATGAGGCACAAATTCCTTTGTCCTCAAGTCTCCAAATGTAAGGGAAGTTTTATACTTCCTTGCCCATCTCTGCATTTCCATTCCCAGCCCCCAGTACAATAGAGTGCCTTTCACATTTTATTTTTTACTTCAGAAATCCTCAAATCAAAACTCATCATTCATGGAGGAAATTTAAGCGTGGAGTAGGAACTCCCCTTTCCCCCAGTCCCACATACATACACCCTTTCCCCCTTTATTTTTGTGGGAAGGATGTTGGGAGGAGGTTCTTAAGCTATGCCTCTGAAATCATAGCCTGGAAGTGGTGACCAATGCGGGCTCAAATATGTTGTCAGCCTTGAGCAACATGTCCTTAACAGTTGTTCTGGGACAAAATTCTTGCATATGGGCAACGTGGCAATTCAAACTGACAGTAGGTGGTGGTGGCAGGCTAGAATGAACACATGAAAATTTGTGGTTACAGACTATAGAAAGAAATACACTCTCTTCGACTGAATGCGTGTCCATTCAACACAGGCTAATAAAATACTGCCCAAAGGGACCCTGACACACTTCAACAAATAAATAAGAATGATCTCCACTTATAGACTTTGTACTTGAAAACATTTTTCGTAATTTGTTGTCATCTTAAAATTTTGCATTATTTTTATAAAATAAATATATAAACTTTAGCCCCCTTCTCTTTGATAATATATCCAAAAAGAGAAGAATTAATAAAGTTTCCTTTCCTGTATTACTTGTGGGACCAGAATTAATTTGTTAGAATTGAGATTTATCCTATTAGACAGTGATGATCTTAATCAGAGATAACAAATTATGGCCTGTGGGCCAAACCCAGTCCACTGCCTGGGTTTGTAGGGCTTAGGAGCAAAGAATAGTTTTTACAGTCTCAAATGGTTAGAACAAAATCAAAAGAATAATATTTTATGACATGTGAACATTACTATGTGCAATTCAGATTTCGGCATCTATAAAGTTTTATTGGAACACAGCCATGGCTGCTGTTGGCTGCTTTCCCACTACACTGGCAGAGTCCAATAGTTGCAACGGAGACTGTGTGGCCTGCAAAACTGAAAATACTTCCTCCTGGACCCTCACCAGAAAACGTTTGCTGGCCCTGGTCTAGGATGTGGATGTACCACGAAGAGGAATGTAAGGGAGAGCATTCTGTTTAGATTTCTTTTTGTCTCCAGGTAAGAGTGGAACAATCCCACGCGGAGGCGTTGATCTGAAGGAAGCAGGCGGAGAAGGTGCTCTCTCATCACGTGGCGCTGTGTGTGGTGTTTGTGTCAGTCCCACCTCCCATCGCAGCTCTTCAAGCTGCTGTTATTTTATGCCACCTGCATAACCTGATTTGCATGTTAAATGCGTATCCAGCTACCACTTGGACTTTTTTTTTTTTGCAAATAAGGAGAATGGCTTTTATGAAGCCATCTGTAGATGAAAAATAAATAGCAGCTAACAACAGCCCTGGAATGTGTGATTGAGGGAGCGAGTACACAGATAGAGAGTCACACAGATGATCTGCTTCCCAAGTCAAGAAACTTTGAAAGAAGTCTCAGTATTGACAAGATAAGGGAGGCGGGCAGGAACCATCTGGAAGAAAAAAGGCAAAATAAAAGCCACTTGAAACCCAGAGGCACACTTGGACTTGGCCAGAGCTTGTCCATGAACTCCCGTGCCTTGGAGCGTTGGGACTTCTAGCTTCCCAAGGCTTGGCAGGCTTTCCTAACAGTGTGAGCCAACATCTCCGGGGCTGTACTTGTTGCACAGGGGGCTTTCCTATAGGTACTCCCATCAGAGGTTTCAACATCTGGGCTGACATCCCATTTTATGATGCTTTTGTCTTAATGATTGGATTCATCTTTTTTCATCTGTTCTCTAACCACACTCCTAGTCACCATGTACCCTCAGGGGAATTGTCAGAAGCAAATTGCAGAAAATGTGGCAATTCTTAGCTTCTAAATGCAAAATAGAAGAGTGAAACAAGGGTTGAGAAAATAAATGTGAGGAGTCAGAACAATTCTCTTGGAGTTCCCCTCTAATGTCCTCTCATCTCTCCTCTTCTTTGGAGGAAAGACCTTCTGACCTGGGAAAGAGAGAGAAGAAATAAGAGGGAACTCCTCCTCTGATCTTTCTCTTTTCCTGCCCTTTCTGGTCTTTCATCTCTCTTCTACTTCCTCCCTCCTTTCTCCTTTTTCCTTTTCTTCTCCCACCTCCTCTGTCCTCTCTCCTCCATCCCCCACGCTGTTTGTGTCCTGTTCTTAATTCCCATTTCAGGTTGAGTCCTGAGGTTACAGGGACACAATTACTGTTCCCCACTTTGGTTGGGGAAATGATAGGAGATAGGATTCAGGCTGGGTGTCCTGGGTGGATTCATGAGATGGGTGTCATGGAGGAATTCCTGTTGCTGTCATGGTACTGTTGTATAGTAGAGCCAGTTGCTAGATGTGTCTAGGCTGCAGAAAGCCTTGGCAATCTCTGCAGGTATCTATGGCTTTCTCCAATGGGGCATGATGCCATATGAGATGTGCACCTGAGACCGGAAAGAGTCTTCATACAGCACAGGAGGATATGTGTTGGAAAGATGTGACATGGAAAGTCTCTGGCCATGCTGTGCCAACACCTCAGTGGATCAGTGGGGAGCCATCTGAGAAAGCACTGCTCATTTCCTGTGTGAAAGATTAGATGGGTGAGTTATATGCTGCAAAGGAGGCCATAGCCCTCATTCTCACCAGCATGGCCTTGTCTGGAGCTTACGGACAATTTCAGAGACATGTGGGACAGAGGGGAACATTTTTCTATTTTACTGAATTTTATTTTTTATGTCAGGCAAGATAAGGGGCTATAAGTCAGAAATTAAGGGAAATAAAGTTATATTTCTTATGCACCAGAGTTTATGATTTGTAAAATTTATACCAGGTATAGTCACATCTATTAAATACTGTGAGCTAGGTATTATACTGGGTGATTTTCAAGCATTTTTTCGTTTAGTTCTTTTTATGACTTTGTGAGGCAAGTATTCTAATTCTATTATACAGAGAAAATTAGGTGTTCAAAGGTGCATTAGTTAGTCTAAGGTCAGATGGCCAGAAGGGGTACAGCTAGGATTTTGGGCCAGGCAGTATGACTCTGGTGTTCCGCCCACTCCACATACCCTTAAGACTTGAGTTTTAGGTAGAACCTTATGATAGGCCATTGTAATCTACTTTGCATATATCTGTTAGTGAGGCAAACCTTTCATTTGACAAGGAAACTTTTCTGGGCCTTTTTATCATGTGCCAGATGCGCTGCTAGGCATGGGATGCAAAATGAGCAACACTGACTTCCCTCCAGGGATGTAACAATCTGCCTACCTTTAGTTTTAACACATGCAAAGTACTGTGTGGACTGGTTGAGTGAATACACTTGAAAGATACAGAAGCATCAGTAAGGGAAAGAATGTCTTCATGTCAGATGTAGCATCAAGAATATTGCAGTCATGCTCATAGGAAGCAAACTTGAAATAATCAGAATGCTGATTGTGGTAGAAATGTAGATTTGATGTTAGAATGGTCTTGGCTCGGTGGTGTGGAAAGCCTGTTGGTTGGAAACCTGATTTTAGCTGAACAAAGCCCTGGGGAACAATTGGGCACAGAGTGGAGAGACAGGCTGATCTGATCTGAGAAGATTCCTTTGTTCTTTATACCAACTATTGATGAGAGGAACCGGAGTCCGTGAATCTCCCAGCGTGGAACAGTGTTCAGAAGAGAGAACTCATTTCTGGAAACAGCACTCTCTCTCTCTCTCTCCCTCTCTTTTTTTGGTGTCCACAAAATGAAAAAGGGATTAATGCAGTGATTGGTGTAGGTAGGAAATCTAGGTCATATTATAACTTCTGTTGTCCCACAGCACATGTTTGTTGAGTACAGGATATGCAGCGGGGCTTCATGCTTCTCAAAGGGAGAGAAGCAGCTGGCTCAAACATCGTGATGGTTTTGGTTGCCGGGCACTGAGTGACAGACATCCTCTAGCTTTCTGCCATTTTCTTGTGGGTACCTCTGTTCTGAAAGCAAATGGTCACATTTTGAGGTTGTCAGATGAAGATATTAGCATGTCTTTTTGAGGGTGAGGACACAAGTAAACCCATACTGTCTGGCTATATGGTCACCTTTTTGAGTGTATGGTCTCCCCCACTGGACTGTGAATCACATCTTACTCATCTTTGTGCTGTTTGCTCTCTCCATGAGATAGTAAATTATGAAGAAAAGAGAGGAGCTGTGCTTTCTTCATTAGGAATGAAGCAGAAGTTGGATTGGGATTCCTTCTCACTATCATGGAAGCTCTGCAAAAGCAGTGACTCTGCCTATTTGACTCACACATCCTTAATGCTTAGAGCATGCCCAGCATGGAGTAGATGCTAAATAAAAATTTACTAAATGTCCATATTTGTTTAGTTGGATGGAAACTGTTGAATGAGTGGATTAAGAGCACAGGAAGGTAACGAGAAATCTGGTGCATGAGATTTGTGCACTCAGGGGAGAGTGGTCCCTAGCCCAACTTGCACCCTTTTGCAGTCTGGGAGCCCTCCGGGGATGTCCATCTGACAGGGAGTAGGCCTAAGCAGGCAGTAGGACAGCTTTAGTGCTGCTGCAGAGGCAGGAGAGGCTCCTGCCACCGCCACTGCACTTGCCAGCTGTGAGCCCAGCTTCTGCTGAGTGGTACCCCCACTGTGGGAGCACACAGACCACCAGGGGGCAGCTCCTGCTTTGAGCGCCTGCCCCTGGTGGTCAATGTGCATCATAGCAACCGGTTGTTCTGCTGTTTGGTGGGTTTGCATATTACCCTTTTATTATATAGGATTGTAGAAACACTTGCTAGCCTTTGCCCCAGCCAGGTCCTTGCTGTAGTTGTTTAGATTCACTCACAAGCTTTGGCAAGTAAAATTGATTTTTTTTTTGCTAGCTGCCAGCTGGGGGGGGTAAGATATTATACTAAGTATTGGTATTATACTATGATAATCACTGCCGGGGTACTGAAGATATCAGAATTTTTTTTTCTGTAGATCAGCATTCTTCTGAAGACTTTGTGGGTTCTTCATGTCTTCCAAGGGTATCACCAATGAGGGAAGTTTTGCCAGTAATTCCTGAGAGGTTGACCCTGCCTTTCATCTATCTATCCTTAAAACCTCCCAATCACAGGAAACTGAAACCCAGCTTCGCTCCCATGTACTGCCTGGATATTTAGCTTAACGCCCCCATCCACAATCTGGAATTAACTGATAACTGCCTGGTCCTACTGGCAGCGGCCATCCCTGGCTTTTCTCAGGGTCACCCACTTCTGTGGAGTTTAATACGATGGGTGCCCTTCAGTGCCACATTTGAGAATTGATTTTAAGACTACCAACTCTGAGGAGGTCAGAATTTGTTTTCTTCACATCCCTGCCATCCTCCCTGGAGTCTTTTTCCCCCAGGTATGTGGTCAGCTTTCATACATGCAGCCTGTTACAGAGGTAGATGCCAGTGTCCTTCTAGGACCGCAGTGAGAGCAGTGCAGTAAAGTGCCAATCTGAGATTCCCTCTACCTTGGAGCCAATGTAGAGTCAGTTTTCGAGTTGCCATGATGTTAGGAGGTTTGTGTTTCTTAATAATTATGTCTAGGTCAAACTTTTAGGAAGTGACTCGAAAGCTGATGTTCTCTGGTTTGAGTCTTGTGTTTTGGGAATGCAGTGTGTGGAGCTAATTTTTATCTCTGGATTAAGAACATAAGCAGCGGTCCCACATTCCTTCAGAGGTACATGGTTGGAGTTTGTTCTCATTGAAGCATGCTCTTTCCCATTTGCTGTTGGTTATTTGAGTAGTTGGCTGTGCACTATGCATTGTAATGATTTTAGATAAAGCAGAACTACCAGGGAAAGAGAAAATCTGCGTGCCCTTTGAATGCCGGTGCACGAATAGATGAAGCAAGTCAAAGCTTTGGGAATGCTCATTGAGTTTCCCATTCTTCTCACTGGGCCTCTAAAGGTCAATTGGCAGAAGCCGTGGCCCACTTTTGTCACATGTATTGTATTTGTGAATTTTTCCCTTTGTCTTTTCTTTCCTATTTCTCATTACTATAATTAGCAGTTCCTAATCACAATGCACTTAAATACGCGGGACCACTGGGAGGTTAGAAACATAGCAATTATTGAAAGAGGGAGATATTAAAATTCACTTACAGGAGATGAAAGAATAATCATGAACACATTTTCTTAGGTGGCCTCAGACTTGGGATGCCATCTAATTGCTTCTTTTATAGGTGGGGTCAAAGTAGAGCAGCCTGCATTTACTAGTTACCACTTCAAAACCTCTCCCTTACGTTTCTTCCCTGATCCTTTGACAACCTAATATAGAGGATGCAGCAGCACTGATTTATGTCTGAGGGCCATAAAGATGAGTGAAACCCAATACTGTTCTCAGATGCCTAAAATTCTATCTAAGTCATCCCTGAGCTTATAGTCTTGAATTCTGCTAACAAATCTCTTTGGGGAGCTTTAAGCTCTTATCAAATATTAACACCTTTGTGTGAATGAGTTTTATGAGAAGGGATGTCCAAAGATTCATGCTCTCACTTTAGAGTGTAGACTCGTTGCTGGGAAATGACTATCTAGGCAGGAACTACATTTCCCAACTTTTCTTATATCTATCTGAGGCCCCATGACTGAGTTTTGGCCAGCAGAATATGGATGGAGGTGATGTAAGCTGCTTCCATGTCTAGCCTAGGACAATCTTCTATGCTATTATCCACTTTACTCTTCATAGACCTGCAGGCTGTCCACACCCAGGATCTACTTGGAAGTCAAGAATTGTGGCAGCAGGGTCCAGGCCCCTGAATAATCATGTGGAACAAGTCCCTTTCACTCCTACTTTCTGCTGCCATCGGATTTCTGTTGTGTTAAGTTACTGGGAATTTGGGTTTATCTATTTCTATATCTAGTGCTATCCTAACTAATAAAGTTGTAAAACACTTTATTAAAAATATACTGATTGATAATTTGAGATAGCCAAGTTCTTCAGGGAAGAGGAAGAGTGGGTTGTGGCCAGGGGTGAAGGAGAAAGGATCTAGCAGTGAGCCACAAAATACATTTCCTTACCTTATTATTTTTCCTAGAACTGTGTACTGCTGTAGCCTATTGGTTAAAAGGGATTTCTCACTTTTTAAAGTTATTCTTTCACTCTTTAGCTTTCTTAGAATAATGTTCCTCTTCCTCTTATTTTTATAACTTGAGTGAATATTTGTAAACCTTCTCCTCTTGTCCTCTTGCTGTAGAGCACAGGTGTTTTACTTTCCTCTCATTCCTGGCTCCCATGTCAAAATTGAAATCTTCCTATATAATAAAGAAGAAATATGCAAATTGACCATCACTCCAACACATAAGATGGCCGCCCTGATGTGGTCAGAGATGGCTGCCCCCATGTAGACACAGATGGCCTCCACAAGATGGTTGGCAGGGGAGGGCAGTTGTGGGTGATCAGGCCTGCAGGGGAGGGCAGTTAAGAGCAACCAGGTTGGCAAGGGAGGGCAGTTAGTGATGACTGGGCTAGCAGAAGATGGTAGTTGGGGGTGACCAGGTTGGCATGGAAGGACAGTTAGGGGCTACCAGGATGGCAAGGGAGGCCAGTTAGGCATCAATCACGCAGGCAGGGGAGTGGTTAGGGGTGATCAGGCTGGCAGGCAGAAGCAGTTAGGAGCAATCAGGCAGGCAGGTAGGTGAGTGGTTGGGATCCAGCAGTCCTGGATTGTGAAAGGGATGTCTGACTGGGATCAGGCCTAAATGGGCAGTTGTACATCCTTTAGGGGTCCCAGATTGGAGAGGGTGCAGCCTGGGCTGAAGGACACCTCCCATGCATGAATTTTGTGCACAGGGCCTCTAGTATATAAATAAATAGTTTCACTAAATAGCTCCGGATGTTGCCATTTTGTTGTGCATCCATCTATTATCCACACACCCACCCACCCATTATTTGTATGTGCTATTTTGTGCCAGGAGCTTTGAGAGGCTCTGAGGACACCATGATGAATTAGACACATAGCACCTCTTGTGTCATGGAGCTTACATTCTGAAAATTAGAAATCATTTTAGAAGTGAATTAGTGTATTAAATGCTTATCATCTATGCCCTGTGCTAGAAGCTGTGGTAGTATCAGTATATAGAATCTCTGCTTTTAAGGTCTGGTTGAGGCAAAGATGGACCCAAACACCCCTTTGTCTTCACAACCAACAGAATTGCACTAAGGAAGGGAGCTGGACAGAGGGGTTCAGTTCCCTCAATAGCCACTTGGCTCATGGAAACTTGAATCCAAGTGCAGCATACAAATGGCTTTTAAATGTCTGATCACTTTGTCCTTGGTGATAGATGCTTTGAGAATTTTCAGTAAAATAGCTGACCAAGACCTGTACAATAACTAGAGATGATGTTCTTATGAATGATAATTGCCAGTGAAAATACTTTATTTATAAATGAAATCTGCATTACTTATCTTTTGGCATATAACAAATTACCCTACAAACTGGCAGCTCAAAACAACATTTCTTGTTTCATAGTTTCTGATGTCAGGAACCCAGGAGAGACTGAACTATGTGGTTTTAGCTCACAGTCTCTCATGAATGTCAGCAGGGACTGCAGTCATCTGAAGGTTTGACTGGGGCTGGAGGACCCGTTGCTAAGCAGGTGCACTCACATGGCTGTTGGCTGGAAGCCACAGGCCCTTACTTACTGCTCATGATATGCCTGCTACCTTTCCCCAGAATGTGCAATCCAAAAGTGAGAGCAAGGGTATAATCTCCTTTATGACATAGCAGCAGGACTGACATTACTCTTTCTGTATTTTAGTGGTCACAGGTAACTCTGATAAAGAGGGACTAAGTAAAGGCATGAGTACAAGTCAGTGGAGGTCATTGAAGGCCATCTTAAAGGCTGGCTGGCTACCATAATATCCTTTCTCCATAACTTTTTTTCTTTCACTCTTTAAAAAACCCCTTTAATAAAGTGAGCGTATGACCATGTGCCTACAAAATGATTCAGGCCATCTTAGGGCTCTAAGAACTATATGCAAAGGACAGAGCATTAAAGACTTCTTTTGTGTTAAGTGGAGGTACGTTCATAACCATATCATAACCTCTTTTTTAAAAAAATACATTGTGACTTTAAGATTGAGTGGCTCAGTTGGTTGGAGTGTTGTCCTGTGCACCAAAGGGTTATGGGTTCAATTGTCAGTCAGCACACATACCTAGGTTTTGGTTTCGGGTTTGATCCCTGTTGATATTTCTCTCTCTCTAAAATCAATAAGAACATATCGCTGGGCAAGAATATGAAACAGAAAACATGGGCCTCATAAACCCAGAATGTAGGATGAGACTACTCATTGGTCTTTAAAGGCTGCTGTTTACCTGTCTTTTCTTCTTCTTCTTTTTCAAAAAATCTTTATTGTTGTGATTATTACAGATGTCCCTCTTTTTTCTCCCCATATAACCTAGCATATGCTGTGGACTAAATTAGTGATTTACAAATTCGTTGGGTCGTAATGACCTGCCACTTGTTAGACATACAGATTCTCAATCTGGCACAGACCTATAGAATCAGAATCTTCTGAGGAGAGGCCTGTATTTTTCAACAAGCACTTCAGGTAATTTTTAGGTCCCATATGATTAAACAACATTGATTTAGATAAGTGTTCCTAAAACTCAAGCCAGCTTCTTCATCTGGTGCTCAACCAAGGAGCAGCAACCATTTCAAACACTGAAGTTGAAGTCAAAGTGAGCCAAGCTGTCTATTTTTCAGAGTACTTTCAAAGTGATTAAAATAATTTTCAAGGTAATTTAGACCAGCAGTTGCCAACCGATGGGTGGTCTGTGAGGTCCAAAAGGTTGGCAACTGCTTTTAGACTATATGCAATTTTTAAAAATTCTCGCCAGAAGATATTTTTCCATTGATTTTTTTTCCTTTAAAGAGAGTGGAGGGGAAGGAAAAGGGAGGAAGAGAGAGAGAGAAAAACATAGATGTGAGAGAGACACATTGATTGGTTGCCTCTTGCACCTGCTCTGACTGGGGCTGGGGATTGGGCCTGCACCTGAGGTACATGACTTTGACTAGGAATTGAACCTGTGACCCTTCAGTCAGCAGGCTGATGCTCTAACTACTGAGCAACCATCCAGAACTAGACTATATGCAAATTTTACATCATGTGCTAACTTTAAAACTCCACAAGAGGTACTACTGCATTGTATGCATGCTATATACTACTTGTTTCCTGTGACCACCATAATGGTGGCTTAGAACAACAGAAATTTATTCTCTCACATTTATGGAGGCCAGAGTACAAAACTGAGGTGTTGACTGCCTCTGAAGGCTCAGGGAAGGCTATCTCCTTGCCTCTTAAACCATTTCATGGCTCCAGATGTTCTTTCACTGGGATTGCATAACTCAGTCTCTGTTTTTATATAGCCTTTCTGTCTTCTCCTGTGTGTCTCTCCTCTGCATCTTTTAGAAGGACATTTGTCATTAGATTTAGAGCTCACTTGGAGATTTCATGATTATTTTATTTTGGGATCCTTTATTTCATTACATCTGCAAAGACCTTTTTATTTCTGGGGGATATATATGGCCATATCTTCAAACCCACTACACTACTCTACTGTAAAACTGAAAGCAAACTCTGTATAAGATAACTTGGAATGGCTAGAGTTAACGATTATATTGTCTTTTCTGCATATTGGCAGAGCTTTTAATCAAGAATGGCTAATGCAGCTTGGCCGGTGTGGCTCAGTGGTTCAGCATCAACCTGTGAAACAAGAGGACGCTGGTTCAATTCCTGGTCAGGGCACATGCCCAGACTGCAGGCTGATCCACAGTAGAAGGCATGTAGCAGGCAGCCAATTAATGTTCTCTTTTATTGATGTTTCTATCTCTCCCTCTTCCTTCCTCTCTCTCTAAAGTCAATAAACACATACTTAAAAAAAAGAATGGCTAATGCAGCATTTAGCCATGTCCGTAGTCTTGTCCGTACCTGTATTTTTATTTCTTCTAAGTCCCCTCTGCATCAGTCCCTGATGTACCTTAATCCATTTCCACACTCCACGCCGAACTGTGTGGCACACAGGTTTTGTTGCTTTTTGACACAGTGACTGCTAGAGAGACTTCAGCTTCTGTTTACATTCACTTGAAATTCAGTCTTAAAAGATAGTATATTTTTGCCCCAAATTTGACAACTATTTGTATTATGATAGCTATTTCTACTCCTACCTGTTATCATGCATGTTCATATAAATGTATGCACTCTAACTCTATATAATTTTTTCAAATATGTCATCTTTCTTAATACCTTTCTGTGAAACGTCCAGGGTCTTAGCCAGCTTTGATGAAATGAGGTAATAAACTCCCTTTCCAGAAGCTGTTTTCCACCATTTTCAGAAGCTGTTTCTTTGTGTTTGTTTTCTATATTTTATTTTTATCTGTTACCCTGAGTTGCTGCATTTCCTTTGACAAAATCATGCCATTTCACTGGGATTTTGTTATAGGAGAGTTTAAAAATTGTTATTATTATGCTGTTATAAATGAAACAGCCTAAGTGCCCATCAGCAGATGAGTGGATTAAAAAACTGTGGTACATCTATACAATGGAATGCTACACTGCAGTAAAAAAGGTGTTCCTACCATTTGCAACAACATGGACAGAGATGGAGAGCATTATGCTAAGTGAAATAAGCCAGGCAGAGAAAGATAAATATCACATAATCTCACTCATTTGTAGAATATAATGAACGACATAGACTGATGAACAAGAACAGATCTGGAATCTGAGAAACATTGATCAGAACGTCAACCTCAGGGAAGGTGGGGGTTGGTGGGAGTAAGGGGGAGAGATCAACCAAGGGACTTGTGTGCATGCCAGCACAACATGTGCATGTTAATGGACACAGACAACAGGAGGGATGGGGCATAAATTGGAGATAGGGGTTTACAGGGAATAAGGACACATATGTAAAAAATACATATAAATAAAAATAATTAGCAAATTTTTTGTATTATTATTTTTTGCCTATTTAGTATGTATGCAACACTTTTAATTTACTCACCTGAACTTTCCTGAGTAAAATGTGTAAGGTATTACCTCAGGCAGATTTCTTTTAAGGACAGGTATTTCACAGGAATTCCAGCTGGACAACCGGATGCTCCTGAAATGGGAGCAGAGGTTGCATTTTGTAGGACTGGCCATGGACTAGCACCTAACTGGTTTTGAAGATCTCTCAGAACGAGGCAAGTGCTAGAATGGTCCAAGCTAATTACCTTTAATACAAATTCAGCCCCAATTAATGTACCTTTAAGTATTTTAGTTTATACAGCAAGGCTTGGCCAATTCAGAGGCATTTACTTTGTTACAGTTCTGGATTATTTAAACCCGGGTTGGAAAAACAGTTCTCTTCCAAGCCCATCCCCATTTAGTCAAGTGATTGTTGTTTTTAGTTGAAAAAAAATCTGCAAAAGAAGATGCCAGTGGATTTGCATAATTGAAACGAGAGAGCCACAGCAGATGAATAAGAAACTCAGAGAAGCTGTGTCCTATGTGTTTAAGAGAAAGCTGAAAGCGGACCTGCTTAAAAAAATTGAAAGCATTAAAATCAATATTTAAGAGATTCATTTAACCATAACAAAAACACCTTAGCAACAGACTGTGTTTTTAATAGTGCTTTGCAAAGGAAGTGGGGCTCTGGGAGCTATGATTGGCCTCTCAGTGCAGTGAACCCATGAAAAAGAACTCGATGTTCCATTGAACTGGAAGCAAATTACATTGTTGCCAGGGAAACCAGCTCCTCTGTGCTTTTCAGGTGAAAGGATGTTTGATCTTTAAAACAACAGAAACAGGGGTTTACATGAAGAATATTATCTGCCTTAGCCAAAAAGTGCAGTTAGGGGGAGACAAGTGTGCTATTATCGCAATTTACCAAGTGATTATAGTGGCAGAAAATTGTTAGAAAGGCATTTGGTACAGACCTTATAAGAGATGCTGGCGGAGGTTCAACTTCAAATTCATTAATGTCATGTATATTTTCAGTTTGATGATGCGGGTGATGTTTTCAAGCTTTAATGCCATTTTATAACTAATTTTGATCAACCAGCTAATATTTTGAACTTTTCTCGGTACATGTACCCTCCCGAGAGACTAAGGATTTATTAAAAGTTATAATTTGCAAAGGTTTCTCTAACACTCAGAAACACAGAATTAAGCATGAAAAAGAGGAAAATACCCGGGCTTCTATAAAATTAAGGATTGGATACGATTAACAAATTCATTTTCATTTTGCTTTTGACATCTGAGAAGTGTTGTGCTGGCCGCGCCACACACAGACGTGACACTGTGTGCCCTTGTGACCAATGAGCCACTTGTTGGGCACGAGTTCAAGTAAGTCAGTGTATTACCCTGTGTTTGGGGAGCTCTTTCAATTATTGAGTTAAGACACGGTTTATGGCCTTTATATTGGCTGTCTAGCAAAGAGTGTTGAATAATGAACTACATTTTAAATCAAAGATTTCCTTTTACTCGAATCCTTTATTTCCCAAGAGGACCAACCTGATTCATTTTCCTGAGTTCTATAGGAGGAGTCTGTGTAACCTTGATTTTCTTCTGAGAGAAGAGGAATATTAACTAGGGGGGCAGCAAGAAGAATAACAAAATTGACTCTTGGAAGTACTTGAGTTTTGGACTGTCTGCCCAGTTATCCATCTATTCACTTCTCTATCAAACACTTTATTTCCAAAATACAAAACACTAACGGAGCTACAAAGACCTAGTCCCCGTCACTGCGATCTCTTGGTAGGAACAGATAGAAACAAGATGAACTGAAGCTACAAAGGAGCTTTGGGAACAGAGCCTGGGATGCCCACTTAAGAAATATTTGTCGGAGGAGGAACCAAGATGGCGGCATAGGTAAACACCTATTGTTCTGCCCCGCCCAACAATTCAAAAAATACAACATAACAACAAAACAAACATCATCCAGAATCTCCGGACAGCTGGCTGAGTGAAAACTCTACAAATAAAAGTAAAGGTGGGACACTGAGACTCAGAAGAGCGGCGGGAACGCAGCCTTGAAGATACGCGCAGAATCAGAGGTTAGGAGCCCTCGGGGTCGCGCACGTGGGCTATAGGGCTGGCAGCAGCAACCCCGGCTGGATTTCGCCAACAGGGAGGGCAGAGAAATCCCACTGCATGGATTCCCCAGTGCCAGGCGAGGACCGAGGTCTGAGAGACGCACTGGAAGCTGGGCACGGCAGAGGTCTCCTAGTCTGAGGAGAAACTGGGTTGCTTAGAAAAGCAGTTTGTGTGCGTAAACTGTGCAACAGCACAGAGGTGTGACTTGCTCCCTGGCGACTTGCCCTCTGGTCCTGGAGACCACCGGAATGCTTTGTTTTACAACCCTGGGGGAGACTTTGGGAGTGCAGACTCAATTGGGGAGAAGCAGAGTTGTCTGGCAAGGGGTAGAGACTAGTGACTTTCTCTTGGAGGTGTCTGCGACCATTCCCATCCAACAGAGACTCGCGCACGCGAGCGCCACATAGGACCGTAGCTGACGCTGTGGCTGCCTGCTCAGCTCAGAGACTCCACCCATCCAACCTGAACACAGTCTCCCTTCACAGCCAATTGGCCTGGAGGTCAAACCCTCCTAAGGCTAACAACAACAAGCTGGGCTTAAATTAAAAAATACTGTACAACCCATAAAGGATTGCAGTAAGAGTACCCATCTCAGGTAACTGGGGAGGCTGAGCCACTGTCCCTTGGAGGACATCTACCACATAAAGCAGCCACCATGCAGAGACATGGAAAGAAACCGAGTGTGAAAGAAATGGAGGAAAAAAGACAACTAGACATAGAGTTCAAAATCACAGTTATAAGGCTTTTCAAGAGGCTCCTAGAAAAGGCCAATGAACTTAATGAGAACTACGAGGAAATAAACAAGACCAACAAGGAAATAAACAAGACCAAAGAGGAAATGAATGATACCTACAAGGAAATGAATGAGACTTACAAGGAAATGAATGAGACCTACAAGGAAATGAACAAGACCTCTGAGGATATGAACGAGACCCTCACGGATATGAAAAAGGACCAAGTAGAAATCAAGCATACACTGACTAAAATAAAAACTATTACACAAATTCCTAAAAGCAGTCCAGAGGGTCACAAAAACCAAGTCAAAGATTCGAAATACAAAGAAGCAAAATCCACTCAGCTGGAAAAGCAAGAAACAAAAAGAATCCAGATAATTGAAGACAGTCTAAGGGGCCTCTGGGACAACCTCAAGCATGCCAACATCTGAATTATTGGGGTGCCAGAAAACGAGAGAGAGCAAGGTAATGAAAACCTACTTGAAGAAATAGTGACTGAAAACTTCCCCCACCTGGTGAAAGAAACTGACTTAAAAGCCCAAGAAGTACACAGAACCCCAAAATATAGGAATCTAAAGAGGACCACACCAAGACACATCATAATTAAAATACCAAGAGCAAAAGATAAAGAGATAATATTGAAAGCAGCAAGAGAAAAACAGTTGGTTACCTATAGGGGAGCACCCATACGATTGCCAGCAGATTTCTCAACAGAAACGATGCAGGCCAGACAGGAGTGGCAAGGAATATTCAAAGTAATGAATAGCAAGAATCTACAACCAAGATTACTCTATCCAGCAAAGCTATCATTCAGAATTGAAGATCAGATAAAGTGCTTTGCAGGTAAGAAAAAGCTAAAGGAGTTCATCATCACCAAACCAATATTATATGAAATGCTGAAAGATATTCTTTAAGAAGAGGAAGAAGAAAAAGGTAAAAATATAAATTACGAACAACAAATACACATGTATCAACAAATGAATATAAAAATCAAGTGAATTTATAGTCTGATGAATAGGATAAACTGGTGAATATAACAGAATCATGGACATAGAGAGGGAATGGACTGACAATTCTTGGGGAGAAAAGGGTTGTGGGAAGTACAGCAAGAGACTGAACAAAAATCTTGCAACAATGGGAGAGGACAGTGGGGAGGTGGAGGTGAGGGTGGAGGGTAGGATGGGTACAGGGTGGAGGGGAGCTATAGGGGGATAAAAAAGGGGGAACAATGTAATTATAAACTGAACAATAAAAATTAAAAAAATTTAAAAAAAGAAGAAGAAAAAAGAAATATTTGTCAAAATGAATGAATAGACATTGCAAGTGCAATAGAAACATGAAGTAGGGGGTGATGAATTCTTCTGGGGAATCTGGAATCTTGGTCCTCCTCCCTCATTTTATCCAGATCTTGGCTCAAATGTGACATCCTTTTAAAATCTTCCCCCACACCCTGCAGACAGCTCAAATCTATTTTTATTTCCTTACTTCACTATATTTGTCTTTTTAGTACTTGTCACTCTCTGAAAATATAATATATATTTACACTGATTGGGCAGATTATTATGATCTCTGAACATATAATAACCTCGCCACTCAGTGTATATCCTATAAAATAAAAGGCTTATATGCAAATTGGCCTCTCCACCAGGAGTTCGATCAGCAGGCAGGCCAGCCAACTGACCATGTCCCCTCCTCCTGGCTAGGCTGGCTGGACCCCACCCATGCATGAATTCATGCACCGGGCCTCTATCTATCTATCTATCTATCTATCTATCTATCTATCTATCTATCTATCTATCTATCTATATATATATATATATATATACTGAGTGGCCAGATTATTATGCATTCAGAGATCATAATAATCTGCCCACTCAGTGTATTTCTTTACTAGTTTGTCTATTTCTACCACTAGACTGTTGGTTCATGAGTGTAGGGATTTTGTCTGGTTTCCTGCTTTGCCCAGAGCCATAGTGTCCAGTGTATAGTATATGACCACCAACTACTTGTTGGAAGGATGAGTGAATGAATGAATGAATGAATGATGGATTCTAGGAATACAATTTGCCATCATGGAAGCATGAGGACTTCCTTTACATTTGTGAGACATAGTCTATGGCCTTGAGAAGATTGGTGGACTGCCAAAAAACTGCTTTCATTTCACCCTATTAAGATTGTTCTTAAAGAAAAATGAATGTCATATAATATATTAAGAGTCAGATGGCATGGGATGCTAATGTATACTGCTAGGTGATATATGTTTAATTATTGCCATTTTTATGTTTTGAAATTAAATAATTTTCTGTTGGTGGAAATAAAAGGAAATACATTATATGGTTATGATTATGGACATTAGACTTTATACTGGTCTAGCCTCAACAGAAAATGACAGAAATGAAAATGAAATCTTTTTTGTTTTTTTTTCTGGCTGAAAAGAGCTTGGAGGCAGTAAAGCTGAAGGGAAAACCTTATATCTCTGCATGTTGAAAACACACCAGGCAAAACAGGTCTTCTTCATGAGAAGTGACCAAACTTGGTTTTGCCCAACAAGAAGTCTTGTTTACATTTTTTTATTGCAGTGCCGAAGACAAGAAGTCACACATAGTTGGAGAAGCTCCAGAATTACTGGCCAATCTAATATTTTGAAGCAGGCTTTGAAGAAATCAGTTAAGTCACAATTCATTAGCATGCAAATGAATGATATATTACGGAGCTCTCTCAGGATGGTTTGTCCTGTTTTTCCTATTTGAGGAGCCCTTCTTTAAAACTTTACCTTTTAAAAATATATTTTTATTGATTTCAGAGAGAAAGGGAGAGAGGGAGAGAGAAAAAACATCAATGATGAGAGAGAATCATTCATTGGCTGCATCCTGCACACCCCTTACTGGGGATGGAGCTCACAACCCAGGCATGTGTCCTTAACCAGAATTAAACCTGGGACCCTTCATTCTGGAGGCCGACACTCTATCCACTGAGACAAATTTGTTAGGGCCCTTCTTAGAAACTTTAAAAGCTATGAACATCTTTGAAATGGTATGGGAAGTTATAATTTGTTCAGTTTGAAACAGCATTAATCTCTCTGTAATAAATATTGTCATATCACTTCAGGATCGGAGAAGCCGTATGATTTCTGAGGCTGAGGTCCAAGCGAAGCTTCTTTGCCAGGCAGAACTCCAAGGGGAAGGAAAAGCTTGTCCTCTGAACCCAGATGGAGGACAGATGAAATATCTCTATTTTTGCCACTTCAGTGAAGCAAAAGTTTCACATATTATGTTGTTGCTGAATCTTGATGTCTGTTTAAAGGAATCGTATTCAGTCACATGCATACTATTTTAGCACACTCTTAGGACTCCCTGTTTTTATCTCCAGGCTTGACTTGAAATCCAGACTCATTGATTCAGGTAACATGTTCACTTCTGTGTCCAGTAGGCATCTGTGATTGAACATGTCCAAGACAAATTCTTGCCTCTTCCTCACCACCTACTCCTCTGAAAGCATTCTCCAGTTGTGTAAAGAGGCATTATATGTCTGCTGAGTCCAAATTCTTGGAGTTATCTTTAACTTTTTTTATTTTCTTCACAACACAAATCCAATCTGTCAGTCATACCTGTTGGCTTAGTGCTACCTTCAAAAATATATTTACCTTCATCGCTGTCACCCAGGTACAAGTCACCATTATCCCTTTCTTGAACTGCTGAGGAAGGGTCCTACGTGATCACTTGCCTTTCCAATGGCTTCCATCATATCTACTAGTAGAATCAGATCCACAGTCTCACCATGGCCTAGAGGGTCACATGTGACCTTATCCAATCCAATTTCCTCCAAATCTCCTTACTAGGCTCCTGCTCACTTAGTCTAGAAGAAAACCTTGTCATTCTCCAAATCTGCTAATTTTTTCATATGTTTGTGGTTTTGAGGAGACATCAAATAACACCACTCTTTTCCTGTCATGTTCTGAATTTTATAAATAGGATACCAAGGACAGTCTTATGTTGAACAAAATGTCATCAGCCTTTTCATGAAAAAACTGATGAACAATGGCTTTAGATCTTTGGCCAAGAGGGATATAGCAGCAAAGAGAACAAAGACCCTGTTCTCATGGAACTTATATTTTAAGATGATAAAAAGTATCTATCTGTTTAATATACTGGTATATACAAATACATATATGTGTATATATTAAATATATATGCCATAAAATAGAACCACAATATGAAACTCCCTACTATAAAATTCTTTGAGGTTTTGTACATCAATTTTTTGAAGCACCCAATTGAACAAATAAACTTATTTTGAGAGAAATAAAAATCCCACTTGGAAACATGACAGGAAGGAGTAAATTCTTTATTGCTTTTCTTTTTGAATATATGTGTGCATTCATATTAATTAGGTATGTTTTATTTTCCAAGTCACCATGGTGGGTGAGTGTTTTTCATCAGCTTGCAACTCTAAAGGAAGTAGATATTCATATGAATCTCACTGCTGGAAAAATTGTTCCTATGCACTGGAGCAAAGGGTGACAGTGTCTGGTAGTTGATCTTTCTATGAGTAGAACTCTGTGGACCTCTGGAAACACTGCAGAACTGGTTTGAAGGTTGCTTCTACTTGGAAGACCTTCATATTAAAGCATAGATTATGAATTCTCTTCCTGCTGACATCAGTGCCTCAATGATACAGTCTTTGCCAAAGATGATCTCATGGGTTTGAGGATAAAGAAAACGGTACATATATTCAACCCAAATCTTGGCTCATTCTTGTGTTCCTTGATACAGCAAGCCTGCCTGTCTGTCAAGGTGAAAGATGGGTGCTTTGATTCTTGGCTTCTGTGTGTGTGTGTGTATGAGTAATTTTTTCAGGACTAGTTGCTATCAAAATGAAAAATTGCTTAAATATTCAAGATAACTTACATTCTATTTCAAAATTTTAAATTCTAATTCAGTCTTCTTTTTGAAATTTACCTTTGGATATATATTTTTTGGGGGTACAAAATTTGGATTTATTTCAATTACTGTTCAGGAAATACCCACTAATTTTGCATGAAAAAATGAGTGAGAACCATAACTCCTTTGTAAGGCTGCTTGTATTTTCTACCTATTGAAGGAACTAAATTTTCAATCTACAAGGGTATCATGAGCCAAGTGTGTGTGCTTTTGCTCATTTTCTTCCATTAAGACTTTAATTAAATTATATTCCGGGTTTGTAACCCCAAAAGTTGACATCACTGTCGTAGAGAGTGCTGCCTTTGCATGGATATCTATTTTATTGCTTACACAGCATCCATTTCCTTCTTATTGGTATCTGATGTCTTTGGCCATGGTATGGGAGGCCTGTTACCCAGCTCTAATGAAGTCAGTGAGCCTATCCATGTCTCTAGCTAGCATAGGGACAAGTACATGGTCTGAGTAGAGCTAGTTCCAAGACGTATTTTTTTTAGAGGTATTGAGGAAGGAAGCATCTTTTACTGGACTTGGAGCTGTAATGATAGAAACCTAGAAGTGCTTGCTTTCTTGAGGGGAAACCCTTCCAAACTGAAAGTAAAGCCAGCACAACAGATAGCAGAGACAAGAGGTCACCAGCTTCTTGAAATTGTCTGAGCATTTGGATTTGATCCTACCTGACTTAAGTTAGCTGAAACAACCTTGTTTGTTTGAATTGGCATTTTTTGTTCCTTGCAAATAAAAGTAAGGACTCTGATGTAGCAAGGGTTTTAGCACAGACCTATAAGCTATAGGCAATCATAAAGCAAGGAACTTTTTAGTCTAACCAAAGCTTTGGAATTGAGGACTTTTCAGACTGATATATATTGCTGGTCACTACTAACATTATTGACAAAGGTCAGGTCTGCTGATCTGTTCAAAGGTCACTTTGTTTCCATGCTACCCAGTGCCATGCTGATAAGAGGTCTAGGAGATCTGAGTAGTCAATTGGGTGGAAGACCGGGTAGCCACCCAGGGCAGTGGTGGTAGTAGGAGCCGTAGGCCTCAGAAAGACTGACAAAATCACCCAGTGGTGATGTCTGAGAACACCTAGATGAGAAGAGGATAAAGAGGGAGAGGGCACAGAAGATGGAGGGTAAAGGAAAATGAAATCAACATCCAGTGATACAGGGATGGAGTAAATAAATTATGATAGGTGCTTTTGAAGACATCTCTAATACTCTTTAAGCATTATATTTTAAAAGTTCACTTATATTCATGGAATGACTCATAATATATTGCCTGGCAAGAAAAGCATGGCATTTTAGTAGAGTATGTTTCATTTCTTTTAAAATAAAATAAGTAAATATGTATAAATATTAATAAAACATTATCAAAGATCCTCTAAAAATGCAAGAAATGATTATCTCCAGGGGGTGGGATTAGAATTATTTACCTTTTTTTCTTCTAAGTGCTTGTGTTCTAAAATTTCTACAATAAATATGAGTTATTGCATAAAATAAGAGAAGCTGAAGGTAGCTTCTGAGAGAGAAAACCACTAGTATTGCAAACATAGCAAAGCAGTTTTAGTTGTCAGAGAAATGTAGAGGAGAGAAGACACAATTATAAAAACATTTTCCTAACTTTTGGAAATAATACAAAACTAAATTCAACATATCGGGGGAGGATTCCTAGAAGAAAAGGCAGATCCTGGATACAGTCTTAAAAGCATGATAATGCGTGACCACTATTTTAAACTTCCTTTGGCAGTAGTTTCCAATTCAATTTATTAGGTAGGTTCTTCTTCAATGGGGATATATGTTAACTTTGTAGAAACACATGTTCTATGAAGAGACCTACCTGTCTATCTGATGTGTCGAGAATCACAAGGATAGTAAACAATAGATGCTCAGAGAAGCACCAGTCTTATTCCTTCCCTATTTCATTTTTCTAAGACAGTCCTTTATCATCTCTCCTTCTCACTAATGTGGAGGCCTTCTAGGTTTTTCTGATTCCAATATTTTTAGCTTTTAAGGACATTGTATTAGTTTGTTTTTTCCTTTCAAATATCAAATTTTATTCTTAGACTATTTCTTCTTTTCCATATAATTTTACTTTTACTTTTTTTCTCCCCTCAACCACCTCATCCCCAGCACATGCTCTTACCCCCCTAGTGTCTGTGTCTATTGGTTATGCTTAATATGCATACATATAAGTCCTTTGGTTGATCTCTTATTGTTACTATAACAAGTGACCACAAATTTATTTATTTATTTATTTATTTTTCAAATTGGAATAATTTATTCTAACAAAAGTACAAAGCATGGAAAAAATTAGTGTTTGAATGACTTCAGAGTAGAGAAAGGTTCACACTAGCAGGTTGAGTGTTTAGCACATTTGAACAGAGATATTCAGAGTGTGGACATGTGATGGTCCAGATTCCAACTGAGAATCCGCCTGACTAGGTGTGCTGATCACAGAAAAGTGTGGTCATTTGGGTTTTTCTCTGCATGTTGAGAAGCTGTTCCTGAATTCATGGCTGGTGGTTAGAAGGTCGGAGAGAAAAGCTGAGACAGAGGAGAAAGAGCCTGGGGGATGAGGTCAGTCAGATGGACAGTCCGAAGGCACTGACGATGCAGTACATGGTCTTGTTCTGCCATCATACAGTGTAGCTTCTGTCAGTAGAGTTGTCCCAGAAGCAAGAACTCGCCGTGTGTAGTCCTGCTCCGTTCTTCTGCATAATTATACAGGTCACGATGTATTTAAATGGTTTTCCCAGCTTGGTGAGTTGGCTTAGAGTTTGTTCTACGACGTTTGTGGTCCACTGGTTGACTGCTGTGCTGGTAGGCATTGCCTCTGATGGCACTTTCTATAGCCTCTTTCACAATGTTGCTCACTTCGTCCACAACAAACGTAGTCTCTTCCACACTCTGATAGTCTTCCATCTTCCCTGGCGCATCGCCAAGTGACCACAAATTTATTACCATGTAGTCCTGTGGTTCAGAAGTCCAAAAAATGCATCTCACATGGTATCAGCAAGACTAAATTTCTTTCTGAAAGTTTTTTGGGGATGAATTTTCTTGCCTTTTCCAGGTTCTAGAGGCTGCTCTTATCCCTTGGCTTGTGGCCCTTTTCCTTCATCTTCAAAGCCAAAAGCAGCAGGTCACGTTCTTCTGCTGCCATTTCTTTAATTCTCTCATCTAATCCCTTCTCCCATTTTTAAGGACCCTTGTGATTATATTGGATCTGTCTCTAGATAATCTAGGATAACCCTCCTATTTTAAGGTTATCTGATTAGTAGCCTTAATTCCACCTGCAATCTTGATGACCCTTTGCCATGTAACCTAAAATATTCACAAATCCCAGAGGTTAGGACATAGACATTTTTTGGGGAGGGGCCATTATTCTGCTTCCCATAGACAACATCCTCATAGCTACTGAACAAGCTGTTTAGTATTCATAACCCATCAGACCTCTGTCCTGGTTAAAACCTCTTTGAGCTTCTTAATCATCCAAAGTCCTTGACCTGACATACAAGGTTTCTCACCCTTTGACTTTATTGTTATTGCAGTATTCACCTCCCTCCTTCCTCTCAGTTTATGCTCAGGTAGTACTGACATTGTAGTAGTTTTCCTTCCACTCCCACCTTGCACATTCACATCCTTTGCCTTTCCTGATGTTGGTCCCTGTGCCTTTTATTCATCTGGTTACCATACATCTGATTTTCTTCCTATCCCCTTGTTTTCCTTTGCTGGTTCCTCATCGTTTCCTAATTATTAAATGTTTGATCTATTCAGAATGTGGTCCTAACCTTCCTGTTCATCCTCTCTCTTGTTTTAAATGATCTCATTCATTCTCATGACTTTAATTACCTGATGATTCTCAAATTTATATCTCTAGCTCAATTCCTAACTCTAGACCTGCATATAAACTGCCTATTAGAAACTTTTACTTTGGTATTCATAGTCATTGTGGCCACTTAACACTTCCATTTGATCCCTTTCACTCCCCAAATTATTAAATTCATTCACTTATTTGTTGAATAAATGTTCATTATTCTATTTAACAACGCAACTAGGTAACTTTTATTGTTTAATGCATTTGCTAGACTCTCTTTTAAGTTTTAATCTTCAGGACATCTACATGAAGTAGATATTTTTTTAATCATCATTCGAGGATATGTTTTTATTTATTTGAGAGGGAGAAGAGGGAAAGAGAGAGCTATATTAATGTGAGACACAATGATTCATTGCCTCCTGCATGTGCCCCAACTGAGGATGAAACCTGCGACCCAGCTATGTGCTCTTGACCAGGAATCAAACCTGCAACTTTTTGTTATGGGATGATGCTCTAACCACCCAGTCAAGGCAGTAGTTACTATTCTTATTTTCATTTTATAGATGCAGAAATTGAGGCCCAGAAAAGTTAGGTGGTCTGCCTCCTTTACAGCACAGTGAGTGATAGAGCTGATTTTTTTTGAGTGCAGATCTTATACTCCCAGCGACCAGATTAAACAGCTAAACAGTCTCAGCCTTGTTTCTAATAAACTCTTCTTCCACCTCTAGGAGCACCTCCTCTATGTTCTCAGCCCTCTGTACTCACTTCCAACTCAGTAAGTGACATGTGATAGTTACATCTGTGTTTGTGTCTGTTCTCGCTCTATAAAATTCTCATTGACTTATTCATCTTTGTTCCCTCAGTGTTTAGCACAGAGTCTGGCACAATAAGCATGGGAGATCTTATTTGCTGACCCAAATAAACACTCTTATGTTGCTTCATTATCATCACAGCCTTGTGTTCTTGTAGTGGTGGGTTGTCTTAGAACCTTCTGCTTCCCCTCACTTTGCCCTTTGAATTGGGTCTGACATCATCACTCTTTACTGCAAAGCCACTAGCCACTTCTTCATTCTGACAGCACCTGAAAGTCTCCTCTGAGAAGCTGTCTGTGACTAATCCTAAGCAAGGGGCCATTTTCCTAGTCCCATTCTCCTCCATCAGGAAGCTGCTGTTTATCATTGTGTTCATAACCTTTGCTCTGTAGGCAGTGTCAATATTTAATTTTGTGTCTGCCCTATTTATGTATTCACTCTAGGTTCTCCCCTTAGCTGCCTGTATTCCATATTTTGTAGTGTCACCTCAGTTTGTGAGCTGCTTACCTGAGCCCTGCTGGTTCTGTTGATTAAAGTTAGGGGCGCAGACCCATTGAAGAACCATATGTTTATGCCTCTTCTGTGTCAACATTGTCTAACTCAAACCAGCTAGTCTGCAAATTGTGATTAGTCACATGGGGCACCCAGCAAGAGAAATATAACGGTTTGTCACCTGTGTGGCAACAACCTGAAAGCACATGTCCTAATGGAAATGAGATGAACAAGCCAGTAATAGTACAGTGGTTGAGAAAAAGCTTCCTAGGAACAGATAGACCTGGTTTTAAATCCTAGCTTTCATAGAATACTAGCTGTTTTACCCAAAGGAAGTGCTTTATGGGTTTATTAACTTGGCTTTAAATTGAACCCTGGGTTCTTATATCCAAAATGAGACTGTTTGGTACTTACTTAATAGTCAACACAAGGTTTCAAAAGAAAGATCACACTAAGGGCCCAACTAGCGCCATGTGTAAAGAAGTAAAGAACATGCTTTATAAGTTCTTACTGGTGGTGAGGAAGCTAATGTTACAAAGGGATGGAGGAATTATTATTATAACACTCGAGGCCCAGTGCATGAAATTCATGCACGGGGGTGGAGGGGTGTCCCTCAGCTCAGCCTGCACCCTCTTCAATCTGGGACATGCTTCTCACAATCCAGGACTGCTGGCACTAAGTGCTCACCTGCCTGCCTTCCTGATTGCCCCTAAGTGCTTCTACCTGCCAACCTGATTGATGCCTAATTGCTGCCTTGCCAGCCTGTTTGCCCCTTACTGCCCTCCACTGCAGGCCTGGTCATTCCTAACTGCCCTCCCCTGCAGGCCTGATCACCCTTAATTGCCCTCCCCTGCAGGCCTAGTCCCCCCAAACTGCTCTCCCATACAGGCCTGGGTCTCCCCCAACTCCCCTTCTTTGCAGGACTGGTCACCCCCAACTTTCCTCCTCTGCTGGCCTGGTCACCCCTAACTGTCCTCCCCTGCAGGCTTTATCACCCCCAACTGCCCTCCCTTGCAGGTCTGGTCCTTCGTAACTGCCCTATCCTGCTGGCCTGATCATCCACACTTGCCTTCCCTTGCAGACCTGGTCCCTTCCAGCAGTCCTCCCCTGCTGGCCATCTTGTGGTGGCCATTTTGTATCCACATGGGGGTAGCCATCTTGTGTATTGGAGTGATGGTCAATCTGCATATTACTCTTTTATTAGATAGGTTAGAGGCCTGATGCATGAGTGGGGCCAGCTGGTTTGCCCTGAAGGGTGTCCTGGATCAGGGTGGGGCTTCCCTTGGGGCCTGGGTCGGCCTGGACGAGGAGTCTGTGGTGGTTTGCAGGCAGGCCATGCCATATCTGGGATTTATTTATCTTCTACAATTGAAACTTTGTAGCTTGGAGTGGAATCAAGCCTCCTGCTTGCTCCATGGTGGCAACCATTTTTGTTGTGATTTATTTATCTTCTATAATTTAAACTTTGTAGCATTAAGTAGGGGCCTGGGCCTGGCCAGGGTGTGTGGAAAGCTTGGCTTTCTCCATTGCTGGGGAAACCCAAGCCTCCCTCCTGCTTGCTCAGTAGACGCAGGCATCTTGGTTGGGGTTAATTTGCATGCTTGCTCCTGATTGGCTGGTGGGTATAGCAGAGTGATGATTAATTTGCATATTACTTTTTTATTAGATTGGATTATTTCTGTTCATTCTGTAATGCTTATGAATTTTTAAATTATATAGTAAGTTATTAGGGTAGCAAAAAACATTCCAATTAGTTGGGCTACAACTTAATAGAATTATGGTACCAACTGCATTCATTGGAAATATATCAAGGTAATCAAACAGCTATCTCTTTATCTTTTTCTCTTAAAATAGTACGTTGATTTAAGTTATAAGTTATTGATTTGTACTACTCTGGGTGATCACACAGAGTCAAACAACCTTTGCACAAACCCCAAACCCCTCTTCCCCAATCTCTTCCTGACCTCACCATCAGAGGACCCTCCCTTCCTATATTTTGGCCAATGAGTGAAGGTGAATACTATGAGATAATTGTTGTATAGTTGTCTTCTATTAGGCTAAGGTCTGGAAGAAAACTTTATTTATAGCCTCTGAATATCTTAATGCAATTATTGGGATGCAGCACAGTTAAATACCTGACCTAGACAAATGGAAAGGAAATTTTAGCTTAAAGTGTTTGACTGACACAACTTAATTATCTGTATTTGCTATGTTTCCTAAAGTTCTTGAAAATCATGCTATAATTAAATTTTAATTTAATTATACATTAAAATTATAAATTTTAATGTATAATTAAAATTATAAAGTTTAATCTCTATAAAGATTATAAAGATTAAAATTCAACATATTATTATTACTATTTTTATTCTCTAATGTTTTTATTTATTTATTTATTTACAATATAACTTATATTTAATAGTAGTACATATGTTTTCCTTTTTCCCCCAATATCCTCCCCCCAGCCTCCCTTACTTCCCAGCACATGTCCCCACCTGCCCCCCTCCCCGACCCAGTTTCTTTCATTCATTGGTTATGCTCATATGCATACATACAAATCCTTCTGTTGATCTCTCCCAGTATCCTCCTCCCATCCACCCCAGCCTTCCCCCTGTAGCTTGACAGCCTGTTCATGGCCAATCTGCCTCTATATCAATCACTCCCCCCTGTTTCTTTTCTTCAAAAATATCTTGCCTCTGCATACTAGAAACAAACGTATAAGAACAAAAAGTGTTTGAGTGTCAGTTTCAATGTCCAACTGTTCTGAGTCCCAGTTTCAATGTTAAATAGTTCTTCATGTGTACATGTCAGCAATGATATCCAGATGGTGGACACATCGTGGCAATGTAAGATCCATCCTCTCTGGTATGATCCTGGGCCGCCTGCAGCCATGCACAGCTGCCAACTGCTAGCCTGGCAAGGTGTCGTCAGCGTTCCCCATCTCTGGACCAACCTCGTGGCTGGAACAGACCTGTCAGTTCCTCACTGTCTCAGGAACCCTCATGGTCTTGGAGTTGTTCTCTGCAAACACACAAACACATTCTTGACCAAAAGTTAACAAAGAGATCCTCTTTGCAAAATAGACTTGGGATTCTTTTTATTTTTGCCTAAATGATTTTCCTTTGGCTTATTTTGACACCATGTGTGTTTTTTCATGGGTGTCCTGCAGTTGGTTTTACAAATGGAATTTACTTTTCTGGAGTAAGAATTTTCTTTTCTTTTCTTTTTTTTTTTGCTCTTATACGTTTGTTTTCAGTATACAGAGGCAAGATATTTTTGAAGAAAAGAAACAGGGGAGAGTGATTGATATGGAGGCAGGGTGGCCTCGGACGGGCTGTCAAGCTACAGGGGGAAGGCTGGAGTGGAGGGGAGGCAGATGCTGGGGGAGATCAACCAAAGGACTTGTATGCATACATATGAGCATAACCAATGAATGAAAGACTCTGGGGTGGGGAGGGAGGCAGGTGGGGACATGTGCTGGGGAGTAGAGGAGGCTGGGGGGAGGATATTGGGGGGGGAGGAAAACATATGTACTACTATTAAATATAAGTTATATTGTAAATAAAATAAAAAAAGAATTTTCTAGATGTATTTTACTTACAGGATATTTTTCCTTACATGATATTACCCCACTGCCCCCCCTCCCCTTTTGATTAATGGGGGCTTTTGGAAATTTTATCTTTCAGTCTTGGTAATTTTAATTTTTGCACACAAATATGACTGCTTTAGGTTCTTTGGATGTTAGGCAATTTTACAGTGAGATGAACTACTAATAGATATTTTAGTTAATGTTTTAGGAAAAGCTTTTTGTTCAGTACACTAAAATTTTCTTGAGTATTCACTTATTTCACTTGACCAATTTAAATTAATCTGAAAACTTGATTACTATTTTACTGTCAATTTTAATACTCAAGCAGAAATCTTAGTTTACCCTGTAAATACTAGTGCAAAGAAATATTTGCATTTTTGAGTAGGTCCTCAGCATTCTTGGTAATAAACTGAATTTAGATATAGAGCAGCTATTGCTGGTCGAGTCTTTGTCTGCTACCTGGATCCCAGTCTGAGTTGTGCGTGGGAGGTGAAGCAGCCGTGGGGGTAGGAGACCTCCTTCAGGAGGGGTGAGAATTCAAGCCCCTGCAAGGTTTGTGGATGAGGGTCTGTGCCCCACCTCTGTTGACCTTTTAGTTCTCTCCTGTTGTTCCCTCTGCGACTGTGCCTGTCTTAGGTTGTTCCTTCCCTGAGGAATCTTACCCGTCTCTGGCTAACCAGCCATCCTCCGGGGCCAAACAGGGTGATGTGAGGTTCAGTTCTGTCTCCTTTGTAGTCTATGCCTCCATGGCCTCCACGTCCAGCACCTGCCTTGGGGTCCCCTCACCTGCTGGCGGGAAAATTCAACATATTATGATTAGGGATTTGATCCTTCTTCAAAACTGTATCAACAAAAATGATTCCAGGACTACATTCTTCATTAAGACTACAATATATTTTGAGATTTCTGTCAGCCTTTTGTTCTTGTTTGGAGAAATGTATAGTTTTCCTTAAAAATCAAATCTCGGAGAGAACCAAGATGGCGGCATAGGTAAACACCCATACTGCTGCCCCATACAGCAAATTCAAAACTACAACTAAGGACAAAACAGACATTATTCAGGACCACAAGAGGGCTGGCTGAGTGGACATTCCACAAAGAGAAGGAAAAATAAAAGGACACTGAGACTCAGGGTTGCTGAGGAGGACAGAGTTGCTGATATGCAAGGAGTCAGAGGTACAGAGCTGCACACGAACAGAAAGGGCTGGCGGCTGCAAACCCAGCTGGTTTTTTGAACTGGGAGGGAGACAAAGGCATCCCACTGCACTGAGCCCCGGTTCTGGGCGAGTCTCAGGGAACCCAGACTAATACGGGGTGAAACTGGACTGTAAGGAGGAAGCACACTGAAACTTGGGCACTGTAAAAGTGCAAGAGCTATCGGAGAGGGCTCGTGGCTGGCTCTAACGTTTAGGAGGAAAAACACACACACACACACACACACACACACACACACACACACACACACACACACAAAAATGCTGAACTGCTTTGTTTTCCCATTCTGGTGAGTCTTTGGGTGTGCAGACTCATTTGGGGAGAAACTAGACTGTCTGGCAGTGGGCAGAGCTCCAGGCAGCTTTCTTTCAGAGGTGCGTGCAACCATTGCCATGGGGCATGGAGACTGGGAGCCGTTTAGGGTGGAACTGACCAGAAACCAAGGCTGCCTGCTCAACCCGGAGACTCTGCCCCATCCAGGCTGAGCACAGAGGCGCTCACAGCATAAACATAACTGATCCTCACAGCCAATGGGCCTGGAGGTCAAACCCTCCTAATGCTAACAACAATAATCTAGTCTTACCTTCAACAAGACTCTGCAGCCCATAAAGGGGTGCACCAAGAGTATCCACCTCAGGTAACTGGGGAGGTTGAGCCACTGTCCCTTAGATGACATCTATCACACAAAGCTAATCAACCAACTCAGGAAAGCAGCCATAATGCAGAGACATGGAAAGAAGTCACATGTGAAAGAAATGGAGGGAAAAAAACGACTGGACATAGAGTTCAAAACCACGGTTATAAGGTTTTTCAAGAGGCTCCTAGAAAAGGCCAATGAACTTAATGAGACCATCAAGGATATGAAAAAGGACCAACTAGAATTTAAACATACACTGACTGAAATAAAAAATATTATACAGAGACCCAAAAGCAGACTAGAGGACTGCAAGAATCAAGTCAAAGCTATGAAAAACAAAGAAGCAAAAATCACTAAGCCTGAAAGGCAAGAAGCAGAGAGAGTCCAAAAAATTGAAGATAGTGTAAAGATCCTCTGGGACAACCTCAGGTATACCAACACCTTAATTATGGGGGTGCCAGAAAAAGAGAGAGAGCAAGATACTGAAAACCTATTTGAAGAAATAGTGATCGAAAACTTCCCCCACCTGGTGAAAGAAATAGACTTACAAGTCCAGGAAGTGCACCGAATCCCCCCAAAAAAGGAATCCAAAGAGGACCACACCAAAACACATCATAATTAAAATGCCAAGAGCAAAATACAAAGAGAAAATATTAAAAGCAGCAAGAGAAAAACAGTTACCTACAAGGGAGCACCTATAGGATTGTCAGCTTATTTCTCAACAGAAACTATGCAGGCCAGATGGGAGTGGCAAGAAATATTCAAAGTGGTGAATAACAAGAACCTACAACCAAGATTACTCTATTCAGCAAAGATATCATTCAAATTTAAAGGTCAGATAAAGTGCTTTGCAGATAAGAAAAAGCTAAAGGAGTTCATCAACACCAAACGAGTATCATATAAAATGCTGAAAGGTGTTCGTTCTTTAAGAAGAGGAAGAAGAAGAAAAAGGTAAAGATAAAAATTATGAACAACAAAAACACATCTATCAACAAGTGAATCTAAAAAATCAGGTGAATTAAAAATCTGATGAACAGAATAAACTGGTGAATATAATAGAATCAGGGGCATCAAAAGGGACTGGACAAGAAGCATACACTTATGGATGAGGACAGTGGGGGGGGGGCAGAGGATGGGATGGATATCGGGGGGAGCTATTGGAGGGGAAAAAGAGCAACATTGTAATAATCTGAGCAATAAAGACTTATTAAATTAAAAAAATAAATGAGGAAATGCTAAAAAATAAATAAAAATGTTGTTTTGAAATAACGAAAATCAAATATCAATCAAGCAAAGTTAATATTTACATAGTGTTATGTAAGATCACTGTCCATGCAGAATCAGGGTGGAAGGAAAGGGGTATGAGGACGCTGAAATTATTTTGATTGAAAAGTTGGGTTGGTTACTCTTGCATGTTAGACAATTCCTTCAAGTGACTTTTTTTTAATAATCCTAGTTATAAGAAAGAGGGCAGAGGTTGTTACCATATATGGAATATTTAATTATGATATGTAAGGCTCTGAGTTGGCATTTGAATGAAATTGTAAAGTAAGCCTAGGGAAGTTCATTGCAATTTAAGAGTAAAGGTGTTAACAGCAGCTGCAGCAATTTAGTGTGTAAATAATTGGTATATTTTGCATTCAGAACTAGGGTGTATTTCCTTTTTGGTATTAAATCATTTGCCTCAAACAAAATCTAAGTTTGGGTACTTATTGAATCCTCAAGTTTCTATGACAACCTAGTTAGTGCTGTTGTTTGTCTTTTGCACCAAGAAGTGCTGCTTGCTTCTCAGACAACCTGCTACATTTCTTTTTCATGTATGGGATTCTTTTGCTTATGAGAGACCTTGAAGAGATATTCTTTCTTATTGTGTAAAAAAGGGGACAATAATACTGATCTAATGCATGTATTGGGTGGATAAAATAAGTCCGTTATGCCCTAAATTCAGCTATGAGCAACAGAAAACGCCACATGACAGTGCCTTAATCAAGTTAATTTCTCTCTCACTCAAGCCAAGCCTACAGGTAGCTTAGTTTAGGGGCACTGTGTTGGCTTCAGGGACCCAGGATCCTTCTGTTTTGTTGCTTTACCACCCTCATTGCATCTCAAAGTTGCCCATAAGTTGCACTTTGTATCTCCTTAGTTGCATGGCCTCATTGAGTTGTTGGCAGTGCTGAGAAATGCCATTTTTATTTGGAACAGCCATTTACCTAGCTAATAATTGATGGTTCTAGTCCTAAGGAAGAAAGAGATACTGAGGGCAACTAATAGACTCTGGCATGGTAGCTTAGGATAGAGTCTGCATAAGATGTTCTCCAACAGCTTGTTTTCTTCTCCATTCCTCCTTTCTCTTCTCTTAGCTCTTTACATCTGCAGTGACTTTTCTTGTTTAGATTGGAAACTGTTAAGCCTAAAAAGAGAGCTTTTGGCAGTAAGGAAAGAGTTCCTGTGGCCAGTTTCAGTTAATTTGTGATTGCAAAAGAAGATCTTGGCACAGATTTGTAGCAAATGGTGTGTTGTGCAAAGAATGTTCACTGTGGACACAACTGATGTATTAGCAATCACATTTAAGTAGATAATTATATTCTTAGCATTTCATATTGTGGAAAACAAATGCTTTTCAAAACTGCTTCAGAAACTATTTTGAATTGCCTAGACCGGGGGTCAGCAAACTCATTAGTCAACAGAGCCAAATATCAACAGTACAACGATTGGAATTTCTTTTGAGAGCCAAATTTTTAAAAATTAAACTTCTTCTAACGCCACTTTTTCAAAATAGACTCTCCCGGGCCATGGTATTTTGTGGAAGAGCCACACTCAAGGGGTCAAAGAGCCACATATGGCTCAAGAGCCATAGTTTGCTGACCGCATGCAGCTCGTGAGCCGCGGTTTGCCACTCTGTTGAGTTTGCTGACCACTGGTCTAGACCCATTGTAATTCATAGATGAAAAAGAAAGAATTATTGTCCAAGACTTATAGGAGTGGATAATTACAGTATTCCTGTGCACATATATTAGATGTTCTGTTCTTAGGATAATTTCAAGTTTAGGGTTTATCATGGATGTCTTTATGTGTTTGCTTTATTTTGTTCTTATGTTCTATGATGCTATGATTATATTCCTCTGGCTCTTAACTCGAAGTGAATGAGTCAGACTCTCACTCTACCTTGAAAGTGAAGTTCCAGAAGAATTACTTTGAAGCTCTGTGGGACTTACAGAGTTCATCTTTTATCCTCAAGGAAAAGGAGGTATTCTAGCCTCCATGCTTATGAATATTTCATGAGAATGAAAACTTGCAAATTTTAGGACCAAAGTCATGTTTCAGACCACTATGTAGAATTATGTCCACAGGGACTTTGTCTGCCTCAGTCCTGGCTGTTTCTCTAGAATGTGCTTGGTGCATCATAAGTCATCAGTAAAAATATAAGTGAACACACTGAATAAATGATTTGCCAACAATGGTCTTAGGAGCACATGTGTAAAATAGAGGGTTTCATCAACCTGGAATTCAATAAGAGTTAAGTAAGTTATGACTTCCATAAGTTATAAGACCTTAGATGCTGGGAGGGATTCACTTACTTTGGGGGTAAAAATAGGTTGATTCTGCCCAAATTAATGTACAGAATCAAAGTAGCATATGTGCTCTGCCTGGTTGAACCTTATAGGAAGCATAGTACTTAATTCTTAGTGCCATCCCTTGAAGGACCTAGAAAGGCAGGCATTGGACTCCAGTACTCAGGGAATCTCAGAGTGGAGTGGATTCAGAAGCTATGTATGCCAGTAGCCCCCTATTCCCGCCCCCCCCCGATTCTTGTGTCTGCTCTGCAACACCCCTAATGAGTGAGAGTCCATTCTGTGTATATTCCCAGTGATGGGCAGATCAGTTCAGTTGGAGGCATGCCATTTCATTTCTCCAAACATTTGGATTGTACACTTTGGGAAATGATGAGTGGAAGATAAAGAAATGTAAAAATGGTATCTAATCAAGGTCAGTTGGAAGGTGAGTAGCTTCCACTCTCTTGAAGAGTTGTAATGTGAAAGAGGAATTGTTTTTTTGTGTTGAGTTGATGGGAGAATTGGACCAGATGCTATCTCTGAAGCAGAAATTCTTAACTTGGAGTTTGAGAGCCTCAAAGGGCTTTTTTTGGGGGGGGGGGATGGACTTTTAAGGGAGTGTCAATACATTCTATGAATGTATTTACAAAATTTTGTGAGTGCATTTTTTCCCCCTTCGAGAGGGTTCAGATTTCAAATGGAATTATTTCCCCTAGAGAATGAGCATTGTAGTTAGTTGTTGTATAACTCTGAGTTTCTATGTGCTTTTTAAAAAGTGTGCATGAAAATAAAATATAAGTTCTCTTTCTTTCACACATAGGGAAAACAGACTAACTCGACAGTCTGTAACAATTTCTCAGCTGTAATTTTTGACTCCTCTTGTTTGAAGCAGGACTATTTCAAGTGTATTCCAACATGGACAACAATGTGGTGATTGTGAGATGATTGGGTGAGTGGAGGTAGAAGAGGGAATAGGAGGGATAAATGGTGATGGGAAAAAATAAAATAAAACAAAATAGAAAAAAATAAAATGTGTTCCAACTCAACAACAATGGCCCTTCATGACACATAACTTCACATTTTTAGGTTCCACAGAATAACAGCTCAGATGTTGCTTCTGGCTTCACAATTTAACCTCTGACTTTCTGTGGCCCTCCAGGTTTTAAATCCTGGGAAGCTTGGCTTCATCTCAGCCTGAAGCTCTACGGAGCTATTCAGTGAAGAAATGAGTGGTTAGTGCTTGGGAACTTCTGTATTTTTATTCCCAGTTACAATATTAATGGGAGACTAGGCATTTTGTCTCCCTCAGAATCCCAGCTGCTCTCTTGCACTTGCTTTTTATTGCAGGGGTTGTAGGCACAAATAAGAAAAGCAGAGTACTTTCATGATTAACCAAAATATTGATGGCCAGAGTCTGAATTTCATCAGGGCAGAAAATTACATCTGTCCCCTAAAGGGAATAATTACTTAGAGGTTGATAGCAAATGAATAATAACTTGGAGTACATTTATCAGGAAGATAATTTTGCTCATAAAGGGAGAAATAATAATGCCACTGAACAGGTGGTTATGGATTTGCAAAAAAATTATTAAATTATGAAGGCAGAAGGTTCTAATAGCCATCCTGGTGAGTCAGACTGGTTTCCCTACCTCCTCTTTTGCAAACATTCCTTTGATGCTTCTCACCTTCAAATAAACAACTCACTCTCTTTTACCCTTTCAGGTGGGAACTGCAGTTTTGCACAGTTGGAGTGCATATTATTAACTCCAAGGAAGATAAAGAGTCATTATGACCCAGAGTTAGAAAAAAATTCATAACCTGCAGTTAGGAGAAGAAGGGGGAATGGAGGTGCATTTTCAGGAAGTATTTAGGTAGCTTCAAAGCAATTGTTGAATCAACTCTCTCAAGGAAATACCATGCCGGGTTTCACGTGCCTTGCAGTTATGAATGTTCCACAGAGCCGGGTGAGTTGGTTGTTCTGAACGATTCTGGGGCTAATTTCGGTGTTATGAGGGAAGGGGGGCATTTTCTTTGAAAATAGTATAAGAACTACACTGAGTGGCCAGATTATTATAATAAATTGGATATTAGAGGCCTAGTATATAAATTCGTGCATGGGTGGGGTTCCGCCAGCCTGACCAGGGGAAGGGGACATGGACAATTGGCCAGTTTGCCTGCTGGTTGAACTCCTGGTCTAGGGGACAATTTGCATATTAGCCTTTTATTATATAGGATATACACTGAGTGGCCAGATTATTATGCGTTCAGAGATCATAATAATCTGGTCACTCAGTGTATAATAGATGCAAAATAGATAATCAAGCTATTACAATTTTGTCTTATTTTTAAATAATTTGAGAGTTTTTTAGTGCTAGGAGTTTCAACCCCATTTGGGTTCACCCGACCATTACAGGAAATGGAGGGAGGCTGCGAGTCGGACAGAGGCTGGTATGCAAGCCTGGAAAGGAGGAAAGGATGCTGCCCAGAGCTGCATCACGAGACAGGCATGAACCAGGGACCCTAGGGAAGTAGATGATAGAGAGCTGTATGCTGTACAATTGGCAGGAAGATAGGATGTAACCAAACTCTCGCTCCCCTACGTTTGTGTCAGTTTTTAAACTAATTTTGGCCTTGGCACAGGACTTTGAGCCAAGTGAGCCTCTGTACTGACCCCTCTCTGGGATGGGGGTGGTGGTGGCATGCGAGGACTAGTGAGCTGCAGTCATCAGAAGTCCCATGGCAACATGCTCTGGCGTTTGTGGACACCTGCTTGTCTTACATCTAGGTGAGAAGGCCAGTCTTCTGGGGATTGGCAGGAGCAGATGGTGGCAATTACATTTTGTTCCCATTTGCAAAGCTTGTTTCTTTCTCTAAGATTGGCTCATGTTTGTAGACACTGGATACTCCTCTGTTCAAAGGCACACTGGAGGCGTCTGGTTATTTTTTAATAAGCTGGGTTGAGAACTGAGCACTGCTTCCTTGGGGGCTGGAGCATCGCATACAGCTGGTTATCAGGAACACGGTAATGAGGATAAGTACATAAATAAGGATAAAAGCATATCCCAAAGCACTGTCTCTTGCAGGAAGCAAGGTGATTTAATAGATGTAAGCCTGACACATCCTGTGTGTGTAGTCATTAGTGACAGTCCGTAGGTGTGGGGGAAACGCACTTTCTACTGTGGAGCAATAACATCGCTAAATGTGCATAAAAATCACTGCACTACAATTTTTTCTGCTTTGCCTCTTCAGCAATGAATTAATTCTGCTTTTTTATTCTTTCTGAGGCCCAAAGGAAAGTGATCCAGAGAGTGCTAGTGAAGAAATTCGAATAATCTTTTTGTTGTTTTTTAATGTATTTTTATTGATTTCAGATAGGAAAGGAGAGGGAGAGAAAGATGGAAACATCAATGATGACAGAGAATCATCGATTGGCTGCCTCCTGCACTCCCAGCCTTGGGGATTGAGCCCTTAATCCAGACATGTGCCCTGACCGGGAATTGAACCATGACCTCCTGGTTCATGGGTTGATGCTCAACCACTGAGCCATACCAGGCAGGCTCTGGTAATCTTTTATGTATTCAGTTCCTCCAGGTATGCTTGGTGTATCTGTAAGACTGGCAGAGCAGATTCTGTGCACTTTGCTAGTCATGCCTGCTCCCTGATCTCTCAGGTTGGGCAGACAAGGAAATCACTGGGGGGTGACCGGAGGTGTGAGTGGTGGGTATGAAATGAGGAAAGAAAATTCCTGGAACCTATAATTTCATAGAGAGATGGGCAGGAGTAAATAAATGTGTCTGTTGTGTGTCGGGGAGAATGTGAATGGACCGGTGAGGAGGAGAGATGTGCATAGGGCCATGTGAGGAATATTAACCTGGGAGCTGGGCCCTGCATCCGAGGGCTGCTGCTGCCGTTAGTAAAGTGACCTTGGGCAAGCCATTAATTCCCTCTGTTCCTCAGTGGCCTCGTATTTAAGAGGAGGTTGACTTCACCAAATTATCTCTCAGGCCCCTTCTGGATCTAATTGCTACCCACACCACTCGTTTAGGGGAGAGAATATTTGCTTCAGTAGTAATTGGACAAAACTAAAACTGATCCAACCAATGCTTAAAACAAATATATATATATATATATATATATATATATATATATATAATTTTTTTCCTTTTGCCTTTGATTCCTGAGTTTACAGTGAAGGCACATCTGAAATACCTTTGGTCTCTGTGACGGCTGCATTACTAGAGTATTTGTGTCCCTGGAGGATATATGTTGTGGGAACTTGAATGAGACTGTGGAGAACCAAATAGGTTTTTACATGTTTTTCTCCATGAGCATTTCTAAAAAGATAGTGTCTTAGCAGAGGTGTTCTCCAAATTAACTATAAAAATTATTTAAAACTTATGTTGTTTTAAAATGTTGTTTAATAACTCCCCCTTTTCAGCTTAAAAAGTAGTTACGACTGCTGGAAATTTACTGTGGCTTTTCTATAACCTAGTTCACCAGATTGAATTATATATAAGGCAGTTATGTGGTGTGGTTAACTTAGAGAAGTACTTAAAATTTTTATAAAAATTTTTTAATTACTGTTGCCATTCAATATTATATTAGTTTCGGGTATACAACATAGTAGTTAGACATTTATACAATTTACGAAGTGATTCCCCCATAAGTCTAGTACCCACCTGGCACTATTATACTCTTATTAACTCTATTCTCTATGCAGTACTTTATATCCCAGGACTGTTTTGTACCTGCCAATTTAGAGAAGTACTTTAGAACTTCTGGAAACATAGACATCTTTTTCTATGGCTCTAATTAAGTGAAGGAGGGACCAGCTTGGTTAATCAGCTTGAGAATAATCCTTCTTGCCCTATGTAGTGCTTACATCTTACTGAGGGCTACTCAATGGATGCTGAGTACACATGGAAGATAGCCATAAAGAAAGGTTTTTCTGTTCTTTCTATGTCATTCACTTATTCATCTCCTCGGCTTCATCATGGAGCTTTAAACTATTCTCTCCCACTTCCTATAATCCAGCCCAGACCTGTCTCCAAACTACCTGATCATAGAGTCAGATGTTACTGGTCATGTCTACTCCCAGTCCCAGGAGCCCCTCAAGTTCTACATGCCTACCACGTGCTGGCCTTCTCCCCCAGCTGGATAGCTGTGAGTGGTAACAACTCAACCTGGGACCTAGGCTACAGCTCACTCTCCATTTCTAATGGCCATCAAATCCTAGAGGTTTCAACCATATATCTCATGAATTGCCTTCTCTACCCATCACCACTCATTTGGGTCATTGTAATGATTTTCTAGCTTGTGCTAAGTAGGCAGAATAATGGCCCCCAGAGCTGTTCACATCCTAAACCCCAGAACCTGGAAATATGTTATGTTCCATGACAAAAGGTAATTAAGTTTGCTAATCAATTGACCTTAAAATAGGGAGAGGATTCTGGATTATCCAGGTCGGACCAATATACTCACAAGAGTTGATATGAGTGGAAGAGGAAAGCAGAGGTGGACCTCAGAGTGCTGTGATGGGAGAAGGGCTTGACCTGCCCTTGCTGGCTTTGAAGATGAAGGAAAGGACTTGAACCAAAAGAAGTAGAAAAAGGCAGGAAGTGAATTATGTTCTAGAGCCTTCAGAAAGAAAGAGAGCCCTTCTGACACTTTGATTTTAGCTTAGGGAGACCTATTTGGCACTCCTGACCAATAGAACTGTCAGAAAATAAGTTTGTGTGATTTTAAGTGACTTGGTGATCATCTGTTACAGCACCAATAGAAAACTAACATACCAATCTTCCTACCTTTGCTGTGTCCACCATGCAAGTCCACATGCAGACCTTATGCTACGTCCTGGCCTTTATAACCTTTCCACGGTCCCCACCCCTTCGTTGCCATTATTTCCTCAGCATCTCAACACTTTATACATAGGAGGCAATGAATACATGAAAACAGCCCATGTTCCAGCACCATTGGTCCGATTCATGGTTTTTAATTTGAGGAGATAAGTTAAAAATCAGGTAGTTACTTTATAATTATATACCTCTTTCTGGGATAACATGATGAGCTAAAAATATATTCTGTCCTTTATTTCTTTTCAAAAATATTTTATTGTTTTTTCAATTATATAGTAGCATTTTATTGCCACCAATTTGATAAATGAAAAAAAAAACAGCCTACAATGAAGCCACTCAAAAAATAAATATTTGTATTATTTTGGTGGGTAGATTCCTAGTTATTTATAACCTACATCTATATATTTTTTAAAAAAGTATTTTATGTATTTTGAAACTTTTGACTTAGTACAGTGTTAACAGTTTTCTACATCCATTTGGTGGTTACACAGAATTTCTCTTTTGGTTATACTGAAATATAACACCTTTCTCATTAAACTGTTATATTATTTCCAATTTTTCTCTTTTAGGAGTGGCACTGCCATTAATGCCTTTTCAGTATCTTGTGTGTGTCTATGATTATTCCATTAGAACAGGGATGGGGTACATCCAGCCTGCAGGCCATGTAAGGTCTGCAAAATGATTTGGTCTGGCCCTGCCAAGGCATTAGGGATGAGTTAATTAAATGTTTGACCAAGTATAGCAGGCTAATTTTTAAGTTGATAATTTTGTATGGCCCACAAATGATGTTATAAATATCCAAATGGCCCTCAGCAGAAAAAAAGGTTCCCCACCCCTTTCTTCGAATAAACTCACTGAGAATAATAGTTGGGTCAGAGATTCTGGAATTTTTATGGTGCTTGATGCCCTCTAGGAAAATTGTATCAGCAGTGTCCTTTCATCAAATTGACCTTCATGCTCTTGCCCTCTCTTGGAGCTATGAGAAGATTAAAGAACATGACATCAAAGGTGGCAAGAGGATGATTTTACTTTGGAAGTGGGCGCCACTTCAACCAGTTGGATTCTGACGAGACACCAGCACACCCAGCTCCTTATTACCTGAGACATCTTCCTATCATCCCTCCTAGGGACTGGTACCATTACTACTCAGTAAAGTCTGTGGGTTGGCCTCCCCCTTCCCACCACATCCTATACTAGAAACCAAGGGTAAAAATCACAGTCCCCATATGATTTAATAAGCTTCTGGTCTCTGGCAGAAACCTTAAAGGAAATTCAGTATGGATCAACCACACAGACCCTCTTATCTCCCTGACCTCCCCCCACCTCTTCTTTACTCCAGATCTCATTTATTCATGAAATTGAACTACTCATGATTCCCATATACAGGGTGTGCCAAAAGTAGGTGTATAGTTGTGAGTATGCCAAACAGAGTTAATGAAGTTATTGTAATAATTGTAACCCGCATGTCTTTTCCCATACAAACAACTATCAACCTACATTTGCCCACTCCTGTATAGGTGCTACATGTTATGTGGTGTAGCAGCCTCCTTACGTGGTGGGTGTGAGACCCGTAAACGCCCGTTGAGTGGACCAGTCTGACATCTCTGCTCGGGCGACATGAACAGCAAAAACCTCCTGCTGGACTTCCGGGTCCGGGCAGTTTTGACCTGGTTGGTAGTCAGCCTTGGCGGATTGGTAGTTAGCCTTGGTGGCTGCTATTTCTGGAAACACTTGTCTGGCACCTACAAAAGCATGAAAAAATGTCAAGTTTTTAAGTTACATTCTCCTTTTCGGTGGAATAGTTTTTACCTTGTGAGTTTGGGAAAAGCTCAGCTAGTTGCCATGGCAACACGAAAGCTTCCAGGCACTTGTTTGTTTGTTATATTCCTTTGTCAGTTTGTGAAGAGGTCTGTGGAGCCTCCTTGAAAGGAGAAGTGCTGCTCCGTGTTTGACAGTTAAATCACCACGCTGCCTGTCAGGGAGGCGAGCTGGGAGAAGGCGGCGGGAACAGCCACAGAGCTCCTTCCCTCAACATGTTTTTACCAGGCTCCGGCTTTGGAGACAGGCACTGAATGTGGAGCGGGAGGTACACGCTGGGTCCCTGAAACAGCAAGAGGAAACCAGTGAAACTCAGAACCATCGACCCTATCTTTTTCATCTTGTTTTCCCACCTCTCCACCCCATCCCTAGATGTGGGAGCATGTAGGACAGCTGTTCTCTTTAGGGGAAGTTCAAGGGTGCAAGAGATGTTCTGGTCAGTCCTTGGGCTCTGAAACAAAGAGATGCTGGGTAAAACAAAACAAGTTGGCCTTTTTGGGGTGGGAGGCCCCACCCTTACCTTCCTTGCCTGTGCTCGGAGGAGAGCGTGCCCTTTTCCAGCTAAAGCAGCAGGTTATGTGCAGAGACCAGCACAGTCCCTCAGTCCCAGGGACCCTGAGTCTCTTCAATGCAGGTGGGCCTGTGTGGAGAGTGAGGGTTAGGTGATCAGACCCACCTACGACTGCCTAGCTGACCAACCTTTTGAACACTACAACGACAACTTATTTTCTATTTAAGGAAAAAATAAAATTCTATAGGAGAAAAATTTTAAAAATCATCTGTTTCACTCCTCCACACCCCAAAATTAACATTTTGGTACAAATTTAATATGTGTGTATATATATATGAGTGAACACATATGTATATGTTCAGATCTGTGTTTATTTACATATACATATATATGTCTGCATTAATAAATGTGCATTGCTATTGTTTTTGTAGAAATGTAGAATTTTACTGCATATACTTTTCCTGCATACATTTTCATTCAACTCTGTAGCATCAGATATTTTCATTTCTATAACTTTAATGATTATATAACCTTTTAAAAAATCATATATATATATACTATGATTTGATTCAACCCTTGACCCTTTAATCCTTGACCCTTAGATTATTTCTGATTTTCCATTTCTTTAAACACTTTAGGGCTTACATTCTCATGTACTTAGATGTAAATGGGTTTTAAAAAGTACCTTACAAATCAGCAAGTGCCCATTAAATAAATGGTATCTATTTAATTGTTTTAAACTGGTGAATCAGCCTCAGAAAGTCCCTCTAATGACTGAAAACATAGAGCGCTTTGTGAATGTTTAAATCCTAAAGCTCCAGAACTGAGGCACAATTATGCAAAGGAAGCTTCAGGAAGTGAGGACGTGATTTGGGACTAAACTGGTGGGTACAATGTGCTTAGGATGCCAGCCAGTGCCATGGGGGTGCAGGATCCCTCTACTGCGCCAACTGACTGCGATGACCCTCGAGCGCATGGTGCAGCAGAGCAGACAGAGACTGGCCTGGGACCAAGACGAGCTGAGTCTTCCTGGTTCTGCCACTAACTAGCTTCTTGTCCAGTCCTCAGTTTCCTTGCTTGCAAAATGATAGAATGATTCTAGTTCACATCTGAAGTTCCTTTCAGAACTAAATCTCAGCTGTCTGAAGCTGACTCTGCTGTGTTGAATTCATTTGCAGTAACCTGTGGAGAAAACAGCTTGGACTGTTAAGATAGCTCCTAGATGCTCAAACCTCAGAGGGAAGGTAGGGGAGTGTAGGAGTAAGGGGTAGAGGATAAGCAAAGGACTTGTATGCAAGCATAGAAGCATAACCAATGGACATAGACCCCAGGAGGGTGAGGTCACGAACGGGAGTGGGGTGGGGAGCGATGGGGGAATAAGGACACATAAGTAATACCTTAATCAATAATAATAATAAAAAAGATAGCTCCTAGAGTTTAAAACTCCGTGGCCTGGGCAAATGACTGCACCTCTATTATAATAAGCTCAATACTACTTCAATGGTAGTAAAACTAATCTAGTAAGGTTGTTTGGGGTATGGGATAGAACTGACCACGTGACTTAGCAAGCACAGGGTCAGGATACATGAAGAGCATGATGAGTGCTAGTTTCTCTTTAACATGGGGTTTCATTGGAAAGGTCCTATGAATGTAGGACCTTCATTTGAATATGTCACACATGGACCCTAAATCAACAGACTTTGAAGGATGTTTTTGGTAATTGTGCTTAGTTTGTTCTCCATCTTTTTTTTTTGTATTATGTTAGGCACAATGTAGGTGTTTTCTAAATATATATATTTTTTGTGTGACTTAAAAACCTTTAAACAAGGACATAGGAAAAACTTGTTATACAGGATCTTAGTATTACACTTTTCATAATCATCAGTGTTTTAACAAACTGAGCAAAGGGCACACATATTCTGGCCCTTTGACCAGGGTATAAAAATATTTTAGCTGAGGGACCCTTTATTTAACTGTATCACTTTAATGGAAATTGAGTTCTACAGGAACATTTTCATCATCGGAATCTTCTTTAGAAAAAGCCTCTGAGACTTGAGAGATAAGTTTACGTATTATTATATGAATCACAGTTTGCTTTAAGAGCTTATCTAAATCCCATCTGTTTGATTGGAAAGGGGACCTTGGAATGAATCCATCTAATTTTCAGTTTTCTTCCTTGGAGAGAATCATGATTGAAAGTCAGAGTGGGGTTATGTGCTGCCTTTTTTGATGTTTTCTAGAAGTTTTAGGGTTTCCATAGTAATGCATGAGGAATCATCATTTTCTGCCATGATTCCCCAGCAAAGAGAGGAGCATTGGTAACTATGGTTTAATATAAGTGAAAAAGATGATCATAGGTTATTCGAAATTTGTTCTGGCGGGTGGGGGCGGGTAACGCAGAGTGTTGTGCTATCAACTGAAGGTGACTGACTCCCGGTTCACAAGATGGATAATGCGTTTGCTGATTATCCAGTGGCAATGTCAGAGAAATGATAGGTGTTAGACAGGTAGGGGTCCTATCATATTGGTCCTGAGATTCAATGGAGAGTTTGCATTTGAGGACATACTGACGTTGCTGTGCCTCCTCTAATTTCTCCTTATCCCCTCTCCTCCTCCCTCTCACTCTTTCTCTTTGCTTTTTCTCTTTTCCCTGCCCCATCACTCTCCCTTTTCACTTCTGTATCTGCCCCTACAGCCATGGTCTCAGCTGCTCAGAAGGCAGAGTAAAGAGGCCCAGGATGCTGGTTGAGGCCCCCGAGAGGGGCATCACATGCTGGGGCACCATCCCTGGCATTGTCCTTGGCATCTTTTCATCACCCTGAGGTTGCCAGACCTGGCATGTTCCCTTTCTTGTAACAATTCAGCCTGTTTTCAGGTTTTCTAAAAATAGGAGCATTTCACCTCATGGCTCAGGGTGTACCCGCACATCCTTGTTTTGTTAAGTCTGAACAAGTTGCTTCCATTGGCAGATTTTGAGGCACTATAAAAGCCTCCTCAGCAGCTGTCCAGGGTAGGCTTGGACTTCTTTACAGAGGACAAAGCCAGCAGAAAGGCTTGTGCTGGGAGCAATGTTGTCACCCACCTCTGTGGTGGCCAGGGGTGGGATGGGACTTCCCCATGGCAGTGATGTCTCTGTGATTCCATTTCCAAGAGCTTCACAGTTCACATTCACGTTAAACTAATTTTACTTTAAAGTAGTATTCCTTTGTGATTTTTAAAGTTAGTTTTCATTCATAATTGCTGGGTCAAGCACAGTGTTAATAGAAACCGTACTTCACAATATGAAATGTTCTTTCTGCTTATTTAAGAAAGAGTTAAGTGATTCAATGAGTTCTAGAAAAGTCCAGATGATTCTTTGCCTCAGGAGAAAACCAACTTTTTTACCTTCAAATCCATGAAGGGAAGCCCTTTGAAAGTAGCAGATGTAAGAGCCATAAGCCTTACTTAGCTTTTATATTTTATTTAACAATTGTCAACTACTTGTGCTCTACCTCGGTCTGCTCTTTTGCTAAAATTACAAAGTTGCTGATGACCTCAGCAGCAGTCAAGGTCATTGTCTTGGCACATGGCTACTTTAGATGGGCAGGAAGCCCTTCCTCTCCTTTGCATGTAAACCTGGGGATTGTTATTGTAGTTTCAGTGGTAGAATAGGAGTTCGTTTAGGTATCAGATGTCCCAGATATAATGTGTCTTTTGGGTTTATTGGGTTAGAAAATGGAGGCAAGAGGAAGAATGGGACTTCTTTGCACTAAGACCGTGGAAACCCTGAGTGACATGTTCATAGTCAGGCATAGAATCTGTCCATCATCCATTAATCCATCTAGGGCATACTGAGGGATTATGCGCTTTGTCGGGTAATAGGAGGGTAAGCACGACACACTAGTGTCCTGACTTCAAGGGGCTTGTGGTCCAGTGAGGAACACCCACTCTTTCATCTGATGCCTCTGTCCTGCCTCCTCATGGGGTTTGCCTCCATACACACATGCAGTATTTCAGAAAAGAAATGTGAACAGAATAGATCACACACATCTAGACTGTAAATTCAGTTGAAATTTCAATTATCTAAGGATAAAGAAACTTTTAATAAACGAGATGCTTAAACAGAATGGCAATTGCTACATGCTCTCTCTTGTTTTCCTCCAGGCCCTGTCTCCCGATCCACCCCTGTGGTAAAATGGTTATCCCCTGACAGAAAGTTCCCAAGTGAGCTTTTTGTCATTCTGTTTTTAGGAGAAATTTGGTGGCTGTCATCTGGGGGGTTTTCAGCTCCCAATTTTAGGTTTAGCAGCCTTCTTCCTGTTCTTCTTTTTTTCCTTTTAACTTTTCTGGTCATGCTAGTTTCTTAGCATATTTATTGTAGTCATGTGCATGGCAATTTGTATAATAATACGGGGTGGGGGGAATCTCTGAAAATGAACAGAATAAACAGGTGCAGTAAGTTACAGCTACATAACTTGTCTTCCTTCCAAGGTTAGCACTTGTTTTTCACCTTGACCTCTGAGGTGACACCCTCTTTTTGAAAAACTTTTGTTTTTTATTGATTAAGGTGTTACATATGTGTCCTTATCCTCTCTTTGCCCCTTTACCCTCCCCCCCTCATGCCCTCACCCCCCTGGTGTCTGTGTCCATGGTTAGGCTTATATGCATGCATACAAGTGCTTTGGTTGATCTCTCCCCCTTATCCCCACCCTCCCCCACACCCTCTTTAATTCTACTGTTCTTATTGCCATCAGCTGGTTCAGGCTGAGGCCTCAGGTCCTCATGCTCTCACTTTTAAATTCTTATTCCACTCTGAATTTTAGGCTATAACTGCTTTCCTCCCAGTCATCTGAACCCCTAGTGGCAGTCTATTGCATTCTAGTCTCAAAAACAAAACAAAACTCCATGAGGAGGCAGGACAGTGGAGTGATTAAAACAGGGGACTGGAGCCAGACTGCGACCAGGGTCAAATCATGGTTCTGATACTATTACCCTCCAATTTGGATAATCTTCTCCAAACCTCAGTTTTTGTCTCATCAGTTAAATGACAATAATAATGGTCCCAACCTCACAGGACTGTTGTGAGCTTTGAATGAGTATAAATGGCCTGGCACACAGTAAATGCCATGCATATGTGAAATACATAATTATTATTAGGCTTGCCTTTGTTCTGAGTAGCTTCCTTGGAGATTCAGATTTTGTTTAGCTCCTCCTGTTTCCCCCACCAGGTTTCCCTTGTGTAGCCCACTTAGGGATGGGCAGGCTTCACTGGAATCTTCCCTAGACCAACTGCCCATATATCCCACCAATTACTGATAACCAGAAGTAGTTGACAAGGTCTATAAATTTTGTTCACTGTGGGGGCAGTTCTTCTGATGAGTCACAACAGACTCTGCTGAAGTCTTGCCTTTCTCTCAGGCCAGTTCACTACAAAGCCACCATGGGCCCTTGAAGACTCCCAGAAAGGAGGGGCTCCCCAGGCTTTGGCTGAGATGTTTGTCATTTAGATTTGCACAAGTAGCAACCTTTTGGAACTGGGAGCCTGACATCATCCAAGGGAAAGTTTGGAATGGTCTGTCACAATGCAGAGGGTTTGTACCACTTAATTAAAAAATATTTTTATTGATTTCAGAGAGAAGGGGAGAGGCATAGAAGGATAGAAACATCAATGATGAGAGAGAATCATTGATCAGCTGCCTCCTGCAGGACCCACACTGGGGAGTGAGCCTGCAATCAGGGCATATGCCCTGACGAGGAATAAAACTGTGACCTCCTGGTTCATAGGTTGATCCTCAACCACAAAGCCACAGTGGCCAGGAAGGGTGTACCTTTTCTTGTTGTCTAGTTGGGATCCACAGGACAAATACATCCCTATTGGTGTTGAGGGTAATATTGTCTGCCTCTGAGATTAACAGTCTTCTGCTTGTCAGGTAACACAAACAGCAGCTCTTCTTCCTGTGCTTGTGGCCTGCCTTGGTTGGGCTGGCCACTGCTGGGACCTTACAAGTCACTAACTGGCCCCTAGGGATTCCTTAGTGAGACATTGCATTATTACAGGCCTGCCAAAAGCTCTGACATTCACAGCTCCACTGTCAAGTCACCAGCTCATACATAAATCAGTAGTAATTTGGGTCTACACAAATGTTCTCACACTTTAGGTTATTCTTTGTTTTAGGAAGGGACAATTTTTTAAAAAATCTTTGAATTCTGCATTATTAATCTACCACTTCGTCTCTGTAATCTGGGGTTCTTCTTGCAGTGCTTAGTGACATTGTGAGAATTTCTTACTCCTCTCTTTCTCCAGCATACCACCATTCTTCATGAAATAGAGCTTCCTACTTGGCACCTTTTACTGTATTCTCTCTTGCTCCAGCCCATGGCTTCCTCCTTACCTAGTCAAATAGAATCTCCTTTTCCCCTCTTCTTAGCTAGCTTTGTGGCTCACTTTAGAGCTTCCTTCCCAGTCTCTATCCCTTCCCAGGATGAATGGATGCCACTATCCAGGCTGCAAATGTGCATTTCTCCCCCTAGCAAATTGCTATGCTTTTACCTCAATGAAGTGTGGGCAGGCCTTCAATTTCCAGTTTTTGGACAATTGAAATGATTTGTCTTAAAGATGGTACCTAGAGACAAGCCAACAAACATTCCAGAAAATATTTGGGGCCAGATGAAATTCATCCAGAGAAGAAGAGGTTCTTGGCCTTTGTCAGGCAAGGCTTCTCTGGAAATATTACTCATCAGTCAAACTAATTTGTTTATCAATATTAAAGATGTTCAAAAGTATTGGCAGAGCATACTGCCTTCCTGCAATTTGACAGAGTATATTATATAAATTAGAAGTTTCAGATATATGTCTCATTTTTTAGAACTATTTATAATAAGATAAGGCATTGCTATGGATATAGATAATGGGATGTTTTTAATATACTTTTATTGACGTTAGACAGAGGAAGGGAGAGGGATAGAGAGGAGAAACATCGATAGGCTGCCTCCTGCATGTTCCACACTGGGGATTGAGTCCACAACCCAGGCATGTGCCCCGATTGGGAATTGAACTATGACCTCCTGGTTCCTGGTCTGATGCTCAGTCACTGAGCAAGACCAGTAGGGCACAATGATTATGTTTTTAGATAAAGTTGTTGGAATGCTTATTGCTAAGTTACTCAACCTTCTTTAAATTTTTTCTTATTTTACAACAATTGGTTCTTGTATTCCCTTCTTCAAGTCTTTTTTATGTGAAATAAATTTTAAATGGATGAAAACTTCCTTGAAAATTTTTATTAAACTTCTTGGAGTTAGGAATCAACTCCAGTCAGTAAAGAGATGAATTATTGAAGGAATAATCTCAGATTGATATTCCATGCGGGAGAACAGGCTCAATTCAACCTTCATTCTCTTTGTGGAGATATCAGTGGTACTATCAAAATGGGACTCCAGTAGGTTTAAATAATGGAAATTTAGCTTGGAGAGGCATTAGATAAGCTGAGAGGTAAATGTCTTCTGTTTTCTTGCTCACAGTGGGATTCTGCAACAGAATCTCTGCAGGAGTTTAGTTGGTTGTGATCATAGCAAAGATATGTACAGAATATTTTTGGTTTTGAATTGATATTTTAGTGAGTGCTTTCCTAAACTTGGGATGGCAGTTGAAAGGAGAAAAATAAGGGAGAATATCTTGAGATGTTTTAATTCATTCTGAAAAGTTATAGTTTGATTTTGATTTGCTTATATTCTAGGACACTGTGACCCAAAATAATGTGTTTTCTTGTTTTTGCTTTAAATATATTTTTATTGATTTCAGAGAGGAAGGGAGAGGGAAAGAGAAAGTGAAACACCAATGATGAGAGAGAATCATTGATTGGCTGCCTCCTGCATGTCCCATACTGGGGATTGAGCCCACAACATGGGTATGTGCTCTGACCAGGAATTGAACTGTGATCTCCTGGTTCTTAGGTGGATGATCAACTACTGAGCTATGCTGGCTGGACAAGATATATTTTCTTGTACATGCCTAATGCTTGCAGTATCTCCTTTTTACATCTCTACTAAATATAAACTGGTTTGAAAACAGAACATTCTCAGCTAATATTTTCTGTTGATGGATTCTGCATATCACTGTTCAGACATCCTGTGAAGCTGATGGAAACGGTAATTTTGCATTGAAAGAAAAATGAGAAAGATAGGCATTGAAGGACATTTTCTTCAAATACTTTATTTTTCTTCTCTTTTCAAAACAAAAAGCTGTTTAGGACTAGCTCATGTTCTGTGGGATAGGGAAGGGCAACCAGTAGAATTATAGAAACACAACCATAGGTTTTGAGGAATAGTTGAAGAAACTGCAGTTTTTTAGGTTAGAGAAAAACTTTGGGAGGCATAAGTGCTAACTTTGGCTTTTTGGCAGGGTTGACCCTAACTTTCTCTATGAAAAAAGAAAGTGTCTACCCAGAAGATGTGGGCAACAAATGAATGGGTTGCTTAGCAGTGATGTGAGCTTCCCAGACACTAGAAGTGTTCAAGTAGATGCCGAGAGCTATTAACCCAGGTTGGTGTATACTGGATTCCTTCATTTAATGAAATGCTTGAGGTTTTTCTTGTGGAGATAAAGGCATTACTCCAAAGATGCTGTGATGTCAGGAAGAAGCGGTGGAGAGTGGGGGCATCAGCACTGTCACAATGCAAGAGAACGCCTGGCTCTGGTCTTGGCTCTGCCACCATATTTTTGGGTATTCTGGGAAAATGTCCTGGATTCTTTGGTCTTCAGTCTTTATTTTTGTTGAATGAAGAGTCAAATCAATGTCCTCCAGGTTTCCTTCTAATTCAATAGCTGACTACTGACACGGAACCATCATGCAAGCACAGCAGAACAATATGCTGGCTGAAGCCATCTAGGATACATCATACATGGGATTCGTTTTCATAAAGAATCTTCCAGGGACTGCCTCTTTCCATACTCTTAATTCAGTCATAGCTTATATGTAACAATATCCTCAGTATACTAATATAAAATAAAAGATAATCTTGGAGGTTATAATTTTTAATTTAACTAAACTAGCATACATTATGGATCTATTATGAGCATCAGGAAAATAAAGATGAAATGAAGGAGCTTGGCTTGGGGCAGTGAACCCACAATACAATATACAGATGATGTATTATAGAATTGTACTCCTGCAATCTAAATAATTTCATTAGCCAATGTCACCTCGATACATTCAATTAAAAAAAAAAGGGAATGTAGTAAAAAGACACCATCTCTGGTTTCAGCAAATTTACAGTCTCATTGGGATCACATCTGGATTAAACTAACAACAATGTGTAAAGATACAAATAAAGGGCAGAATAATATATTCTGCTTGGTGGGGCGGGGATAGGCTTTGCAGCAGAGTTCATATTCTAGTGGGTTTTTACATGAAAACTCACTACCTTGAATGACTTTTGCCTGTTGGAAAAGGTCATTCAAGGTAGAGTGATTTCTATGAAGAAATGCACAGAGGTTTGAAAGTACAAGCATGTTTAGAGAACAGGGAGTATCTGGTTAAGCTAAGCACAGTGTACCTGGGAGGTGTGCTTGGTAACCAAACTGGAAATGTAGTTTGCGTTAGTTTGGAAAGGGTCTCAAATGTTATGGTAATATTTTGAGCTTTTATCCTTAGGCAGTGGAGAATCCTAGTATTTTTTATACATGTCTGTGATTCTGTGATATATATGGCTAACTCTGTTAGGGGTTAGAATGGGTTGGAGTAGTGGGGGGTCTGGCAGTATCCAGCATAGGTGTGTGTGTGTGTATGTATAATGATTATTGTTCAGCCATTTGCCTGAAATGATCTCTAGCTGAACCTCACTATTCTGTAAGTATATTAAAGTAGTTTAGCCCAGCTAAGTCCTGTCCACCAGAGACCCAACTATATATAGTATGTATATTTTCTTTTTTTAACTTTTTCAGTTTGCTGAGAAATTAAATAGTTGAAAAATTGAGCTATGTTTTTATTAAAAAAATCTAAAATTAAAAGGTAAAAGGGAAAGGAGATGGAAGACAGCATCACTTTGGGGGCTTTTCATAGTGATCCAGCCTGTAAGGGTCTGACTAAAGCGCTGCACCGAGGGTGGAAGGGTGGGAATTTGGGAGGTTTCAGAGATCTTTTGAAAAGGACAATGCATTAACTCCTAGGTTTGATCGTTGGAGGAATGCCTGTAGGACATCCTGGTAGAGATATCTGCATCAGATTTGAGTTTTGACTTAAAGATACATACTTGGTAGCCCTCAATGATGGTTGGAGCCATGACAAAGGATACAATATCTGAAGGAATGATTATTAAAGTGGGAATGGGGCCCAAACATAAAAATTTCTGAGAGGTGAGCAGAGCAGTGGAGCTTTGAGAGAGTGGTTGAAGAGATAAGAAGAGAACCAATCCTACACCAGAAGATTCTGCAATAACTTAGATAAGTAAACAGAAAACTTGAAGACAAAGGATGGGTGATGTGGATTTTAGCTCTGTACAGAGATTTAGATGTTTTGATTTTAAACGGCCACTCTGGGATCTGAGCAAGAGAGTCCTTGGGAGAAATAATGAAGTAATCTACCTGGTAGATAGGTGGTATTAGGGCTTGAAAAAGATCCAACTACTCTTGCTCATATTCACTGCTCACTAGGCAACCCTTTGACCCATAATTCCACCTTAAGTGAAGCCACCTCAAGATACAAGGTTGGCTGTAGTTCTATAGATATAAGGTTGGTTCTTTGGTTCTAGTTCCTAGGCCAGAAATAATCATTATAAATATAAAAGTTGGTGTCCTGATGTATCATCTATATTATTGTTGGAAAAGCACGTAGATCTCATATAGTCCTGCCCTCAGGGCCTCACATTACCCTAGGAAATTTATAGAATTAGGTAGTACAGTACAGGACCTGAATTTCCTAACCCAAGGCCAAATGCTTTTTGTATTTACTCTGCCTCTCTGCCTTCCATTCTCTGGCTGGTTTAAATAGAGTGAACTAGTCCTCAAGAGGTTGAGCATCTTGAGGTAAACTTCAAATATTATATTCCTAAAATTTAAAGCCCTGGAATAGTATTAGCACTATGGCAGTCTCACCACAATGCCCAGATTGAAGTGAGGCCCAGCTTGAAGCATATTTCTTTCTACCTCTAACATCACTTCACCTTTTTCATGTTCTATGGTGTTGGAGTGATCCTGGTTAACCCATGGAAAAAATTAGTTCCCTGTGACTCTCTTCCTGGTGAGGCACAAGTGTCTGAAGAGGCACAGTTTTCTAATGAAAGTGATCAGCAGGTAGCTTTATTTCACAAGACTTTGCAATAGGATGCCTGCAAAGCATGAGGAGTAAAAGGACCACCTTCTGTGCCTCCAAGTCCCACTTTTATAGTTGTTTGCTTTGTTAATTAAGAGACTTTCACAACTCCCTCTTGACCTAAATATGTGAAATGTGGCATGTTGTTTTGGCTCTTCTAATAGCTTTTGTTTGGCACATTCTGAATTTATAATGTCAAATGTAATTAGCTCCAGATATCTAAATCTCCATTTGGGAATAACTTCAAGGAGCAGCACATCTTCAAATTTACTTAAAAGTCTTCATATCTTTCAAAAAATGTTGACATTTCTAACTTGGCTTTTATTCTGGAAGGGTCACTGAGGAGAAGTTTGAGGGAGTAATTGGGCTGAGTCAGGTACTTGTCAAGGTTGGGAATAAAATAACCCTTTAGGATGGACCTGTCATTGTGTCTGCCATATGGAGCCAGACCTCTGGTTTTCACAGCTGCCACAATTTGGCTCTGTGTAATCTTCCCTTGATGGGTGTGATAATCACCATGTGGGATGCCTAGTGCAGATGGCCTCCCATGCTTCTGTGCACAGCCCCTCTGGGTCTGGCTGCTGTGCAGTGGTGTGATGTAGGCATGTGAGTGGGTGGCAACTTTCTAATGTGTCACAATAATAACAATGCAGAATCCCAGTGCTGTTCAGCTTCCCCTAGAACTTGAGCCCACACAGCAGCCTATTTGGTTCACAGTCCTCTGTGAACGCTAGACAATTAGCAGCTGATAATGAAGAATGCCATGGGAACCAGTGGGAAAATAATAGCTTACTCCAAGAATATAATGAAATTAAATTAGCACAGACAGTAAAACAGACAATTTATGGTCATTTACTTTTTTTTAAATTAAAAAGAACCAGTAAATAGTTCTATTAGAGAAATCTGAGAATTGAATAGAATCTAATCTGTTTTGGAAGAGGGTTTTATTCATAAATCAAATACAGAGAAGCTTCTTAGCTTTTACCAAGGAACTAGTATAGGTAAAATATGCCTATTTCATTTGCATACAATGATCATTTTGCTTATTTGTTGATATCTAAATAGTATCATGTGGTCTGAACTTTAGAAAGGGATGTTAACACTGGAGAACTGATTTTATTGTTAGGGCTATACATTTTTTTTTCTCAGCTGAAGTGTCAGTAGATTTTGAATGTTTCAAGAAATTATTAGTAACAGGGTGAACTTGTATATCTGTAGATGGACAAATTTCTGAATACAGGGAATATTTTTATTGTCTGAGAAATTGGGTATGTAAATTGCCCTTTAATATTTTTCCTATTTCCAGATGTTCCATATGCTGTTTAGTCCTTGAGCACAAATCTCTGCATACTAATTTTTGGGGTCAATAATTAAAATTTGAAGACACTTTATAATAATCATTAAAAAGTAATTTTTTTAGACTGCAAGAAAAATGTTTTCTATTTTTTTGAGGGTATTGGATTGGCAAAAACAGTTCTGCTAAAGTTTCAGTCTCACTGTGTGGGCAGTATTCCGTAAGTTGAAAAGTAAAGAAGTAATAAACAAATCAAAATTATATTTCATTCCAAATGTTCTCCAAATGCCTTTGTTTTGGGGAGTTGAAGAAAATTGGGTATCTTTCTTCTGAGATATATTTTGTCTGTCTGAAGTAGACTTGTCTCTCAATTTCTCTCATTTATAAAAATATTGTCTTTTTAGTTGAAAGTTAAATTACTACATTGATTCAACAGCTATTCCACCAAAATCATATAAGTTTATTCTCTGATGTTTTAACACAACATGCTTTTTTTTGGGGGCATATGCTCCTAATTTTATCAAATAATTATCCTATATACTAAAGAGCTAATATGCTAATTGGACTGAACAGCAGAATGACTGTCCAGACAGCCTTCGGGCTGACTGTCTGGATGACCTTCTGGACAAGCTGGGGCTGCAAGGGCCAAGGCAGCCAGGGCTGTGAGGACTGAGCCCCTTGCACGAATTTCATGCATCGGGCCTTTAGTATATAATAATATATTACATTTTTTGGCAAATGACCCATAAATGATACAAGGCCTATATATTGTTCAATTAAATTCAGCAACATAGCATGCCGTTAAAAATTTACCAGTCCAAAAATGTTGAATCTAGGCTTATAAACCATCAGCATCATCTAATTCTATTTGCTCCTTTTCTATCCTCTTTGCTTTCTTGTAGGACATAGGGAAATAGGATGGGGACAGTGGATAATCACTAAAGTATCCAGACAAACTCAGATGAGTGAAGAAAATCTCAGAGATTCCTTCTATGGACACATTGGTGCATTTCAGCCATTTTCTTCATTACTTTCTGCTTCTCAGATAACAATCTGAATATTAAAGAAAGGAAAACAAGCTTGGTAATAATTCTTGGCTTCTAGAAGTGCACATGAATGTGTGTGAATATTGAGGGAAAGTTTATATTTTAAATACATAGTCAAATAGGTTAGGTTACTTCTCAGAAGATGGACACGTTTCAACACATATATAGCTAGCACCCCATATATACTCCCAAATGCTGTGTTCTCCAGTGTTTTGAGAATGATTGGTTGCTAGTGATTCCATATGTTGCTATGTTTTATTTTGGAACATGTTAAAATATCTCTTGGGTTTCATTAAGCCAGTTTTTTTCCTATTTTTTAAAGGGTCTGTTTTCTTCTTCCAAAGAATTTATTTAAATATGTAGTTACCATATCCTTGTTAGCTATTACTAAGGAAGAACATTTAAATGGAACTACCTATTTTTCTTATATTAAATATATATTTTATATCTCATATTTCTACAAAATTTTTATTATTTTTAAAATAAATTTTTATTGTTAATATTATTACAAATGTTTCTCCCCCCCAATAACTCCCCTCCACCCGGTTCCCACCCCACCTTCGACCCTTCTCCCCCGCCCCATTGTCCTCATCAATAGGTGTACAGTTTTTGTCCAGTCTCTTCCCACACTCCATACCCTTTTCCCCCTGAGAATTGTCAGTCCACTCCCTTTCTATGTCCCTGATTCTATTATATTCACCAATTTATTCTGTTGATCAGATTTTTAATTCACTTGATTTTTAGATTCATTTGTTGATAGATATGTATTTGTTGTTCATAATTTTTATCTTTACCTTTTTCTTCTTCTTCTTCTTCTTAAAGAATACCTTTCAGCATTTCATTTAATACTGGTTTGGTGGTGATGAACTCCTTTAGCTTTTTCTTATCTGTGAAGCTCTTTATCTGACTTTCAATTCTGAATAATAGCTTTGCTGGGTAGAGTAATTTTGGTTGTAGGTTCTTGCTATTCATCACTGAAAATTTCTTGCTACTCCCATCTGGCCTGCATAGTTTCTGTTGGGAAATCAGCTCACAATAGTATGGGTGCTCCCTTATAGGTAACTAACTGTTTTTCTCTTGCTTCTTTTAATATTCTCTCTTTGTCTTTTGCTCTTGGCATTTTAATTATGATGTGTCTTCATGTGGTCCTCTTTGGATTCCTTTTGTTTGGGATTCTCTGCACTTCCTGGACTTGTAAGTCTATTTCTTTCACCAGGTAGGGAAAGTTTTTAATCATTATTTCTTTAAATAGGTTTTCAGTATCTTGTTCTCTTTCTTCTTCTGGCAGCCCCATAATTCTGATGTTGGTACGCTTGAAGTTGTCCCAGAGGCTCCTTACACTATCTTCATATTTTTGGATTCTTTTTTATTTATGCTTTTCTGGTTGGGTGTTTTTTTGCTTCCTTGTATTTCAAATCTTTGACTTGATTCTTATGATCCTCTAGTCTGCTCATGGATCTCTATATATTATTTTTTATTTCAGTCAGTGTATGCTTACATACACTGGTCCTTTTTCATGTCCTCAAGGGTCTCACTGAATTTATTGGCCTTTTCTAGAAAGTTCTTGAAAAACCTTATAACCATGGTTTTGAACTATATATCCAGTCTTTTGCTTTCCTCCATTTCTTTCATTTGTGATCTGCTTCTTTGTCTCCACATTTTGGCTGCTTACCTGAGTTGTTAGAGTGGCTTTGTGTGCCAGGCTGGCCCAGTGGCTCAGCCACCCCAGTTACAAGTGGACACTCTTGGTGCACCCCTTTGTGGGCTGTGTGCACAGTCTTGTTGTAGTTAAGCCTTGATTGTTGTTGGTATCACTGGGGGGAATTGACCTCCAGGCCAATTGGCTATGAGGATCAGCTGTGTCTATGATGGTAGCACTTCTGTGCTGGAGACACCCTTATGAGATAAGACTTGCTTCAGTCGGGCTTTGGTGCTCACTGAGTCTGCCCCCTGAGTGTGTCCCTTATGGATCTGAGGAGTTGTAATCTGGATGATCCCACTCTTACCTCTGGGTACACTGGCTCTTGATCACCAAGGGAGCGCTAATTTAGCCTCTGTCTGAGGCCATTCAGCGGGAGCTATGGAGAGATCTGCAGATTTCTCTTCATTGTTTGGGTTTTGGAGGTGCTCAGATGAGGCCCAGCTCTGAAGCAATGCAAGCTTCTGTGGAGCAAGGGGCCTTCTTTTGGATGTTCTGGGTTTCACTGACTCAGCTGCAGTTTGTTAGGTAAGTTTAAAATTCAAAGGACCAGGCCATTCATATGCAAAAGCCTCTGCACTCAGCTTGGATGGGGCTGAGTCTCAGGGTGGAGCAATCAGCAATGGATTCATGGGGTGGGATCTCAGGGTGGAGCAAACAGCGACGGCTTTCCATCAGCCCTGCCCTAAAAGGCCCCTGGTTCTCAGTGTCCTGCGATAATCGCTTCAAGCACCTCTGAGAGAAAGACACGCTCGAGTTTCGCCTGCTGCCAGACAGTCCAATTTCTCCCTGAATGAGTCTGGATCCCCAGAGTCTCACCCAGAACTGGAGTTCAGGGCAGTCGGGGGCTTTTGTCTCCATCCTGATTGAGAAAACCAGCTGCGTTACTCAGTTGCCAGTCCTTTCTGCATGCGCTTCCATACTTCTGCCTTCTGTAGCTCCTGTAAGTCTCAGTGTGCTTTTCTCTTTCCTTCTAGTTGTAGAATTTCCTTCCACTCAGCCAGCCTTCCTGTGGTTCTGGATGATATCCGTTTTGTCTTTTAGTTGTAGTTTTGAAATTGTTCTGTGAGGCTGCAGTTTAGGTGATTACCTATACTGCCATCTTGGTTTCTCTAGCCCATATTCCTACACATTTTTAGAAAAATCATTGACTATCCATGAGGTTGTTGTTATATAATGCCTAACTCAATCCAAATTTAGGACATTGGCAAGTTAATAGGTTGCTAAGTATCAAAGGCTTTGTTCTTTTATTTTTTAATTCCAGAAGCATCCCTGTAGGAAAAAATGAAAATTAAAGTCTTCACTTTAACTTGTTCTGTACTATTTTCTTAAGTGACATTTAGTTTTGTAGTTGGTTGTGAAAAGTACAGCTAATGATGTAAATGAGTCTAGTTATTTGTACATGTACTTTGAATGTGTGCACTGAAGAATCTATATTTGGAGTTGGCACATTGGTATTCAACTCTTAAAAAGTTTCTCATCTTCCACCTTCTGTTCTTTTTGGTGGTTTCAAGGAAAGTTTGAACATAAACTGTAGGTCAAGGGCCTCAAATTTTACTGTGCCAAAATTGCTTTCGAAAACATCTCCTTATTTTGCAAAAGCGGCTCATATCATGCTATAGCTGTTACTGTCACCTCCATGCCCTGCAACCAACAGACTCTGGGCTTGGGTCAGCCTGAGTGGTAGACAACGTGTGCTGTACTCAAGTCCTCTACTCTGACTTGTTCACTGTCCTTCCTGGGAAATTCCTTGGGTCCTCAGATAGATGAATTCCTGGAGGAGGATGGGGACATGCCCAGGTGATCCTGAATTCTTTTTTAAATCTATTTTTATTGAGATATAATTGACATATAATATTGCATGAGTTAAAAGGATACAATGTCATTTGATACACTTATATATAGCAATGTGATTATCACTCTATCATTGCTAATACATCTATCATGTCACATAATGATTATTTCTTTTATTTATGGTGGGGACAATTAAGATCTAGTCTTTTAGTAGCTTAGAAGTTTATAACATATTACTATTGTCTGTAGTCACTATGCTGTGCATTTAGATCAGTCCTGGAATTCTAAGACAGACAAGCTTAGGTTCAAGTCAGGAACCTCTGCAGCATAACCATGCTTGAGAAAATCATAGAAATGATTTTAAAGTCATGCTGCTTCTTAAAGGGTCATTTAAAATGTAAATATAGCCCTGGCTGGTTTGGCTCAGTGGATAGAGCATTGGCCTGTGAACTGGAGGGTCCTGAGTTCGATTTCGGTTAAGGGCACATGCCTGGGTTGCAGATTCAATCTCCAGTAGGGGTTGTGCAGGAGGCAGCCAATCAGTGATTCTCTCTCATCATTGATGTTTTTGCCTCTCTATCTCTCTCTCTTCCTCTCTAAAATCAATAAAATATATTTAAAAAATAAAATTTAAATATATCACTGAAGACAGGACTTTCAGGTTAATGGATACTTGAAGACGTTAAGGGTGTATAAGTAAGTTCTAGATATATACCTCAAGGTAATGCCTACCCTGAGCTTTTCAAGCAAGATGTAGAAACTAAAGCATATAAGTATTTTCCTCAAGTAACAAAGTATTTTGAGAAGGCCAGTTCAGCTGTACAAAATGAAATGGAACCCTTGCATATAACGTACCAGCATGTTTTAGACTCATTACTTGACCAGTTCAGTGATAGATTTAATCAATTTAGAAGCCTAGAACAAACCATAAAAATAATTAAGTATCCTGATGTAGTAGTCTACAGTAGTTTGGAATTAAATGGTTTCCAATGGATGAGAATTGATGATTTGGAGATGCAACTTGCAGAATTTCAAGACAGCATCTGGGCTCAGGTGTTTGTCGACTTGAGGTCAAAGCTTGAGAATCTGGAAAGATGCTGCTTGGAGAGTCTAGAGGAGTGCCACAATGAACAGAAAATTTGGAGTGCCTGGAATCAATTACCAGATACTTTTAGCACCCTGAAAAATATAGCAATGGCTTTACTCACAATTTTTCCCTTTCTGTACTTTTGTGAGACCTTATTCTCAGTGTTCAATAATATCAAAACCAACAAAAGAAACAGATTGACAGATGAAGTTAGTAGTACTTGCTTGGGCTTGAAGTGTACAAAATACCAACCTTCAATTGAAGGTTTAGCCAAAGAAATTCAACAACAATTCCCCCTCCCCCTCACTTATCTTAGTTCATGGCATCCCACACAAGTTAATTAATATCAAGACCAACAAAAGAAAGCAACTGACAGATGAACAAAGAAGTCACTAAGCCGGTAAGTTAAATAATTAGTTTTTGGTTTGTTAAATAAAGTTATATATTACAGTTATACACTTTTGTTGTTTAAAATACAAATATCGTGAAATTGTGGTTTTTTTTCTCAAAGTGACACACTACCCAAGTTATACTCGTTTTTTTGGTGAATTTTGACACATCAAGCTCAAAAATTTGCCCATCACTGCAGTAGACTGTTGTCTGGGTCTATGATTTTTTGTGTTTTTAAAAAAGTTTCTTATTGATTAACTTATTCCATATGTGTCCTTATCCAGCCATTAAACCCCCATCCTCCAACTCATGCCCTCACCCCCCTGTTGTCTGCATCCATTAGTTATGCCTATATGCATGCATACAAGTCCTTTGGTTGATGACTCCCCCTTACTCCCAGCCTTCCCTACCTTTCCTCTGAGGTTTAAAGGTCAGAGCCTATTATATTTAAAGTTTATTTTTAATTATATATATATATATATATATATATATATATATATATATATATATATATGAACCTAAGCAACTGGCCAACCAGAGGACCATTCAGCTATCAACTGGTAGCTATGTTGCACACTGACCACCAGATACTCAATGCAGGAGTGGAAACCACAGGCATGGAAACATGGAACAGACTGATGAATCTCAGAGGGAAGTGGGGAGGGGGAAAGTGGGAAGAGATTAACCAAAGATCTTATATGCATACTAGAGGCCCAGAGCATGGATTCATGCACCAGTCGGGTCCCGGGGCCTGGCCTGTGTTCTCTCAAAATCCAGGACCCCTCGGGGAATGTCAGGGAACCAATTTTGGTTCATTCCCCTGGGCCAGGCTGAGAAACCCCAACGGTGCATGAATCTGTTCACCAGGCCTCTAGTTAAATAATAAAACCACAGAGTATTTTAACATGAAGAGAATCAATTTCAAACCAAACCTAAGCAAACAATTATACATTTTCTCATCTTTTCTTCCAATCTTTATTAAAATGATATGTTTGAAATTTAAACCTTTTTTGAGATAAGATTCATATTCCATAAAATTCATACCCTTTTAAAGTATACACTTCACTGGTTTTAGTATATTAGCAAAGTTTGCACACCATTATCACTATCCATTTCCAGCATAATTTTATTATCAGAAAGAAAACTGATACCCATTGGCAATCACTCTTCCATTATTTCTCCCATCAGCTCCTGGGAACAACAAAATATACTTTCTATCTTCATGGGTTTGCCTATTCTGGACATTTCATATAACTGGAATCATACAGTATATGGGCTTCTTTCACTTAGCATAATGTGTTCAAGGTTCAGCCATGTTGTAGCATGTATCAGTATTTCATTTTTTTATTGCAGAATAATATTATATTCTGTGCTTGTAACATGCTGTTTATCAGTTTTTCAGTTTATGGACATTTGGTCCATTTCTACTTCCTGGCTATTAGAAATAATTCTGTTATGAACATTCATGTGCCCGTTTTTGTGTGAACATGTATGTTCAGTTCTCTTGGGTATATACCTAGAAGTGGAATTGCTGGGGTATGGTTAGAATTCTAAATCACTTTGAAAGAGGACAGTTTGTGTAGAACCCTAGGTAAGCCATTTCTACAAGCCCGGGATCACTGCCAACTTCTCAGCTGTTTTGGTGATACTCTACTCATGTAGAAAGTACACACGCTGACCTACATTTCACAAAATACTTGGCCAAGAGCCCCTTACACATCCCTTCAGTCTTCCCTCTGCATACTTCTGAGCAATAGAAGAGGAAGAAGTTGGAATTGGCAGATTCTGGGAGAAATATGAACTCTATAGAAATAAGCAAACTTGCCAAACTAAGCTTTCTCTCTGTTTCAGCTGGATTTGTACCTATTCCTGGTTTTCTCCACTAACTTGAAAAATCCAAGTGACTGGAAGAGCACAAAGCCTTAACAGTGGTTGTCTTTGTATTTTTCTGTTTTTCAGATTTTATGTGATGAGCCTCATGTTGCTTTATAATTGAAAAATAGACTTTATTCAAAAGTAATAATCTAGCCCTGACTGGTTTGGCTCAGTGGATAGAGCATTGGCCTGTGGACTCAAGGGTCCCAGGTTCCATTCTGGTCAAGGGCATGTACCTTGGCTGCATGCACAACCCAGTAGGGGTGTGCAGGAGGCAGCTGATCGATGTTTCTCTCTCATCGATGTTTCTCTCTATCCCTCTCCCTTCCTCTCTGTAAAAAATCAATAAAATATATCTTTAAAAAAAAAGTAAAAATCTAGTTTCATTAGTGAATGGAATTATTAGGTGCAAATATTTCTGCTTATGAATGATACGAACCCTCTTTTTTTAAGACCCAATTTTATGTAAATCATATCCTGTATGGTTGGTATTACTGACCCACTGGAAGTATATCTTCTCTCTTTCCAGAAGTTTTTATTGATAGGTACTTTTTTTCCCCCCATGTTGTAACAGAGAAGAGTTTACCACTTATTCAGGGATGAAATATCTACTGAGTGCCGACCCTGTGCTAGCTGCTGAGAGTACAGTTAGTAACTGAGGCCTAGTCTCTGTTCTTAGGAAGTTTAAAACTTATTTGAAAACTGTTGAAAAAACTGTCAAGGGCTCAGTGGGTGGGAAGCTACAGTACAAGCATCCAGCCGGGTCAAGAGGAACAAGAAAGGTGTTCAGAGGAAGTATAGTATCAGAGTTAGCCAGAAGAGAGGTAAGCATTTGCCCTCCAGAGTTGGCCTAATCTATTTAAAAGTCTGGACGTGAGCTCTGTTGGGGAACCAGAAATAGATGAATACACTGACAATAGAGTTTGATGTTGGTGAGTGACAAGTGACAAAGGCTAGGCTCCATAGCTAGGTCATGAAAGACCTTGTAAACCAAGTAAGGAATTCAAATTTTGTCCTATGGGTAATGGCAAGCTACCGGAGGGTGTATTAGTTCCCTAAGTTCACCATGACACATTACCATCAACTCGCTGGCTTAAAACAACAGAAACTTATTCTTTGAGAGTTTTAGAGGCCAGAAGTCCAAAACTCTTGTGTCAGCAGGGTTGGTTCCTCTGGAATCTCTGAGGGAGAATCTGCTTTATGACTGTTTCTTAGATTCTGGTGCCTGCTGGCAACTCTTTGCATTCCTCAGCCATAGACTTCATAACCCCAGTCTCTGCCCCATATTCATATCTCTTTCTCCTTTTCTTCCATGTCTTCTTTTTTTTTTCTTCCCAATCCCTTATAGTGATACTTATTGAAATTAGGGCCCATTCTAATCCAGGATGAGCCCATCTTAAGATCCTACCCTGATTGCATATACAAAGAACTTTATTTCAAATAAGGTCACATTCTGAGATTCAGGATGGATGTGTCTTTTGGAGGACCATGATTTAGTCCACTACAGAGCGTTTTAGGAGAAGGCAGTTGAACAAGTCAGACTTATATTTTAGAATATTACTCTGGCTACTGTGTGGAGAAGGGACTTGAGGGGATAAGGCTGGGCCCATGGAGACCAGCCGGAGTCTGGGTAAAGGATGCTAGTGGCTTTGATGGTAAGGAAGTGGAGACGAGTGTAGGAAATGCTCTGAAGGTGGTTGGTTTTAAAGGGGAAAAGAGAGAAAGCTATGGTTGAGGAGCACATAGTGGTCAGGAAGGGCTTTTAAAGGAAGGGAGATACTTGGTGCATTTTTAATGCAGACGAGAAAGAAGGGAAAGAAGTTGAAAATAGAGAAGTGAGGGGCAAAAGAGCAGAGTTAATTGTTTTGGTGAAAGGAGGGAGGGTTGGGCCCAAAGCACAGAATGCGTATAAAGCAGTGCATTCTTCCGATCCTGGACTACATGGTATGACAGCCCTATAAAGATGATGATGGTGATGCTGAGGAAGATGATTACTCCTGTTTGAGAACACTCTATGTGCCAGATGCCAGATTATTTTCCCTGTGTTGCCTCATTTATTCTTGGATATAGCAGTATTTATTATCTCCTTTCATTGTTTAGGAACCAGAAGCACAGAGAGGTTATATAACTTGCGTAAGGCCACATAGATAATAAGTGGTAGAGTACAATTTTCTTCTGGGCAGTGTGACTACTGAACCCAGGCCAGTGAGCACCGCTGTCTATGCTGCCTCAGAAGGGCAAGGAAGTAATCTTTATGTGCACACTTTTTTCTTTCATGGTATATGTTGGTTTTGGTAGCAGGCACTATTGTCATTTTTACGGACCATAAAACTATTATCTTATCTCTGATTTTTTGTTTCATTTGTTCTTTAATTGGTTTGCCACTAGATAGATTTAGTGAGGCAGTACTGTTCATTTTCTTTATCTTTTCATGGAGTTAGGACTGGTTGGATTCATCCTTTTTCTATATATCTGGGTGGTATGGCAAGGTGAATATTATTCTTTCATATAATTAATGTTCATATTAAATCTTCTCAAGGGTTAAAGCTGCTCTTAGGAGATTCATTTCATACGCTTTGAATAACTCCTATTGACACTTGTTTTGTAATAGCTTTCTCTATATTTGATGTCTCAATTTCTTTGAATTTTTAAAAAATTGATTTTTATAGAGAGGAAGGGATATATATAAAGAAACATCGATTCACTGTCTCCCTCACATGCTCCGACCAGGGATTGAACCTGCAACCTGAGCATGTGCCCTGACAGGGGAACTGAACCTGCCCCTTTCTGATGTACAGGACAATGCTCCAACCAAATGAGCCATATCAGCCAGGATGATGTCTGGTTTTCTTTACTGTATGTTGGTAGGTGAAAATGTCATTTCCTTAGTGGAGTTTTTCTTTAGCCCCAAACTAGCTCTGGTCTCCCTGTTACTAGTATATACATCACATGGCTGAATACAGTAGCTGGGAATCTAAGGCATACTGGATAACACTTAATCAGGGTTACTTAATGCTTAGGATTTTTTTTAATAAGAAGAAAGAGGATGATGGAATTTCATATTTCAAAATTCTAAAATATTAACAGTCAAATATAATTCTAATTTCTTCTATGGATGGCATGGATTAGAATTTTTCTTGTCACCATAGGTAATCATCATCGTCATATTGCATAGTTGGATTTGCAAACATATATCCAGGAAATGACTTTTGCTCCAGTCACTAATATTGATGAATATATATGTCTGAAAGTTTATCCCAAGTGATTATTTTTATTAAAAAATATTTTTATTGATTCTAGAGAGGAAAGCAGAGGGAGAGATAGAAACATCAACGAGAGAGAATCATTGATCGGCTGCCTCCTGCATGTCCCACGCTGTGGATCAAGCTCACAGTCTAAGCATATGCACAGACCAGGAATGGAACCTTGACCTCCTGGTTCATAGGTTGATATCAACCACTGAGTCACGTGGGCCGGGTGCAAGTGATTATTTTTTAAGCTTTAGGCAGCTGTATTATTAAGAGACTTGCTTTTGTGACACTGTTAACCATTAATGGAGATCTCCTTTATAGTTTGCATGCTTGAAATTGATTAGGCTAGGAGTGACAAGAGGTGTATTCCAGGGAGAAGAAGCCACATGTGCAAAGGTACGGAGCTCTGTCGTCTGAGGAGCCATCCTTGCGGAATGTACCTGGCAATGGTCCTTTTCCTTCTTCCTGTACACAGTCCTGGGGATGCCCGCCTCTCAGGACTTGTAGAGTATTTGCCACACTCGTTAGCAAACATAACAATCCAGCGTGAATTTGATCATGTGTTCGAACTGAAAGCTGGGCCACTTCATTGCGATGATATTGTTTTCCCATGTGTTCTCTCGCCAGTTCCTCTCCAAGCCATTGGCTTCTTGTCTGCAGTTGGGATCTTTATCATCCTTCTGGCCGTCCTGTTCCTCTTCATCAGCAAGAAGCTGTGTTTTGAAAAGATAGTTCTTCCATGTTTGGAGCAACAAGGGAAGAGAAAACACTCTAAAGACCAGACAGGGGTCCACGAAGGGCTGGGTAAGCAACACGCTTCACATTCTCCTGAGCCTTGCAACTGGCTGTGGTTTGGATCAGAGGAGGAGGGTTACTGTTTCTAAGATGAGCCCCATTAAGAAATCGCACATGAGCCGTTTGGCTGCCACTGTGGTGGGCATGATGAATGGATGTTACTAAAGGAAACATTAACTTTATGAAAGTACTGCTCTCCTTTGAGCCTAAGAGCAGATGGGTAAAACCTGACCACCACTTCCCATCTTCTTAGCTTTTTAGATGTCTGTGTTGAGTTTCCCTCTGACTGAAGCTTGAAGGAGAAAATGTTTTTTTTTATTGACAAGAGCCTTGATGCATTTTGGTCTCATTATGTTGGAACAGAGTTGACATTTCACTCCAGTTCACTATTTCTGAGATTTTTGGTGCTTCTGGAACACTCCTCACTTCAAAGGGAGGTTTCTGCTCATTAAGCTCACTGAATCTACTGCATCATTTAGTAGCTGCCTTCGGTTAGATGGGAGAGAATAACATAGTAAAAGAAATAATTGGCTTCATGCTCTTAAAGGACATGTTCTGTTTTCAATTGCTTAAGTATAGAACTTTGTGATATGGGGTGTAATCACAGAGTAATTGTTATCAGCACATGCAAGCTGGACATTCAAAGATTGTTATCTTACAGGTAATAATTTTCTTTTTTTTAAATCAATCTGATTCTCATAGGGTATAGGGCATGATATAACTGGTGGAGGAATAATCTTTATTTATATTTTTTTCTTAATATATATATATGTGTGTGTGTGTGTGTGTATATATATATATATATATATATATATATATATGTATTAATTCCCACCCAAAGATATTTCCTATTGATTTCTAGAGATAGTGGAAGGAATGAGGAGAGACACACAGAGAGAAACATTGATGTGAGAAAGACACATTGATTGGTTGCCTCTTGCACGTGTCCCTACCAGAGCCAGGGATTGAGCTTGCAACTGAGGAGGTACATGTCCTTGACCTGAATATCCATCTCAGGACCTTTCAGTCCACAAGCTGACGCTCTATCCACTGATTCAAACTGGCTAGGGCTCATACATTATATTTTTGATCAGGGCAAAATCTTGAGGAGAACACTCATTACAGTTATCTCACTTCTGGGTATGTTCTAATTAAACCTGGACTAAGGAGAATATTTGGCTTATGAATAGGGCAGCTTTGTAGCCATGGATACTTCAGCTTTTTGCTTTGTTATAAGAAAAGACACAATATAGGCATAAATGTATATTCATTATTGCTTCATAACAAATTACTCCCAAACTTGAAAGCTTAAAACAAATATTCATTATCTCTCAGTTTCTGAAGTTCGGGGATTGGGGATCACCTTAGTGGGGGTGGTTCTAAATTAAGGTTTTTCTTGAGGCTGTCGTTGGAACTTCTCCTGTAGTCATCTGGAGGCTCAACTGGGACCGGTGGACTCACTTCCAGGATGGCAGGAAGCTCCCGATCCTGCCCAGGTGGCTGCCGGGATGGAGTTATGACATGCAGCTGGCTTCCCCCACAGTGAGCCCTGCAAGAGAGGAGAGCAAGGAGGAAGCCACAGTTCTTTTATGAGCTGGTTTGGGAAGTCAGACATTGTAACTTCTACTACATTCTTTTCATTCGCTAAGTACACTCAGTGGAAGGGGAATTAGGCTCCATTTTTGAAGGGAAGAATATCAAAGAGCATGTGGACCTGTTTAAAAATCGCCATAGGGGACGATTATGGGAGGGGTATTAGTTGCAGATCCAGCCATTGGTTTGGCGTTGCTGCTGCTGTAGTGGCCTTATGTTTTGAACTCTATTTTCTCTGAAAATAGACTGGAGTACTTGAAATAGAAAGTATTTAAAATACTGTCATGTGAAAATGGGACTTACAAATCGTTTAGTCACTACTGTCCTATCTGGGATATAAAAGAGGAGGATGAATAGACTCCTTTTTGGTCATGAGGTGGCATGGAGATAGGATTCTAGTGATTCTACTTTTCTTCCTGCAGCAGCTCTGTGTCACTGGTTGTAGTTCCTTAGAAAATTATGGAACGTTCCCAAACTTCAGTTTCCTTATCTGCATATTGGGATTATTAATATAGCCCTTTTAGGGTTGATATAGATGAATGAATCAATTTTGTATATGTACCAGCATGATGCCTATGGTGAAAGTCCTAATAGAGCTTTACCTATAGCTGTGCAGCAATAACAAAATACCAGTCACAATAACGGCTTCTAGGAATAATGTCACATGAAACACTGTTTAAATTGGGAGATTATAGTTGGTAATGTTGTCTCATTTACAAGCTATTATGGCTACAGACAACTAAGGTTAAAACTAATTAAGACATTTGCCTTTTGTCTTGTTTGGCATGTTATAGTATTTTAGAGACAATTATGAATTATACTTGCAAATAAATTGAGGGTTGAAGGTAATGTTGAAACAATAACAATAAAGCACAACTCAGAAGCTGTTAGCTCAGGAGACACTGAAAAATCCGTGTCTGGAAACTCGGAGGAGAGTCATAAAGGGGGCTTTAGAAAGAGTTTAACCAGGAGAGTCTCCAGATTATAATGTCTAAGAAGCAAACACCTTCATTATGATTGACACTTCTCCTTTTAAAAGTTTAATTATCATTGATCAAAAGTCTTTGGAAAACATGCTTCTATTCCAGATTTTATCTAACTTTTGATATCTGCCTTCATCCTCAGAGCATTCAGTTCCCATATGATGTTGTTAACATTATTTTGAGAAATGTCAAAAGGAAGGTAGGCAGCCTGATGTGGTGGAGAGAAGCACAGTGCAAACAGCCAGGGCTTAGCTCTGCCACTAATTGGCCATGATGGTTAGGGCCTTACGTCCTCATTTGCAAATCGATGAGTCTGTCTAGGCTTCTCCCAATTCCCATTATGCAATCCCATTTGATTCTTAGGACTACCATAGAAATTTCTTCTCTAGGTCTCAGTCTATAAATGAAAGAGGCATAATAAAAATAATTTAAAAATCTTAGGTTGAACTGTATAAAATTGCCATTTTTATAGATAAAAACTGGCTGAAAATCAGGAACATAATCATTATAATCTTACCAGAGGCCTGGTGCATGAAATTTGTGCATTTGGGGTGGGGTCATCCTTCATCCTGGCCTGCACCCTCTCGCAGTCTGGGAGCCCTTGGGGCATGTTCTGCAGTCAGACATCTTTAGCACTGCCTCGGAGGTGGGAGAGACTGCAGCCACTGCTGCTGTGCTCACCTGCTGTGAGCCCGGCTTCTGGCTAAGCGATGCTCCCCTTGTGAGAGCACATTGACCATCAGGGGGCAGCTCCTGCATCAGTGTGCATCATAGTGACCGGTCATTTGGCTGTTCGGTCAATTTGCATATTAGCCTTTCATTATATAGGATGTTTGTGAGGTTCTAAGGAATAAAACCATTCTTTTTATTTGTGTGGTGATATCAGAGAGTCAGAAATGACAATTTATTTTTTTAACCCACTAAGCAAAATAATTTACCTGACAAAAGTATCTTACTTTAGGTTATAAAGTTAAAAAAATTTACACATATTATTCAACCTGGGTTTAGGTAACAGGAGAAAGAAACAGAAACTGTTTGTTCTTAGTAACATAGGTCATAACAATAGTTAGGTAAGGATATTTGGTGGCTATCATTTATTTAGCATCTACTATTGCCATACAGCCATATGCACCTGCTAAATATGTTACATACATTATTTGGTTTCTTTATGCAAGATACTTGTGTTGTTCATTGGCAGTGATTTCTTTGGGGGAAAGGTGGATACCACTTGCAATAAATAAACCATTATTCAACCATGAGGTTAAAAAATTGATTGAAAATGAAAATGTCATTGCTATGGCTGGTGGTGCTCAATGGCTAGAGTATTGTTCTACACAACTAGGTCAAAGGTTCAATTCCCAGACAAGAACACATACTTGGGTTGTAGGTTCTATTCCCAGGTTTTGGGGGGCATGCAGGACATAACCAATTGGTATCTCTTTCTCACATCAATGTTTATCTTTCTCTCTCTCTCCCCTTCCCTCACCCCCTTCTACTCTCTCTAAAAATTAATAGAAAAAATATCTTCAGGTCAAGAGTAACAACAGCAACAGAATAGTAAAATAAAATAAAGTGCCATGGAAAGGTAATAGTTCTTAAACAAAACTATCTTTGAGAGAGAAAGAGAGAGAGAGAGAGAGAGAGAGAGAGAGAGAGAGAGAGAGAGAACTCCCTTTCCTCCCAAAAGCTTTCTTTATATATGAAAGGCAAGATTTATAAATCAGAACTTCATTTTAAGAGGCACAATGTAGAAAGGATAGAAGATGGGTTATGAGGGCACTTCCCCACAGACAGGAAAGGGAAGAAGGAAGCCTTTTCACTGTGGGAAAGACAGCCAATGTCTTGGAAAGATGACAGAGAAAGAGATTCCAAAGGCTTGAGATGTTGCTTGGATCCTGAGAAGGATGGCAGGTGTGGGAAGGGGTCAAGTAGTTATAGTAAGAATCAGAACCCAGGATGGCCTGGGCAAGAGGCGGAAAGTTAAGAGCCACGTACTTCCCTTTTGGAACAACGGCAGCAGACTGTCTCACACATGTCCATTTCAGCCTGGGGTGGCTCAGTGGATAGAACATACTGGTGGGGACGGAGGGATAGAGAAGTTGAGAGGACACTCCCACACCTCCTCTGGTGAGCAATTCATGTTAAATAAGGATTTTAGATGCTTCAGCATGATCCTGTGGGGAGAAGGCTACAGAGGAATAGGAGTCAATGAACCTGCCAGAGGTTTGTTGCTATTTGGGGAGAGGTGAGTCCAAATCAGAGGCTGGGGAGTAAACTGTCTGAGGCCTCCTAGAACGAGGGCCGGCTTCATGGCTGTGCAGTCAATTGCACAGGGCCCCGTGCTTGGAAGGGCCCTGTGCTTGGTTTAATGCTCTGATGTTGCCATCTTGAAATTCTTAATGAGTTTTGAATCCAGGGCCCTCCGTTTTTATTTTTGCACAGGGTCTTGCAAATTATATAGCTTTAAAAAGAATACTGGGTGATTTTCGGGTGTGGCCAGAGTGGAGTACCACTGATGGAAGGGATGGATTCATTTCTAATTTGCTCCTTTCAGGCCAGGAAGGAAGCATTTGGGCAGTGTTAACACTGGCCAGTCCACTGTTGCTTCTGCCCACAAACTATCCATCTGGTGGTTTCCCCCCTGACCAGTTCATTTCAGCTCTACATGGTCAGCAAGCAGACTTTCCCTTCATGATGCCATCCCTCTCTACCACCACCTATATACCATGACACTACAAACAGTTTAATTCTACACAGGGATTAAAAAATAAGGTATTTATAAAAAGTGTCTTTAAGATTATTCAAATTACAACCAACTATCCTATTTAATAAAAGACTAATATGCAAATTGGCTGTACCTCTGATAGGGCCACGCCCACATCCACACCCACCAGCCAATCAGGAGCAAATTATATAAATAAACCACAACCAAGATGGCTGCCACCACTGAGAGCAAGAGGGAGGCTTGGACTTCCCCGGCAATGGAGGGAGCCAAGCTTTCTGCCTGCCATTGCTGGCCTAGGCCTTCACTCAATCTTACAAAGTTTCAATTATAGAAGATACATAATCCCAACAGAAATAGTGGCAGCCACAGATCTGGAGAAAGAAGAGGCTTAGGGTTGCCGGGGCAATGGAGGAAGCCAAACTTCTGCAGCCCTAGCAGCCTAGGTCTCCATTCTAGGCTACAAAGTTTCAAACAGAAATGGCTGTCGACACAGAGTGAACAGAAGGCTTGGCTCCGCTCCAGGCTACAAAGTTTCAGTTGTAGAACATAACTTAATCCCAGAGCCTCCGCTTGGGTCACTGGAGGGCATGGCAAGCCTGCAAACCACCTTAGGCCCCTCATTCAGGCCTCCCCATACCCCAAGGGAACCCCCACTCTGATCCAGGACACCCTTCAGGGTGAACCAGCGGGTCCCCACCCATGCACCAGGTCTCTATCCTATCTAATAAAAGAGTAATATGCAGATTGATCATCACTCCAACACACAAGAGGGCTGCCCCCATGTGGTCAAAGATCCTGCCCCCATGTGGACACAAGATGGCCACCACAAGATGGCCAGCAGGGGAGGACAGTGGGAGGTTTCAGGCCAGCAGGGGAGGTCAGTTGGGAGGGACCAGGCCTTCAAGGGAGGGCTGTTGGGGCCAATCAAGCCTGCAGGGGAGGGCAGTTAGGGGTGACCAGGCTGGCAGAGGAGGGAAGTTGGGGGCAAACAGGCTGGCAGGGGAGCAGTTAGACATTAATTAGGCTGGCACAGTAGTGGTTAGGGGGTGATCAGGCTGGCAGGCAGAAGCGGTTAGGGGCAATCAGGGAGGCAGGCAGGTGAGCAGTTTGGAGCTAGCAGTCTTGGATTGTGAGAAGGATGTCCGACTGCCCACCAGATCCTACTGGGATCGGGCCTAAACGGGCAGTCAGACATCCCTTGAGGGGTCCCAGATTGGAGAGGGTGCAGACTGGGCTAAGGGACACCCTCCCCACTCCCACCCTCCGTGCATGAATTTTGTGCACTGGGCCTCTAGTAATTTATATAAAAGATTTTGAGGGTTTTACAAATTTTTAATGAATGTGAACAAACAGAAAGAGTTTGGCTGTCCCAACTACACAACGTCCAGTGATTTCTGAATTACTTAGACTGTGTTCCATTTTCCTTTTATGCCTAAAGATGCAAGAGCAATAACAACTTTTATAAAATGGTATGAATCAGGATCTGAAACACATGTAAAAATGATGACAATATAAAGGGTACTAGCTAGCACACATGGATAGTTAGATTCATTCATTCATTCATCTGTTCATTCATTCACTGTGTCCCTCTTACAGTTGTAAATAACCAGCATCAGGTTTTTTTATATTTCATGTTCAGTGAGGCTGATGAATTAAATAAGGGAGATTTTGGTAGCTGCCTTTAACACTGTATTTTCTTTTACCTGTAAGCAGAGTCTAGGTTTCTTCATCTGTAGGTCTGTGTGGTGTTTTGGGCCTGGACAACTCATATGAATTATTTTTTTAAAAAATATGTTTTTGTTGATTTTAGAAAGAGAGGAATGATGATGTAAAAACCTCAATGAGAGAGAAACATTGACATGCAGCCTCCTGCAAGCCCAATACTAGGGCAAAGCCTGCAAACCTGGCCTATGCTCTGACCAGCGACCTCCTGCTGTATGGGAGGATTCTCCATCTAGCTGAGCTACACTGGCTGGGCTCAGATGGATTTTAAGTGAACCAAATATTTTGGAATAAGAAAAGCTTAATATTACACTCCTTTCTCCCCTCCCCCAATAGGATGACTTAAACCTGTAAGTACCACTGAAATGCTATTTATACAATTGGCAAACTTTTGTATTGCGCAATAGTTTGTTTTAGAGTTGTGGACTGAGTAGTCTTTAGAAAGTTGAAATATTCTACCTCCACCTCTTCCATACTTTGTACTTTTTTTTTCTGAAATAGTAGTGACCCTTCCCCAATGATTCATATGCAAAATAAGATCCAACTTGAGCCGAGACCGGTTTGGCTCAGTGGATAGAGCGTCGGACTGCGGACTGAAGGGTCCCAGGTTCGATTCCGGCAAGGGCATGTACCTTGGCTGCGGGCACATCCTCAGTAGGGGGCGTGCAAGAGGCGGCTAATCGATGTCTCTCTCTCATCGATGTTTCTGACTTTCTATCCCTCTCCCTTCTGCTCTGTAAAAAATCAATAAAATATATTAAAAAAAAAAAGATCCAACTTGAAAGGTGGTACATAGGGTGGAGACACATTTGTTAACACTCTATGTTGAAAAGCATTTGCTCTTCTGATTTTAATGCTTAATTTGCATAGAAAACACATTCGTCTAACTATTATATTAGGTTAAGTTCTATGAAATCACTGTTTTTATAGGTTAGAAGTTTCATATGGTTCAACCTATTACATGAGATGAAAACTGAGAATTAAGGAACTGTAACAAGTTGTTTGAAAAACAGGATAAGCCTTGATGTACCTCATTGTGCTATCGTCCAGTTACTTGTTCTGATGACTTGCTTAAGATATAAATAATTGAGAATACTTTCAGTGGGGCCTATTGAAGTATGACTAATTGAACCTAGTTTGATGAGTACAGATTTCAAAGAACTCAGTGGGAAATTACTGATTTGAGAATATTCATCCACTCAGTATTATTTATTGAGAATCTGTGTTATGCTACCCAGTGTATGAAGCACTGGAAACATGGATAAGACAAACAAAAACAAAACTGAAAGTAAAGAGGCAAGTGAAGTAGTTCCAGGTTGTTATAAATGCTACAAGGGCCTAAAATAAAGTCTAATTGACAGAATGGGGAGATTTACCTTAGAGAAGTTTGAGCACATTTTGCACATTGCTATATATATATATATATATATATATATATATATATATATATATATATGGAGATACACACACACACACACACACACACACACTATATCAGTTCTCTTCCTCTTAGAGAACAATTACTAATATAGTTCCCAATGGCCACTACAAGCATTTTCGTTATCCTACCATGTATATATGGAGAGAGAGATATGGGGAGGAGGGAAAGAAGGAGGTAGGAGGATTCTTTTAAGATATCCTATCTAATAAAAGAGTAATATGCAAATTGACCATCATTCCAAGACACAAGATGGCCACCTCTATGTGTTCAAAGATGGCTGCACCCATGTGGACACAAGATGGCCAGCAGGGAGGGCAGTTTGGAGGAACCTTTTAGGTTTGAAAGGGAGGAAAGTTAGGGGCAATTGGGCTGGCCAGGGAACAGTTAGGTGTTGATCAGGCTGGCTGGGGAGTGGTTAGGGGGTGATCAGGCTGGCAGGCAGGAGTGGTTAGGGGCAATCAGGCAGGCAAGCAGCTGGGAGCCAGCAGTCCTGGATTTTGAGAGGGATGTCTGACTGCCCATTTAGGCCCAATCCCACCAGTGTCCCAGATTGGAGAGGGTGCAGGCTGGACTGAGAGAACCAGGGAAAAGCTAATGTTGCAGTTTAAGACTGAAGGTCATTTGCTGACAGAAGTTCATCTTGCTCAGTGTAGTCTTCTACTGATTGGATAAGGCCCACTCACATAATGGAGGGCAATATGCTTTTTACAAAGTACACCATTTTAAATGTTAATCTCATCCACAAAAAAACACCCTCACAGAACTCTCCAGAGTAATGTTTGATAAAATATCTGGGCTCCGTGGCCACATTGACATCTTAAATCAGTGGTTGGGAAACTGTGGCTCGCGCGCCACATGCGGTTTGCTGCTCTGTTGACTAATGAGTTTGCCGACCACTGGGATAGAGGCTTAATCACAAGGAACAACAACAGCTTGTAATTATTGGAATCGAGAGTCTAGGTCAGTGGTCAGCAAACTCAATCAACAGAGCAGCAAACTGCGGCTCGCAAGCTGCAGTTTGCCAACCACTGCCTTAAATAAACCACTACAGTTTACTTAACATCTTGTATTTGTATTCTTATTTCCTTCAGTGTATTATAGTAGGAAGTTTGGGAAGAGGTTTTTATTGAAAAATATAACTTTATTATATAAATTTCCAAGTATACAGAAAAGTAGAGAGAATGGTATAAGAACCTCATGTGCCCATTAACCAGCAATTATTAAGAAAAACTAGAGGCCTGATGCATGAAAATTGTACATGAGTAAGTCTTCCTCCCCTTGGCTGCAGGCACTGGCTTCCCTCTGGCACCTGGGACCTGGGTTGGCTCCCCTCTGGCTGCCCACAGGCACCCAGGACCTGGGCTAGCTTCCCTTCAGCTCCGGATTCATCTGGTAAGATGGAAAGACTTCTGGAAGGATGTCCAATCTAATGACCATATTGCCCTTTTATTATTATAGATGCCTTCTATACTATTGCTCAGTGGATAGAGCATCAACCACAGACTGAAGAGTCCCAAGTTATATTATGGTCAAGAGCATGTACCTCGGTTGCAGGCTTGACCCCGGGCCTAGTTGAGGTGTGTGAGGAAAGCAATCAATCTTTGTGTCTCTCTCACATCCATGTTTCTCTATCTGTCTTTCCCTATGTCTTCCACTCTCTCTAAAAATCAATGGAAAAATATCCTTGGGTGAAGATTAACAAAAGGAAAAAAAAGGGAGACAATTAATTTATGTTATACCCTATTGTCTCCATTTTCTTTGCACAAAAGGAAATAGATATGTCCCTTTAAAGTCTCCATTCTTTCCTATTTTTAGTTTTTTGTTTTTGTTTTTGTTTTGTTTTTTGCAACTTAGACAATGAATTATAGTTCCCATCTCAAGAATTTAACTCAGAAAATGAACATGTTACACAGCTAGCTGATTGCTGGAGATGGGGACATTAGATTAAAGGTTGGGAGCATACTAAAAGTCATTTGACAGTTCTGGGTACAATCTATATATATATAGAAGGCTAATATGCTAAGTGTCCTCCTACTGTCTGACCGGTCGCTATGATGTGCACTGACCACCAGGGGGAAGATGCTCAAAACAGGAGCTGCCAAGCTGCAGGGACTTGGCAGTGGTGGTTCTGGTGACACATCCTGAAACCAGAGAGGAGGGAGCCTGATTCCTTGCAGGGCCCTGTGATTCCACCTTCAGCCATGGGTTATGTTGTTGCTGGGGCACTGTCAGCCCTGAATCTGGTTTACTGCACACTGTTTGCATTCCACACCCTGTATGACAACTTTGCAGAGTGCCCTCTCACACACCAGGACCCCTCGGGGGATGTCGGACATCAGGTTTCAGCCCAATCCCTGCAGGCTAGGCTGAGGGACCCCACCTGCTGGAGGGGCCCCACTCACTCTGAAGTCCCCAGGGAGGGAATGCAGAAGATTGGCTCCAGGGCGTGTCAAGCCTTCTTGCTCAGTCCCACCCCACTGGCCATCTTCTAATTAATTTCCTTTTACTGTGCAGGAATCTGTGCACCAGGTCACTAATTAGAATATAAGTGAGTCTACTTTCTGAGCTATTTACATGAGAGTGGTTAGTGAGTTACCTTGAAAGCATGCTTCTTGTGGCATTTGAGCTTCCTTTGTGATACTAGGATATTAATAAAATCAGAAACTCTCTGTAACTATGAATTTCTGAGGAGAGGTTTGCCAATGACTGTAGAGCATTTCTCCGTCTCTCTCTCTCTCTCTCTCTCTCTCTCTCTCTCTCTCTCTCTCTCTCTCTCTCACACACACACACACACACACACACGAACACACACATATACACAGTTCCAAGTCTTAATTTTTGGCAGAAATTCTGATCTTTTTGTATATGAAATAGCCATTGCATGGAATTTTATGACTGAGCATTCTAAGTAGACCTCAGTAAACTTTGGTAGATGAAATAGAAGCACCAGTAAATGGCTTGGTGGACTGAACGTCTTGCCTAATTCTGCAGCATGGGTTCCCAGGATGATCTGAGGAAGCCTTAAGCACACACACTTCCTTTTGCTGGAAAGAGTGAAGCTGTCTAATCAATATTTTGGGTAGCTTTGAGGGATTTTGATGTAGTGGAGATGAAAGTAACATTTATAGATGAGGAAAAGGCTCATAAGTTTAAAGCTTGTGCATTTGTTTGCATCATGAACGACAGTTGTTCTCTCTGTGATATCTTCTAGAGATGCATTAGTGCCTGGAGGATACCATGGGGGGCATAAGTTACATTTATTGGAGAATGTTGTTTATTTTGTGCTCATTTGTTAGCAAGACAGTAATGCTCATTATACTTTAAAGGGACACATGCCTTAAATTAAAATAAATCAGTTGATGGGTGGGCAACAGGGAAAAGGATTATTGTTTCAGTAGAAGAATTAGTAGCAGAGATCACTGTATCTGCATTGAAGTCGTTGTCTATGAGTTTATATGCTTAACTAGCTATTTGAGTAATCTGTTTTAAACTAGGTATTGAAGTAATATGTTTAAAATATCATCGTTTTTCTTAGCCTGACAGATTAAAGTTAAAAAGGGGGCATTTCTATGGTTATGTGTATCCATTTGAATATGGTGCATTCTTCTAACACCCACTTACACAAGCACAAGCCTTATTTACGAAAGCTCTCACAATAATTCCAAGCCTGTATTATTCCAGGCTATCTGACTGAGGCTTAATGACAAGATGACAGATATTATTTGAAGTGTGTGAATTTAGAAATTCCAAAAACATTAAGAATCTTATTTTCTTAGTTTCTGTACTCTGAATCTTCAAAAACACTTCTTAATACTTAAGAACAATTAATGTCAGTTTTATAGAATAAAATTGCTACCTGCTTAAAAACTTCTGTTCTTTTTTTGTTTTTCCAAGCAAGCATTGACAGCAGAGTGGTAATTTATATTTGTCATTCCACAGAAGTGTGGGCCACATGATACAGAAGAGGGTGATGGAGAAAATCCTTTTAGGGAATTAATTGAATATTTTTTACATTTTTAATTTTTTTTGGTTAAGTCTCACCTGAGAATATTTTCCCATTGATTTTTAGAGAGCATGGAAGGGAGAGGAAGAGACACAGAAAGAGAAATATCAATTGGTTGCCTTCTGTATGCGCCCTGACCAGAGCAGGGGATCAAGCCTGCAATCAAGATACTTGACCTTGACCCAGTATCCTTTAGTTCATGGGCTGATGCTCTACCCACTGAGACAAACAGGCTAAGGCTGCATGTTTCTTCTAGAATTATATTGAAGCAAAATACAAATCATAGCATTATAAGGCACATTATAGAATGTATGGTGAAACTCACAATGTCTTACCTGTACTCTTTAGCACAAAGTTTTGTCTTTTTAAAGTTGTTCTTTGATCTTCCCCAAGCTCTCCTTTACTCCCACATTATTCTATGGAGGAAAGATGTCAGAGTCCTTTTACATTTATATGTTTCCCATTGGTTGGATTTATAGCCCAAGACTTAACTACAAACTGGTTTTAACAATATTTCAGGGAACTTCCCCAAAGAATCTGAAACTAACCAAAATGTGTATTTTATATGGGATTAGATTTAGAAATAGGATATCAACATAAAGTATAATTTTCTTTTTAAAAACATTTTTATTGGTTTCAGAGAGGAAGGGAGAGGGAGAGAGAGATAGAAACATTAATGATGAGAGGGAATAATTGATTAGCTGCCTCTTGCATGCCCCACACTGGGGCTCAAGCCCACAACCCAGGCATATGGTCTGACCAGGAATGGAACCGTGTGACCTTCTGGTTCATAGGTCAATGCTCAAACCCTGAGCCATGCCAGCCTGGCCTGAAATATCATTTTCTATATCAGTTGGAGGATTTTTTTCTATTATTTGCTTTATTGCAGATAATAATTATGAGAATGCTCATATTTACACTAGTGTATTTTTTGGAATGCATTATCAGTATTTTGTTACCAGAAAGTAGAATCCATTCATTATAGGTGATGGTAGTAAATCCTAGTGGAACTGAACTGTGGAGGTGTTTGATGTTCCTCTGCAGGTAAGCTTCCATATATTTTAGTAAGAAATTGGAAGGATTGAAAGAAGAGGAAAAAAAGGTAAAAGACAAGCATTAGTAGCTTACAATGGAAATACAACTTCATTTTGTTTTAATTGAATAGACACAATCTGTATAACATACAGGATGCTATAAAATAGGTCATACATGTATGCAGAATTAGTTAAGAATGTTTGGACCCACTCTCATGCTTAGAAAACAATGCTACCCAGTTCTTATGGGAATGGAAAGGGAAATGCAGACGGAGTATTTTTAAATGTTCTTTGATTAGGGACACTTTGGCTGGGCAAGAACTGAGGGACGTCATGTACCACCCACCTAACCTACTTTTGTCTGCAACCACAAAGATCCCATTAAGGCTGCTGCTTTTGATGGGATCCCAGGGGGATCTGATTATTAATGTTTGCCAGACACAGAAGTATTGACATTGTGGTGTTATTAGCATTACTATTCTAAGAACCCAGTCATCAAGGACCCCAGGAGAACTTATTTTGATAACTGCTAATGAAGGAGATAAAATTTGTAGCAATAGTCATTTTAGTAATGAACAATTTTAATACCTGCTTAGTTTGAGGCTTGCATAAACAAATGAAAGGGAAACAGAAGGAAAAAGGTTGAGCACTCACTAGCATCGATTTAGGTTGAGAGTTCCAACTTAAGAATATTGATATGTTCATTCATAGACAGAAGGGGGCCAGGGCAAACAAGAACGTAAGCCTGTGTCCTAGGACCCAGCAGAATCATGTGCAACGGATAAGTAATTTGTGTGAGAATTGTTTTCAGGCTATAAGTGAAATTTTCATTAGATGAAAGATTTATATTTCCCTCATCACAAATATAGTGGGAACCTGATTAAAACTTGTGTAATTATTGGTAGTAGGGTATCTTTTAGACAGACTAACCTCACTAATCTGGGCTATGTATAGCAGTGACAATAGGGGATAGGGGACCTTTTTGAGAAATATATTCAGGAAAAAGCTTATTCATTTAATATTTTGAATATAGTTTAAAATATATAAAAACCATCTATGGGTCTTATAGGAAGTTAGCTTGTGGTATTATTTCCACTATCTCTGATAACCTTTTTTTTTTTAAATCGTATTATTCCATTTATATAGAATTCTCAGAAAAGGCGAATTATAAAAACAGAAAGTAGATTAGTAGTTGCCTGGGGCTGGAGTGGGAATGGGGATTAATTATATATGGTCATGAGAGGTTTTATTGAGATGATGAAAATGTTCTTACACTGGGTTATAATGATGGTTGCACAACTCGATAAACTTACTAAAATGTGTTGAGCTGTGCACTGAGGGTGGGTTTTCTCCTGTGAATTGTACTTCAATAAAACCTGCTGTTCAAAGTGTGTCAGTGGGCCAGCAGTATAAGCATGATCTGGGAGCTGATTAGGAAAGAAAAACCATAGGCCCCTCTTCTAACCTCTTAGTGAAGAAAATAATAATAATTGTAAGGTTAATAGTCCCCTGAAATATTTTTATGATAATAATTGTTATCTTGGTTAGCCAGCTATACATTTTTGTTTTATTTTAATAGTAAATATAGAAGTCATCTTTAGATTATCTCTAGTCAAAGCTCTTATAACTGTCAATTTTATGATATCTAAATTAATGTGATATTAATAATATTCTTGTTCTAATGGAGAATAGTAGATATTTTTTCTTGAGATGTAAAGGATTGCATATTATTATAAGAATAGGTACCTTCATAGATTTGAGTTTGAAAAAATGTATTAAGGTTCTCATTAAAATATTAAATGATTAAGAATGAGAAACACAAAAGACTGGAAGTAAAATGCATTACAAATGTTAAATGTGCCTGCCTGGTGTGGCTCAGTTGGTTGGGCATGATCCTATGCACTGAAGCGTTGCCAGTTTGATACCCGGTCAGGTCACATACCCAGGTTTGCAGACTGGATATCCAGTAGGGGACATGCAGGAGGCAGCAGATGGATGTTTTGCTCTCAAATCGACGTTTCTCTTTTTTTCTCCCTCCACCTTCCCTGTCTCTAAAAATAAGTTAAAAATCTTTTAATATAAAAAATCTTAAGTGAAAGAAGCAGGATATAATATGTGTGTATGTTCAGATATTCAAAGCTTGATTGCCGGCTCTATGATAGTCACGGAACTAGATGCTGAGAGCAGAGCAAAGACAAAAATTAATGTGCTACCTGATCTCATGGAGCTGCTAGTTTAGTTAAATGAAATAATTACACAAGTCATCAATAAGCTACAATTATAATAAGTATTAAGAGGAAGTAAGAGGTACTCTGAGAGACTATTTCAGGGGGACATAAAGGAGTCTGGATCATGGGAGACTGGTTGTCTGGCAAAGCATTCTATCAAGTGAAGTGTAAACTGAACCCTGAAAGGAGATGAATGGGTATTGGGAGACAGAGAAAGGAAGCATGGAGGGAGGAGAGATTTGCCAGCCAGTGGGAGGAGCCTCGTGAAAAGAGAAGGTGAGCCACTAAATGAGAGAGCCAAATAGAATGTGGTTAAAGATAAGAAGGCTAAAGATAAAAATACCAGGCATGGCTTTCTGAGTCTTGTGGAGGATTTTATTGGACTTTATTCTAGGATCAATGGGAAGTAACTTTAAATCATTTTAATTACTTGATCAATTACTTGAATGACTTAATCAAATATGTATTTTAAAAAGATCACCAAGGCCATTCTGTGGAAACATGGAGTAGGAGTGGAATGTAAGGAGATCATTAAGAAGTAGTTCAGGTGGAGAAATAGTGACTTGGATTCAGGTATTACCTACGTAGGTGAAAAAAAGGGAGGTAGATTCAAGAGTATTTAGATGGCTAAGTGCCCATCAGCGGATGAGTGGATTAAAAAACTGTGGTACATCTATACAATGGAATACTATGCGCTATAACAAAGAAGGATCTTTTACCATTTACAACAGCATGGATGGAACTGGAGAGCATTATTCTAAGCAAAATAAGCCAGTTGGAGAAAGATAAATATCACATGATCTCACTCATATGTGGGATATAATAATCAACATAATTTGATGAACAAAAATAGAGCCAGAGACAAATGGCAGGGGAAGTGAGGGGGGGAGCGGTTAGAGAGCAACCAAAGGACTTCTATGCATGCAGATTAGCATAACCAATGGACACAGACACTGGGGTGGGGGAGGCTTACCCAGGGTGGGAATGGCTGGGAGGGAGTGTCGTTCAGGGGGAAAGGAGACGTATGAAAAACTTTAGACAACAGAAAGATGGAAGAATAGGTAGGCCTTTGTGATGAATTCTTGGTAAAGGATAAGGAGTTATTAAAGATAACTCTTTTAAAAAATTTTTAAAAAAATATATTTTATTGAGCCGAGACCGGTTTGGCTCAGTGGATAGAGCGTCGGACTGCGGACTGAAGGGTCCCGGGTTCGATTCCGGCAAGGGCATGTACCTTGGCTGCGGGCACATCCCCAGTAGGGGGCGTGCAAGAGGCAGCTGATCGATGTCTCTCTCTCATCGATGTTTCTGACTTTCTATCCCTCTCCCTTCCGCTCTGTAAAAAATCAATAAAATATATTAAATATATATATATTTTATTGAGTTTTTACAGAGAGGAAGGGAGAGGGATAGAGAGTTAAAAACATCAGTGAGAGAAACATTGATCAGCTGCCTCTTGCACACCCGCTACTGGGTATGTACTCGCAACCAAGGTACATGCCTTTGATTGGAATCAAACCTAGGACCCTTCAGTCCGCAGGCCGACACTCTATCCACTGAGTCAAACCAGTCAAGGCAAAGATAACTCTTAAGTTTTTATATAATATATTTACAGCTAGGCAAATTACAAAAAATAGAAGAAATATGCAAAAATCAGAGTTGTGTTATGGTGTAGAGGTTATAAATGACACCCCCCATTTTAACCAGATTTTTATAAGGCTAAGATTACTTTCATAATTAGCAAAAAAAATCTAACAAAATACTGAATTATTGCTGATCTTTAGAGCATTGCCTAATATATATCCAGAGGGCTACAATTACATTTGTTCCATAATTTTACACTATTTTTGAGTCTACATTTGCAAATGATGCAAATGATATTTCTATCTCTTCTCATGGGACAAAAATTAAAAATCTGGTAAATCTCCAAGTCTGAGAGTAATTCCTGTTAATTGTTCCTGTGTTTTGCCCTCTTCAATTTCATTACATTAACTTCTAATTACATTTCTTCATACTGTGGATGTTATTTGGGATTTCAGGATCTCCTTCAGTTGAGGCCATTTGATATATGCCAACGGCCCTGAAACACAGGCGTACCCTACTTGTCGGGGGTCTGTTGTGCCCACTTCAGCTAGGGTGATGCAAAATTAGATTCTTTTTCATTTTGGTTGGACCTTTAAAAAGGTAAATATTAAGTAGATATGACTTACTTTTAAATTCTTAGTAAAAGTTTTATTATATGTTAGTCTGAAAATGGGTTTCTGTGCAAGGGCAACGACAGTCTCTTAAGGAAATTGTGTGGTTAAAGCCACTTTAAATCGTTCCTCTGGAAATGCTGAAGACCTTGTGTTTATATAACCACTGAGCATTTGTGGAGCATATATACGTCTCTGCCTTGGCTATAATGGATGTTCCAAAATACTCCGCGGGCTTATACAATTTGGAGAATATTTGAAAGGTGCTATTGTTATAATGGCAAAAACCTTGAACAATTTAAAACTTGAGCCAACCCTAGTCCTTTTGAGAGCATCATGCTCAAATACAAAGCTGTTTGGTGGAAAGAGCTTGGAAAATATGTTTTAAAATAACCATTCCTTGACTTGAAAAGTAGTTTAAATTTTTTTTTAACTTTATTGCATATATCTTGGAAAAATAATCGCAAGTTTTCTTTTTTTTTTTTGGTGTGACTGTTTAAAATTTCTTTATTAATTACGGTATTACTAATCTTTAAAAGAGTTCATTAGTGAAATAAGCAGCCATGGTAGAGTGGAAGCAGAATGAGAATGGACTTTGGAGTCACACAAACCTGGACTTGAATCCCCACATTGGCCATTTATTAGAAAAATGCACTCACTGTTTTGATTTCTAGTGTCTTCTATGTTTTATTGGCATGTTATGAAGATTTGGAATAGCAGTAAAAGCAAGAATTTGGGATTCAATAAAGGAGAATTGGAATTCCAGCTTCCCTCTTTATGATCGATATGAATCTTGGGGGCAAGTCACTTACCCTTTCTGAGCCTCAGTTATTTCAACTGTATAATGGGAAAGCTAATATCCCTTCCAAAGAATTTTTATTCAGATAAGTTGTCAAAAAGAATTGCATGCTTTAATGTGTTTGGCAAATGTTAGCTATTAAACAGTGTCATTTTTCTGAGTTCCAAGCACATTTTGGAGAAGACTATAATACTTTAACCTATTTTTGTCGCACATTTTGGTTTAGTAATAATGACTGATACTGAGAGCCTGTTCTGTACTGGACTCTATTCTGGGAGCTTCAGAAACATTGTGTAATGTAATTTCCATAGTGGATGGCAGCAAGGGGCCAGTGCTCCCTGCAGTACAGATGAGGATGTGTAGGTGCCCCAGGTAACATGCTTTGCCCTATGCAGTGGCATAACTGAGAGAAAATCCAACCCTGAACCTTGCTTTTTATGATACCAAAGCCATTGCTATTTATTTTCTTCACCCTGTCTCTTTTTTCTCAGTGTCTACTGAGAAAAGTATATTTTTAGTTTTAGGGCAGTTATAATTTCACTTTACATTAATGCTCCCGGAAGCCCAGAGGTAAAGAGACTGTTGGATTGCCCAGGCCCCAGCAATGACAACCTGGCTGAACTGTATCCATATTGTTGACATGTAGAGTCCCAGTAGTCCATTTTTATATTTGTTAAGGTTTCAGCATTTAGAACACATTTTGGACAAATGCTACAAAAGATACTTCATCTCAGTGGCACATATTCCTAGCCGCATAACAAATTTGCTCTTCACAGAAAACACCTGTATCCTCTTTTGAAGCATGTTAAAGATGGATTGCAGCCCATTTTGTAGTTCTTATTTTGACTCCATGCATTATTCATCTTTTTAAACCTTCTTGTTCATACTAGGTAATGGAAAACGCTTTTCTCTGAAAGGCATGATCATTGTCATGCAAACTGTAGACTTCATTAGCCTCATGACCACTCTAGGAAGTCAATAATACATAACCCACACCTGCTAGTGAACTGGTTGCTGCGAGATGACACCAGGAAGTGAACTGGTGGCTGCAAGAGGACACCTGAAATAAACTGGTGTTCTAGACTTTCACTCATGACTGTTCTACAGGTCTTGGCAGAGAAGAAGATTTTCCAAGGAAATTTCTTCTTCAAGAAATGCTAAACATTAAGGCACTTTAGTAGCTGGACTTGTATAAGATTTTGATTTGAGGGTTGGTTACCTGGGGATCATTTTGGAAACTTTGCCCTTTCTCTCAGAATTTATGTGCCTTCTCCAGGAGCTGACAATCCTTTACAAATCCCAGAGGCATACAGGCTTCCCCTTTAACTTTCACCAAAATAACATGGTTTTTAAGGCACAGCTCGTAGAAGTTGGCATTTCTTCTTAGGTCATAGCTCTCCCCTGCCCGTCAAGCATATGTCCTCAGAGAGAAAATGGAGGCAGAAAGATCAAACTAAGCCTTTGAAGGACCCTGAACATTATTATTCTGGGTATGGAACACTTCTGTTTATAATTACCTTTGGTGAGAATGATCAAAATATGTGATAAAGCATATGGCTTATGAATTTGATAGCCTTTCCCCCTACAGAAACACAACTCTTTACTGTTTATTGTTTAGTTGTTTTCTGTATTTAAAATAAACTTTATTAAATTAAATACTTTTAGAACTAAATAATTCTAATTAAAGCAGAATTTAAAGAAATGCAGCCCCTAGGGATACATCAATGGTTTTATTCCCATTTTTTAAATCAATTGTCACTAATTTTTTATTAGTTTATTTAGTACTTGGAGATCTTATAGACTTTCCCTGGGTATGTTTGTAGTAGGAGCTTGTTATCTCAACCATACATGCACATAGTTTTTTGTTGTTTTGTTTTAGCTTTTCATAATAATGAAGTATCACGAACTATTTTAATTCAAATAATGAGCCTTCTCAACTACCACAGACATTATATGTATTTTTTCCTTTTAATCCAGGGACTCAGACTGTTTTTTCTTATCTATTTTACTTTTCTCATTTAAAAAAATTATTATTACAATACCAAGAAGCCAATTTGTCTTCTCAACTGTAAGAAGGCCCCCAAAGGACCAGGTTACCAGCTATATGTCTGGTATCACCCTTGGTGTGCTCTCCCAATCAAATTGAAATTTACCTAAGCAGCAAATATCTCTATGGTTACTCTGCCAGGGCATCAGGGCATAGCCCTTTTGGCCTTAGGCTGCTTTAGCAAAAGATGAAAGGTGATGCTAACAAGATCTGTTTTCCAGGTTCTAGTTGTAGGTGCCCTTCCTTCCCCCTCCCCCTGTATTTTGGAATATAACGGTTTCATATAACACTGTTTCATATATAGACTGGGATTTGGCTTCTTTCCAGTCTTTCTGAGATAATTTGACAGTGGTTATTGACAAAAGTACAGAATCAATGCCTGAAAAGGCAATTTACTGCTGAATATATCCAGCATCAATATTACAGTGCTTTCTGTCTCACATTGGTAAAGTCTTGTGTTTCAAAGCAGAAATGAACTGTTTGAGGTTATCTAGCAATTTAACTTCACTTTACAGATGAAGAAAAATGAAAGAATCAGGACTATGTAGCTTTAAACATTCATTCACTTATTCAGCAAATACTTATTGAGTTTCTACCCTGTGTTGGTTTTGGACTTATTAAGTATAAACATAGTCCCAGTACTTATGGTCTCATAGTTAATTGGAGTAAGAAGATTGACAAATAGTTACAACATCAAGTGAAACCTTTTATCACAAAAGCACATTCAAAGCACTTGAAGCCACATCCTTGGTAGTGGATGAAGAGTCGACAAAAGAATTTCAATGTACAGGAGTATTTACCAGGCTGTCTAGGGAGAGAAGACATCATGGCAGAGCAATCAGAAGTCAGGTAAGAGCAGTCACCTTGGAAAATGCCGAGTGTGTTAGTGTGGCTATAGAGCGGTGAGAGGTGAGGAGTGGCTAAGTCCCCAGTATGGGGCAGTATTATTGGGGACAGCTCATGAACATTCATTCAGGACAAAAGGGAGGGCTCCATGAGTTGTGAAAATGTAGAAATAGTTCCAACTTGGTTGATAAATAGCCACTGATGTCAGGTCCCTTGTCTTGTTGCATCCCTCAGACTCCTTACACCCAGTGACTCAGGAATTAAATTTAATTTCTGTAGGAGTCCTCTAGGCCAGTTACTTGGTGCTGATCATTAATTTTTTTGAGCATCTCTCCTCTCGTTTACCTTATAAAGAATGTAAATTTTATCCTATAGGGTAGGGTTTGAAAATGCAAATGCCTCCATGGGTAAGGAAGCTACACAGAAATGAGTGAAGCAACTGTGTACAAAGAACAGGGAAAGTTGAGGACTATAATGAATTAGAGACATTAAAATTAATTTTTAAAGACCCCGTATCAACAAGCATAGATATGTGCCAGTGCTCAAATTTTGCAGTATAAGAAACAGGCAACCACAATTCTTTAAACTGGCGAAGTGATACAAGATTTTATTTTTATTTTTTTAATACATTTTATTGATTTTTTACAGAGAGGAAGGGAGAGGGATAGAAAGTCAGAAACATCGATGAGAGAGAAACATCGATCAGCTGCCTCCCGTACACCCCCCACCAGGGATGTGCCAGCAACCAAGGTACATGTCCTTGACCGGAATCGAACCTGGGACCCTTCAGTTCGCAGGCCAATGCTCTATCCACTGAGCAAACCGGTTTCGGCACAATATATATTTTTAAAATTGTCATGAAGATTTGATAGAGATTACAGAAATATGGAGATATGAGACCGAGAGCATGGCTCCTCCTATTTTAAAAAACGGAGAAGAATATGATGGCTTAAATTCAAGATTTTAAAAACAGGGTATTTTTCTTTCTGTATGATAAAAAATAAAAAGGATTATTGGATTATTAAGGAAGATATATAATTTCCATCTTTAAAAGTTTTAAGTACCTAGAGGACAGTGGTAGAAACTAAACCCAGTGATTTCAGAGAACATTCTGGGTCTGGGATGCCCTGAGGCATATTAATTTAAGCAAAATATTTGCGGAGAAAAAATAAACTAAAAAACTGTGGGTGGTGAAATGGGCTGGAACAAATGCTGAAAGAACTCTTGAGTGTTACCAAGCAGGGGATTTGTGTGGGAACCTGAAAGTGTTTTCAACAATTCTGTATTGGTCTTATTCATCAATTTCACAAAATTGAGTGTATACTATATGTTAAATACTGGCCTAGGCACAATTTTAAGTAGGATTTCTTAATTCATTTATTGAGAATTTACTATTCCTCCCTCCCATGAAACTTTCATTCTAGGAGAGGAGATGGTCAATAAATCTGGTACAGGCCAGGTTATGTTGAGCAAGGGGATGGATTGAGATGCTGGGGAAGACTAGAGATGGAAACCAACCAGGGAACGGTGATTATTATACAAAACATAATGGAAGACAGTTTCCACAGACTCTAAACTAGCAGAACTTGAAATGGAATGGGGAAGTGTCCGAGAGAAGAATTCACAGTCACTAGAATGTTGTAAGTGAAGAGTGTTGAACAGTTGTAGTTGCAAATGTATGATGTGCTAGGTTTTGATGAGCTGAATTTGAGAGTTTGGTAAGACGTCTATGTGTAGATCTTCTCTGAAACTTTTGTGGTGTCAAAGGGACAAAAGAAATACAAAGGTCCAGGGCTTCTTCCTTCAGACAGCCTGGGCCTCTGTGTGTATTTTGTTTGTTTGTTCTGTTTTGTTTTGTTTTCTCACCTGTTGGTACTGACACAGCAAAATTTGAGAGCCACTGACGTAGATAACCAGAGATTCAAGCCTGGAAAGAGGGAGGAGCTAAGGGCTGGAGATGTATATTTTGGGGTTTTAAAAAAGTGTTCAATGAGACTTATGGATGAATCAACTCTCTTAGGGAAAGAGGAAAATGAGTGGTTACATATATGCAGCTGGTGGGGAGAGGAAGAAGAACCTGAAAGACAGACCCATGAATTATTCAGCATAAGGGGACAGTGCAGAGAGCTCAGTTTCCCTTTAACAGGAATCCGGGCTCCATGGGGACAGAGACATCACGGTTACCTTATACCTGGCATTGTGCCCAGCACTTAATAGGCATTTAATCAATATTTGTTTATTGAACAAATCAAGGCATACATGCTTGATTTCCACAAAAGCTGAAGAGAAATTTTTAGGAGAAAATAGGCAGTCATATTAAATGCAGTAGCCTGAGGTCAAGAGAGCTGAAACTTATGGGATTGCTGGCAGATTTGGTCAGAAGGAAGCTATTGCTGTAAAAGAGATGGGGTAATTAAGTACAAGCAGTGAATTTAGGCTCTGCTCACATTTATAACACTCATCCTGAGCTGTTGATGAGCAGTTAAAGGCTATATACACATATACATACACATATATGTGTGTATATATGTGTGTATTATGGATAGGTATGTGTAGCATGATATGTTTGAATACATGTATATATGTAAAATATGATATTTAGTTCTCCAGCCTTCATTGTTCCCTGTTGCTCTGTTGATGTCCTCTAACTGCCTCCTTCAGGTTGTGCATATGATGGGAAGAAGTGTCTCTCAGGAGTCTCATAGGCTGTGGAGGAGAGTATCTTGGAGAGGTTGGAATATAGACAAAGATATATAAATACTAGTGTCTCTAGTAGGCTGCATAATAAACTTGCCATCTTCAGTTTTTCTGTGATTGTTTTCTCCCCAAGGATAGAGATAATTTCTAGAACTTGCATAAAAATGTAAAAGCCTACTTTTAGGTTTGTTAAAACTTTTTAATTCCAGGCAATACATTTCCTTTGAAAGGATAAATCTTTATGTTATGAAGCAGAAATGCTTATTAACCTACTCTCTGAGATCTGTATGTTCGTGGATGAAGCATCCAGCCTTTCTTGTATTTGAAAATGTTAAATCCAATTGCCTTTTAATGAAGATTCATTTATTTTTTTCACACCATTAGGTGTAGTCTGTGCGGATAGACTTCTGTCAGTTCACATGAATAGAGCCCATTACTGGTAATAAAAGTCTTACACATGCCCATGGAGGTGAATATGCATTGAAATAATTCACATTTAATCTTTCATAGTCATTTTTATTTAGCTGTCTTAAGATTTCAATGATGACCTCTTTTTTGTCCCCAATTGCTGTTTGACATTGATTGTAGGCATTTGGTGATGGGTCTGAGCTTGTAACTTTAATGGGTGTAAGTGTTTCTTTCCTCTGTTTCAGCTGAGAAGTTTTGAAAGTGAAATATTCACAGCCATTAAGAGACCTCCAATTTAATTTCTCATCCTGCTTATTCTGTAGTTCATATTAACTCTACAGTGCTGAAGGAATGAACAAGTGGACTTTTAGACATCAGATCACTGGCCATGGTGTTGGCCATGGCATCTCAGGATACTCACAACCTGTTCCAGCCTCTCTCTTCCTGGATATCTCGGGTGTATGAAGCTCTTCAGCAAGCAGGAGATGTGTTATCTGCCTCGTTGGTTAACTTAAGCAAACAAGACTCTAAATTGAATGACAAGCTAGACCAGGACTTAGATGATATTCAGATCCAGGAAACGTACTTTGAAGTTGGAGAACAAATCAATGATGGGAGTCAAGAGGACACAAATTCCTTGTTTCTTGAAGTGGATCATTTTTCTTGTTGCAATAGTGATTTGCAAGACTCTGCCCAAAGCTCAAGTCCTAGACTTAGCCAACATGCAAAGGACTCATACTCCATAATATCCCAGTGGCCCAATCGGACCTGTGATGACCAAAAGCCACCACATGTGCTTTCTTCTATTGCTGAGGAAGAACATCACCTTGAACAACAAAGGAGTGGCCTTAAGCATAACTTTGAGAGCCAGCTTTCTGGCATTTTAGAAAATGTTTATGGAAAAAAGCAAGGTAAGCTAGCCAGTAGTCATTTTCTCTAGGTTTTTCCAAAGGAAATTTCTGCTCATTTTATTTTTACTTGTTTTAGTTGTCATAGGACTTCTATTTTGTTCCTTCTTCTACCTTTCCTCATGCTGGCTTTTTATTGAGATACGTAATCCTTAGGAATATTTTCAATGTATACAATTTTGGAATATCCATACTTGCGGGACTCATATTCCAAAGTAAGAGTTCCAAGCAAGTGAAATGTTGAAAATGAGTCTGTGGGTTCTGTTTGAGAAGCCTCTTGTGCATGTCATGCTTTTTTAAAATATCTTTTAAATTGTTCTCTTTTTTTTCACTAGGTTAGGAATCTCTAGATGTTACTATATTATTCAGTGTGAAATCCTGTTCAGAAAGCCATACTTGTTGCAAAATTTTTTAGTTGACAACACTCCAAGAACACTTTTCACAGTATTTCACTGAGATGTGATGTGAGATGACAGTAGATAGAAAATCTTTGAAATAAGAATAGCTTGATTTTCTTTAGGCTTTGAATGGAAAGGATATATTTAACACAAACTGCCTATAAACCTTTATCCTGTCAGAATGGAGCATATAATGGGCCTTCAATAAATGTAAAATGAATATGGTGAGACTATAATTAACTCTGTAAAGGCAGCTATAGTATATGCTAGCATAGATTTTTCATACTCCTAATACTCTAAGCCTGAAGTAAGGACATTCCACCTGGTTAGGGACAGAGAGGTACATGCTATGCAGAGAAAGGTGTTGAATGTGTATGTATGATGTGTACATAGATCATGCAGAATATTGGATCTTTTATGTAACACTAGAGGGCTGGTGCACAAAATTCGTGCACTGAGGTGGGGGTCCCCCAGTCCATCCTGACCCCTCTAACAAACTGGGAGCTTTCAGGGGCCTAAGCAGCAGTCTGGCCTTCCTCTTCAGGAGGTGACCAGGCTGATCAGGGAAGGCGCTAGCCCCATCACCCCACTGCTGTAGCCACTGCCAGCCTCCACAGCTGCCAAGGTATTTTCATCAACACAGACTCCAGTCTCTTCACCACGAAAAAATGACAACTTTCTTTAGGCACTTTCAAGATGTCTCTTTCATAGGATATGACCTTTCTTCCTTCCTCTCTCCCTCCCTCCTTCCTTCCTTCCTTCCTTCCTTCCTTCCTTCCTTCCTTCCTTCCTTCCTTCCTTCCTTCCTTCCTTCTTCCTCTCTTTGTCTTTCTCTCTTTCTCCTTTCTCTCTCTCTCTCTTTCTTTCTTTCTTTCTTTCTTTCTTTCTTTCTTTCTTTCTTTCTTTCTTTCTTTCTTTCTTTCTTTCTTTCTTTCCTTCTCTCCTTCCTTCCTTCCTCCCTCCCTCCCTCTCTCCCTCCCTCCCTCCCTCCCTCCCTCCCTTCCTTCCTTCCTTCCTTCCTTCCTTCCTTCCTTCCTTCCTTCCTTCCTTCCTTCCTTCCTTCCCTGAGGATATGTTTCCATTGATTTTTAGAGAGTGTGGAAGAGAGACAGAGAGACAGAGAGAAACATCAATGTGAGAGGGACACTTTGATTGGTTGCCTCCTGCATGAGCCCTGACCTGGGACCTGGCCAGGGAGGACACTGTAACCTAGATACATGCTCTTGATCAGAATTGACCCTGGACCCTGTGGTCAGCCGAGGCTCTATCCACTGAGCCAGACTGGTTAGGGCAGGATATGACACTTCTTAGCCCCTCCTGTAGCGGACCTTCATTTTTTTCCTCCAGGAGTGTGGTGGAAAACCCTAGATCACCTTCTTGGATTCTTATAACCCAAATTACCAAGAATACTGCAAGTGGCGGCATACAGGGAGCTTAGCCAATGAGCGGTCAGAAAAGGTGTTTATGCTTGAACTGGTTTGGCTCAGTGGATAGAGCATTGGCCTGCAGACTGAAGGGTCCCAGGTTTGATTCCTGTTAAGGGCATGTACCTTGGTTGGGGGCACATATCAAGTGGGGAGTGTGTAGGAGGCAGCTGATTGATATTTTTCTCTCATCGATGTTTCCGACTGTCTATCCCTCTTCCCTCTTCTCTGTAAAAAATCAATAACATATATTTTTAAAGAAAAGAAAATGTGTTTCCTCTGCACCTCATACACAGAGGACCCCCTGTGTTGTGTCCTCTGGGATAAGGGTGTGTCTCTGTGGCCTGGGGAGCATGCCCCTGAGGCCTGCAGCCAGCCTCATATTGTTGGCACCTGTCTGGGGGCATGGACCCAGGCTGCTGCTTGGCGCCAGTGCAAGCACAAGCTCAAGCAGCTGCCCTGCCTCCAAACACTTGGCGCCTATGCCTGTAGGCCCGGAGTGGCTAGGGGCATTCTGGGACCCTGGTCACTCAGGGCCTATTCATGGGTCTACAGGCTAGGAGCAGCCTGGGTCCTGAGGATGTTCCCAGGACCCAGGCTGCTTGGTGCCTACATATGCAAAGTAACCTACCATCTTTGTCAGGTTAATTTGCATACTTACTTCTGATTGGCTGGTGAGCATAGTGGAGGTACAATCAATTTACATGTTTATCTTTTATTATATAGGATAATGGTGAAGTAATTAATTCTCTTATTAGGAGGAGCAGACTTTTTTGGAATATTTAATAACTTCTTTATCTATTTTCATGATTCCTCTTAGCTTTATCTTTTTAAAAGTATTTTTATTGATTTCAGAGAGGAAGGGAAAGGGATAAAGAGATAGAAGTATCAATGATGAGAACCATTGATTGGCTGCATCCTGCATGTCCTACTATGGGGACCCAGCCCGCAACCCCAGTGTAGGCCCTGATTAGGAATCAAACTGTGACCTTCTGATTCATAGGTCAACGCTCAAACACTGGGCCATGCTGGCCAGGCTGGCCAGGCTGGCTATTGCTATTTTGCATCTCTTGAGCAGATAATATGATTTTTATTGTGTATTTTGTTGAAATGATTTCCTAATAGTGTGTTGAGGTTTTTAAATATATATGTTTTTTCATTAGAAGTATTAGTCTGTAGTTTTGTTTTCTTACAATCTCTCTCTCTGGACTTCATGTCTGGGTAATGTTGGCCTTATAAAATGAGTTAAGAAATGTTTCTCTTTTTCTATAGTTGAGACACATTTGTGTTAAATTAATATTATTTATTTATTAAATGTTTGCTAGAAATTTTACAGTGAAGCCAACTGATCTTGGAATTTTATTTTGTGGGAAGATTTTGAAATACAAATTCAATTTAGTTTATTTTACTTTCAACTTGACAAACTATTGTTTATTTTATTTTAGTCTTTACATCCCCCTCCCAGGCTGCCTGATACCTCTCCCCCTACCCAACTCTGGAGGCAGCTTGAACTGGTCTTCTGCTTTTGAGGATAGGGAGTTGGAGTGAGGAACAATTCCACAGGGTGACCAGGGCACTGTACCTTTAAAACTTGTAGGCCAGCACCTCATCCCACAAGTTGGGTCTGGCCAGGACATGGGCTCTGGGTAGCTCTGAACAATCTGGAGACCCAGAGCCTATGGACAAGAGCCACCATCACTAATCCCACTGTACAGGACTTGGAAAAGAGGGGGTCAGGAGGGGTACCAAAGACCCAGAGGCAGCTGCCACAGGTCAGGGCTCTCCTGGAGATGGCACAGAACAAGGTGAGATTCCTGAGGTATCTTTGTCTCCAGCAAGACTCCCAGCCCTCTCCCTGGGAGTGTGCCAACTGTCCTCTCTAGAACTGTACACCTGAGTGCTATATAATTTCATTAACCAATGTCACCCCAACAAAGTCAATAACAAAATTCAATTTCTTTAGTAAACATAGAACTGTTCAAGCTATCTATCTTCTGGAGTAATTCTTGCCAACTTGTGTTTTTTAGAGATTTTTTTCTTTGCATCTATATTATTAAATATTTGGACATAGTATTTCTTGGTTATCTTTTTAATGCTTGTAGGGTTTATAGTGATCTCCCTCTTTATTTTCTGGTATTGGTATTTTTTCTTTTCTTTTTATAGAGGTGGGGTCTGTCTGTATAGATGATTATCTTGATTTTCCCTTAAATAGTTCTATAATGACTAAGAAATAGGTGTCACAAGTCGTATAAAAAGTTTGTGTAGAGTTACAATAATTATGTACACGAGAGGTTTGGGGGTGATTTTGCCAGAGGCAATCAGAGAACGTTCCATATAGTAGATGATGTAAGACTGAAAACTCTGAGCACAGTCAGAATTTAACAGGTGGACGGAAGGAGAAGGCATTCCAGTGGAGAAAAGAGCATGAACACACAGGTGGACAAGCCAGGTATTTTCAGGGGTGGAACATGAGGCTAGAGTTTAGGCTGCAAATGGGAAGGTCTTTGCTTTTCATATTAAAGATTTAGGTTTTACTCTAAGTTGCCAGTCTCAAAAAGATCTTAATTAAGAGAGACACTAACAGAGCTCTGTGTTAGAAGGGTAACTCAGGCATCAGTTTGGAGGCTAAATGTGAGGAAAGAATAAACGTTAGGGAGCTATTGTAGTAGCTTGTGAGAAGAAGCAGTAGTATATAAATCAATGTGAATATATAGGGAGAAATTCTTGTAATTATTTTGATGTTTTTCCCCCCCGAAAAGGCATCTCAGAAAGAGTCTTCGACAGGGCAATGGCGGGGTGGTGGACTTATTACTGGTAGGTGGAGGTAGAAGTCCATGTTTCCCTCTCTGCTTCCTTAACACTTGAAGAGGCGTTCCTCAAGAATGCAGGGTTGGGATGGGAGTTCTGTCCCACTAATACCAAGCTGAAGGTAGCATTATTGCTGCTGGACGATGGTGAAAATCTGGAATCTCCACCAGTCCTCTTCTGACACCACCCAAGTTGGGAGGAGCAGAGATGGACGTGGGTCCAGGCTCTCCATGTGGTCTCCTCTGATACTGCCAAGGGTGCAGATACTCATTCCTGGTCATCAAGGAGAAAGACCTGGACCCCTACACAGCCTTCTCTGCACTCCCTGGTGGGGGTGTTAAGCTGCCTCCTTACAGGTTGTGAGGATGCAAGTCTAGGCTCTCCACTTGGCCTCTGCTGATGGGGGTTGGGATAGGGAACACAGCCTTTTCTGTGCTGTTTGGCTGGAGTAGAACATTTATTGTCCCAAAGTTTTCTGTTTAGCTAGACTGCCCTTTCCCTGTCCTTTGCATAGAAAAGCAGACTTTTCTTGAGGCCTTTTTTTGTCTGTGCCAATTGAAATTCCAGGGTTGCCAGATTTTTCAGCATTGATTCTAAGCTCTAGGAGGTAAAGAACCAGGCCACTCACCACCATGTTTTCCTTGAGTCTCCTGGTCCCCAGCCAGTCTGCTTTCTCCTATGCACTATTGGGTCTCCTCTTCTTTGTTTTAGGGCTTTTCTGGTTGTAAGAAGGGGCAATAATAGAGAAAAGAACATCTATCCTATCTTCCTGGAAAAGAAAGTCTTCCAATTAGTCCTTCCAAGCATTATGATTTAAAATCCTACCATTCCTTTCCATTTCACAGTGAAAATAAGAACAATAGAAAATGATAAAAGGTGGTATGTATGTGTAGGTAAATATGAAAGAAATACTTTTCTTTAAGAAAGGCCTTATATGATAGCCCTTCTCAATCCAATACAATCGAATGCCTACCATGTATAAAGTATTGGAAATGGACAGTACTTATACAAGGATAAACCATGGGCTCGTCCTTCAGATTATTGAAAAGCTTACACCATTTGCTTAATATGTTCCAGAAGATGCAAAAATGTTTTTGATGCCCTTACTCTTTGGGGACAGTGGGAGTTGGGAATGAGGCAGGGACCTAAAATGAGACAGTCCTGTGTCCCAATTTACTTGTGACTTTATAGAGGGAGAAGCTTTACTAAGTTGCTTCTCTCCCTGATGTGATAAGGCCCACTAATCCACTCCCAGTGCCTCTAGCAAAAACGACAGAAGCTCTTAATTCATTTCTTTCCTTAAAATATTTAAACACCCCCAGACTTTATGAAACTTGGATAAGGGACTGGACTCTCAGCTCTATGAATATTCAAAAACTTGTGTTTTTAATTTTTATTTTACCTGCTTGTCCACAGTTTTCACATGCTTATTTTTCCCTGTATACCATGGGATCATTTCAGATACAATACATGGGCTGCTTTGCGACAGTCTATATAGAGATGTATTTGGAGATATGCTAGAAAAAGGCAGCATTTTATTCAGTGATTTATATGCACTTTTTAAAAAGCCTTGTCAAGCCTGCTTTTCCCATTTAACCTTGAATTCTTTTCATAATGCTGTGTCTTGATTTTATGTTCCTTAATGTGCCATATTTTTCTCCACAATAGATTTTCAGCTAAATTGGCCTAAAACAAGAGGGATGCTGAATGCTTTTTGTAACCATGGAAACATTTCTGGGCACTTACTGGGGATCTGGTTGCCAATAGTAATGTAGCAGAGAAAATAGATACACTTCATTTAGCAGTTACCTCTGATTAAGAGGCAGAGAGACTCCTTACAGTGCCATCTCAAGATAGGCTTTTTGGTTTAAAGACCCAAATCCAAAACACCAACTTCTCAGTCAAGAAGCAGTTGTGACAGACACCTTTGATACGTATTGGGAAGGAGTTCTAATTGCATTTAAAATCATCTTTGTTTTCAGTTTTTCATGTCATGCTTTTTTTTAGGCTTTTTTTTAACCACATGAATTTGTTTCCAAGAAATATGCTCACCATTTCCTGAAATAGCCTGCTAATGGAATTAATGTATCCCAAGTATACTGGCACATAGAACTTTAGACACACTTTTTGGCTACCTGCAATATATTTAAAAAGTAGAATAGTAGAAATGAGGGTGAAATAATTTGACTTTCAATCAGATTATCCTACCAGGTTAGTAAGACATGGAAGGGAAAAGCCCACACTGTTCTTAGTTGCTGGTTGGTCTGGAGCTTTCATGGGTTGAAAATATTTTTTTTTCCTGTCAATGCTCTTAGGATGGCTTGTGGCAGTTGAGACTAAATGGTACCAGGGGAGGTCATGTAGCTGATATATAAATCATATAGGCTTCATTGCCTCTCTATAGAATGCGTGACTGCACATGAGATGTTACATCCTGCCATTTCTTTACTTGTAACACTGGCATTTAGCTTGTTTTCATTGCACAACTGCTGTCTCGAGGGTAAGTCTATTTCTGGTTAAATTTATCTTCGTTTATTAATCCTTCATTTGATAGTGTTTGCTATCATGTTCCTCAGTTATCTAGAATTGTCTTTTAAAAAAGGTTTAATCTGAAAAAGCTTCTGATTTGTTTATTAAAAGCTTTGTGAAGTTATTTTTCTCGATATGTTGACTTGCGCATTTTAGAAAAGCTAGGTATTAATGAAGACACTAAAAGCTGACAGTTTTCAGAGCCTTAATATTAAGGCATGGAGTTTGTTATTGCCCTGGTTATATATTTTGCCATTGTTGTCATTTTTAAAGGATATTTCAGGCATGCAATAAAAAATCCTACATGGCCAGAAGTTAGAACATGTAACATACACATGATCAAAATATTAATTCAATGTTTACCTTGATTTCTGGGTGTTATAATAAACTAGAGGCCTGGTGCATGAAAATTCATGCACTGGAAGGGGGGTAGTCCCTCAGCCTGGTCTGCCCCTTCTCACAGTCCGGGAACCCTTAAGGGCAGGAGGCGACCCGGCAATTAGGGGAAGGTGATGTCTCCATCACACCTCTGCTGCTGCGACTGCTGGCCGTGCAAGCCTCAGCCGGCCCTGGTTACCTGAGCCTCAGGCGGCTCTGGGCAGCTGGGCAGCCGCCATCTGAGGCTTGCCTGTGCCTCGGGCTGGTTCTGGGTGGTTGGGAGCTGAGGGGACTGGAGAACTCCTGAGGCAGGTGTGTGGAGTGGCCAGGCCCGCCTGGGGGTGGGCCCAGCCTTGTCACACACCTGCTGCTCTGGAAGGGCTGAGGGGACTGGGCACCGCCATCCTGTGGCTGTGGGTGCTGCCATCTTTGAGGGCATGGCAGTCAATTAGCATATTCCCTCCTTATTGGCCGTGGGTGCCACCATCTTTGCGACAGTGTGAGGGTCAATTAGCATATTCCCCTCTTTATTAGATAGAATGCTAGAACATTTTTTAAGGTCAGGTTTAAAATGAGAAAAGAAAGTCCATTTTCAGTTTTCCCATTCTTACCATTATTACGGCTAGATTATAAGAATTAGAGATATCATACTACAAATAAACTTAAATTCCATTTTAATTATTCTCAAGGAACCAGACTTTTAAAAAAATAATGGAATTTCTTGATAATAAAAAGGTCCAGGAGTCTTTCTAGCCCTGAGACTCAGACAAGTGTGTTTTTCTTGCAATTATCTAGTCTAATGGTGAGGAAGTTGGGACCTGTGTGTTTTTGTGTTGTTATGTTTCTAATTACCATAGAAATATTACCCTCTTCTTTTCTTCCCCTATTTTATTCTTCTTTCTTTGGTAAATCCCCTTTTCCAACATCCATACCAGGGGAGAGAGAATCTTGTTTGTGAAAAAGAGCCTTATACTAGGGCCACTGTTAGTGGAGATATTAGTGCCCTTTACATTACCTAGTTTTAAACTTATGACACATTAAGAAAACGTAGAAAAATGTATCATGATATAACAAAAAACCACAAACCCACCATTTAGCTTGGCCAAAATTTAACATTTTCCATATTTAATCCAGATTTATTTTTAAGAAGCCATCTAGGACAGACATAATTAGAGTTTTCTCAGAACCTCTGTTTGTTTTCTCTCTCTTCTCTCCTTATCAGGAATAAAACAAATCTAAATGGGAGGGTTATGATTCTCATCATACTTTCATTCTTCTCCTGCAAGTTTTTGTGTCTGTAAATTACACATACCATAGTTTACATGTTTTAAAACTTTATACAAATGATGTACTATTGAACACGAGTCCTGCATTTGTGGTTGAAGGAGTGGAGGGGTGTGGGGGGGCCTCCTATTGTATAGGAGAGGCTACCCTGGTAGAGCCCATCTCAGGCAACTTGGCAATAGTAAACCCATTAAAGCATAGAGCCAATGGATAGGTCCTGGCAGCAGCTCCTGAACATTCACTAGGGAGGAAAGATCAAGGGAGCAATAGCTCTCCTTTGGCACTTGAACCGTGGAAATGAAGTCATGCTATTTCAGTCCTCAGTGACAAGGCCCTGAGTCATTTTTACAAGAGGTGTCTCCTTGTCAAGAGATTTTTAGCTAAGCTGGGAGAGAAGGCCAGAGAGTACTGTCATTCAGTATTAGTGCAGGAGAATATTTATCTTGCTGGTTATCAACTGAGTTTTTAAATTACTTCAATTACAGTTTTGTTTTTTAGTTACGGCATTGATTATAATGAAATTACTTTCAAACGATATGTATTTGACCCTCAAATGTGTTTCTGAAACTGCCATGATTTTATCTATATTTACATTATCTCATTTTTTTCCTGGTGCTTGAGCTTTCTTGCTAGACTGTATAACTCCTTAGAACAGGGTCCATGCATTAATGTTTCCTGTATCCATGCCATCCATCCATACTACATTGAGCTTGTGACTTTCATATGTTAGATTTACAATACTAATAAATGTTTCATAAGTTAGGGCAGTGGTTGGCAAACTCATTAGTCAACAGAGCCAAATATCAACAGTACAATGATTGAAATTTCTTTTTTTTTGATTTTTTAAAATTTTATTTACAATATAACTTATATTTAATAGTAGTACATATGTTTTCCTTCCCCCCCCTCAATATCCTCCCTCCAACCTCCCTTACCTCCCAGCACATTTCCCCACCTGCCCCCCTCCCCGCCACAGAGTCTTTCATTCATTGGTTATGCTCATATGCATGCATACAAGTCCTTCGGTTGATCTCCCCCAGCATCTGCCTCCCATCCACTCCAGCCTTCCCCCTGTAGCTTGACAGCCTGTTCGAGGCCACCCTGCCTCTATATCAATCACTTGCCCCTGTTTCTTTTCTTCAAAAATATCTTGCCTCTGCATACTGAAAACAAACGTATAAGAGAAAAAAAAAGTTTGAGTGTCAGTTTCAATGTCCAACTGTTCTGAGTCCCAGTTTCAATGTCAAATAGTTCTTCATGTGTACATGTCAGCAATGGTATCCAGATGGTGGACACATCGTGGCAATGCAAGATCCCTCCTCTGGTTTGGTCCTGGGCCGCCTGCAGCCACGCACAGCTGCCGACTGCTAGCATGGCAAGGTGTCGTCAGCGTCTGCCATCTCTGGACCGTCCTCGTGGCTGGAACAGACCCGTCAGTTCCTCACTGTTGCAGGAACCCACATGGTCTTGGAGTTGTTCTCTGAAATTTCTTTTGAGAGCGACATTTTTTAAACTTAAACTTCTTCTAATGCCATTTCTTAAAAATAGACTCGCCCAGGCTGTGGTATTTTGGAGAAGACCCAACTCAAGGGGCCAAAGAGCTGCACGTGGCTCGCGAGCTGCAGTTTGCCGACCTCGGAGTTAGGGGGACTATTACACTTTCTCAGGCAACATGGAAGACTGGGACATGTCCAAAGAATACTTGCTTGCCTGCTCTTTCGGAATTTTTGGAATGTGGGAATTAAATTGTGGAAAGTTGATATTTACCAAATATCTGTTTTAGTAATAATTCTTTGCAGATCCAAAGGAATAGAAATGCTTCCTACTACTGGATTGGTTAGTTTCTTTTAGCCTCCCTTGCTTGATGGTTAATATCTCCCTAACCTCTAAATGTTATCATGCACAAATCAGTTGTATTTTCTGAATTGGCACAGTGAACCATGTGTGTGAAGACTCTGGTATTTGGAGCCATTTGGGTTCAAATGCCAACACTGCTGATTTCTCACTGAGTGAGCATTGACAAGTTATTTGACTTACAGAGGACTCTCTTTTCTCATGCATGGGGTAGAACTATCTAGTTAAATGTGAGAACCTACCTACATCAAACCAAGTATGGATTAGACATGTATTCCTACTCCTTTCTGTTGTTAAGGTTGTCTATCTGGCCATTTGTAACTGAAAATTGGTCTAGAAGAAACAGAGGGGTTGCTCTGGACTCCATATGATACATTTCTTTCTCCATGTGACACATTTGCAAACACAGTGAGTTTTCTTTTGCTAGCCAGCTATGCAATCAAGCAGAAGCTGGAGGAGGGTCATGGGAAGTCCCCTGTTAGTTATGGCATTAATTATAATGGAATTTAATATTTGGATTTTAATTCTGTTTGAAGAGTATAGTCAGCAGTGGGGGCATCAGATACCTGGGGCCCTGATGAAGGTGAGCTTCTCACAGCAACATTTTAAAAAAAATTCTTATTTACTTATTAAATAGATTGGGGTGACATTGGTCAACACGAACATACAGGTTTCAGGTGTAGGTTTCTATGTTTCAAGATCTGTATATTGCACTGTGTGCCCACCACACAAAGTCAAATCTTCTCCTGTTACTTTATATTAGGAACCCCTTGTCCCCCAACCCCTTTCCCCTGGCAACCACCACACTGTTGTTTGTGTTCACCAGTTTCAGATTTATATCCCACATATGAGTTAAATCAAGGTTTTTAGCTTTTTTGACTGACTTATTTCACTTAGAACAATGTTCTCAAGATCCAACCATGTTGTTGGCACTATTTCTTCCTTTCTTATGGTTGAGTAGTGTTCCATTGTGTATATGTACTGCATCGTCTTGATCTAGTCTTCTATTGCTCTTGGTTGTTTTCATGTTTTAGCCATCGTGAACAATGCTGAATGAACATAAAAGGCACATATATTCTTGCAAATACATGATTTTGAGGGTTTTTTTTGGGTATACACCCAGGAGAGGGATTGCTGGGTCATATGGTAGCTCAATTATTAATTTTTTGAGGACTCGCCAGACTGCTTTTCATAATGGTTGTATCAGCAGTGAATGAAGGTTCCTTTTTTCCCCACAACCTCTCCAACACTTGTTATTGCTTGTCTTGTTGATAATGGCCACTCTAATGGGTGTAAGGTGGTAAATCAATGTAGTTTTAATTTGCATTTTCCTAATTGCCAGTAAGGTTGAACATCTTCTCATATATCTATCTTCTTGTGAGAAGTGTATTTTTAGGTCCACTTTTTTATTCGATTGTTTGTTTGGTATTGAGTTTATGAATCCTTTATATATTTTTGGAAATTAAACCTTTGTCAGAGCTACTGCTTGCAAATATCACCTCTCATCTGATTGGCTGCCTCTTTGTTGTTGTCAGTTTCTTTTGCTCTGCAGAAGTTTTAGTTTGATATGGTCTCACTCATTTATTTTTGCCTTTACTTCCCTTGCCTTTGGGGACAAGTTTATAAAATGTTCTCTATGAACAGGGTCCATAGTTTGCTACCTATATTTTTTTCTATGTAACTTATTGTTTCAAGTCTTATATTTAGGTCTTTGATCCATTTTGAGTTAATTTTAGTACCTGGGGACAAACTGTAATCCAGTTTCATTCTTTTGCATGTGGCTTTCCAGTTTTTCCAGCACCATTTAGTGAAGTGACTGTCTTTACTCCATAATGTGTTTCTGGCTCCTTTCTAGAAAATTATCTGTCCATATACATGTGGTTTTATAGCTGGCTTTTCTATTCTGTTCCATTGATCTGTATGTTTGTTTCTCTGCCAATACCATGCTGTTTTGATTATCGTAGCTCTGTGGTATAATTTGAAGTTTGGTAGCATGTTATCTCTAGCTTCTTTCTTTATTTGCAGGATTGATTTGGCTATTTGTCATCTTTTGTGGTCCATATAAATCTGATGATTTTTTGCTCTATTTCTTTAAAAAATGTCATTGGAAGTTTGATGGGAATTGCATTAAATTTATATATTGCTTTGGGTAATATGGCCATTTTAATTATGTTGATTCTTCTAATCCATGAACATGGGATATTTTTTCCATCTTTTTAAATAGTACTTTGTAATTTTCAGTGTATAGGTCTTTTACATTCTTTGTTAAGTTTATTTCTAGGTATTTTATTCTTTTGGTTGCAATTTCAAAAGGAATTGATTTTTAGATTTCCTTTTCTGAAGTTTTGTTGTTAGTATACAGAAGGCAATGGATTTTTGCACATTGATTTTGTAGTATGCTACTTGACTGTATCTGTTTATTGTTTCTACTAAGTTTTTTTTAGTGGAGTCTTTAGGGTTTCCTATATACAGAATCAGGTCATTGGCAAAAAGTGGCAGCAGAAACTTCTCAGGACCAAACTGGACAGCTCTAATTCAGCTGGAAATTTGGCCCTGACAGGTTCAGCTGAGCATGGTCATCTCATGGTCCTAGGAACCCATGTGTTCAGTGCTAGTACTTGCAGTTTGTGCACCTTGGCAGTGACCATGGGTTTGGAAATTCACATACATGTGACCAATGTGTCTTTTCTGGAAATCAAGTCCTGGATTTTCTTTTCTTTTTTAAAAATATATTTTATTGATTTTTTACAGAGAGGAAGGGAGAGGAATAGAGAGAAACATCGATGAGAGAGAAACATTGATCAGCTGCCTCCTGCACACCCCCCTACTGGGGATGTTCCTGGATCCAAGGTACATGCCTTTGATCAGAATTGAACCGGGACAATGCTCTTTCCACTGAGCCAAACTGGTTAGGGCCTGAATTTTCAAATGCAGGTGGTTTGAGAAAAAAAGTTGTGAAGGTTCACACGCAAGAGAGGTGACATTTTCTATTTTACTAGAGGGCCAGTGCATGAAATTCATGCACTGAGGAAGCTGTTTCTCAGCCCAGCCTGCACCTTCTCCAATCTGGAACTCCTCAGGGATTGGGCCTAAACTAGTAGTCAGACATCCTTTTTACAATCTGGGACTGCTGGCTCCTAACCACTAGCCTGATGGCTCCAACTGCCCTCCTCTGCTGGCCTGTTTGTCCCCAACTGCCCTCCTCTGTTGGCCATCTTGTGACAAAGTGGGGGTGGCCATCTTGTGATGACATAAGTGCAAGATGCCACCTAGGCTTTTATTAGTATAGATTCTTTCTTGGAGTGTGAATTTTTTTGTAATTTTAAAAAATTCCAGGTCTACTGATAGTCCATGTTGGTGCCCTTCATTAATTGTTGGGGGTTTCCTTCTTAATCCATCTCCGCTCAAGAACTCATAACATAAGCATTAGTGATATTTTACAAATGTCATTCCAAATATGCTATTATATAGTGTCAGCTAGTCACTTAAGGGGAGTTGACTGTTCCATTGTGCTCAGAATCACTCCAGGAGACAAGAATAAAATCCCAAATAAATTTTATAGAAAGTCCCCTTTCTAAGGTATCACTCTGAAACAGCAAGATGCCATGGTGAAAATGAGCCAGAAAAATCTGGATTTGAACTTTGGTCCAATTTCCTGTGTGACTCTATGGCAAATTACTTGGACTCTTTGGGCCTCAGTTTCCCCATCTATGTTCCCTCTTATCTGTGAGTAGTGAGTCCTATATGCAAAGCATTCATGGTAGTGCCTGGACTGTGGGCAATTCTTAGTGAAAATTAACTATAGGAAGGTCTGCCTCTTGAATATTCAGCTACATAGTCTTTTAGTTTTTTTCCCTCAAGTTGATTTTATATTTAATATATTTTTGGTAATATTTTTGTTGCTTTTTTTAGAGAGAGAGGAGGGGAGAGGGATAAAGAGATAGAAATATTAATGAGATAGAGAAAAATTGATTAGCTGTCTCCTACACATCCCTACGGGAATTGAGCCAGACCAAGAATTGAACCCGTGACCTCTTTCTTGGTTCACAGGTTGTTGCTCAACCACTGAGTAACACCAGCTGAACTACATTTAACTTTTTAATCCCTTAGTAGTTCATGTTGGTATATGATGTAAAGTGATGTTCTAACTTGGGATTTGTTTCGATGGGCCATATTTTTCAAAGTACCATTTGTTTAGCACATTCTTCATTCTTTCCCATTGATTTTTGTAAAATTATAGAGCTTTCTTTATCATTTATTGTGTTCTTCTTTCTGTTAATCTGCTTCAGGGATGCTTTATCTTTAGCTCTAACTTCTATCAACATAGATTAAGGAATCTTTTTTGTATTCTAGTTTATTTGTGGATAGAACAGATGACAAATTTTATTTTATGCTTTTTCTGCATTTATTGAAATAACCATATGGTGTTTTTTGTTGATGTTACTGAGTAGATTATATTGGTTGATTTTCAAATGTTAAATTGACATTGTATTCTTGTAATACATCTGACCTAATTATGATGTATTCTTCTTCTTACATATCAAGGGATTTGAATTTAAATATCTTGATTATGGCTTCTACATCTTTGCTCATGAAAGATATTGGCCTGTCATTTTCCTTTCTTGTAATGTCCTCTTCAGATTTTACTATTGAGGCTATGCTTACCTTATCACATGATTTGAGTAATGTTTGCCTCTTTTCTATTGTCTTATTATGTAGGTTTGGTATTATTTTTTCTTTTACAGTTGAGCAGATTTCACCAGGAACTGGAATTTTCTTTGTGGAAAGAAATTAAACAATAGGTTGAATTTCTTTAATATGTAATGAATCTTTCAGGTTTTCTTCTTCTGTCAGATCTTTTCTAATATATACTTTTAAAGTCAGGTTTTCTTAAAAAACACTGCTTTAGTAGGCATCCACAGATGTAATTTGTATTTTCATTAGAACTATGCTCAACACATTTTAAAATTTGTTTCAAGTATCTTTCCAGTTATCTTTCTTTTATTGATTTCTAGTTTAGCTGCCGTGTGGTCAGAGAATATACTCTTGTCATTGTAATCCTTTAAAATTAGAAATTTGTATTTCTTTCTTGATTGGTGCAGTATGTAGTCTATTTTTGGTAAACACCCCAATAAAATTAGAAAATAATGCATATCATTAAAGAGTGTGAAGTGTGTGTATATGTGTGTGTGTGTCTGTACACACACACATATGGTTAGGTAGGGTTAGGGAAACTTATTAAAATCTTTAAATATGATTACAGATTTTTCTATTTTTTATATAGCCTGAAGTTATATTAGCTAGGGTTGTTTTCTCTTCCTATTAAAATAAGCTTGTTAATATGAACTACTTTGTTTTTAGTAATGTTTCTTGCCTTAAAGTTTATTCAGATATTAATAAAAATGTACCATATTATGTTTAGTTACTGATTGCATGCTAGAGTTCTTCCTACCTAGCTTTATACAATTTAAAGCAGGTTATTTATGAATAAATATAAGTGGATTTTCTTTACTTTTACCTAGTATGACAATATTTATATTTAAAGAAGAGTATTCAGTGTATTTATATTTAATGTAGTTACTGACATATGTGCTTTTAAGGCAGTTTACTGTGTTTTCTATACCCATCTTTTTTTTTGTTCCATTATTTCCTTTCTTGTCTTTTGCATTAATCAAATATTTATTTGCATTTTTAAAATTAACTTTTTAGTAATATATACTTTCAGGTGGTTACCCTAGAGATTATAGTATTCATTATTAACTTTTTAAAGTCACCTCTAAATTTTATCACTTCTTGAACAATGTAAAGACTTTATAATGTTTTAATTTCATATATTCACCTTTGTACTTTTATGTTTCTATTGTCGTACCTTTTAGTTATACAAATGTTTTAAATTCCCCAAGAATTGGAATTAACATTTGTTTTCTTATTAAGGTATAATATACACATTTTACCACTTCATATTTAGTGTAAGAACTTTACAATAGTATATTCCTAATTCCTCCTCCCTATCCTTTGTCATCATCAGACATTTTACTTTTAACACGTATGCTAAATACCCAATATATTGCTATTATTTTTGCTTTAGACAGTTACCTTTTAGAAAATTTAAGAAAATGAATTTTCCTGGATGTAGGCCAAGGAAAGAGAAATGGCTCTAACCAACTACCTCAAAAGGAGAGCCCAGTAAAGGTGCTCTGAGCTGGAGAGAGACCTCATTTTCTTATTTGTGGCTCTAGATTTGTTTGTTTTTGCTAAGGGTATATGCAGATATGGGTATAAGAGTTTCTATATTCATAGAATATTTTGGTTGATCGCTGCTGATTTCTTATAGGCTGTTAAAATATTTCATATTCTTCTTTCACTGTTATTATGTTTTTTAAGATTGAGGCATGAATTTGCCAATCATTGTATTTTAATTTAGACTTACTTGTTTTATCCTTTCCTACTACTGAAAGCCTTGATACTCCATCTGAGCTTTTTATTTAGGGATATAACTATGCCATTGTTGGCATGGCTGGGCTTTGGAAGACAGAATTTGCTCAGCTGGATTGTGCCACCATACAATGCCCTGAATGGTAATTTGTTTGGCCTTTGCCTTCTGTTGGTTGTCTTGCAACTCTTTGGAAAGAGCCTCAAACACAGTGGGTTGTACACTTACTGGGTTCTATTGAATTTGGTACTGGTAATGGTGGTGAAGATGATGACTATAATTCATATCAGCTCTTGAAAGCTAATTGTGTATTAAACAGTTCTTGAGCGCTTTATATACAGTAAATAATGTAATCATCTCAACAATTCTATAGCGACTATTATTAACTCTATTTTACAAAAGAGGAAACTGAGACATATGTTTAAACCCAGAATAGGATTTGAACACAGGCAGTCTGGCTCTTAAACACAATGCTGTACTACCTCTGTAAATAATTAACCTATAACATTCTTCTGTTTGTTTAAACTTCTATGTAAATTAGAGAATATTGTACATGAATTCTCAGGTTAATATGATTCTCAAAAGTGCATTGAGAATTACTTGAACATACTGATTAAGGAGAATATGTTTTATGATTGAATGGGAAAAGTCATCAAAGCGTTAACATCTGGAATGCTAAAATCATATTATCATAACCACTGCTGAAGTATATATCTTTTCTTAAAAGTAAACTATACTAATATTTTGAATTGGGCTCAAAAGACAATTTAAAAAGGGAAATTGAAAGTTAATTTATAAATGCAAGCTTGGAAATACTAAGTTTATGGACAGAACATTGAAGTATGATTAAGAAAAAGAAGTAGGAGAAACTTAGTGGAATTTAGTAGATATGATAAAAAACACATATAGAACATTTTAGTACCCAATTCTGAGAGCTCCTTCTTTAAAGTGAATGTAGCTATGTGTGTTCTTCAGTGGAAAATTCAGTCGGGGGCCAGAGTTTCAAGCAGTGTGTGATGATCTAATTGACTTTCATTGGAGTGGTTCCCAGAGGGCCAGCCTGAACATCACAATTAGGAATGAAGTGGCCCTTTTAGAGCAAGTCTTGGGTGAGCAGGAGGTGAGGAGATATAAAGAGCATCCATCACTTTCTTCCCGTATCGGCAGCAGCCATACCTCACCCTGAGAACAGATGTCAGCCTTTTCTGCTGCACCTGTGTGAACAAATAGCGATGCCCAAGGTGGTTTTATCTTGATTGTGAAGATTCTCGATGAGTGTATGGAGATCATGTGGAGCTCTAAAAATGATATGTTACACTTCCTTTTGGGAATTCTCCCAGAATAGCACTGTTCTTTGAAATCCTCATTTAAATGAGCTTCATGATTTGTGGAAGGTGAGAATGCTCACACCTGCTTTGCAGATTGATAAACTGTGCCCTAAATTCCTAACAGGTGGATTGCTTGAAGTCGTGTAGTGAGTCAGCAGTGGGAACTCGATAGAATTTGTTGCTCTGTCCCTCACAGACTCTCTGGAGTAAGTCTCCCACTTCCCCCTTGCATTAGAGTAGTTGGAAAAAAAGTTCAGTAGTAGAAAGTGTTGTGGTTTTATCAGCTTGAGGGCGTTGCATTTCTCTGTGTGTATGTGTGTGTACACATTGGTGTGTTTCTGTGTTTGCCTATGTTTCCTGAAACATTTTTGCTACGTGGTATTTTCTTCCCACTTCCCAGATGGTAGTTCTGATTTTCTCTTTCTTTTTTGGGGGGAAGTGAGGGTGCTCACAAATCTGGAGGATTCATTCACCAGTTGACAGACTTTAACAACAGCTGATATGAGACCACCCTCTGCCACTGGTTCCCCCCACCCTCTTCCTCTACTGGGCATCAGCAGGTAATGCAGAGAAGCAATTCAACATTAGTTCTGGTAGGGAGGTTTGCTCAGTAGAAAATTTTGACAATTATTGAAAAGATTCAATTAAAACCAAATTTAAATGTCTCTTTTTGTTCAGATTAAAGCCATTTATTACCGATCTTTCTCTGACTTTTTGTTTATTTAGATCAGTTTCTATTATTAGAATGACACTTTTGTCCACTGGATTTTGTACTATTAGGAGAAATAAGTTAGTTTTGAAAGTGTTATGCACAGAACTTGCTTATAGGATACTGAAAATTCAATCAAAAAGTGATGAATCCCTTGTGTAGAAATCATTTTGAAGGATCTTCGAATGACAAATTGTACTGAGACTAGTGTGGCCTCAATTTACCTTCAATTGTTGGAATATAAGAGGCCCATCTAGGCCATCTCCACAGCAGTTCAACTTCTGTCTAGTTTTGTGCCAAAAATATTGCTGATTAGTCTCACTTTCTCTTTCATACAATTTCAGTTGAATTACTGTTTCACTTCCTTGCTAAGGGACAGAATGTAGCTTTGATCTATCTACACTATGGTTATGGAGGTTTCATTTGCTATTTGTTAATTGGATTCAAAGGTGGTTTTAACTTTTCTCTCGGCTAGTGAATAGAGTGTATTAAATTATCATTAACTGAAGTCAAGCATAGGTGAAATAAAGTGGATTTTCAGGACCTTTTATATTTATAAAATGAAAACTGCAAAGAAAGAAAATTAAGGCCACAATTTATCTGTTGCATTTAGCTATTAATAAGAAGCAGAGATACCATATCATTTGATTTGAAGCAAAAACATGTCTTGGAACCAGACTGTGCTTAAAGCCTCGGTGACTTTAGGCATGTTAACTTACTTCCTCTGTGCCTTAGTTTTCTTATCTATAAAATGGGGAGAAATAATATTTCCTGTTTCATAGCATTGTTGTGATGATTACATAAGATGCTGTAAAACACACAAGCTATCTAGAATAGATTTTCTTGAACTATTAAGATAAACTTAGGTCAATATTGTAAAAGTTCACTTTAAAGTCCCTTTGAAAATACACTGTCTTAAAAGATAAAAGGTCACAATGCACAAATAAATACAGGCAAGCCTGTCTATATTAAACACAAGCATGTCCTCAAAACTGACTCTTGTTCGGTTCAGTTCAGAGAAAGAGACTTGCCAATCTGGGTTTCGAGTGAGCTAAACTGCATTAATTTGCAGGTCTGTTCACATTTAGCACAAACACTATAGTTAGAAAAACACTGTGGAACTGTTCAGAAATGGAGATGATGTTCACAGTATATTTTAGAGGTGGAAAAAATAGTTCAACCTCATTTGAAAGGCAAATAGTCACTAATCCACATGCTCAGGTAGTCTAACTTTTGGGTATCTTTTCACTCCTACTAATCATGAAAACAAGGAAGACAAATGTGAACCTGGAAGTGAGGTCAATGATCGTGTTTTGGGGTAAAAGTAATTCAGAAGCCAGAAGAGCCCCCTCATGTTACAGTCCAGGAAACTGAGACAGGGACATTCTGGTGATCTTGCTCTAAACGACATTAATGGGCGGTGACAGGGGACATGCATCATGACTCATGAAATGACTCAGTGTCCAACTCACCTTCCTGGGAAAATTGGAAAATCTTGATAAAGTGATGACTTCTAATTAAGTGTTCTTGACACCAAGGAGCCAGGCCTCTTACAGAAGGTGAGAGTGGGTGTTGTCTGTGTGTGTCAGAGCTTGGCCCAAAGAGGAAGGCTTCATCTGGTACTAAAAGACAGTTGAAATATAAGGAAGGGCCTATACAGGAAAGATAAGACTTCATTTGACCTCTAAAAGCAAGAGGCTGCAGATAACAAAACCTAAGCAAGGCAGCAGCACAATTTTCAAACTATAAAAATGGAAGGGAATTTAATGGAGTGAAGAATACTGGGCCAATTACCTTGCCAATGGCTCAGAGAGGTTAGGAGAGAATATACTGGCTTAGGTGAATAAAACGGGAGTGATGACATAGATGACCTAAGTTGCAGGAAAGGTAAGCATGGAAAGTAGAAGGAAAGTCAGTTACAAAAGAAAAATGGTAGAAGCCTAAAAAATGAATAAAGTAAATGTTGGCATTATTGCTAGTAACTGATCATCTTACTAAAATTTAAAGTTTTATGAAAATGTAGGATGCTATAAAGATAATTTTTGTCATTTCCTTCCCCATGGAAAAAATCATTGAATTTTTCTGGGTTTTAATTCCTTTCTCTATGAGATCAGAATTAAAGTTACATACCATTCTGAAGGTCTGTTATTCTCTGACATCTACAAGAATCAGGAATCACTTACTTAAGAATTCCTCCAAATAGTGACAATTTAAAATCTATTATTTTGGGAGAAGCCAAGATGGCAGAATAGGTAAACACACTAAACTGCTGCCTCCACAACAATCTCAAAACTGCAACTAAAAGACAGAATGTCTATGACCCAGAACCCCGGGAAAGCTGGCTGAGTGGAAGCTCTCCAACTAGAAGGAAGGAGAAAAGAGCATTGAGACGTGCACAAGTGCTGAAAAGCTGAGTTAGGAGGTGCATGGACTGGGCTGGTGGCAGGCGACTGGAGGTGCTGCTTTTTTTAACCCAAAGAGAAACAAGCTCCTGATTGCTCTGAACTCCAGTTTCTGGGGAGGCACTGGCAATCCAGACTCCTACTGGGAGAAGCTGGATTGTCTGCCATTGGGTCAGAAAGTGAGGGTGGCTCCCTTGCAGAGGTGTGCGCAGCAATCATTGTTCACTGCACTGGGGCGCAGGAAGCAGGGACTTGGAAACACAGAGATGCAGGGAGAGTGGACTGGCAGCCATCACTTTTTGCCAGCCCTAGCCTAGGGATTCCCTGAGACCCCTGCCTCTCACAATCTGCAAACCCGCCTGAGCTGTGCGTAGTAGCATTTGCATATAAATGGCCTGCCTTATGGCAGATTAATCTAACAAACTGCAGCTATGGTCAGACAGCTCCAAAACTTCCAAATTCCAGCAAAGTGGAGAAAACTGTAGTTCTCACTGTAGCTTTTGCTGGGTCACCTCAGACAGTAGCTGACCTGCACCCCATTGGAGATCCAGAAGCTAGTGTATTTAGAGGTCAATGTGAGATGACACCAGAATTCAACTACTCACATTTACAAGTGACACATTCAAAAGACAGACTCAGTGAGCACCAAAGCCCCACTGAAGCAAGTCCTGCCCCATAGGCATGCCTCCAGTACAGCAGTTCTTCCATTCCATCAACACAAGGAAGCAGCAAAATGTGGAGACAAAGAAACATGTCACGAATGAAAGAAATGGAGGAAAGCAGACTACTGGACATAGAGTTCAGGACCATATTTATAAGGTTACTCAAGAATCTTTTAAAAACTGCTGAGAAACTTGGTGAGATTTCTGAGGACCTTAGTGAGACCTTCAAGGACCTTAATGAGAATGCCAAGAAAATGGAAAAGGACTAGTTAGAAATTAAGCATACACTGGCTGAAATAAAGAATATACAGAAATTCAATGGTAGATCAAAGGACCTCAAGAATCAAACCAAAAATCTGAAATATGAAAAGACAAAAAACACCCAACCAGAAAAACAAACAAACAAAAAAGAATCCAAAATATGAAGATAGTGTAAGGAGCCTCTTGGACAACTTTAAGTGTACCAACATCTGAATTATTGGGGTGTCAGAAGAAGAGAGAGAGCAAAATATTGAAAACCTATTAGAAGAAATAATTACAGAAAACTTTCCCTACCTGGTGAAATAAATAGACTTATAAGTCTAGAAAGTGCAGAGAACCCCAAACAAGAGGAATCCAAAGAGGACCACACCAAGACACATCACAATTAAAATGCCAAAGGCAAAATACAAAGAGAATCTTGAAAGCAGCAAGAGAAAAACAGTTGTTTACCTACAAGGGAGTACCCATATGACTGTCAGCTGATTTCTCAACAGAAACTATGCAGGCCAGATGGGAGTAGCAAGAAATATTCAAAGTGATGAATAGCAAGAACCTACAACCAAGAGTACTCTACCCAGCAAGGCTATCATTCAGAATTGGAGATCAGATAAAGAGCTTCACGAACAAAAAAAAACTAAAGGAGTTCATCACCACCAAACCAGAATTATATAAAATACTGAAGGGTATTTTTTAAGAAAAGAAGAAAGAAAAAAAAGGTAAAGATAAAAACTATGAACAACAAATACATATCTACCAACAAGTGAATCTAAAAATCAAGTGAAAGAAAAATCTGATGAACAGAATGGACTGATGTATATAATAGAATCAGGGACATAGAAAGGGAGTGGACTGACAATTCTCAGGGGGAAGAGGGTATGAGGGATGGGGGAAGGGATAGGAAAAAATCTTACACCTATAGATGAAGATAGTGGTGAGGGTAAGGGCATGGGGTGGGGTAGGGGGTTGGGTGGAAGGAAGCAATGGGGGGGAAAAAGAGGAACACCTGTAATAATCTGAACAATAAAGATTTATTTAAAAAATCTATTATTTTGTAATGTCCATTAACTTAGAATGCTTTTGTTTACCCAACACATAACATATTATTATTTCAGTTTATAAATATATTATTTCTTTGAGTTTATAAACATCAATTCACATAGAGTACTGAAACTGAATAATGATAATAATCTTTAAGTTTTAAATACCCAATTAGTTTGCAAGCAAAATTCTTATTCAGTTTTGAAAATCTGATTAAACATAATATTGATAGATTTGGGAGCTTCTAAGTAAAAAAATCTCATTAAGGTAAATGTAACAAAATTTAAAACAACTAATTTGAGAAACTAATTTGGTTGGTGTGTTTTTTGTTTTGTTTTGTTTTTTGTTTTTAGGCACTCAAGTCTATTAGGTAAATAGACTTTTTAAAAAGTCACTTACCTGATGAGTATCATTGCAGTGATTGAAAGATATTCTTATTCCTAATTATTTCAGTAAACCCATCTGATTTGGTTTGTTTTGAATTCTGTACTTTTAGAAATATACCAATTATTTAATGTATGTCTAACACTAGATCATAAATTACAGCATCAGTACTCTTTTAAGATATTTCATGAAATTAAAAGTATCTCTGATATTAAGTTAGAATAATAAACTCAAAGAAAATATATTTCTCTAAATATTTAAGAAAATATTACGTCTCAAAAATATAGAAGGCTAAATACTTAATTTGATTTTAAAATATAAAGCAAAGTACATCTCCAAAACCATAGGACAATAGAAAAGTAGACTCCATAGATGTTTTATAAAATCAAAGATAAACATGTATCTTCAGATTTTGTTACTAATGAAGTAAGCTGAAATTTTCCTTCCAGAAGGTCCAAAGTGGAAATAAAATGTTGACAATAATACAAATAAATGTGCTAGGTACACACTTCAATCATTAGACCAGGGCTTTCCCTCCTTTCACACCTCAATGCATAAAGAATAGAAACTGGCATTGCATACCTCGCTCTTTTATTTTCAAAGAAAGAACACATTCTCTGGAAGAAATTTAGCAATCGTGAATCAATGAACATTTGAGAATAAGTTCATGAGCCATTATGAGGAGAGAGTATAAGGAAACACGAGCAAGCTGGAGAGGAAAATGAGCAGGTTAGTTATTAACTTGTAGGAAAATTAAAGATGTAGAAATATGCTATAATTTATAAATATGTAACTAATATCCAATTAAAAGATAAAACTTCTTTATAGCATATACAAAAATTAACTCAAAATGAGCCACAGACATAACCAGAAAAGCTAAAACTCTAGGAACAAACCTGGGAGTAAATCTTTATGTCTTTGGTTTGGTCAAAGCCTTATTAGATGAGACACTAAAAGTGAAAGTGACAAAAGCAAAACAAAACATCTAGATAAATTGGATTTCATAAAAAATTAAAATCTTTTGTGCTACAAATGATACCATCAACAAAATGAAAACAATGGGAGATAGTACTTGTAAATAATATATCTCACAAGGGACTTACATGTATAATATATAAAGAACTCTTACAACTTAATAAAAGGCAGTAATCAAATTAGAAAATTGACAAAAGACTTGAATAGACATTATTCAAAAGAAGATGTACAACTGGCCAATAAGTACATGAAAAGATGTCCAGAATTGTTAGTCATTAGGGAAATGCAAATTAAAACTTCAGTAAGATAGCACCACACGCTCATTAGGATGCCTATAATGAAAAAGATAAAAACAAGTGTTGATGAGAATATGGAGAAATTGGAATCTTCATACACTGATGGTTGGACTATAAAATAGTACAGGCTCTGATAACATGGAGTTATTATATAATCCAACAATTCCACTGATAAGTACGTATCTATGAGAAATGAAAACATATATCTACACAAAAACTTGTACATGAATGTTCAAAACAGCTAACATTTAGCTATTCAGAATAACTAAAAATTGAAACAACTCAAATGTCCTTTGACTGATGGGTTGATAACCAAAATGTGGTATATCCCTACAATGGAATATATTCAGCCATAAAAAGGAACGAAGTACTGATTCATAATACCATGTGGATGAACCTTGAAAACATTATGCTAAGTGAAAGAAGCCAGTCACAAAAGACCACATATTGTAGGACTTCTTTTATATGAAATGTCAAGAATAGGCCAGTTCATAAAAATAGAAAGTAGGTGAATGACTAGCTAGGGCTGAGGGGAATGAGGTGATTGAGGGGAGAGGATGATGGGTAAGAGATGCAAAATTTATTTTTGGGATGATGAAAATAGTCTAAAATGGTGGTTATGGCTGCATAGCTCTGTAAACCACTGAACTGTACACTTGAAAATAGTGAATTGTATGGCATGTGAATTATATCTCAATGAAGCTGTTTAAGAAAGCCCAGATCTCCTCAATCCAACCCTTCACTCGACAAATGTAAACTGTCACATGCAGTCATTTTCTAGAAAATGATAAAAGTTTTACTGTGAAGGATGGACTGAACATACTTGCAGGCCATAGGCTTCTTATTTTGTCTTGTGGCTTTATCAACTATGACAGACACAATGTTCCAGAACTCCGAATAAAGTAGGTCCAAGGACACATAGCCAGTCGTTGAGCGTCTTATTTTTTACAAGTATGAATCATTTGTATTTGTGCTATATACTGCTTTGAGTTTTTACCTTGTCCTAATTATTTGTTTAGATGATTCTGTTCACCTCTTTTTCATATTATAACAGCTCTTAATAATATTGAATTCATTTAATTAAAAGGAAAATAACATGAAGATAGAGTAAAGATAGAACACTGAGAGAACAATATGAGGAAAAATATTTGTAATTGTATTAAAGAGAAAGGTATATATCCACTTACAGATTTAGCAAAAAAAAAAAATTCAATAGGTTAATAGAAGATAAATTGGATAAATAATGGTTCACTGTTGTACACCCAGACCTGCTTACCAATGGTGTGTTCCAAGGGCTGCTTGATAATTTATTTGGAACCTGTAAGGCATTTTCGTATGAGTTGGGGCTGAAGTCCAGACCACAAAAGTTCATTTAATTTGTGTATATCTGAAATACAAGATGAAGAGTCATATAAATGCTAATAAAATATGTAATTGATTAATTCAATACATCTGTGCTAAGCACCTTCTCTGTGCCTGATTATGGTGAGAGGTGCTTTTGAATTTCCATCTCCTTTCACTACAGTAAGCTAGGACCAATTATTAATTACCGCTTTCATTCAATAAGTATGCACTGACCAGCTGCTGGGGGCCTGACACTAGGCTGGCATGGCTGTGAGGATGCAGAGAGAGGGACTCTGCTCCTACTTTTAAGGAGCTATCACTCTAGAGATAGGCATGTGCAAGAAGAGTTTTAAATTATTCTGGTAAGTGCTCCCATAGGAGGAAAGCACAGATGGCAGGGGTCACAAGAATGAGGGAAAGAAGCCTAGATCCTGAACAAGAGGAGACTAGATCCTGAACAAGGTAAATCCAAAGCATTCTGAAGAATGAGGTTAAAATTGGGGATGTGAGCTGTGGAGGAGCAGAGGTCATTCTGGGTACAGACACTTGAGGATGTGAACAGAGGAAAAAGGTTACAGAACATAGGTTGGGAATAGAGGGAACAGGATGGGTGGGCGGAGGTTGTGGAGAAAGCCTGACTAGAGGCACATGTAGAGCTCAGGGGAGAGGTGGAAGAGATGCTCTGCTTGTCATCATATGGATGTAGTACTTGAAACTGTGGTTTGAGATGTGCAGCATGAGAACTGAACTGCCTGCTCAGAGTAGAGCACTAAGGAACATGGTCTCGAGAGATGAGCATGGAGGGCCTAGGGAAAACAGGAAGCTACATTGCCCTGGAGACCAGAGAAGACACATTGTGAGTGCCTTCACATCTTGTGAGGGGATAGGCAAGAAGGGCTGAAAAGCAAGTATCCTTTATGGGCAGCAACAAGGGACAAGTCATTGCATTTCTTAGACATCTTGGTGTCTGAGCTACACCATGGGCATGAGCTCTTTTGTTAAATTGAATTTTCTTGAGACGACATTTATTCTATCTAATAAAAGAGTAATATGTAAATTGACCACACCTCTGCTACATCCACCAGCCACGCCTACCAGCCAATCAGGAGTGGATATACAAATAAACCCAACCAAGATGGCTGCCATCGCTGAAAGTAGGTGGGAGGCTTGGGTTTCCCCAGCAATGGAGGAAGCCAAGCTTTCCACCTGCCCTTGCTGGCCTAGGCCTCCACTCAATGCTACAAAGTTTCAATTATAGAAGATACATAAATCCCAACAGAAATGATGGTTTTAGTGCTGCCACAAAGGTGGGAGAGGCTCCTGCCACCACTGATGCACTCTCCAGCCGTGTGCCTGACTTCTGGCTGACCACCAGGGAGCATCTCCTGTGTTTTTGTCTGCCTTCTAGTGGTCAATGTGCATGATAGCGACTGGTCATTCTGCTGTTCGGTCAATTTGCATATTAACCTTTTATTATATAGGAATAGAGGCCTGGTGCACGAAATTCATGCATGGGGGGCAGGAGGGGTGTCCCTCAGCCCAGCCTACACCATCTCCAATCTGGGACCCCTCGAGGGATGTGCAACTGCCCGGTTCGGCCAAATCCTGATAGGATCGGGCCTAAATGGACAGTCGGACATGCTTCTCACATCCAGGACTGCTGGCTCCAAATTGCTCACCTGCTTGCCTCCCTGCTTGCCCCTAACTGCTTCTGCCTGCCAGGCTGATCACCCCCTAACAACTATCCTGCCAGCCTAATTGATTCTAACTGCCCCCCTGCCAGCCTGTTTGCCTCCAACTTCCCTCTTCTGCCGGCCTGGTCACCCCTAACTGCCTTCCCCTGCAGGCTTGATCACTCTCAACTGCCCTCCCTTGGAGGCTCAGTCCCTTCCAACTCCCCTCCCTTGCTGATGAGGGGATGATGGCCATCTTGTGGTGGCCATCTTGTGTGCACATGGGGACAGAATATTTGACCACATGGGGGCAGCCCTCTTGTGTGTTGGAGTGATGGTCAATCTGCATATTACTCTTTTATTAGATAGGATAGAGACCTGGTGAATGGGTGGGGGCAAGCTGGTTTGCCCTGAAGAGTATCCTGGATTAGGGTGGGGCAGCCTGGGTGAGGAAACTATGGTGGTTTGCAGGCTGGCCACGCCCCACAGTGACCCAAGCAGAGACCCCGGGATCTGGGATTAATTTATGTTCTACAATTGAAACTGGGATGTCCAATTGCCTGTTTAGGCCCGATCCTGGTAGGATTGAGCCTAAACAGGCTGGCTCCAAACTGCTCACCTGCCTCCCTGATTACCCCTAACTGCTTCTGCCTGCCAGCCTGATCATCCCCTAACCACTATTCTGCCAGCCTAATTGATGTCTAACTGCTCCCCTGCCAGCCTGTTTGCCCCCAACTTCCTTCCTCTGCTGGCCTGATCACCCTTAACTGTCCTTCCCTGCAGACTTGATTGCCCCCAACAGCCCTCCCTTGCAGGCCTGGTCCCTCCCAACTGCCCTCCCCTGCTGGCCTGATGGCCTACAACTTCCTTCCCTTGCAGGTCTGAAACCTCCCACTGCCCTCCCCTGCTGGCCATCTTGTGGTGGCCATCTTGTGTCCACATGAGGGGCAGGATCTATGATCACATGGGGGCAGCCCTCTTGTGTGTTGGAGTTTCATAATAATATTCCAGCTGTAGAAAATGAGAAAATTGGATCTGGGAAGAAAAAGTGGGGAGAGAATTCCATTCATTTACTTCATCCTTTGTCACCCATTCTCTTCTCTAAATTCATTGTCACAGCATCAGACACTTGCCAGTCCCTCAAATCCTTAAGAGTTTCACAAACTTCTGACTGGGGATCCTCTGCTCAGAGGCTGGTATTGATGGATGGCTGTAGGGACACATTGTGAGACACAGAGCTCCCAGATCCCACACAATACAACAGGAACTGTGAAAACAACCCATGGAATGAGCAGAGTACCAGCTGCTCTATGCTACTTCCCAGTGATTAAGCTGTGGTTTCCTGGACAGCGACAGGATGACTTCCTCCCCTCCCCAAGAACAGGCAGGCAGGTACTTTCAGTAATCCCAGAGGAATACCTCATTGTTCACCAAAGAGCCTTTCTCCAGTGAAGACTGTAACAAAGATGCAAACTGCTTTGCCTTTTTTCTTTCTTTAATTCGGAGCCAATGTGCCTCTTCTAGAAGCGAAGCGCAGGAGCCCATGGACAGATTTCTCACATGCCCATCCCCTCTGGGACATGCAATGTGACGTGTTTCCCACAGGCAGTAAACTTGTCACGGAAATCCACTTTTCAAGGCACCTGGGCACAAGAAGATTCCAGTGCATTACCCTGGAAAGAAGACCATGCCCCTCATGCAATTTCTCCCAGACTGCTGGCCTAAATTGGAGCTGTTTCCTTCCCGGGTTGTCAAAACGGGATTTCCTTCCTGCCTCCTGCTGGGGATGGGGCTGGGGCTGCGATGGGGACCCTGCACCCTCGCCGGCCTTGCATGTGCCATGGCCCTGCCCCCTGATGGCCTTGTGCATGCTCGGCCCTGCCCCTCACACCACTTGGCCCACCACCTGCTCCGGATTAGCTGGTAGCATAGCGAGTTACGGTCAAATTTGCATATTACTCTTTTATTAGATAGGATGACAGCTCTGATAAGTTAAGTAACAAGTAACAAGTAGCAAATATCACACAGCTAACAAATGGCAGAACCAGAACTAAAATGAGTCTTGTGAGTCTACATCCTTTGCTCTTCACTTCTGTTCTTCTTTAGTAAAAGAAAATATTTCTGGTCATAAATAGATTCAGTTTAATTCTGCCAATGCTTTAGTATGCTGACAGTGTCATGGGCACCTGTACTTTATCTTGGGGCTGTAAAAGCCCAAGGTGGACTTTGGTTCTGGAGACTCATGGTATTTCAGGAACAAGGCATGGATGGCATGGTCAATGTGAATGGAATGTTGTAGAATCAGAAAACAGTCATGATATTTGGGACCACAGTATTCTTACAAAATCATAACTTTATTTTAAAGAGAGAGGACCCTAATAGATCAGCTTATCCATATTAGATGTACTTTGTCTGTGTTTGGGTTCAGTGGAACAGCATTAACTGTCTGGGAGAAATTAAGGACATATAATCCAATTGGGGAAATAAGATGTAAGTGAATAAAATGTTAATGAAAATTTAAATATAGTTAAGAGAGGAGACTTATCACAAGGCAGTACATATGTATTTTCTTTTTTATCTTTATTGTTCAGTTTATTAATTACATTATTCCCCCCTTTTTATCCCCCTATAGCTCCCCTCCACCCTGTACCCATCCCACCCTCCACCCTCACCTCCCTATCCCCACTGTCCTCTCCCGTTGTTGCAAGACTTTTGTCCAGTCTCTTGCTGCACTTCCCACACCCCTTTTCTCCCCAAGAATTGTCAGTCTATTCCCTCTCTATGTCCATGATTCTGTTATATTCACCAGTTTATCCTGTTCATCAGCCTATCAATTCACTTGATTTTTATGTTCATTTGTTGATAGATGTGTATTTGTTGTTCATAATTTATATTTTTACCTTTTTCTTCTTCCTCTTCTTAAAGAATATCTTTCAGCATTTCATATAATATTGGTTTGGTGGTGATAAACTCCTTTAGCTTTTTCTTACCTGCGAAGCACTTTATCTGATCTTCAATTCTAAATGATAGCTTTGCTGGATAGAGTAATCTTGGTTGTAGATTCTTGCTATTCATCACTTTGAATATTTCTTGCCACTCTAGTCTGGCCTACATCGTTTCTGTTGAGAAATCCGCTGACAATCATATGGGTGCTCCCTTATAGGTAACTAACTTTTTTTCTTGCTGCTTTTAATATTCTCTCTTTGTCTTTTGCTCTTGGAATTTTAATTATGATGTGTTTTGGTGTGGTCCTCTTTAGAGTCCTATATTTTGGGGTTCTGTGCACTTCTTGGGCTTTTAAGTCAATTTTTTTCACCAGGTGGGGGAAGTTTTCAGTCACTATTTCTTCAAGTAGGTTTTCATTGCCTTGCTCTCTCTCGTTTTCTGGCACCCCAATAATTCAGATGTTGGCATGCTTGTGGTTGTCCCAGAGGCCCCTTACACTATCTTCAATTATCTGGATTCTTTTTGTTTCTTGCTTTTCCAGCCGAGTGGATTTTGCTTCTTTGTATTTCGAATCTTTGACTTGGTTCTTGCAGCCCTCTGGACTGCTTTTAGGACTTCGTGTAATATTTTTTATTTCAGTCAGTGCATGCTTAATTTCTAGTTGGTCCTTTTTAATATCCTCATAGGTCTTGTTCATTTCCTTGTAGGTCTTATTCATTTCCTCATAGGTCTTGTTCATTTCCTTCTAGTTCTCATTAAGTTCATTGGCCTTTTCTAGGAGCCTCTTGAAAAACCTTATTACTGTGGTTTTGAACTCTATGTCTAGTCGTCTTTTTTCCTTCATTTCTTTTACACCTGATTTCTTTCCATTTCTCTGCATTGTGTCTGCTTTCCTGAGTTGGTCCATTAGCTTTATGTGGTAGATGTCCTCTAAGGGACAGTGGCTCAGCCTCCCCAGTTACCTGAGGTGGATACTCTTACTGCAATCCTTTATGGGTTGTACAGTATTGTTGAAGTTAAGCCCAGCTTATTGTTATTAGCACTAGGAGGGTTTGACCTCCAGGCCAATTGGCTATGAAGGTAAGCTGTGTTCAGGTTGGATGGGTGGAGTCTCCGGGCTGAGCAGGCAGCGTCAGCTCCACCCTATGCAGCGCGTGGGTCTCTGTGCTGGGTGGTAACGGCTGAATGCACCTCTGAGAGAAAGCCGCCGCTGGTCTCCACCCGTTGCCAGACAACTCTGCCTCTCCCCAAATGAGTCTGCACACCCAAAGTCTTGCTCAGGGTTGTAAAGCAAAGCAGTTCTTTACTGCTTGCGCACTCACAACTCCAAACCTCTCTGTGCACATATCTTCAAGGCTGTGTTCTACTGCTCCTCTGAGTCAGTGTCCTATCTTTACTTTTATTTGTGGAATTTTCACTAAGCCAGCTTTCTGGTGATTCTGGATGATGTTTGTTTTGTTGTTAAGTTGTAGTTTTGGAATTGTGGAGGGCAACAAAATAGGTGTTTACATATGCCGCCATCTTCTAAAGTCTATATCTGGTATCTTTTTTCTTATGTTTGAAGGGCTTTTTTTGTTTTTATTTTAACATTTATTGTTTTTTTTCCGGTGATGAATTCTTTCTAAAGCGTCTTTATTTTACTTTTGTTTTTGAAAGATATTTTCTCTGGGTATAGAAATCTGTCAGCGTTTTTTTTTTTTTCCTTTTTTCTTTGAGCACTTAAAAATACTCTTGTCTGTGAGTATCACAACAAGAAACCCACTGTCATCCTTATGCATGTTTCTTTGTTCATAAAGCCCTTTTCCTCTACTTAAAAAATAGTCTATTTTTACAATTTCAGAAAAATTGTGCAGAAATTGCTGAGAACTCTCAAATACTCTCCTCCTATCCTGTTTCTCCTATTATTAATATTTCAGTCTGGTGGGGCACATTTGTTATAATTGATGAAGCAATTGTATTACTAACTATAGTCTATAGTGTATGGTAGTGTTCACTCTATTGTTTTGTTCTATCTCTAACTCACTTTCAGCAACTGAATTATGGTGTGCCTTGGTGTAGTTTTCATCATATTTCTTGTACTGAGGGTATGTTGAGCTTCTTGAATTTATGGGTTTATCATTTTCATCAAATATAGGAAAATTTGGCCATGATTTCGTCATTTATTTCTCTGCCCCTCTCACTACTACATGTATTTTATGCTGCCCAAAGATCTCACTGCTGCTCTGCTCATGTTTTGACAGTGATTATATTTCTCTGTGCTTCATTTTGGATAGCTTATTAGTCTTTTCTTTGGCATTGCTCACTCTACAATCAATCTCAATCAGTGGATTTTTCATCTTAGTGTGCATTTTATTTCTGAGTTCCATTTGAATCTTCCATATCTATACTTATTATGTTCAGTCTTCTAGCTTAGTGAATATATGAAATACAGTGATAGTTACTGTTTTAATGTCGTTGTCTATAAATTCTATTATCTTATGGTGTAATTTCTTACTCCATTTCAATTGACTGACTGATTTCCCCCCTCATTATCAGTGATATTTTCATACTTTTCTGTATGCCTGGAAAATTTTTACTTACTGTCAAACACTGTCAGTTTTACCTTGTTGCATGCTGGATGTATAAATATTTTTGACCTTTGTCCTGGGGTGTGGTTAAGTTACCTGGAAACAGTTTAATTATTTTTAGGTCTTGGTTTTAAGTTTTGTTAGGTAGGGCCAAAACACTGTTTTATTTAGTGATAATTGCTCTTCTTCACTGAGGCAAAACCCTCCTGAGTAGTTAACTGATACCCTATTACTTAAGAGATTTCTTATTTTAGTTGAACCAGGCAGTAAACTGCAGATGTTGTTACCTTCAGTCTTTTCCAGTGGTTCTCTCCATGGCTTCAGGTAGTTTCCTCACACAGCAGTATTCAGCAGAGTGCTCAAGTACAGCAGATCTCTGAAGTTCTCTCTGTAGCTTTCCTTTATAATACTGCTTTGGTGTGCTCCTCCCCGGCCTCCTAATTCCATCTCCTCAACTCAGGGAGACCACCAGCTTTGCCTGGGTTTCCCTTCCTTGCTTGGTGGTCTCAAATTTTTTCTCCAGGCAGTCAGTTTGAGCTATCAGAGGGACTTACTTGCTCATTTTTTGTCTCTCATTTTGTTGTATAATGTTCAAAATTTTGAGAACAATTATTTATGTCCAGGTTTTTGTTATTTCATATGTGAGGGTAAATTTGATACTAATTATTCCATCTTGATCAGAGGCAAATGTCTCCTTGATAAACTCTTAATAACTTAAAGGTTGATCTTGGCTTTTCTTGAACTTTTTAAAACATGGAAAGTTAGATCTCTTGGAATTTCATTTTTGTTTTCCAATCCACATTCTTCATTTATTTTTCTTATTTTATAGCACTTGTAAGATCTCCAGTACAAAATCATAAGAAGTGATGAAAGTCTTCCTATCTTTCATTTTTTCTAAAGAATGCTAAAGTTTACTTTTTATATACAATACTATATTAGTTATATTAGTTTCAGGTGTACAATAAAGTGGTTCAGCATTTTTATACTTATAAAATGATTACTCCACTAATTCTAATAATTACCTGTAATGGTGCAAACTTATCACAATATTATTGTCTATATTCCCCTATAACATCTATGCTTAAAAATGTTTACTTTTGAGTATGATATATGGTAGATTTTCTGTTTCACATGGAGAAAGTTTTTTTTCTATTTCTAGTTTCTAAGAGTTTTTATTGTGAATGGATGTTGAAATTTAATGATTTTCCAAATCTATTGAGATGACTATGTTTTTCATCTTTAATCTATGAATGTGGTTAATCACATTTAACTGTTCTGATACTTAAACTTCTGTACTTCTTTGCTATAAATTCTTATTCTTGATGTATTTGTCTTTAAATAAATGTAAGTTTTGTGTGCTGCTGTCTATTTTAGGATATTTTCAACTAGGATAATAAAAGATTGATATGTTATGTACATTACCTTACTTGAGTTTATGTTATTCTTATTAAAAGGATACAAGAAGTTGTTCTTCTAGAATAGCTTGTATATAAGAACAGTTGGAAAGAATCATATAAAACCATCTTGATGTGATATGTAAGTTTTATATTTTTTCTATATTCTATTTTTTAGTGGCTTTTAGGATATATGTTTCCTGTTAAAATTATTTAAACTTGTTTTTTTTCTCTTGTGGCTTTTAAATGTTCACTGTATTTGTAAATATATTATTTGTCTCAGTCAATCTTGTCATGGTTTATCTTTAAAGTTAGTTTTTATTTTCTCTAGTTTTTATCCTCTCTAGTTTTTTATCCTCTCTAGTTTCTTATATTAAGATTTTTGTTGCCCCAGCTGGTTTGGCTCAGTGGATAGAGCATCGGCCTACAGACTGAAGAGCCCCGGGTTTCATTCTGATCAAGGGCACATGCCTAGATTTTGGGCTCAGTCCCCAATAGGGGGTGTGTAGGAGGCAGCCGGTCAATGATTCTCATCACTGGTGTTTCTCTCTCTGCCTCTCCCTTCCTCTCTGAAATCAGTAAAAATACATTAAATATTTTTATTAATATCTGTTTTACTTTTTCTTTCCTTCCTTGTATTTTGCTTTAAGCTGTTGATTGATAACATCTTGAACTAATCAGTTATCATGTTTATTTTTTAATCTTTTTATTTATTTCTAATATATATCTTAAATTAATCCTTGAATTTCCTTTAGGTACCACAAGTATATATGTGACGTGGTCATTATTTTTCAGTTATAAATATTTTATCATTTCAGTTATGGTTTCTTCTTTGACCTATCAATTATTGAAAAATGTGGTTTCTGGTCTGCAAAAGCATTTTTATAATTTTTAAAAAGTTTTTATTTTGTTTTATTTCTAACTGTCTTGAAATTAGAATGTGGTCTAATTGCATTTTTGAAGCTACCTCTGTGGCCTAATGCATAGTTAATTTTTGTAAGTCTTTCTTATATGCTTGAGATTATTGTGTATTCTTAGATTGTTTTATCTCACCTCATGATAGCTTAATCCCTCTTGTATATTACATTTTGTGTGTGAGGGGTAAGCTTATCTTCAGAAGGGGTCATTTTTGTGCTTAGTAAGGGGTATAATCCTGTGCACCTTGGGTTATAGAGGTGTTTTTATAGACAAGTTTTGTCCTTTGCTTATGTTGGGTCTCTTGGATTCCATAGATGCTTAACCATTTATTTGATTAAGTCATTCCCTTCAGATATCTGCACTGTGCTGATATTAAATCTCTGTGAGAAGTAAAGACTTAATGTTTTTACTTCTCATAGAAGTTCCCCCCTTTATTTACATCTACAACAGATAGCACACTCTTCTGCCACCTCTCTAGGTCCAACATTTAGATGCAATTTTACTAGTCCCCTTTTCAAAAAAAAAAAAAAAGGGCAGCCCTTATTAAAGAGTAGGAGCCTTATGCCAGTGTTCCGAATCCAGCCAGGCTTGTATGAACCCAGGACTACAAATATCCTAGATACAAGCCTATGGCACCTGCAAACGAGTTGTTTACCCTCTTACACCAGGTTCTAATTTCATCAAATTTCTATAAGTTTGTACTAAAATATATGGTTCAGGCTTCCACAGAGCTGGAGCCAAAAGCTGGTCTAATTTTAAAAGATGAATAAACAAAACAGGCTTAGTGATCACCCAAGATTGCCCAATTGTAAAGTATCAGAGCTGAGATTAAAACCTTATGTGGTCTGCATCTTATTGTTATTCTTTCTGCTTTGTATTTAGCTTTTATATGCTATTTTTTATAGTCAGTTTCACATGTCAATCTGACTGGGCCACATGGTGCCATGATTGTTGGTGATATATCACTCTTGATGTGTTTGTGAATGAAATTTGTATCAGTAGATCGAGTAACTCAGATTGCCCTTTCTGATATGGTGGACCTCACCCAAGCAATTGAAGGCCCGAATAGAATGAAAAAGCTGAGTAAGGGAGGAGGAACTTTATGCCTGTCTGCTTAAGCTGGGACATCAGTCTGCTTCTGTCCTCCAACTAGAACTTACAGCATTGGCTCTTCTGGTTCTCAGACCTTTAGTGAGGCTGAAACTACACTGTGACCTCTTTAGTCTCTAGCTTGCCAACTGCAGATTTTGGGACTTTCCAGCCTCTACAGTTATGTGACTATATATATTAGAGACCTGATGCATGAAATTCGTGCAAGAATATGCCTTCCTTCTCCCAGTTGCCTGCACCAGTTTCCCTCTGGCACTTGGGATCCGGGCTTCCCTCGCAGCCCTGGCTTCACCTGGAAGGACATTCAGTCTAATTAGCATATTATGCATGTATTAGCCTATCGATTAAAAGAATAACATGCAAATTGACCATACCTCTGCTACACCCACAAGCCATGCCCACCAACCAATCAGGAGCGAATATGCAAATAAACCCAACCAAGATGGCTGTGGCCACAAAGCAAGCACGAGGGAGGCATGGGTTTCCCTGGTGATGGAGGAAGCCAAACTTTCTGCCTGCCCTTGCCAGCCCAGGTCTTCACTCAATGCTACAAAGTTTCAATAATAGAAGATAAATAAATTTCAACAAAAATGACCGCAGCCACAGAGCTGGAGAGAGCAGAAGGCTTGAGTTGCTCCCAGAGATGGAGGAAGCTAAGTTTTCCACCTGCCCTGGATGGCCCAGGCCTCCACACTTTAGGCTACAAAGTTTCAATTATAGAAGTTAAATAAATTCCAACAGAAATGGCTGCCTCCACAGAGCGAGCAGAAGGCTTGGCTCCTCTCTAGGCTACAAAGTTTCAATTGTAGAAGATAAATTAATCCCAGATACCAGAGCCTCCACTTGTGTCACCAGGGGGTGTGGCCAGCTTGCAAACCACCATAGGACCCTCACCTAGGCCACTCCACATCCCAAGGGAATCTACACCCTGATTTGGGACACTCTTCAGGGCAAACCAGCTTGCCCCCACCCATTCACCAGGTCTCTATCCTATCTAATAAAAGAGTAATATGCAGATTGACCATCACTCCCACACACAAGAGGGCTGCTCCCATGTGGTCAAATATCCTGTCCCCATGTGCACACAAGATGGCCACCACAAGATGGCCAGCAAGGGAGGGCAGTTGGAAGGGACTGAGCCTCCAAGGGAGGGCAGTTGGGGGTGATCAAGCCTGCAGAGGAGGGCAGTTAGGGGTGACAAGGCCAGCAGAGGAGGGCAGTTAGGGGTGACCAGGGCCTGCAGGGAAGGGCAGTTGGGGGGGACTCAAACCTGCAGGTGAAGGCAGTTAGGGACAAACAGGTTGGCAGGAGAGCAGTTAGGCATCAATTAGGCTGGCAGGCACATGGCTAGGTTTTGATCAGGTTGGCAGGCAGAAGCGGTTAGGGACAATCAGGAAGGCAGGTAGGTGAGCAGTTTGGAGCCAGAAGTCCTAGACTGTGAGAGGGATGTTCGACTGCCCATTGGGATCCGGCCTAAATGGGCAGTCAGACATCCCTTGAGGTGTCTCAGATTGGAGTGGGTACAGGCTTGGCTAGGGATACCCTCCACATTTGTGCACAAATTTCCATGCACTGGGCCTCTACTATACACACACACACACACACACACACACACACACACATACACACGCTCATTGGTTCTGTAACTCTGGAAAACCCTGATGAATACAGAATTTCACTAATTTTAAGTTTGTTCATTTGGTTACTATTGAAGCATTATTACCTAACTGGAGGCCCAGTGCATGAAATTTGTGCACTGTGGCGGGGGAGTTCCCTCAGCCTGGCCTGTTCCCTGAGGCCCGTAGGAGGCAGAAGACTGCCTACTGGCTAAGGCCTGAGCCCTCTTGCAGTCTGGGGCTCTCACATTCCAGGACCTCTTGCTCCTTACTGCCCACCTGCAACAGAGGTGGGAGAGGCTCCTGCCACCGCCACTGCGCTCGCCAGCCGTGAGCACAGCTTCTAGCTGAGCAGTGTTCCTCCTGTGGGAATGCACTGACCACCAGGGGGCAGCTCCGGTATTGAGTGTCTGCCCCCTGGTGGTCAGTGTGCATCATAGAGACTGGTTGTTCTACTGGTCATGCTGTTATTTGCTCAATTTGCATATTAGGATTTTATTATATAGGATAGTATATTAGACATTAAGGGGACAGACGAGAGAAGAATGAATTAAGACTACAGATTACTTAAAGATGTTAGAAGAGTTGCAGCTATACAAACCCATTTAGAAAATGTAAGTAAGAGAAATAATAGAAGCTAAACTCTGCATGATGGTTAAGATTATAGATCGAACAGGGATATTATTATACCCAGGGCAACATTTCTAATTCAGTGATGCCTGGCTTGTTCAGGTGGTTCAATGCCTGAAAATTGAGGTGCTTTTTTTCTGGCACCCCATGAAATTTTAATGCACTTATTTTCATCATGAATCAGGAATCATTTTTCCAATGGAAAATGTGACTAGATTATGTAAGCCATATAACAGTCACAGCTGTGAGTATGCATGTTTACAACAAAACAAGCTGAAGAAGGAAGCATGATTAGCAAGTTCTTTGTTAAGAATCTTTTGCTTTATTACCTGCTTTTGCTTGTCAGCATGTATAATAACAGACACTTGAAGTATACAAACTTTATGGGGAAAATTGAATTTTTAGAAAATTTTCCATTTTTCTTTTTCTGATTTTCAGGGCATCATTGGGGGCTGCCATTTTAATGTATGCATATCCCCACTGAATATCTGACATACGAATGCATGACTTTGGGGGGGGGTGGTGGATATGGCTTTTACTTAGCTAAGTCAGTGTTTTTGTCTGTTTCTTTTCCGCTGTCATGATATTTGGATATACTAGTATTTACCCTAGATTTGGTGCTGAGGAGACTTGCAACTTTCTTACAGAAATTATCTCTGTATATTGGCTGGGGTCTATTGCAAGATAAAAACAACACATTGGAAACTGACTTGAGGGACATTTGCAGCACAGATTGGGAAGATGAGGGAATAAAGTGAACAACTAGAAATTCAGAAACAATACTCACAAATCACAAGATCTGTTCATTATCTTTCTCCACCTTGGTTACACATCCAGTGCCCTGCATTTTTGTATCCATGGCAATGGGATTGATTTTTTGTCTCCCTAATCAGAACATTTGTAAAATAAAATGTTGATTCACATTTGCTTGTAAGAATTCTTTAGAGTGATGGAGAACTATTGGGAGTTGGGGAGGAAAAAAAGCAAAAACAACCATGCTGGTTTTATGTTTTCTCTGCATGTGCAGAAATTTAATTATCCAGTCACCTCAGTTCTCAGCAGAGTAAATTACAGTGTTGGCCATTAATTTGTATGTAAATGCCACCATTGTAGGAAAACAACACAACACTTGGGCCTCATCAAGAAATTCCCTTGTAGGAGGCATACAAACAAATTAGAGAGCAGAGCTTGAAAGCAACAGGGAGGTTGACAGTTTAGCACTTCCTCTTGTCCTGGTCAGCCCTGTTGCAGTGATGAAACAGCTTAGAGTGATTGTCTAAGCCCACCAGAAAACATTTGTGCTCCAGAGTTCAAATAGTGAGATATGAGGGCCCAGCAAGTGCAAATGCAGGTCTGTGCAGCTAATCACCCTACCCTTCAATGTTTTCACAATGCTTCTTCTCGTATCTTGGATGAGTTTGGCCTCATGGGGAAGAGAAATACGTCTTAAAGAGACTAAAGTAGCCCCAGATACAGGACTGATCCCTTAGTCAGGGTTGGAGAACCTCAGGTCTCGCGCCATATAAGGCCCACAAAAGCATTTGGTCTGGCCCTGCCAAGGCATTAGGGGTGACTTAATTAGATATTTGACCAAATATAGCTAATTTTTAAATTGATAATTTTCCATGGCCTGCGAATGATGTCATAAATATCCAAACAGCCCTTGGCAGAAAAAAGGGTACCCCTGCTTTAAGTGGTTAATAACTAGTAATATAAATTCTTGTCCAGAGATGCAAGGAAAATTTGGGCTGATCTCGGCAAACACTTTCCTCTTTGTGATAAATAAGGTGAGCTGAGTATGGCATCAGGGGAGTTGTGACAGCATTGTCTGTATTCAGAGTCATCTAGTTTGACTTTGGCTGTTGGCAATAGGGTCCAATAACTAGATACATACAGAGGTTAGACAAGAGCTAAATGAGGGTAGCATTTCAAGCCCTATCTAGAAACTCAAACTATAAATCAGAAAACCAGCATTCCCAGGTATACACAGTAGGGATCAGAAAGATGCTCCAATTTGTGGGCACTCTGGCCCTCAGACATCTTTGCTAGAACTAGAGCAGAAGGACAAGTTCTAGACCTCACTGGCTTGGAACCTTCTCAACTGCACAGAAATGGCTCAAGACTGGGAACATCTCAGTCAATAGGGGAGGTCCTCATGCCTTGCAGTGGGAGAGATAAGGCTACCATGGGATATAGCTTTACTTCAACTACTTTTTAAAAACTTTATTAAGGTGTAATTGAAATACAATAAAATGCATGTGTGTGATTTGACGAGTTTGAATTATTATTATACATGCAAAGCCACCACCAGAATTAAGAAAACAAACATTTATATCACTCCAAATGTTTCCTCATGCCCCATGGTCATTCATTTTTCTTTCTCAGTAGCTTCCCCTCCCCCCAAGACAACTACTGGTCTGTTATTTATCACAATATATTATTTAAAATGTTCTAGAATATTGTATAAATGGAATCATATAATGGGTACTATTGTTTTTTTTTTACCAGTGTAGTCTTTTTTTTTTAACTTTTTTTAACCACTCAGCTAGTGCACTTGAAATTTATTCATATTGCTGCAGATATAAATACTTGATTCCTCTTGATTGCTGACTAATATTCCATTGTATCGATATATCACAATTTGTTTATCCATTCACCTTTTGTGTTACTCTTGATGTACTTTTGGGTTACTTCCAGATTTTGGCTACTACAAATATAAGCTTCTATGAACATTTGTGTAAAGTCTTTGTGTGCTTCCCCCCGCCCCCCCTTTGGGAAAGTATCTAGCATTGGAGTGGTTAGGTTACATGGTTTAATGTATGCCTGAATTTTTAAAGAACTATTAAAATTGTTTTACCATTTTTATATTTCCATCAGGAGTGTACAAGAATTTTTGATGTTTTATTTGTTTGCCCTTGATATGGTTACTTAAAAGTTTTAATAGTATATCATTTTGGCTTTAATTTGTATTACCCTGATGTTAAACATCTTTTCATTTGCTTATAGGCCATTTGCACATAGTTTGTAAAGTGTTGGTTTCAAAATTTTTATTGGGTTGTTTGTATGGAGTAATATAATTATTGAATTGTAAAGGTCTTTTTATATTCTGGGTACAAGTTCTTCATCTGACTTATATGTATAAATATATTTTCTTAGTCTATGGTTTGGTGTTTCATTTCTTAATGATTTTTCAAAAGAGCAAAAGTTTTAAATGTTGATCAAGTCTAAATTATCAGTGTAGCCTTTATGGTTCATGCTTTTGAATATCTTAAGATTGTGAAAATTTCTCCTATGTTTTTCCCCTAGGAGTTTTATAGTCTAAAGTTTTACAATTAGAACTACACACACATGCTATACATACATGTTGCCACAAATATTGGATCTGTATATGAATTGTTTTTTCCACCAAATTTGGGAGATGCTCAGCCATTATTTTTAAAATATTTGTTCACTTTTATTTTGTTTTTTCAATTACTCATATTTTAGACAACTTGATATCCCATCAGTGTTCACTGAGGCTTTATTTATTTTTTCCAAATTTATGTTATTCAGTTGGTTTCTTTCTATTGAGATCTCTCAAAGTTTATTGTCATCTCTAATCTGCTATAAAACCAGTCCAGAATTGTTTTCCAGAGATTTTATTTTCAAGTATAGATATCTACTTAGTTCTATTTTAGTGTTGCTATTTTCTCTGAGATTATCCTTCTGTATATTTATTATCACTTTTCCATTTGATTTTTTGAGCATATTTATAGTAGATGCATTACAGACTTTGTCTTCTTTTTTCAACATCTGAGTCATCTTTGGGCTAGTTACAATTGCTTCTTTTCTTGCTGATTCACATTTTTCTTGTTTCTTTACATTTTTCTTGCGTCTTTGCATGTCTAGTAATTTTTGATATGTAGTAGACATTAAGGATGAAATGTTATAAAGGCTTTGGATTCTTTCATCTTCCTGTAAAGAATGTTACTTTTTGTTTTAGCCCCAAATTTAATTACTGCTCGGTTCCTTTGAACTTGTGAAGTATTGATTTTATACTTTGTTACTATGGGCCCATCTCACTTTTACTTTTAGTCTTACTTGTAAGATTACTCTTCAAGAGTTTTAATGAAAACCTGGGGTGTTGACCAAGCTCCTTTAACTTGGCCAGCTTCAAGTTCCTAACTTGGTCTCTCTCGAGGAAGGATACAGCCAAAATGTGTGCTGAAATGTTTAACTCTGTAGCTGTTACTTTTCTGGGTTCCTAAGATTCTCCCCCATGCACTCATAGTTCAGGTTTGAGCCAAGTGTTTGAGATAAGTTCATATGCATGTTTGGATTTCCCTATCTTTGATTTGCGCCTTTCTGGGGTTTCTCTATTTCCAGCTGTTCTAGCTGCCCTGAATTCTGTACACTCAAGTCAATAGGCTTCAGATTTCTGCCTGAGTCCTAGGCGCCCTGTCTCATTGACTTAGGAGTACTTTTAGCAGAAAAGTAATGTGACCTTGTATCTTACCCAGTGAAGTTTCATTCTTTCAAAAATTGGATTTCCTCCAATGTCTACCTGCCCTTGCTCATTCTCCGTGTCTTCAAATAGTTGGTTTACAATTTTTGTCTGAATTTATTATTAGTAGTAGTAATAATAGGTTAATTCACATCACTTGTTCTGCTATTAGAACTGGACTCATCAAGATTGTGACTTATTTTTCCCTTGCGTAGTGATCTATATGTCACCAATTTTTATAACAGCTTTTCTATTTGACTCACTCATAGTTAACCATTACATGTGCCATCTCTTTGTTTATATATGAAGTTGAGTTATCAAAACCTACCATACAAGGTGCAGGGTGACAAAACAGGTGTGCACAGGAGAACCAGATGTTTCCTTCCCCTGTCACTAACTAGCTATTTGACTAAAATAAGTCTCTTCAGTCTCACTTTAGGTTCTGTTCTATAGCATGAAGGAGTTTGGTTACATCAAACATTTCAGTGTCAGGATTCCTATTTTTTCTATCTCCCAGTAGAATCTTACAATAAACCATATTAAAGTGAAATTACCCTGATTGGGTAGATTGTTCATAGCTCAGCCTGCTCAGCACAGCATCCCTATCTCAACTTATACAGTGGCATTGAAGCTTCTTTGAGGAACTCTAGACTTCCATAGAGCATAATTTGAAAAAAAAATCAAAGCTGGCTGATTTATAAATATATTTGCCTATTCTGCCTGAATCCAAGAATGGCTGAATTGTGGTGGCCATTTTCTTAGGGTCTGAAATGTGCAGTTTTTATCTGTGACCTTCCTTCTGCTTTTTCACTTTAACCAGCGTTTTATTATTTTTATCCTTATGCAGCCACCACGGGCAGATGTTTGCTGTGGGTATTTGCCCGATAGTCTACATAAGGGCTTTCCTTTCCTATAAATGTAGCTAAAAGTAGCGCCCAAGGACTGCACCACCAAGCACAACCCACCCTCGCCTATCTCTACTTCCCGTCTATAGGAGATGAGAAGTTCTTCCCTTCATCTAGTTGCCCTTGTGTGAGTGGGAAGGAATTAATAATCTTGGAGCTGTACTGATCATTCAGAAATTCTTTCTCCATCTGTAAAATAGCAGCAGACAGGCTTAAGAAATAATCTCCTTGCCTTACCAGTTGGTGGTTTTGTTGTCTTAAAGGAAACAACAAAATGAGCAGGTGTTGGGCCCTGCCCACATCTATAGAGCATTGCCAAATCTTACAGAGCGACAGCATTGCCAGCTCTTACAGAGCGCTCCACCTCCAGACTTTGGGAAAAGAGTGGTGAGGTAAGGAAGGCCATACAACCCACATATCAACTTAATCTTCTCCTTTCCCATCCTTGTTTCTTCTACCCTTCTCCCACAACAACTCTTATGATGAGTCTTTAAGTCAAACATTACAAGAACAGACACATTCTTTCCTTTGGATGTAACTATAAGGCATCATAAAAGGGTTTCTATACAGGGCACTGCCATGATAGGACATGATTAAAATAGTTAACATATCATAAGCTGGGCATGGGCTAAGTGCCTTTGTATAGTTTATCTCATTTGATTCTGGCATGGTATAGCTGTGGGCAGACCACTTGCTTAGGTCTCAAAATAGCAAATAGAAGATTCAAACTCAGTCAGCTTGACTCCAGATTCCACATCCTTAACCACTCTTGTTTTAACTGATATTACACTTGACAGAGACCTACCTTCCTCTCTTAAATGTGCAAGATGGAGATATCATTTTCTCTGCTCCTATCTATTTAAAATAGAAATAAATTATTAAATTTGAAGAGATAATGTGACTTCATTGAAGTAGGACTGGATATCTATGGGTCTATAGATAGTTCTCTCTTCGTGTCAAAGTAATGAGCTTCCTGCCAGTGCAAGAAGCCCACAGTAGCACCTTAGTAGTGTGTGAACAAAGGAATGAGACTAAGCGGCTGTGCATAAGAGAGAGTGCAGCGGAGTCTGATATGTAGGTGGTACGAAGATCTCTCTGCCTTCTGCGATTGAGGAAAAGAACAAGGGTAACATCAAAATGTGTCTACAGCCATGGTAATTGTGACTTTTTCCTGTTATTTTAGCAAGCTAATTAGATGAAGCGGTGAAGATTTTAATACAAATCCCTACTGCACTGTTTCCCAGGTTACTTAGCTTGGAAAGGGTTTGACCTTGGTATTTGATATGCCATTACATATCAGATAAGTGCCACAACTTAGATGAGACTTTGTGATTATCAAAGATTTCAGTTGAGTGAAATCCAGATTCATTATTTAGTTGTTGAGATAGATTCATTACAAGGTGAGTAGTTGGGATCTTTCTTTTTATTTTATTTTGAATGCAATTTTTTCCATCACTATTTATTCCCTCTATGCCTCTTCCATCTTCACCAACCCCCACAATCACTGGAATAATTAATAAAGACCAGTAAACATTTTGGTGTGAAAAAAATAGCCCATTGGTGAGAGAGATTGGAAGATAATGCAGCAATCTCATTGACGTGGGACACTGGAGACCCATGTTTGGTTTTGGCATGGTATAGCTGTGCGCAGACTACTTTGCTTCTTTGGGCTTTGGTTTCTCTTTGTGCAAGTGAGAATAGATAAATGCTTATGAAAATTCTTTCCAATCCAACCTATGTGATTTTTGTCTTAGTGACAAAACACAGTTATGTAGATTTTGACCAAAATTTAATATGTTGTTTTCTTGAGACAGAAGATGGTTAGAAGGAGATTATGTGGTAATTTATAACATTGTCTTTGGAGCAAGACAGCTTAGGTTTGAATATTGGTTCCACTATTTATTAACTGTTATTATTGTGGCAAATTACTAACCTCACTTTCCCCATCCATACAATGGAGATAATAAAGTACCTATTTCATTAAGGGTTATTGTGAGGAATAAACAGACTAATATATGCAAAGTTTTAGAACAATGATTGGCACATGGTAAGTGCTGTATATTGGATTGATTTTATCATTACAGTAGTGCCACCCTTGACTTATTTTGCTGCTCAATGGTTTCCAGGAGGGATGGGTGGTTTTACTATTTAGGCAGAGAATTCCCTGAGACCCTTAGAGTAGGCTAAGAATAGCATGGCAGTTATATTTATAGTCCCACTAGAGGCCTGATGCATGAAGTTCATGCCCAGCCTGCACCCTCTCCAATCTGGGACCCTTGAGGGATGTCTGACTGCCCAGGCCTAAACGAGCAGTCAGACATCCCTCTCACAATCCAGGACTGCTGGCTCCCGGCTTGCCTGCCTGCCTTCCTGATTGCCCCTAACTGCTTCAGCTTTCCAGCCTGATCACCCTCTAACCACTCCTCTGCCAGCCTCATTGATGCCTAACTGCTCCCTTGCCAGCCTGTTTGCCCCTAACTGCCCTCCCCTGCAGGCCTGGTCACCCTTAACTACCTTCCTCTGGAGGCCTGGTCCCCCCCCAAACTGCTCTCCCTGCAGGCCTGGGTTCCTCCCAACTGCCCTTCCCTGCAGGCCTGGTTGCCCCCAACTTCCATCCTCTGCTGGCCTGGTCACCCCTAACTACCCTCCCCTGCAGGCTTTATCACCCCCAACTTCCCTCCCTTGCAGGCCTGGTCCTTCCCAACTGTCCTCCCCTGCTAGCCTGATCACCCACAACTGCCCTCCCTTGCAGACCTGGTCCTTTCCAACTCCCCTTCCCTGCTGGCCATCTTGTGGTGGCCATCTTGTGTCCACATGGGTGCAGTCATCTTTGACCACATGGGGGCAGTCATCTTGTGTGTTAGAGTGATGGTAAATTTGCATATCAAATTTATCAGATAGGATTAGATAGAATAGAGGCTTGGTACATGGGTGGGGGCCAGCTGGTTTGCCCTGAAGGTGTTCGAGATCAGGGTAGGGGTTCCCTTGGGGTGTGGGGTGGCCTGGACAAGGGCCTGTGGTGGTTTGAAGGCTGACCACATCCCCCAGTGACCCAAGCAGAGGCCCTGGTAGCTGAGATTTATTGATCTTCTATAATTGAAACTTTGTAGCCTTAAGCAGAGGCCAAGGCAGGCCAGGGCTGCAGAAACTTGGCTTCCTCCATCACCAGGGGCAACTCAAGCCTCCTGCTCTCTCCAGCTCTGTGGCTGCCGCTATTTTTGTTGGAATTTATTTATCTCCTATAATTGAAACTTTGTAGCCTTAAGCGGAGGCCAAGGCAGGCCTTTGCAGGGAGGGTCAATTTGCATTACTCTTTTATTGGATAGGATAAGGTGCAATAGCCTGTTATACTGCAGTTTGTCTATAAGCAGTCACTCCCACATGGACTAATTATTCTTCCTATTGCTCTTTTCTTCTCGCAAGGGGCTAACCTCCTGGCAGATTTCAGGGTAGGAGTGTCAGAGTTCTCTCAGCTTTCCCTGAAAAGTAAGCTAGATATGGCTGTAATGTCCTGATGCAATGATGTCTGGTGATATGCACAGTGGCTAAGAATACAGGTTCTGTGTTTAAGCCTTAACTTTGCTACTTAACTGTGTTGCCTTAGACAAGTTACTGAACTTCTCTGTGCCTCTGTTTCCCATCTCAACAACAGTAATAAGAATAATCTCTACTTCCTGGTGTTGCTATGATGATTTAATGGGATATTATATGCAAAGTTCCAAGAAAGGTGCCTGGCATATAGTATATGTTTAGTAAATGAGAAATGTTATAATTACTATCATGATTATTGTATCAGTGAGGTGAATCTTGCTCTGTGGGTAATCAGTGACTTACTGGAAAAAAAAAAAAACAAAAACAAAAAACAACACACCAAGGACCACATACCGATAAATTAATGAATTCTAATTGCTGACTTTATATGTGGGAAAATAATCCATGAGCTAACTCACTTAATTTGAAATTGATGACTTATGACCAGTTAAATTTTAAAAATGCCTGCCTAGCAATACAAGTAGAATGGAATCTCAGAGATAAAAAGAGCTCCAAACAGATGTCTAATCCATCCACCTCTCCTGTGTGTATATCCCTCTGTCTCTCTCCCAGGTGTGTATAGCTGGTCTTATACTCTAAATATGGAGTTTAATTTTACCCCACTATGTCTCTGGATGTCTCCCATATGTGATGGCTCATCCCATTCCAGAGTGCAGTGCCCAGCACATTGAGACAGGAGCAGGCAGCTCATTGTGATGTTTTTGTTGTCGATGTTGTTGTTGGGATGCATTGGCGTATGAATGAAAAATCTAGTCTCTTCTGACACTTAGCTTCTCAGATCCTCCCATGGCACTGGCCACAGCTGATAGAATTGAGTGAGCTGACAACAATGTGCTCCCATGTTCTTGGATTAGCTGCTCCAAAAAAAGAGAGAAACAGATAAAATTTTAATGCCTGTAGGCAGGAAGTTGGGAGTTGGAGAATTTAGATCAAGAAAAGACCTGGGAAATGATCCAGATATTAGGAATAACCCACAAATGAGGAAGCAGGGCCAGAGAGGTTAAGGGACTTGGCAACAGGGATCCAGCAAGTTAGTGTGAGTATGCAGAATAAGTATTACTTCCACCACCTTTCTCTGGCTCTCCAGCATGGGGATTAGAAACATGGCCTTGAGAGGCAGGCTGCCTCGATTCAAGTCTTGATTTTATCATTTATTGACAGTGTTATCTTAGCTGGCTGTAGACTTCTCCCTGCCTCAATTTCCTTACTTGGAAAATAGGAACAATAATAGAGATTTTGTGTGGGTTAAATGAGATCATATATGTAAGGGACTTAGGACAGTTCCTGGCACATAAAACATATTCCGAAAGTGCTTGTTACTATTACTTGTCTCTCAAAGAACCTAAAAAATATCAACTCTTGCATGAGCCAGAAAATCAGTGTTTTGACCAGACTGGTTTTTTAAAGTATTTTCTCTCACTGTTTAATGTCTTCTTAGCTTCTGATTCAGAAGTGATCTTCAGGAGCCATCTGTGAATTAGCAGCCACATTCTTCTCCAGAATCATCGTGTGACTTTTGGATGGAAGGAGGAAAATTTCAAAAAATAATTTCTCATTATTTATTATTTCCAAGTCACATTCAGAAAATATTTATAGAGTAGTCTGCCATCTGCCTGGCACAGAGATCAGGCCTGGAGGGAAGCAGAGTTGGGCGGTCTGATGTGCTCGTACCCTCATGGTGTGCATAGGTTAAGTGGAATGGTTGGCAATTACACAGGTAATTCTGCCACACTCTGGAGGGAGCACTGCCAGGGCAGCGCAGAGAGAGACTTTACAGCACGTGGAAGGAGACTTGAACATGACTTAAGGGGTCAGGAAGGGCTTTCTAGAAGAACTGATGTCAGTGCTGAGACCTGAATGTGAGCTAGATTCTTGACTATTCTGGATGGGGGCTGGGGAGTATTCCAGGCACAGGGAACTATGTGTAGGCAGTGGGGAGAATGCTTCACGGTTGGGATAAAACACTGGGTGTTCACCAATTTATTCAACACTTAGCAAGTGCCTATTAAGCACTCACTATGCAATAAGTATTGTTTTACATAATGAGTACACATGGGTTAACAAAACAGGTGATGTCTTTATTTTTATGGAAGTTATGGAAAAGAAGAAAGATAAAAAGTGCTATGAACTGATTACGGCAGGCTGATCTGGAAAGTGATTAGGGTAGAGTGACTTGGAGCTGACATCTGAATGGTGAGAGGAGCCAGGAGAGGGAGGGTTCCAGGCAGAAGAACAACAAAGGCAAAGAACTCTAAGGCAGGGATGATCTGAGCATGTTGGAGAAACTGAGAGAGGACCTGTGTGATGGGATGTGGGGGATGTGGGGAAAGCAGTATAAGTAATTCAACTGGTGTTTGGGTTGGGTTGTTGGTGTTGAGAAAGGCATCAGAACATTTCTAGTAGAAACAGGATAACACACACACACACACACACACACACACACACACACACACACACACTATGGATATCTCTTTTCAAAACCAGGAGGCTTTTGGCAAATTTCAGTTGGCTCCGGGTTTTAATAGCTGAGATGAAGCAAAGAGCATATTTTCCATCATGGTGACTAGATCTGCACAAGAGGCATGTGTTCGGATAACCGTCTTCTTCCCAGTTATGAGAACATGTCAGCACCATAACAAATCAGCAGGGCTGCCAGCTCAGCAAGCGGGCTCATTGTGAAGATTAGGGCTGTCCCCATGGTTTCTCCTGGGTTCTTGCCACGCACTTCTAATTACCCCCCATTAGCTGTCTCTTCCTGTTTATTCATTTGAACTGAAATGTGTGTTCCAACCATGCTTTAAATGCTTTCTGTCAATTTGGGATTGTCTGGTCCAGACCAATTGCCCATGCTCTTCTGTTTCTCTGTGATGGCCTATGTCTGTATTCTTGCGGGCCCTGCAGGAGACTCATGGCTCTTGTTTGCTCCCAGCGAATAGCTCTGGAGGTGATGAGGAGCTGTGCACATCTTCTGACACCGACGAGGAGGTGATCAAGCAATTTGAGATTTCTGTGTCCCGGTCCCAGAGTTTCCGGGCAAGAGTGTCTGAGAAAGACAAGCAAACAAGATCGAAACAGAAACCAAAAGTCTGCCATTTGCTCTCTACCAAGGAAGAGGACAGGACCCAGGTGTCTGCCTGTGAAGGTATTCTTTGCATCCAACCCTTCCTCTATCTAGACCAGACATGGCCAACTGGAAGGACGTCTTTGAGTCACACAATTCTGCATTTGCCTCTGCAAGTCAATAGAGGGAGAGAAAGTGGGACAGGAGCCAGGGTCTGGGACAGAGAAAGAGCTGCTCCATACTTCGCAGGAGGATTGGGGGGAGGGGTGTCAGGGGAGGCAGGTATCCTCCAGGGAGCTGGAGAGGGAAAGCAGAAGTGCCGAAGCCTGGACCCCTCATTTGTGGGATCCCTTCCTTCCTGTAGTTACTGCTTTATGCATGTTGAGCACTAATGACCAGAATGGTATTTACCAAGCTTTAAAACATCTTCATTTCCCTCTGATAAGTTCAAAAACTTTATATACCTGTCTGCTGACATGGAAACCCGGTGCCTTTGCTCCCATTTGCAATGTTGAGTCTATTTTCCACATAGTTATGTAACCTCAGATGAGTTTTTGAAGCCTTTCCTTTAATAGTTTGTATTAGTAAGACAATAGATATGCTTTTTCCAAATAAAAACATGTATCATAACAATATTTAATAACCTTTCCCAAACCATCCATGCCCTGCACTCTCAACCTCATTCCCTAGAGTTTCTGCCCCCCCCCCACACACATATACACACCTCACATGAGACCACTTAGACAAGTGTCAAGGTCTTATGTCTTTCTCTGGCATCTTCTAGAGGAGGGAGAGGAGGACACTGGGGGGCAGGGTAATCACAGCCTGTAATGGAGGCAAGGCCTTGTTAAGTACCTTCCACTTACGCAAAATAACCTGGCAAATCAACAGGGTAATACACCTTAGTGCTTTCCCCAGCAAGGGTCAGGTGTCTTTGTCTCTCCTCTGCTGAGAACCCAGCACAAGCACAGGACACTGGGAAAGGGAAGAGGCTGTGAAGTGTATTTGGTACAAAGCTAGAGAACATGTCATGCCGTGCACCACAGTGACCTGGTCTAAACGACCTGGCTTCTCTAATATGTTCTGTCTTTCCTTTTGGCCTGTGGCCAGTCAAACCAAGGGGGGCATAGTTGTAGCTCTTCCGAGGTTTCTCAACACAAAGCACTAGTAAAAGGAAAGAGAAAAGGGGAAGATCAAAACTGACAGGAAATTTCTGACTTGGCATGTGGACGAGGCAGGCAGAAAAAGAACAGAGAGAAGAAGAAAGGAGAACAAACAAAAAGAACCCAATTTTTTCAGCGGGAATATTATCATTTGCTATCCATTATGTAATTTTACTTATTGATATGGGCAACATAACATTTTAGTGCTTTTTTAGCCCAATGAACCAAGAAATAAACCCCTTATGTAATCAAAGCGTAATGCTGTCCTCCATCATGACCTTATAACCCCTCCTGTTTTTCTCTCTATCGCTCATGTTGCATCACAGCATTCCTCCCTCTCTACTGAGAGAGCCTCTGTTAGCTAATGAAAGTTAATAGCAGTTTATTCCCTAGGAGTAGCTTATTTAATTCTAAAGCTAATGGCCCCATTTCCCAGAAGTCTAAGTGTCTAGTTTCTGATTTATTCAATTGGCTGATGTTCTGAGAGTTCTGACAACCATTCTAACCTTTCCCCTTCCTGAAATTAGCAACAACTTTTGTTGTCACTGGTGATCCTAAAATTTTTGACAGGTGGTGATAGAAAAGGTAAAATTTTCTCTACTGGAGAGAGGAAAAAGTCCACTATGGTGAATGAATTACCTGCAGATTTTAAAGAAAAACAGGGGCATTTTCATAGGAATAAATAACTGCATGTTAAATTTAATTGTATGATTCTTTTCTGTCTTATTTATTTTTGTTCATTTTAGATCAGTGAATTTGTCTCAGTTATAAAGAACAATGATGAGATTAAGTGTGTAGCCCATGAGGATTTTTTGGTCTGTTATCTATTTAGGTTTTTCTTTTTTCCCACTCTACCTTAAACATGAGTATCTACAATCAAATTTAATTGCAGACAATTCTTACTTTAAAAACACTTTAAAAATGTTGGACAGATGAAATTAAAGGTCCAAATTCAAGTCAAATTTGAACCTCGAATGAGTTACTGGTAGGTTGCCTCATGTTTCAGCTCAAGTGAGAGCCTTCATTCTAGATTGAGTGTGAGGTTATTTTAGAACCAAGACAATGCTGTCTTTTTACTCTGGCCAAGTTCTCTCTTGTCCCATGTATCTGACTTAGTGTTATTTTGCATTAATTGTCACTACATTCCTGCTCATGTCAAAAAGGGCTTGGGCTAAGTGATCTGGATCCGAGGCTGTGGATCAGATCTTTAGGCATGAAAGGTGGACTGGCTGGGCAGTAGAATTATACAGTTCTGAAATGCATAGGAATGGTTGTTGAGAAAGTGAGGCTTAAACTCTCAGGTATGAGCCAAAGCAGTCCACAGATGAAATTTCTTCTCGAGGGATCTTTCAGTTCTCCTTTTAAGGCCTTTCAATGGACTGATTATGTAAGATAATATCTTTTACTTAAACTGAACTGCTTAAGGATTTTAATCCCATCTATAAAGTACCTGTACAGCAATAGGTACTAAATTAGTGTTTGATTGAATATGTTAGCCACAGTGAAACCTGACAATAACTATCATAGATGGCAAGCAAAAGTATTTGTATATGGGTGGTGGTAGGAGAGAGGAGTTTGGGAGGGTAAAAGGAAGTAATTGGTTACATTCCATCAAAGGGGAATATGGACTAAATAAATTCAAGAATTTCTCTGCTGAAATTTATATGGTGGATGTGACATAATTATGCCCTATAATTTCTACAAAGCCAGGATACATTCCTCTGACAACAGGCAATTACTTTTCTATATGTGTTTAAGGTGACATGATCTTCTTTAATTTAAAGTCTGGGAAGACTGCTTTATATAATAGTGAATCACCTTTCCCTTTCTTGCTCCTTGCAACTTGACTTGCACCCCAGCCTTGCTTGCCTAATTCATCCTTGAATGTCTGTCAAAGAAAATGGTTTGTTACATTAATATAGTTCTTATGTTTTTCAGTTATGAAAAGCTTTTCAAGGCTTGATGTAGCTTTCAAAAAATTCTCTTATTGCTGATCTAGGTATTATCACTGTAGGAGTTGAAGTCATGAGACAATTTTAATGGGAGTAATTTCTTGGCAAAGTTAGATTTCTGTGCTGAAACCCTGCTGGGTGCTACACATGTTGATGGATGACCCACTGTTTAATAGGACATTTTAGTGTTCATGTATATGAGGAATGGATGTGCTAATTAGAGCCTTGGAAGAAAATTCTGCTTTATGTTGTAGGGTTTTGCATATGCAGTAGTCTTTGTTTTGTTTGTCATTTTCTAAGGCCTTTTTCAAAGTGTATTTGCCAAATAATTGAAAGTGCAAATGTAAAAATGTTATGATGTCCTATGAAAGTGTCCCCAAGAGGGCTGAACTGAATTTTTAAGAATAGGAAGCCAGATAGTGGAACTCCTCAATGGCTTACCAGGGTTTTGAAAAATCCAAAGTTATGCACTGAAAACCAAGCCTGCCTGAAAATGTTTTCATATGGTTTGGAAAGATAATACCATATTTTTAAGTTTGCATGTTTAATATAAGTGGGTCTGGTAAACCACTGTCACCAGCACTCCATATTGCTACACACTTGGCTGCTTCAAGTATTTGGTACCTGCCCAGCCTTATTTGAGGGTTTAGTGAAGTCCACTGGTAGATGCAGTAAATGTATGTGGTTTAGTGTTTTTAAGGAATGTATGTTCTAGTTGAAACTTTGACTGACAGTGAAAAAAACTGATATCATATCGAGTATACATAAGAGCTGAATTTATATATTCTTTGTCATCCACTTAATTATTCTGTCTATAGCTCTCATCCTGGGATGGGGGCTATTAGGGTAGCCTGAAGGCCAAAGAGATAAGACATCCTTGGCTACCTTTTGGATGTAGGAGGCAAGTCTGGGTGAAAGCAACAGCTTAGGAAGAAACTCAGTTTTTCCTTCCAGTATGAGGGTAACCTAGACATTGAAGGAGAGGCAGGGGGTGAACAGAGTAAGGAAGAACTGAGAGAGGGGGAGGGCCATAGAGAAAGAGAGAGAGGGTGAGGGAAAGGGGAGAGAAGAGACAGGAGGAAGAAAAGTAAGTCTGAGAAAAACACCAAGTTTGAAGGAGTCGAGAAAGATTAAGTTTTTGAGGCTTCGGATGGGCAGGAGGAAAGGACAAGAGTGAGGGCTTGAGCTCCTATGTGAACAGAAATACCTAACTAGCATTTTCAGGAGCCAGTGAGGCCACAGGTGACAGAGAGTTGGGAGGTAGCGGAAAATGAAGTTTGCTGGGTTGGATGAGGCCAAGGTGGGCCATACAAGTAAGCAAGGCTAATGTTTATGGAAGGCTTTGTGGCTACCAGGCAGATATTATTTGATGTGTCTCTGATGACTTCTGTCATCATTTAATAGATAAGGAAACAAAGGTTCAGGCAGCTCAAATTCTTAAATCCAGAATATCTGAATCCAAGTCCAGTATTCTTTGCATGGATCAAGTAAAGAATTTCCTACTTAAGAAAATCACTGAAGCCTTTTGAGCAGAGCGTAATATGTTGAACGTGGGAGAGAAAAGAAAGAATGGTAGAATCAGGAGACCATGTGGTCTTCATAGTAGATTGATGTTCTTGCTTTCTAGACCCACCCCAAAGTCTTGGGATCATTGGCTCCAACAAAATGCTAATGTGTTTAATTTAGTCTCCTAATAGATTTCTAATACACATCTTTTACATGCATATGATTAGAAAGTATTTAACCTTTACCCCACATAATGAACCAATGGTCTTTTTGATTGTATGGACCAAGTTTATCCATTGTACGAATGAAATTGTGTTTCTGCAGGTGATATTTTGTGGGTTTAGTTTTTGAGGTTTTGATTGGTGTAGTTGCTATTGCTCAGTTTCTCTAGATAAAATGTATAAAATAATAATGTATTTGAAATAGTTTCCTTATTGCAAATTTAGATTTGGATGGAGCAAGGCAACTACATTATTCTGAGAATTTTTCTTATGGTGAAGATGAGCCTACCTCTGCCCATGCACAGTCCCTATGTGAGGTGGGGGACACCAGCCACCATGGTGCATCTCCTCAAGAGACCAGTGTGGTTCGCAGGCTCAGTCGCCAGTCCACAGAGGGCAGCTTGGAGATGGAAGCCGCTTTTAATAACCGGGGACTTGAAGACTCCTATGCCACTGACAGCTCCTCCGTGTGGAGTCCAGAGGCAAGTGACTTGTTTTCCATTCTTGCTTCAGTGTTTTGTGCTCTGTCTAGTTCTTGCTCTCCTACCCTTTTTATCCAAAAAGAAAGCATTGTCTTAAACGGAGACCTAAAGAGCCTTTATTTAAATAAACTTTTGTTCAGATGACCAAGATCTGACACCTGGGTGGAACAATAAAAATCATATAAATTCCTATCAAAATGGAATAAAAAGAAAGAATGGTGGCATAATGGGCCCAGAAACAACTAGGCTTCTTTTTTACATAAAGGAAATTTTAGTTCTTTAGAGAGACTTTTTTATGGTTTCAATTAATTGGAGTCTATTTTTATTTACTCCAATCTTGAGTAATTGATTATTTGAATATGAGAATTGTTTGAAAATTAAAATACAACGACCCTCCAAATGAAATTATACAAGATACTATGATGACAATCTTGCAATATATTTATTAGCTTTTCATTGAATAGAAGGTCTGGGACAGTGGTCGGCAAGCTCATTAGTCAACAGAGTGGTAAACTGCGGCTCATGAGCTACATGTAGCTCATGAGCCACAGTTTGCTGACCACAGGTCTCAGAGATGGTATTAGTCTGGCCACTGACTTTGCTTTCTAACTAAATCAATGATAAAAGATGCCTCTTCTAAATTTATTTTTCAATTAAAACTTACTCCAGCCCTGGCTGATTTGGCTCAGTGGATAGAGTGTTGGCCTGTTGACTGAAGGATCCCAAGTTTGATTCTGGTCAAGGGCACATGCCTAGGTTGTGAGCTTGGTCCCTAGTTGGGGGAGTGTAGGGGGTAGCCAGTCAATGATTCTCTCTCATCATTGATGTTTCTGTCTCTCTCTCTCTCCCTCTCCCTTCTTCTCTGAAATCAATACAAATACATTTAAAAAACCTTACTCCAGAATATACCTAACCAACCAAAAATTGGACTGGAGGTGATGATGCTAGAAACTACCATTTATTGAGCAATTACTATGTGCCAAGCACTGTGATAAGGATTTTGCAAGTATTGTTTTATCTTGCAGGCATTTATGGTTATTCTTTATTAGCTAGATTCCTCCTGTAATGATTCTATAACATTAAGAGATACTAAATTGTGGTGTCTAATACCTTCACTGAAATTAATTTTGATGAAATAAGTCCTATATAAATATATAAAACTTCTACGTAATTTGTGGAGATAGAGGAAAGAGAAGAATGAATGAGTTTTGTTAGCAATAGTCTGACTGAGAAAATAAACAGGGTAAATCTCTTATTAGGACCTGGACTATCATAAACATCAAATGCTCATCAAGGAGAAGAAAAAAAAATTACAGGAAATCATGTTCCAAATCCTAACACTCTGGGGCATGCAGAGAGCGTGTAAGGAGATATGCACATTTGTGTGCACACCCTTGTATTGGTGTTTCTACTAAGGACAGGAGATGGTAACTCAGATATGTATGTGCAGCTTGTTAAAAGCAACCCTTCATATTAGAGACACCCAAAGCTATTCACCTTATACGTTTTGTAAAACAAGTGTTCTTTCTTGTCAGTTTACTGCCAAGAGTCATACTTAATTCCACACAATGGCATTCTATGTGGCTCCCTCACCACAAAAACAAAACAGCCCTATTTACCTGCCCAGTAATACTCTGTCCCTTCGATCATGAGGCCATTAGCCTGGAATTGCTTCTCCAGGTAATCGCCCATTTGCCTGCCTCACGGAGCTTTAATAGAAGACGTGGTGTTGAGGGCACTAAATGTTCTCAGACTCCCAAAATACCCAGACATCTCTGTGTGCTCCATTCAACCTCCTATCTATTTTGAGACAAAAACTGTAATTTGTGCTCTTACAGTAGAACCTCAAATGCAGCTCGGAGACAGTTCCTGTAACTGCCTGCTTGGCAGGCTTAGCTCGCCTTTTAAGAATTGATTTATTTGCCTCTTAGCTGTATTAAGAGCCCTGTCTTCCCCCCTGTATCTGGCATCGGGAACATATTGTCGGTCTGTTTACTCTGGGCCACACAGATGACATCAATACTATTTTACTAAGTCAAAAAAGGCTTTCAATTTGATAGAAAAATCTTTAAACCTACATGGGTTTTTGACAATGTGGCACAAGTATTCCCATCTTAAAGAAAAACCCAGGCTATTAGAGCTAAAAGAATCCAATTTTACTTGGACTCAGAAGGAAACAGGTCATGCAATGTGACTCCCTGTTAGTCTGATGGATTTCCATGCGCTGTGCTTCCCGGCTGGGAAGACTTTTCCCTGCACACCCAAGGCTTGGTGGGGAGGACGATGGGAAGGTGGCTGGCGATGCTGAGCACACAGGGAGGCCGGTGTCCTACTTTTCATCTGTTCTCACTGATTAACTGGTTGGCCTTGAGAAGTTAATTAAAATCTGCCAAATGGGGATAAAAATGAAGAGATTTTTACCTTGCAGGAAGGTCAGATGGATTAGTGATATTAACCGTACCCACATGAGGAGTGCCTTTAGTTGCCTGGTGATAGGTAATGTGTGTTGAAATGATTAATTGCTCTGAAAGTACCTGCCTTCTCAAATCTTCATTTCAGACCAACTAAGGAAGGGGCCACATTTTCATGGGCTACAACTTGATTGCCCCATCCACAGCCTGGTCTCTGCCTGGAGCTGTCTTACTCAGTTATTTCAGACCCCTCTCCCCTCCCAGGTCTTTACCACAAACCCGCAGGTGCAGCAAGCATTTATCTGAATAGACAGCCCGAGGGCTAAGTGGAGAGATCGTCGTTAACTAGGATATTTTTACCTTAGCATTGAAGTTGATGGCAGAACTGGGAACTGTTGACTAATATTAAGAGCAGGAGCCTAAAAGGATGTGAAATTCCAAGTTGTGTGTGTTTTCAACTCTGTTCTCTAATCTTATTCCCTCTGCATCTCACACACTTACTATACACATAAATTACTTTGGCAAAAGGTTTTGGGGAGAAGAAGGGAGACATCATGGTTCAACATAAGGTTTGCAATTTTTAAGCATTAATACGGGTAAATTCTGTATAGTCCTGGCTGTGCTTATGATGTTGGGGGCATGGAGTGAATTACGTAGCCTTTCTAAGCCTTAGTTTTCTCCCCTATAAAAAGGAAGATATTAAAATACATACCTCATTAGATTAAAGTGAATATTTTAAAAGATAATGTTTCTTAGCTGCACTTCCCGAAAAGCACAGGGCATGCAATCCTGGGGAAGAGTGAGGGACACAGGAGCAAGACAGGGAAAAACGGAGTGTTATTATGAGTATAATCAAGTTGGCACCACTAAGTGTGACTCATGGCTTGATCCTGTGGGACTGTACTCTGTGAAGCTGTACAAACTAATCCCAGGACATCTTTCCAAGAGGAGAAAAGTTTAGTGTATGAGGCATGAAGTCCCCCCAACACTCTGGACTTTCTATACATGAGTGCCAATCAGGATTCTGCGACTTTCCAAGCCTTGACATCAGCAGAGAGCCTGTGGTGGGAGCTGAGAGCCATGTGGCATGGCAGGAGGTAAGGCTTTATTGAGTTTCTCCAGGCTGAAGCCACTTAGAGCCCAGACAGGCTGGACCTGTAGGGGAAGATGGAATAAGAGGTGAGGCCAAGAAAGCCTGAAGAGCATAAAAGCAGGCTTTTGTAGTCTATAAAGAGTTTAGTATGGTACCTGGCATAAGGGAGGGCTTAGTATATGTTATATAGTATTACTTATTTTCTAAAATAGATTTTTATTGATTTTAGAGAGGAAAGGAGAGAGACAAAGAGGAGAGAGAGAGAGAGAGAGAGAGAGAGAGAGAGAGAGACAGAGAGAAACATCAATGATGAGAAAGAACCATTGATTGGCTGCCTCCTGCACTCCCCCTACTGGAGATCAACCCCACAACCCAGGCATGTGCCCTGACTGGGAATCAAACCGTGACCTCCTGGTTCATAGCTTGATGCTCAACCACTGAGCCATGCTGACTGGGTTATTGTTACTTATGTTCTGACGAGCAATATAGAGATGATCAAGAGTAGACTAAAATAGATGGGAATTTTAACAGAAGTCTGTGATTTGAGTTTTGAGTTGGCCTCACTCCTTGGAGACTTGCTGCTAATATTATATCTACACTAGTCGGTTGTATTCAAAAGTCTCTATAGCAACCACTTTTATGACTTGAAACCAAGAACCTCTGAATAGAAACACTCACACATAAATGCATGCATGCTGAAAGAAGCTACCCTTATTTTGCAAGAAGCCTAAATTTTCCTGGTAGACTAATGTGAATCTTTAGAGAGAGGGCATTTAATAGGTGTCTCCTATATGTCAAGTCCTTTAATTTTCACAACAACCCTATAAAGTAGGTATCCTCTTCGTGTTAATGTTGAGAAAAACAGGAAGTGGAAAAGATTAAGTAACTTGCCTAATGTTATTGAGGTAGCAGGAGGTAGACCTGGGATTCCTAAGACTGTCTCATTCCAGAGAACTGTGCACTTTTACTTGAACTCTTTTGGAAAGTTATGTTGCTGCATGTGCATTGTTCCAGTGTGTGTGTGTGTATGTGTGTATATATATATATATATATATATATATATATATATATATATATATAGAGAGAGAGAGAGAGAGAGAGAGAGAGAGAGAGAGAGGGGGGTTTTGAGTTACCAAAGTCTAGTGTTCCATTACAGAAATCAGGACTGATTCTGATTTACAATAAGAAATCAGACCAAAGTTTAGTTATGGGCAAGAGTCATGCCGTTGGAGGAAAATCAAATTAGGTTGACATGATTTATAGTCTGTTGGAGGGTGACTCATTACAGTAAATGCAGCTCAGCTCAGTTTTCTCAGTGAGGTCATCAGATCTGACTGGCTACAGGTGAATTGCTGTCTAAAGGTGATATTTCATAATGAGGGGAGCCTGTTTGAAAATAGGTAGCACCAGTCTACTAATGGGAATATATATTTATGGAGTCTGTTCCGAGCCAGGTATTTTTTCACATCTGTTGAAACCTCACAACAGCACTCTATCAAGGAGGCATCTTAATGCTCTCTTTTTTTTTTCTAACAAGAGTACAGAAAGGATGGTCTATTTGGCCAGGATCAAAAAGCTAGTCAGTGGTAGAATGATGATTTCTGCTTGACACCCGTGTATACATTCAGCCTAGGTGTTCTATCTCCAAGTCCAATGTTGCTGCTCACTAAATGGCTGCTGGGAATGCCACCCTAGACCTTTACTACTGAAAATGTGCTTCAAGGACAACTGTGATGTCCTCCTCATCTTCTGAAAAATGTAGAATCTCAGGCCCCCCCCCCCATCCTACTGAGTAAGAATCTCCGGATGATTCAAGACCACACATGCATTTGAGAAGCTCTGCCCTAAGCATTTCTCCCATGCAGAGTGAATATCTACTGAGAGATCACCTGTCTATGACCCTCATTTTATTAGGATTCTTGTCTTAAGGAGGTCTTGGCCCATAGAGCACAGGTCCAGGCTCAACTATTTCTCCTGGGACTCAAGGTAAAATTACCCCTCAGCAGTTGTGTAGCTTTCTTGTTTTAGATTTTGCATCTCAGTTGGTTTCAATGATAGTGGTCAGTTATGCTTTTTGAGAGAAAAATACTGCAAAACATGAAAGCTTTGCTCATTTGTTCCAAAAGCATTCATGAAGCTTCCTTGTGTGCCAGGCACTGTGCCCTCCAAAAAATTCACAATCAAATGGAAAGATAGACCAATAAATAACCTTTATGATATAGAGAAGTCTGAGCTCCCAGTTAAAAAGTGCAGGGTTCTGAAGGAGCAGAAAGGCATCGTCTCACTGCAATGCAGTGGATATTATCATTTCCACTCCTGATCTTTTCCTTTGTTTACAACAGGAGCAGGATGGGGGCGATTTTCAGCTGCCATCAGGTGTCCCAGAGCCCATCTCAAAGTGTGGTGATCTGGATGTCATCTTTGACTATAGAGCTGCCAGCCAGAAACTCACAGTGACCATTGTGAGAGCACAGGGCCTCCCGGATAAGGACCGAAGTGGCATCAACTCCTGGCAAGTTCATGTAGTCCTGCTGCCCAGTAAGAAACAGAGGGGCAGGACAGGCATTCAGAGAGGGCCCAATCCTGTCTTCAAGGAGAAGGTCACCTTCGCCAAGCTGGAGCCCAGAGATGTGGCTGGCTGTGCTGTCCGCTTCCGCCTGTACGCTGCCCGCAAGATGACCCGTGAGAGAATGATGGGAGAGAAACTGTTCTATCTCAGGCACCTGCACCTAGAAGAAGAAATGAAAGTGACTCTGGTTCTGGAGCCAAGAAGTAACATCAGTGTGAGTAGGTTAAATGGTGCTGCCAGTGACGTGGTGTGTTCAAGGATGTGAAATGATGACCCCTTGACTTAGTAAATTTGGCCTGTGAAATCCAGTACTTTAAATTTCCAGTTGTTTCTTCTCATCCTTATAAGTCACCATTTGTACTTTATGCTTCCCTGGGTTTTTCATGCCCATCTTCCCTATAACCTGGTATATGTCCATTTCAGGAAATAAGAGCACATTGTGTATTGGACATGGGAAAACCAGGAGATATGGCCAGGCCTTCTAGTTAGCTAATAAATGGTCCTACCACTCATAGTCCTGCTCCTCCCGCAATACAGGCAGTCCTCAGGTTATGCTGAACTTGACTTACATTGTTTCGTGGTTATGTTGCTATCTCCCATTTACAGTATTTATATTAAAAAAAGTTCCATCATTTCGATGTACATATATACATATGTGCTTTATGTTTTTTATTATTTATTTACCACAAGTAAAGGTCAAGAATTGTTATCTTTCTTTTACTTTTTTTTTTTTACTGTTTCACTTTATTTCTGCTGTGAATGCGCTCCATGTGAGTGACATAGGTGCTTATGTAGATGGGTTCTGATTTAGGAAAATTGCATTATGTCGCACTGTAAGAACGGATCTCCGATGTAACCTAAGAACTGCCTGTACACATTATGATGCACTCAGAGATGGGACTCTCAAGGTGAGGTCCTTGACACACATGCCTGAGTAGGCTGCAAACAGTAGCCTAAAATTCTAGCCACTTTGAAGACCTTCCATTTATATGACCAAACTCCTCCATGTGCCCCATCCTCTGTCTCCCCTGGGGTTTTGAGGAAGAAAGTTCAGCTTGTATGTCTGCAAAATAGGCATCTCCCTATTTATCGGTAATATGTAGTATGACTATTAGCTTTAAAAAAATGTAAAAAGATCAGGTAGCTCTCTTGGGCTGCTCAGTCATTCATTCAAAGATGTTTACTGAGTGCCTGTTCCATGTCGGGTGCTGTGAAGGGGATTCAGGAGAGGACAAAACAGGCGATGACATCATCCTCCAGGAGCTTACAGTCTGTGGAGGAGGGCGGCAGTAGGTAAATCAGAGCAGGAGGGAAAGACATTGACAGAGGCTAATGTTTGTTCAAAAGAGTCAGAGAAAGTTTCTTTGAGGTGGTGATAAAATACAGAATTCAAGAAATCAAGGAAAAAGCTGGCGACATGTAGAGGACAAGGATGTCAGAGAGAGAATGGCACATGCAGGTGTCGTGGTGGGAAGGCACTCATCATGTCTGAGGAAGAGGAAAGGAGTCAGAAAGATTAGAGTGTAGACATGGTAGATCCAGCCATATATTTTTAGTAGATGTCTCAAAATTAATATCTCCAGACTCGGCATTCTGATTTTTGCCTCCCTAATTCTATTCCACCTACTGTCTTCCAATCTGGCTAAAGGCAATTTCATCCTTTTAGTTGCTCAGATAAAAAATCTTGCAAGTTATTTGTGACTTCTCTCCTTTCCACCTGAAATTCTATTGGCTGTGTCTTTAAAATACAACCAGAACCCGACTCTCTGCTGGAAGAAATGGCCTCCTACGTTCTCCCTGCTTCTGTCTCTGCCCCTCAGACTATGCCCAACATGGGCTCAGAAGGAGCCTTTTAAAGCATAAGCCAGATTACATCACATCTCTGGTCAAACCCCTATTTTTTCTTAAGCTCTGAGTAAAGCATATCTGAAATCCTGAAAAACAGAATCTATGCGGGTCAGGTGTCCTGCCAGCACTACAGAGCTCAGGGTTAGGTATGATCACACCCCGGTTACCTGTGGCAGGCCCTGTGCTGTGACCTGGGAGCACAGAGTTGAGTGGGGAACATGAGTCAGTATGAAAGAACTCTGAGGTCAAGAGTTTTCCATTCTCCAGTTATTTGTTAAACAGGATTATATGCACTGTGACCTGAGAGGTTTATAAGGATTGGGAATTTACTGGGAGAGGCAAGCTATGCAGCCCACAGTAGATGGTTCTGTAGAAACACAGGGGAGGGGGGGATCCTCACCCAAAACTAAACAAATATTCTATTGTTGGGTTCTCATCATCCAGTAGGTTCTTATCTAAGGTGCTTGTCAAAACCACCTGGCCCTATAGTTTACAAATTATGTTCCGTAAAAGCCGGGGCTCTAGATGGCTGGATAAACAGATGTAAAGAATACTTAATTACTATTAATGCATTTATTTATTGGGTTTCTGATAAGAAGTTTGAGGAAATGATATTAGATGTGGAGAAGAAAGGTTTGAGCAAAGTCCCGTGTACGTATTTCTGGTGGAGAAACTCGTGGCCCCAGGAGGCTGGCTGGTTTCCCCTGCAGAGCTGATTCCTACTCCCCCTTCCTGAATGAGAATCAACTTGGTGATCATTTTCCCTTTCCCATTCTTGAAGTGTTTGGTGCTTAAAAGTGGGTGCTTTGGAGAAGCATGCAGGTGAATAAACAGAAGGCAGGGGCTCTGCCGTGGGCTAACCTATTGCCTGCCAGATCTCTGAGATCTCAGTCCATGTGTCAGCTTCCTTAGAAAAAGTTGTAAAAGTGCTCATTTTCAATGTCAGTTAGTTCTTAGGAGAAAAAACCGAGCATCAGGCATATCCCTGACAACCTTAGAAGCAGAACTAGGGACCGAATGTCCTATGCGGTGGTAGACATCCAGTGGTCATTTCTTTTCCCAGTGAAGACAAAATGCCCTTTGAATTGCCCTATTCATCACGAATCTGCAGAGAATGGAGTGGATGGGTTCCACAGAAGCACTCGAGCACAAATCACACAGGAGGGAATTTTGTTCTATATTAAACATATTATTAGCTTGCTGTGTATCTTAGAGGGTTTGATTTACACTAGTAATAACATTTTGGTTCATTTTTGTCTTTGGAAAGGAAATATTGGATGAAGGGAGCTCCTTTAACAAAACTGTCAGTTAATAATGCAGGGCATCTCATCCCCGGCTGGCTCCCCAGGCCCATTATCATTCCCAAGGAGTGCACCCTTCCTTCGTAATCTTTGGCAGCCATTGAGACTGGGCCACAATTTCACCAAACATAATATTGGCTTTCTGTAAGAGAGAGAAGTGCAGCGTGCACCAATGGATTCTTTGTTTTTCTTCCCCTCCAGAGTGGAGAGTCTCCGCTCAGCCCATCTGCCGTTTCTCACAGTGATAGTGCTTCATCCACGCAGTCGCTGTCTCATGGAGGGGCACCAGAGCTGTTGGTGGGGCTGTCCTACAATGCCACAACGGGGCGATTATCTGTGGAAATGATCAAAGGCAGCCATTTCCGAAACCTCGCTGTGAATAGAGCGCCTGGTAAGTGCAAGTCTATTCCCCCAGCTCTGTTCCTTCCAGGAGCAAGTACAAGGCTGTGTGAGCTTTCATCTTAAGTCTTTAACTTTTACAATAAAAGTGATCTTGGTATAGCTTAGAGAATTTTTACAGAGTGATACCTCTATGTTTTTTAATTGTCTTTCTATTTAATTAGATTGGAGGCTTCTTTGATATCTAGACACATCTTGACATGAAATAGGCTGACTTCTATGTGCATATTGTTTAAGAGAAATGAATGTGTCTTTTTAGCATCATAATATACGTATATGGGCAATTTAACTTTCTTGGTGGATAAACAGGATATTTTCCTACAGATTCCAGACCCTCAAACACCTTCAAAGAGTCAGGTCTACTTGCTTACCTACTAGCTTTGCTCTGATCTGTGCAATTTGCTTGTCTTTTCTTAATCTTGGTGTACTCATCTAGAGAAAAAATATATTAATGGTATCTTCTTCATGGGATTCATTTGGGGTGCAAATAAAGTGATTTATGTATTATTAGCACAATGTCTAATACATAGTGAGCATACTAGAAATGTTAGTGGTTATGGTGTTGATGGAGGAGGAAGATCTGGGGCAACACAGGCCTGACTCACCACTTCTGAGATCACCACTGGAAAAAAGACTTACTCCAATAGCTGCAGTCCAGGGTTCAGGAAATCAGAAGAAAGCAACTCCTGCCAACTACCTTTCAAAGCCCAAGAAGTTAGAGATTGAGCACTGGAATGATGCTGCTAACAATGACTTTACCTTTAATGATCTTGTTTGTCAGCAAAAAAAAAACAGCTTAAAGGGGGGCTGGAAGATGAATTTTGCCTCTGTTCTGCCTTGTGGATCTCATATAAGTTCATCTTACTCAAGGGATCCGAATTTGTATCCAAAATGCTAGCTGCAAGAGAGTCTGAATAATGTTGTTGAATTTCCAGCCTTTCAAGTGTAGGAAGGTAAATTAGAAGGGGTTAGAGTGGAGGGCAAGTGAGCCTGTCACCATCAGCAACAAAGTCTTCCCGATATAAGGATGAAATCAATAACTGTATGATAGTATGTGCGGGGCAATAAACTCCAGCCTCATGTCAGATCAATGAAGAGCCAGCATAGCTGGTAGAAGAAGGTTGGTTCTACCAACCAAATCTGGGCCCCTTCTCTTTATTTGGGGGGTAAGGAGGGGGAAACGCTTATTCTTTTTAGCTATTAATTGTGCTGCATCCCATGAAATCTTCATTTAATGGTATTTTGTTAGCCAATCTGTATTAAAGCTATTAGAGCACGTTCGCAAGGAAAGCCCCATACTCTGGATAACAGAACAGACAGCTGCATTAACCATAGTCTGTGTTGACACTCAGAACCATGTGAGAGCTATTTAAAATATATATTAGGTACTGTTTGCACAGGTAGGCTTTGTTAGATACAGCTTTGCTTTTTAAGATAGCTTTGGGTTGGTGAGAGATCTAAATTTAATGCTTTATCTTCAGAGCTTTTGCTGGTCTCTTTTTCTGTTCTTCTGGGGTTTGGTGAGATCTGAACAATTTTTGTGGAAGAACTTGGTGGCGCTACAGAGAATTAGGGGGAGGTAGATCACATAGTGAGGGCTCTTTTCCAGTGGATGCTGGGAAACTTTATTTTGTATGCTGGGTGGTACCAGGAAATATAGGAGATGGGGGAGGACAGCACGGTGGCTATGAAAACATCAGCTAGAGGCCAACAAATTAATATGTAAATTTAGGCTCTGCCACTTACTAGTTGTGCGTTGCTAAAGTTTTCTGAATCTCAGTTTCCTCATCTTTAAAATGAGGTCATAATATATACTTTCTATCTAGGGCTATTGCATATAAAGCTGTGATGTTAAGGATGCTATTATTATATTTTCATACATTTCTATATGAAAAAAATACGCCAAAGGGAAATTCTTACAACAAACGTTTACAACAAAATAGGAAAAAAAATGCAAGTTCTAATTTAGAAATTGATTTGATTCCAGAAGTTTAAGTCAGTTTGGCATTTACAACATGATTTTTCTTAGACATAGCATTGCAATTTAACTTAAAATGTAATTGACATGCTGTGTCTTTGCAACCAACATAATAGAAGACAATGTTGCTGTAATGCTAGTAATTAAAAGAGAAACCCAAAAGGGAAGACAAAAGTTTTGGTTTATGTAGAATGCTGGTCCTTAAGGTAAGTCCAGCATAATTAGGAGAGGTCGAGAAAAGAGAAGGTTCCTTTGTAAAGGGACCTCTTGGCACTTTCAAGGGCTTTAGTTGTTGACGGCATTGGTTCTTCACTCTGTCTCACTTCATTACACCACTAGCGCTACTTTGGCAGTCCTCAGGCAAACTTCGAATACATTTTTAGTTCCCATATGGAAGAGGACAAGGGAGAGAAAGGATGAGGGAACATGAGTTTTATGAGGTAATTGAGCAGCATTGGAAGAAACAGGAGGAGCGAGGATGCAAGTGGGGAAATGAGTGGGCCTGGGAGCGGGGGTGGTGGAGAGAACTTGACACGTGCACTGGCCTCCAAGGTGAAGGTGATGGGAGGGCAAGATGTGGGACCAAAAGCCCCATGAAAGAGTCTCCCATGCATAAGGTGCCTGCCAGGGGAGAGACACATGTAGGAACATGTATGTGGAAGGGTCACAAATCTTGTGCTTGGGACTCTTGGCAAGGGGCAGTTATCTAGTCTGTAATGAGCGGGGCATCAAACCTGTCTTACAGCGTGGCTCTGATAATGTGAAGAATCATTCTTAGGGAATCTAAAGGGAGAGTTGCTGAGCCTGAGTATTGGGAGCTTTCCTTGTCTAGATTATTGAGGATTCTAAATCTTTCTGGAAACAAAGGCTGGGATTTAGATATGAGAATTTTTTGTCTTAAAATATATCATGAAACAGAAGATAACTTTGAATTCAGAGCCTGATTCAGTCAGGTGACTTCTGATATTTTAAACTTGTCTTCTTAAGCAAGATAGAAGAGTTGGACAAATAGTAGATGAAGTTCCTTTCCTCTATTAGGGTCTTAGAAGAAATGTAAGACCTATCCCCAAACTTTTGAGTTAAATCCTTGAGGAGAAGGCTCAGTGAGGGGTAGGTTTTACTCTGAGCAGAAGCTGGTGGAGGCTTCCTTAGAGATATTTCTCCACCCCCTGCCACCCGCAGAATGCCTAAAACTAAAAAGACCAATTCCACCAAGTGTGGAGAATACATTATTGGTGGGAGTAGAAAATGAAACAACCACTTTGGGAAAATTCCTGTCAGTTTCTTATACAAGTCAAATGTGCTGAAAACCCAGTAGTTCCATCTTAGGCATTTAACTATAAATTTTAAAAAAAAGATCTGCACAAAATTGTTCCTAGCAGCTTTATTCATAATGTCAAAAACTACAAAAAGTCTTCATGTCCTCATGAATGAATCAACAAATTATGATATATTTGTATTCTAGAATACTATTCAGCAATACAAAGGGATGAAATTAACTGAGATATTTAACAGCATGGAGGAATCCCCCAAATATTCCATTTATATGAAGTTCTAAAATAGGCAAAACTCATCTATAATGAATTTAGGAAGTAGAAGAGTGGTTGCTTTAGGATTGGTATTTGTGGCAGGATGGACTGGACAGGAAAGGGAGGAAATATTCTGGGGTGATGAACATGTTTTATATTTTAATAGAAGTTTGTGTTAAATGGATGTTTGCATATGTCAAAATTTATTTAGGTGTTGGGCACACAATACAATATATAGAATATATATCATAGAAATGTACATTGGAAACCTATATGATCCTACTAACCAATGTCACCCCAATAAATTTTATTTAAAAACTTACTGAATAGTACTAGGATTTGTACATTTCAATGTATGTGAATTTTCACTTAATATAGAAAAGAATAATAAAATTTAACTCCAGTTAATGAAATGCATGCCGAAATGTTTATGGTGAAGAGTAATGATGACGACAGCTATGATGGGTTGATGTTTAGATAGATGGATAGATATATAAGAAAGAAAACTGTCTTAGTTCAGACTGCTATAGCAAAAATACCATAGACTGGGTGTCTTAAACTATAGAAATTTATTTCTCCTGGTTGTGGAGGCTAGGACTCCAAGATCAAGATGCTAGTGTTCCTGGTAGGCAGACACTTCCTTGTCATGTCCTCACACAGCAAGGGAAAGAAAAAAAAATAATCTCTTTCATATCTCTTCATATAAGGGCATTAATCTCATTCATGAGAGTGTCACCCTCATGACCTAATCACTTTCCAAAAGCCCCAAATACCACCAGCCCTTCAAATGGCTTCACTGAGGATTAGGGCTTTAACATATGAATTTTGGGAGGATGTATACATTTAGTCCATAGTGCAAATGGAGCAAAACATCACAATTGAAGAATCTAGGTGATGGGTTTATGGGTGTCCACTGTACAATTTTAGTTATAAAATGTTGGGCAGAAAAAATGGTCTGGAATAGTTCAGCCTGGTCAGGAGGGTAAAAATAAAACAAGAACCTTAGCCATAGATAGGGGTATTAGGTGGTTGTTTTTTTTTTAAATATGGTGACATTTCAAGGTTGAACCCTATTTAGCTGATTCACCTTGAATGGGATAGAAAGAGTACCTAGCAGCTGAAACTCTGTATAAACCAAATTCATCCCATTGAAAAGTATATGATTGGGCATATCTACATTTCCAAGATTAACCTTTTCTCTATTCATCTGGTAGGTAGGTAGACAGATATGTAGATAGGTAGGTAGATAGGTAGGTAGATAGGTAGATAGAGAGATAGATGATAGATAGATAATGTAGACTTAGATAGATAGAAATATGTCTATCATCTATCTACTATATTTTTGGTGAAAGTGCTCATGCTATAAAGTATAAATTACTGTATTTTTTTTCAAATCAAAGGTATGATAGGGAAGATAAAAGAGGCTATTTGAAAATTACGGAAAGTAGCTCATAGATCCAATTCAGAAATAATATATAAATGAGGTAGCAACATGAACTAATCTTAACCTTCATTTCAAAACAATGTGCCAAGGAATCATTCCAGGCCCTTTCAAGGTAACATCACATTTAGTACATGTGGTCAGTATTCCAAATATTGTTGTCATGATTGCTGTTAGGATGGTGCAGGATAGTCTATGAATCTGATGGCAAGGGATAGTCTTCACCCCTGTAGGTAGTGGGTGGTCCAGGTGAAAAGCAGCTTATAGCATCTGAGAGACATCTAAAATCCTGATGCGCATTTGCAAATGCTTTTGAAAAAGTCACTATTGAGAATTAGAAACATTTGATTATCTATTTAATTTGGCTTCATGGGAAGGCAATTCTCCAACCATTTAGCAGCTCTGTTCTGTCCTTTTCCTGCACCTGCCACACAATTACTACATGGCCTCGACATTTGATTTAACCTCCCCGAATTTCATTTTCTTCCCTATTAAATGAGGTCAAGTGCTATGTTAAAAAAAAGTTAGCTATTCTGTGGCAGGTTCTCTCTCTCCAACTCCCTCTTTGCCATGCCTCTGTCTCCAATGTGCATGTATATATACACACAAGTAATGGTCCTTGTCAAACACTGTCAGGAAGTGCCCTGCCAGTTAAAACAAGTTCCCAAGCTTCTCAGCGTGTGCAGGATTGGCTCTGCGTGATAATTATCTCCCAAATGATAATACTTACAGCAGCAGCATATTAACCTTGTTAGGCACTCACAATAGCAGAGTCCGGAGGAAAGAAAAACAAAAGGCAAACCAGCCTGCCTCATTTTAGTGTGAAGGAGGGAGGCTGGGGATGCATGCTATGACTGAAGTGCCCAGAGACAAGGACTAAACGAAGACACCTTCTTTAAAAATTCCAGTCCAGGTTTCAGTGAAAAACAATGAGTACTTAATAATAGCCCCTGTGTGCTCAGATAGGACCAACTCATAGGAGGATTTCCACATGGCACTAACTTATTGAGAACATAAGTGGTCTTCCTTCACTTACATTAACTCATTTAATTCTCACTACCATATCAAACTTAGAAAAATCTGAAAAGTAAAGGGAGAGAAGTACAGTTCCCATGGCATATGAATTCTATCTCAATAACGCTGTTTAAAAAAAGAGAAAAATAACAATATAAGAAGGAAAAATAACAATAAAAAACTCAGTTACCTGCAGAAGAACAACAAACAGTAAGACAGAGGACAGACCACTCCACAGTAATGATAAAAGACAGAGGACACGGGGAGAATATCATTCTAGCCCTGAGAGAAAAAATTCTGAACTCAGAATTCGGTTCAAGTAAACGAAAAATAAGATATTTTCCATGCCGAGACCGGTTTGGCTCAGTGGATAGAGCGTCGGACTTTGGACTGAAGGGTCCCGGGTTCGATTCCGGCAAGGGCATGTACCTTGGCTGCGGGCACATCCCCAGTAGGGGGCGTGCAAGAGGCAGCTGATCGATGTCTCTCTCATCGATGTTTCTGACTTTCTATCCCTCTCCCTTCTGCTCTGTAAAAAATCAATAAAATATATTAAAAAAAAAAGATATTTTCCACAAAGTTTGAAAGGTTTTATCACGGAAAGAACAACTAACTGATGTGTTTCGGGAAGAGGGAAATTGAACATGGGAGAAGTGATGTGTAAGGAAGAGTAGTGAACAAAAAATGGTAAGCATGTAGATAAATATGAGCATATGTAGACTGCATAATAAAAATAGCAACAATAGGAAAAATGACCAATATTGGAAGTACTACCATGAATTGAAAATGAAATTCTAGGCAGAAATAACATGAAGTATAGGAAGAAGAGAGGGAAATCAAAGAATTCTAAGGTCCTGATGTTGTTTAAGAGATATTGATTAATTTGAGACATGAAATGAAATGAACATGTTAAAATTTTAATCCAACTTTCAAACCAAGAGAGGTAATAAATCAGAATAAAAAACTTCAGTTAATACAACAGAAAGAAGAAAAATATATTTAAAAGCATAGAAAATTCAGAATAGATAGAAAGTACAAACCAACCCAATAAAAACCAGTCACCAATCAAAATATATCAGTGGTCATAACAAATGTAAAGGGACTGCTATGTAAAAAATAGATATAACATTAGATTAATATTTCTCTTCTTCTCAATATCTCTCTGTCCCTTTTCTCCCCAACCTCTCACATACACTGCAGTTTATGTTGGGCCCACTCAGCATCCTATTGAGAGAGAAAAAACAAACAAACTAGTACCCAACACATTGGACTTGTCTCAGGAATGCAAGGAAAATGTAACGTTAGGGAAATCTGCTGGTGTAGTTCACCATATTAACTGATTTATGAGAAAACATTATGGTTTTCTCAATAGGTACAATTGAAGCGTTTGATAAAGTTCAGTATCCATTATTGAGAAGATAATTACTCTTGGCAGATGAATAATAAAAAGTGTATTAGTGTAGACTCAGCTTGTGTTGCAGCAACCAATATATCCTACAGTCTCACTGGCTTATGCAGCAAAGGTTGATTTCTTTCTTGCTTCACTTTCCAAAGTGAGTCAGGTGACTCTCCTCCAATCTGTGATGAGTACAGGCTCTGTGATAAGAAGGTAGTACGACATTCACATGTGAGCTCCATCATTGCCACGAAAGGGGAGGAGGCAGTGAGGGAGACTTCTTGCTTAGTGCAAGTGGTTGAAGATAGCCATGACTGAGCATCTCTTCTCAGATTCTGCTATTCAGAACTCAGCCACATGGTCCAGTCAGCCCATATCTGGTGAGAAGCCTACATCTTAATGTGGTATTTGACTTAAATTGCTAACCATTGTTCATCCCTTACTAGTTGGAGGTCTAGGAGCCATCAGCCTTTCCAACCACAAAAGGGTCTTAACTCCTGCATGCTCTCTTTTCCCTTTCCCTTCCCCTTGCATATCAGTCAGTTCTTTCCCAGGCTTACCTCTCACCTCTCTGCACCTCCCAGTGAAGCCGGTCGCACTGAATTCCCACTTTTAACATTCTGTTTTTCAATCTGTCTCCTAGAGCAGCAAGCTCATTAGGCATATGCTCTTCCTCCGAGTTCTAGCAGATGGCGGTTTTTTATCATCATGTAACATGGATTATGGATCTCTGCTGTTCTAGCCTCTGATATTAGTTTCATCATCACCTGGCACCAACTTCTAGGCCAGTGCCCATTCTTTTTTTTCCTCTTCTTTTTTATGGTCACATGCCAGCTCAGATTACTGATTACTACATCAATCTGATTTTGTCAGGAAAATGCTCTAGGTATTTTGAGTTGAAAGTTGTTTATCACAGGGTTTAAGTGTCAGCAGGGCTCTCTTCAGGAAATCCAGGAGTCCAGGTATCTCAGGAAAGAAGCCTGTCTGGTCTGACTGTGAACACCCAAAAGGGATCAATCTCACAAGGATGTTTGAACACGTGGACATACCCTTGCTTTGCTGGCTTCTAATGCTGCACACGTGCCTGCACCTGCGTCTTCAGTGACGGCTCCCCTTTCCAGTCTCATAAATGTAGCTTTCGTTATTGTAGTTTAGTTGGGGTCTCATAAGCCAGAGAATTAGGCAAATGTAGTTTTTATGGCTTTACCCCCCTTTGGTACAGGAAAGAGCTTAGAAAGATGGAAATGGTATTGCATATCAACAACTAATATAAGGTACAGAAGGGAACTTGCTTATCCTCAATAGTGGGCATTTTAAGAAAATATAGAGTACCCCCAAACAATGTATACACACTTCAATAGCTGATAGCTCAATTTTTGAAAATGAACAGTATTTTAATAAGCACTGCCTTTATAATTATTCATATTGTGTGTATATATATATGTGTGTGTGTGTGTGTGTGTGTGTGTGTGTGTGAGTGTGTGTGTGTGTGTATTTGGCCCCTTGAGTGTGGCTCTTCCACAAAATACCATGGGCCTGGGCAGGTCTATTTTGAAGAAGTAGCATTAGAAGAAGTTTAAGTTTAAAAAATTTGGCTCTCAAAAGAAATTTCAATTGTTGTTCTGTTGATATTTGGCTCTGTTGACTAATGAGTTTGCCAACCACTGTACTAGACACCCAATACACAAAGATTTATGAAGAATGGGTCTTTCTTACCCTGGCTGCTGACACAGCCTTTGCTCTGGCCCAGAGCCACCTTTCTGCCCTTGCTCTGCCCAGAGCCGCCTTCCCAGCTTCCCATGCTGCCCAGAGGCCTAGAGTGGCTGGGGCTGCATGAAATGCCTGCTTGTGTATGCAAATTAACCTGCCATCTTTGTTAGGTTAATTTGCATACTCACTCCTGATTGGCTGGTTGGTGTCATGAAGGTACAGTCAATTTGTCTCTTTCTCTTTTATTAGTGTGTGTATGTATACACACATACACACACACACACACACACACACACACACACACACACACACACACACATATTTGTTAATTCTCATCCAAGGATATTTTTTCCAGGGCTGGGGATTGAACCTGCAACCCAGGTACATGCCCTTGACCAGGAATCAAACCCGGAATCCTTCAGTGTGTGGGCTGATGCTCTAACCACCAGCACCACCAAGGCTAGGCTCACTATCATTTTTAATCCTGAAATCCCTTCAAAGTCAGGACAAAATAAGGCTCCCACCAGTATCTCTTATTTAACATTAGGCTGGAAGCTGAAGGCAATGCAATAGAGTAAGAAAAAAATATCTGGTTATCTATATAAAAATACAAGAAAATCTATAAATTTAAACTAAGTTGTTTCTCATACTAAATCAATTGTTTTCTAATATATCAGGAACAATTAGAAAGTAGAGTTTTTAAACATCACTATTTCCATCAGCAACAAAATATCTAAGCTATATATACATATACATAGATATATGTCTGATAATAATAAAATGAGTATGAAATTATGGAAAAATTATAAAACTTTCTAAAACATACAAAAAGAAACTAAATATGCAAGAGCCAGTGAAACCAAACAAAAACTTAGAATAACTTTTTTTTTAAAAGATGATAGAGGAATTCTTTTTAGCAGGTATAAAGATATATTATGAAATGATGATAATAAATATTATCAGACTTAGGAAAAGACACTCAAACTTAGAAACTTGATATCTACAGACATTTACAAAGCAGCAGGGAGATAATGTACTGTTTAATGAATAATGCTTCCCATATGGAAAAATAATTAGACCTCTATTCACACTACACACAAAGATCAATTTCAGTGGATTAAAAATTAAATGTGGTAAGTCAGAGAAAAACAAATAGGGTATGATTTCACTTACAAAGTTTCAATTGTAGACATAGATTAATCCCAGATCCCAGGACCTCCACTTGGGTCGCTGGGGGGCAGGGCCAGCCTGCAAACCTCCACAGGCCCCTCACCCAGGTTGCCCCTCACCCCAAGGAAACCCCCATCCTGATCTGGGACACACTTCAGGGCAACCCAGCTGGCCCCCACCCATGCACCAGGCCTTTAGTATCCTATCTAATAAAAGATTAATATGCAAATTGACCATCACTCCAACACACAACATGGCTGCACCCATGAGGTCAAAGATGGCTGCCCCCATGTGGACACAAGATGGCCAGCAGGGGAGGGCATTTGGGAGAGACCAAGCTAGCAAGGGAGGGCAGTTGTGGGTAATCAGGCCAGAAGGGCAGGGCAGTTGGGAGGGACCAGGCCTTCAGGGGAGAGCAGTTGGTGGGGACCAGGCCTGCAGGGGAAGGCAGTTAGGGGCAAACAGGCTGGCAGAGGAGAAATCAGACATCAATGAGGCTGGCAGGGGAGTGGTTAGGGGGTGATCAGGCTGGCAGACAGAAGTGGTTAGGGGCAATCAGGGAGGCAGGTGAGCAGTTGGGAGCCAGCAGTCCTGGATTGTGAAAGTCCAACTGCCCATTTACACCTGATCCTACGGGGATCGGGCCCAAACGGGCAGTCAGACATCCCTCAAGGGGTCCCAGATTGGAAAGGGTGCAGGATGGGCTGAGAGACAACCTCCCCCACCCGTGCACAAATTTCATGCACCGGGCCTCTAGTGCTATAATGAAAGTTATGTGAATGTGCCATTATTAAGTGAAACCAGGGTCACTAGAGCATAAGCTCAGAGATATCACAAGGTGGATCAGATAATCCAGGTGGCTTCTAAGTGACTAACCATGGAGAGTGTGTTCAGCCTGGATATTGGGGACAAAGGGATGATTCACCTTCCTTGTAGGTCTGAGAGGGATGACAGGAGATTTCATCAAGATACTCAAAATGGCGTGCAATTTAAAAGTATGAATAATTTATTTCTGGAAATTTTCACTTAACATTTTCTGACCATGGCTGACCATGGGTAACTGAAACCATAGGAAACAAAACAGGAGATGAGGAGGACTACTGCACTGTTACACTTTTTTTCTGGCACACGTGGCACAAGTGCGGGTAAAGCAGTTGGAGACCTAAGTTGGCAGAATAGCATTCAGCACTATCAGGGATCATGACCCATCCATGTTTTGATCATAGTTTTGAGTTACTGGAGATAGTGAGAGAGTTTCTACCTCATTGTCAGAAGATAAAACATTACTGTTGTTTTGTAGAACATATAATCAATTTCAAAGAATTAAAAAAGAGCTCAGTTAAGTTGTATATTTACTTCAGTGGGGCTTTCTCTATCTATTTGGACTGCTGCTCATCAGAATAAGTCACTGAACCCCAAAAGACCCAAGTAGACTCTTCTACAGCAGAAGGTCTTGATCCTCTGGTCAGGTTGTTGAAAAGCAAGCACATCATTCCTGCTGATAATGGTTCCCCTTTGAGCCAGAATGATCAGCACCATTTCCTTCCTTTGGCCAGGTGTCCGCAGACTGGATTGCTTATGAAATTATTATTTTCCCTTCTTGTCCCTTACAATTCAGCTCCGGGGATGGAGGTTTGGTAGGAGGTGACCTTTCTCGTAATGAGAAAACAATCTTGCGACAGGATAAAGCTGGAAATTGCTCTCTTTGTGAAATAAGCAGGTCCTTGCTTGCCAGGTTAACTCAGTTCCCACTGCCACTCTGGCAGTGGAATTTCCAGCGCAGTTGGGTGACTGGGTTGAACTTTTCCTTCAGGAATCATGCAGCCCTACAGAGGCAGCATTGCTAATTCACTCCCCCATGGTTGGTTTTCTGATAGCTTTTCCGTAAAGCAGTTTCAAGAGTGGAGAGCCCGAGTCTGAGACAGAGAAGTGTTTTCCCACCTGAAGTGTAATTTCACACCTTGTGTTTCTCAGTGGATGAGTGCACAAAACAACACATCAAACCAGGATAGGAAAAAGTCAATATAGGAAGAACACTGCACATTGTAATTTGTTTTCCATCCTATTATGCTCTCCTCTATGTAGATTACAGAGACCTGGGTTTACACTTGTAAGACGTTTGACTGGTTTTAGGTGGGAAAGTGAGCAGTAAACACAAATCAGCTTTCACTCTGTACAGAATGTACAGAAAAAAATACAATTTGGAAAACACTTAACATTTGGGATGATTTAAAAAATAGAGCATACATAAGTTAGTAGTAAAAGTTGTAGTTAAGAAAAAAATCAAGAAATTGATAAATGCTTTTACTAAAAATATAATTTTTTATTTTTATTTTATTTTATTTTTAAATTTATTTTTATTTTTTATGGAACAGGCTGGTCTGACACCCATGTGTTGTGTATTTTTCTTTTCTTTTTTGCTTTTTTATATTTTAATCATTATTTTTCAGTTTATTAATTATATTGTTCCCCCCTTTTTCCCCCTTATAGCTCCCCTCCACCCAGTACCCATCCCACCCTCCGCCCTCACCTCCCCCACACTGTCCTCTCCTATAGTTGCATGATTTTTGTCCAGTCTCTTGCTGCACCTCCCACACCCCTTTTCTCCCCAAGAATTGTCAATTCCCTCTCTATGCCCATGATTCTGTTATATTCACCAGTTTATCCTGTTCATCAGATTATTAATTCACTTGATTTTTAGATTCATTTGTTGATAGATGTGTATTTGTTGTTCATAATTTATATTTTTATCTTTTTCTTCTTCATCTTCTTAAATAATATCTTTCAGCATTTCATATAATATTGGTTTGGTGGTGATGAACTCCTTTAGCTTTTTCTTAGCTGTAAAGCACTTTATCTGACCTTCAATTCTGAATGACAGCTTTGCTGGGTAGAGTAATCTTGGTTGTAGATTCTTGCTATTCATCACTTTGAATATTTCTTGCCACTCCCGTCTGGCCTGCATAGTTTCTGTTGAGAAATCCGCTAACAATCGTATGGGTTCTCCCTTATAGGTAACTAATTGTTTTTCTCTTGCTGCTTTTAATATTCTCTCTTTGTCATTTGCTCTTGGCATTTTAATTATGATATGCTTTGGTGTGGTCCTCTTAGGGTTCCTAGATATTGGGGTTCTGTGCACTTCTTGGGCTTTTAAGTCAATTTCTTTCACCAGGTCAGGGGAAGTTTTCGGTCACTATTTCTTCAAATAGGTATCCATTGTCTTGCTCTCTCTCTTTTTCTGGTACCCCTATAATTTGGATGTTGGTATGTTTGAGGTTGTTCCAGAGGCCCCTTACACTATCTTCAATTTTTTTGATTATTTTGGTTTCTTGCTTTTCCAACTCAGTGGATTTTACCTTTTTGTATTTCAAATCTTTAACTTGGTTCTTGCGGTCCTCTAGAGCACTTTTAGATCTTTGTATAATATTTTTTATTTCAGTCAGTGTATGCTTAATTTCTTGTTGGTCCTTTTTCATATCCTTTAGGGTCTCGTTCATATCCTCATAGGTCTCATTCATTTTCTTGTAGGTCTTGTTCATTTCCTCATAGGTCTGGTTCATTTCCTCTTAGGTCTTGTTTATATTCTTGGAGGTCTCGGCCTTTACTAGGAGCCTCTTGAAAAGCCTTATAACCATGGTTTTGAATTCTATGTCCAGTCGTTTTTTTCCCCCTCCATTTCTTTCACATCTGATTTCTTTCCATGTCTCTGCATGGTGGCTTGCTTTCCTGAGTTGGTCGATTAGCTTTGTGTGGCAGATGTCCTCTAAGGGACAGTCGTCTGCCTCCCCAGTTACCTGAGGTGGATATGGGTTTCACAGTCTTGTTGACGTTAAGCCTAGATTAATCATTGTTAGCACTGGGAGGGTTTGACCTCCAGGCCAATTGTCTATGATGTTCAGCTGTGCTCAGGTTGGATGGGTGGAGTCTCTGGGCCAAGCAGTCAGCTCTGCCCTATGTGGCCCCAGGGACTCTGTGCCGGGTGGCAATGGCCGCCAGCACATCTGAGAGAAAGCTGCTGCTGAGCTCTACCCGCTGCCGGAGAATTTAGCCTCTCCCGAAATGAGTATGCACACCCATCATCTCACCCAGGGTCATAAAACAATGCAGTCTGGTGGTTTCCTGATCGAGAGAGTAAGTCACGAGTCCTCTCTGCGTGGTCACGCAGCTGTGCTGTTTCCAAGTTCACGTGTACTCTGCACAAGCTCGCCCTCTCCACAAGCTTGCAGACCCTTGCAGCACCCAAGTTTCAGCATGCCTTCCCACTGTCCAGTTTTTACCCGTATGATTGTGGGTTCCCTGGACTTCACCCGGAGCTGGGGAATCAGTGCAGTGGGACATCTTTGTCTCCCCCATTCGAGAAAACTGGCCAGGTTTTCAGCCGTCTGCCCTATCTGCTGGTGCGCGCACGGCTCCAAACCTCTCTCCGTGTGTATCTTCAACGCTGTCCTCCACCGCTCCTCCGAGTCACAGTGTCTTATCTTCACTTTTATTTGTGGAATTTTCACTCAGCCAGCTTTCCGGTGATTCTGGATGGTGTTTGTTCTTTCGTTAAGTTGTAGTTTTGAAATTGTTGTGTATGGCAGCAAGATAGTTGTTTACCTATGCTGCCATCTTGGTTCCCCTCTCAAAAATATAATTTTTAAAAAATATATATTTTTATTGCAGAGAGGAATAGAGAGGGAGACAGAGATAGAAACAACAATGATGAGAGAGAATCATTGATTGGTTGCCTCCTGCACACCCCCTGCCCCTCTACTTGGGATTGAGCCCACAACCCGGGCACGTGTCTTTGACTGGAATCAAACCTGGGACCTTTCAATCCACAGGCTGATGCTCTATCCACTGAACAAAACTGGCTAGGGCTAAAAATATAATTGTTTTAGGAATGATGTTCTTTGTAATTATACTTTCAAGAATTTTTGGAAAAGTAGTAGTCTATATCAGTGATTTGGATATTTTCTTTCCTTTCTATAAATGGCTACATTTATGATGCCAGTTACCATTTTACAGCATACTAGTGCAAGGATTATCAAACAAGTTGCATTTTTGGAAGTTTGGAAAAAATTGAGACCAAAAGAACAAAGAAAGTTGAGCATCTTGGCTAGTCATGAACATTCATTATAAAATACTTAATACTTGAATGTGTGCTACATGTTAGACCCAGGGCCAGGCATTGGCTACAATGATAAACAAGGCAATTCCTCTTTGTACCACTGGGGAACTGATAGCCTTGCAGACAAGCAAATAAGCAATGAAATACTGGGTGATAAGTGCTGAGAGAAGCTAAAACAGGATTTAATTTTTTTCCCCAATTACAGTTTACAGTCAGTATTATTTTGTATCAGTTTCAGGTGGATTGCACAGTGGTTAGACAATCATATGCTTAACAAAGTGTTCCCCACGATATTTCCAGTACCCACCTGGTAGCATACATCGTTATTACGATACTAGGGGCCCGGTGCACAAAATTCGTGCACTGGGGGGGGAAGGCCCCCCTCAGCCCAGCCTGCCTCCTTCTCACATACTGGGAGCCCTCAGGGGATGTCCTACTGATGGCCACAGTCTGGCCTCCCTTTGTGGGAGGCGACCAGGCTGATCAGGGAAAGGCACCAGCCCCATCACCCCACTGCTGCAGCCACTGCCAGTCACCGCAGCCACCAAGGTGTTTTCATCAATCCATACTCCGGTCCCTTCACCATGAAAAAATGACAACTTTCTTTAGGCATTTTCAAGATGTGTCTTTCATAGGATATGACATTTCTTTATTTTTCTTTTTTATCCTCACCTGAGGATATGTTTCCATTGATTTTTAGAGAGTGTGGAAGAGAAAGGGAAAGACAGAGAGAAACATCAAAGTGAGAGGAACGCTTTGATTGGTTACCTCCGGCATGAGCCCTGACCTGGGCCCTAGCCAGGGAGGAGCCTGCAACCTAGGTACATGCCCTTGATCAGAATATAACCCAGACCCTGCAGTTGGCAAACCTAGGCATTATCCACTGAGCCAAACTGCCTAGGGAAAGGATATAATATTTTTTAGCCCTCCAGCAGCAGACCTTTGTTTTTTTTTCCAGGAATGTGGTGGAAGAACCCTAGATTACTTTTTTGGATTCTTATACCCGAGTTACTAAGAATATTACCAGTGGCGTACAGGGAGCTTAGCCAATAAGCGGTCAGAAAAAAATGTTTCCTCTTCAGTTCACACCTACCTCCTCCGATCTCTGGCTCCACCCCAGCCAAGGCCTAAAGCCTCTGGCCCTGGGCGGGGGACCCCCAGTTAGCTGTGATTGCCCTGCTCCACCCTGGCCAAGGCCCCAACCCTCTGACCAAGGCCCCAACCCTCTGGCCAAGGACTCGAGGCTCAGGTCTAGGGCAGGGGATCCCCAGTACACTTGATCGTCCTGCTCCGAGGATGGGGCCCTGGGCGGTTGACTTCCAGCACGTGTAATCGCCCTGCTCCATCCCTGGCCAAAGCCGCAAGCCTCTGTTTGAGGCTGGGGCCCTGGGCGGGGAACCCCCAGCGCATAGGATTGCCCTGCTCCACCCAGGGCCAAGGCTGCAAGCCTCTGGCTGACACTCTGAAGATGGGTCCCTGGGCAGTTGACCCCCAGCATGGGTGATTGCCCTGCTCCGCCCCCGGCAAAGCCGCAAACCTCTGTTTGAGGCTCTGGCCCTGGGTGGGGAACCCCAGATTATACGATCGCCCTGCTGCATCCCCGGCCAAAGTGCAAGGCCCTGGCCAAAGTGCAAGCTGGTGCTCCAAGGATGGAGCCATTGGCGGTTGACCCCCAGCAGGCGCAATCACCCTGCTGCCTCTGTTTGAGGCTTGGGCCCTGGGTGCCCGCCCCCGCCCTCCCCTGAGCTGCGAGCTGTGCAGGCCTGCCCTCCTGTGTGCTGCATGGGCCTTGCCCTCCCATGCAGGCACGGCACGGCCCCACCTCCCCGCTCCTGATTGGCTGGTAGCATAGCGAAGGTATGGTCAATTTGCATGTTTCTCTTTTATTAGATAGGATTACTGACTGTTTTCTATGCTATAATTTATATCCCTTGCCTACTTTGTGACTGCCAATCTGTGCTTCTCAGTCCCTTCACCTTTTCACCTCCTCCTCCAACCCTCCTCTCTTCTGGCAACCATCAGTCTGTTCTCTGAATCTATGTCTGTAAAACTTGATTTTGATGAGACCCACTGGTGGGTTATCTGAACCAGGCCTGGTGGGAAGGGAGAGTGGTCAGGAAACTTGGATAAAGTAATGTCCAAACCAAACTAATGAATAGAAGTCATGTGAAGGTGGGTATTACTTGGGATATCAGGACATGTATAACTTGTGTAAAAGTGGAAGGGAAAGAGAGCAGGTGGGTTTGGAGGGTAAAGGTTGGATTACAATTTGTAAAGGCAACAGTGGTGTGCAATAAGACTAGAAGATAAGCATGGCCCAAGTATTTAGTGTATACAAATAAATTTAATTTTATCCTAAGATGAGTGGGAAGTATCAACAAGTTTGTTTTTGCTTATTAGTGAAAGTGACATGACCAGATAAGCATTTTACAAATATTGCCTTATCCAGTGATTGGTGTTCGATGAGCAAGCGTGCAGGCATGCAGGTGAAAGATGCTGATGACCTGAGATTATGGTGTACATTGAGAGTTTAGTGGCATTGGGGATGCAAAAACATGGATGGATTGGGAACTATTTAAGAGGTAGGATCAATACTACTTGATGATTCACTGGTTGGACCAGGGTGAGGAAGCCAGTCTTGTCAAAAAAATGGAGTCCTGATTACTGATTTGGATCATTGAGGGGATGATGTTATGAGAGATGGGGAACAGTGGAGTAGCGAGCGAGTGTTTGAGTTGGAAACCTGATGAGTGTGAGGTGTGTGTGGGAGGACTATGAAGAGAAAGGTAGTATTCTGTTGGATATTGAGCTCTGGAGAGACATATAGGCCAGAGGGACAGATTTAGTAGTTGTCACTGAAGTCAGAGTTGGTAGTTGCCATGGAGTAGATGAGACGGTCCACAGAATACGTATACCGTGAGAAAAGAAGGGACTCTTTAACTCAGGCACAAAACAATATTGTGACAATGGACAGGAAAACACATGTATAGAGCAAAATTTACACATTTACCTTGTTACATAAATAAAATGGGAATGAAAAACTGCATGCACGTCCATAAACACCATTGCACGTATGGCTGTGTGTGTATATAGCACACTTCTGCATGTGTAGGGCTCCTAATGAACATTGGCAAGGTGCCCAACAGTGGGCTGCATGAAACACCATGCTTTCCAGGTAATAATCCCTTTCCTTAATCTCTCATGTAAAATATGGCAGTCCCATGGCAAGTACCAGGCCTAAGGATGCTGATCAGTATGTGAAAAGGAAAAATTTGCTGCCCATGTAAATACTACCACTAGACCAACAAAACTGAAAGTGCTGATGTTTTCTCCTTTCCCTTTTTTTGTTTTTTGTTGTTGTTGTTGTTGTTGTTGTTTTTTAGATACATATGGAAAGCTCTTTCTCCTCAATTCGGTGGGTCAAGAGATGTCCCGCTGCAAGACATCCATCCGACGTGGTCAGCCCAATCCTGTCTATAAGGAGACCTTTGTTTTCCAGGTGGCTCTCTTTCAGCTCTCTGATGTCACCTTGATGATCTCCATTTATAACAGGCGCACTATGAAGCGTAAAGAGATGATTGGATGGATTGCCCTGGGCCAGAACAGTAGTGGAGAGGAGGAACAAGACCATTGGGAGGAAATGAAGGAGACCAAAGGCCAGCAGGTCTGCAGATGGCACCCCTTACTCGAATCCTAGGTTTGCCCACAGGTGTCTCCAAGCTACAGCCCCGCCTTGGTGAGCCTAGTTGTTGACCTCTCACACAAAAGTAGTGTGTGCTGGCAGGCTCTTTAAAGACAGGCTTTCAAATATGGATTCGATTCCACTAACCACTAGGACATTCTGTGTGTGGGGGTGGAGATCTTTGGTTTCCTCAAGGTTTGAATTAGATTTAAGTATTGTTATTTAAAAAAAAATTCTACATATACAGTCAACTATGTGGGAAATGTTCCCATACTTGCAAGCAGTGATGATGAGTTAATTTGTGTGAATAGGTTATTGAGATGGTTCAGGCTGTGGGATGAAGCATCTCCTGCTCTCTTTTCTGTTTGCTTGAAGAGTAACCTCAGATTGCAAGGGAGCTGTTAAATGTTACTATTTGTAACCACTTACACGTATAAATCAGAATTGTCTTAATATGGTGCAAAAAAAAAAAAACCAACCCAAAATACAGAAACGAGTCAGACACTCAAAGAAGAATGTAACTGTCACCCATAGTCTCCTCTCACATTTTTCTCTTTATTGAAACCCTCTCATTTATTTACCTAACAAATAAATGTCCTAAATTTGCACTTATGAAAGAAATTTGTATTAATTAAATACCTGTTTTTTATTGAATACATTGTGATTTCCTAAGAGGTTTGGTTAGCTAAATCATTTTGAAGCTAAAAAAATAGTTCAAAAACGACTGTTGAAAGACAACTTGTCTCCTTTGAATATATTTCAAACTTGTACTTTCCAAGGTTTTTATGCTCTTTTTCTCACCCCATAAAGTCTTACAGAATGAGAAGAAAACCAAAACTACCTAGTTAAGTCATAGGTTTGTTGATTTTTCTGAATCTAGTGTTTTCTTTTTACATTATACATTTTTTATATGCAATGATATATCCACTCATTTATTTTGCATGTGAACTATACTTCTTATGCAATATTTTCCATCAGTAGAGAATAGTAAATTGTAAACAATGGGTCTTTAATAGTGTCAATTCGATGGACTCTTAGAAATGAATGTGTTAAAATACCAGTGAGTGGAGAAATATTTTCAGCTTGTGTGGAATGACACTAAATCTTTCTTGAAGCATTAGATGTGCCTATAATTGTCATATTTCATGGCATTTGCAGCAACATGTAATAGTCACTGCCTGCCTCTGGGCACATGCCATTTGGAACAGTGATGTTGTGTGGTGATGAGCATGAAATTTTTACTTCCAACTGACTTTTACATATCTGTGCAGTGCATGTTTATTTCATTTTTTCTTAGATCTGAGCCCTTAATTTCCATTACTTTGAAATCGGCTGTAATAGAAAAAGGGAAAGGATGTGTGTACATGTCACACTGCACCCGTGTGCAGCTCTTCCAAGCAATTGCCCAGGCACTTATTTTTAGCTTTTGTGTTTCGCTGTTGACTTTTTGCTGTCTGTGGGAAGAGCGATAGCTAGTGATGGATGTATACAGTTAAAAACACATAACTCCTCCTCAGCTCTACATTTGGACAGATTGTAAACGTAGGCTGTAACACTTGAAGAACACATTTATTCCTTACAGCCTGTGATGGTTATCCTGACAAGACCAGCCTAGGGCAGAGGCTCACCCTACCGTGCTTTCCCATTCCAGCACTGGAAAGAGTGCTTTTATATAGAACAATCAGAATAAGCAAAATAAATTAATATCTTCATTTCCTTTAATATCACAGAAGTTTCACATGTCATGCCTTTCAGTTACTAAGTAATAAAATCCAGCCCCTCTGGGTTTTTACCCCCATCTTCCTTTGGAAGACCTCAAAGTGCTTTTCCAATGTTATATCCATTAACTGCTGAGTGGTCTTCCCAGTGTGGCTGTGTCATTGAGCAGAACTGAGTGCAATTGATTAAGTAACAGCACAAAGAATTGGCTTTTCACATCCCTCACTCTCTTTATGTGCTTGTGTCTAAAGGGAAGTAGAGAAGCCTTGTTATGCCTGCTTTTATGCAGTCACATAAAAGCAGCATTCACTTTATAATTTACATTTGAAAAAATCTGCATATATTGTACAGACAGTCCTGTATCTCCTTCCCCTGCCCCCTTCATATTTTCCTGCCCTATGTTTCTCTGTATCTGTCAGCTCATGGTGCCCAGTAATCACCTCCACTTCCTTGTCTGCTGCCTGGACCCACCCCTTTGTAAGGTTTTCTGCTGGTGTGGTGAAGGTATCTTTGCATGTGTGCTCTGCTTTCCAATGGTCTGCCTAGGACACACAGTTGCAGGAATGTGTAACATCTGAAGAGAAGAGATGCCTGAAAAGCACTTTTTATGCTTATAATTTTACAATATTGGTGCTACTCACCGTGTGGGATGTATGCATGTCTTTAATATGCAACAGCATCCACCCTAAAGCTGATATACACATATAAAATGCTAATGACAAGACACATGAAAATCTGAGGCTGGATTTTTGTTTTTCTTTTACATTGATTTGAAATTCTGGTTTACTAAGATCTTCCGATTTTGTGCACTTAAACTCCCTGGTTTTCTTGGCAGTCTAGACATGATGTATTTAACATGTTTTTCACTCGAGCTTTTACATCTACATTAGCTTTTCAAACGAGGTAGGAAAGATAATTAGTTGGTTCTGAAGTCAAAAGCTGCTCTTACATATTTTGTCTAGCTCATAATTAATATCTCACAGGGACACTGCAACTGACGAAGCACCAGTATTTGTTGCATGAGTTGTTCTCACTGTGATTTTTCCTGAAGAGGTGCCTTGTAAATAAGATTGTTGAGAGAGATTCATGCACTGGGTGGATGGAAATTGGCCCTCTAGTGTGCCTTGTTGCGGGGCATGGGTTCATACTGAATTGTGAAGTGCTGGTTTTGCCCATCACGGTGGCTGCTCTTGTGCTCCCTGCTACCCTCTGACTACTGTTGGGTTTGTAAATGGGCTATTCACCAGGCAGCTGAGCACCTGCTCTCTCACTGTTGCCTCCTTCACTGGGTCCCAGTGTGATGCTCATTTGTTTAGGACCCTGTCTTTGCTGATGTTGCATAACTGTGAGGGAGGTCTTGCCTCCCTAACAGAAGTACTTGTAATGCCCTTAGATATATTACACTCAGCGTTCTCCCTGTACAAAGTTTGAGAAAGAATCCCCACCACAATTTCAAGGGGAAAAGTAGATTATGGTACTGCACTGTCACTCGTTCACTCTGCTCTTCTTTCAGAGACAATAATTGATCTCAAGTGTTGAGTTCCTCCATCGTGCTAGGTGCATTAGGCTTGTGCAATATTTTATAACTTGTTGATGCCCCTTGGGCAGTAACTATGCTGTACATCCTGGCTGCACTAGACAATCTTATATGAGAATCAAAACTCTTTTCTTTTCAAGTAAAGTATTATTTAAGCTCAAATTATTATCAGGTTACATGAAAGAGCTTCTCTGATAGCCAGTGAATTGATTAAATTACGGTTCAGTGTGGACTTTGAATTGTGGAATTCCCCTACGCCTGGCTATCATTTTGCAACAGAGGACTTAGTATAGTAAGATCAGATAACTGAGGAGGAAATGATTACTTGTAGATGACCTAACACCAAATGAAGGCATAGCTATACTAATAAAAGTGTAATATGCAAATTGGTCATGATGCCCTCATAGTAATGACCAAACAGCAGGCTGCTTGGGGCCACCAGGCCAGCAGGAGGGCAGTTGTGGGCAGCCAGGCTGGCATGGGGGGCCATGAGGGGTAACCAGGTCAGTGGAGGTGGCAATTGGGGGCAATCAGGACAGCAGGGGGGCAGTTGGGGGTGACCAGCCAGCAAGGGGAAGTTGGAGGTGAACAGCCAGCAGGGAGCAGTTGGGGACAATCAGACTGGAAGGTGAGCAGTTAGGAGCCAGCAGGTCATGGATTGTGAGAGGGATATCCCAGATTGGAGAGGATCCAGGCTGAGCTGAGGGAACACCCTCCCCCAAGCCCCTGTGCACGAATTTTGTGTGCCGGGCCTCTAGTTATTTAATAATAAAGAAATGACAGCAAAACTCATGGGGCATAATTTCCACTTAACTTGGAGGAAACTGTGACTAAAGAACATACATTCCACTCTGTTTGATTCACAACAAAAGTAACTGATAGATAATCCTGAAGTGGCAAAAGTATTTTGCCTTGAAAAAGTCATTATTTTATTCCAAAGAAAAAAAGCTATGCAAACCATAAAAAAAACCCAGACAAATCTATAGCATGTTTATGGAAGAATAAAAGAATAAATAAGTTGGAGAACTTCAGCATCTGCCAGCATAGAGTCAAGAAGAGTAAACTAAGAATCCATAAGACATTTCAGGCTAACTAGCTGTCATTTTTTTCACATTTTGCAGAATTCTGGAAAACACTTAAAGATGAGAGAAATGAGGCTGGTCTAACACAACTCAGAGGAGTTGGCACAGGCTGTGGTCTTAGCCTGGATTTGGGTAGAGCTCTGCTTTTGAAAATTACTTACCCAGGCTGTGTCCCTCTTTCTTGAACTGGAAAATGGAAATAATATCTACCTCATAAAATTTTGAAAAAAGACATTAAAGGAATAACCACACAGTCTTGCATATAGTAAGCATTCCATATTCCCCCCTCACAATCATGCTTTAAAAAGAAAAAAAAATACTATTTAAGATTTGTTTCTATTTTTAGTGAAATTAGTGGTAATATTAGAGGAAAATGAAAAATGTTCAGATACTTTTAAAAGAATAGGCTCATAGAGCTAGTCTAAATTTGTAAAGAAAGCAAGTCTTACTGGGGCAACCTTAGAAGTGATAGCATGTGTTTGGAGGACTTGAGCCTTAATAAATTCCCTCTGAGGTATAATAACAAAATCTTTGTTTTTTTGCTCCCCCCCTTGGTCTCAAAGAGAAGCAAAATTTTAGTGCTTGTATACACATTTTAATAAATCGCACATAAAGCTTCTCCTTGTCCCCAGCTCCTCTTCTCTATTATTTGTACCTGGACAGAGTACCTTGTCACCATCAAAATAATTGGTGAAGAAGGCTAATTTGCCGACATATTTCACCTTGATCTGAAAAACAAAGATAAGTAGTGTGGCACTATACTGACACCCTTCTCAAAAGAGATAATACCCACTTTTTTTTGGCTGATATTATGTATCCATACTATATCCTTATAGGCAAAAATTTAAATGATATAATAATGCAACTATCAAAACTTACTGAACTGGCTGAACTGGAAAATTCTATTTAGGATGAATTATTTATCACTGTTTCCCTTAAGAGATTTAATGAAATAAATTTTATTAGATTTGATACTAATTTCTTTTTGAAACATTTTAAGAGAGATTTATTGATAGAACAGAAAGTGTGTTCAGTTGTGATCAAGTATTCAAACTTTGAGTAAAGAGGCAAGTTTCCTGAGGATTTAGAAAAAGCTTTGTGGACCTTTGATCTAAATAAGTGGTCAATAATGAATCTCCTCAAGTTTAGCATAACCCTGTACCATGAGTCTGTCATGGTGTACTTGTGAGATGGGAAAGTGTAAGGCTATATTCCCAATATTGCCAAATTGCCAACATGCTGGTTCAAGTTCTGGGCTTCCCAATTCAGATGAAATATGAAGAAGGGGTTTTAGTTGGGAATAACTCAGCATGTAGGGAAGTTAAAGGGGTTGATGGGGGTTGAGAAAGAGATAGAGTGATTTCTAGTAACAGCTATCCAGGACGTAAGGAGTTCTTACCATGAGGAGAATGAACCTCCTCTTCTTGACCAATTGTACAGAGTCAGAGATTCCACCTGAATCAAGGTCGAGAGAGTTCAACTAAGATATAAGGAGAATTACATGAAGGTTGTTTTGAATTAACTAAAAATGTATTCATTGGGTTTCCTTGTGTCTAGCACCATGCTCTTTGGGATAGCTCAGAACTTAACATCTTTTTTTGGGGCTGTGACAACACATGGAAGCATTAGTCATCATAATAACACTCACAGTGCTTGCCAACCTATACTTGTTCAATTAGTCTAATCATGTGCCATAAAAAGTAGACTTCCCTGTTAAGGGTTATTAGAAAGAGATAAAATATATTGACTGTATTTATTGGAGAAAACATCTAGGAATCCTGAGACTTGAAGTAATCCTTAGTCATGTTGGAAGGGGAATCACCAAGGAGATCAGATACTTATCATCTTTGGAAGTTTTTAAAGATAGAAAAATCTACGTGAGTGGTGGGTTCTGTCTACAGGAGAATGGAGGGCCTTCATAAAGTGCCTTCTAAGTCTAACATTTTGTATGTAACCTCCAAACAGGATCAACAATAACAACACTGAGCCCATCCTCTGCCTCTTTGGACATGTTTCCACATTGAATTTTCTCTGTATCATACAACGTTTTCTCTGGGGAGTTGCTGTTCGGGCTTTGGTTAGATGTCTGAGGATGTCTGTAGGCTTTGAGTAAGTTCCCTCTCTCATGGGGCTTTGGCTGCTTGTGTTTCCCTTGGGTGACAAAGCAATGTCCTAGACACACAGACAAGGATCAGCTATGTTTGTGGCCACTGTGAAACCTGTGAAACAGCCGAGGCTTCTCAGAATAGACGCAGAAGCAGTCACGGAAGCCTGCGGGCCTCCTAGAATAAAACCACCAGCAGAATGTTGCTCCCGGCTTTCTGTTGCTCACTTATGCTGTTTATTTCATGTCAATGTTACCATTCCATTTTAAAAATATTTTTAAATTTATTTCAGAGAGGAAGAAGAAAGAGTTAGGAACATCAATGATGAGAGAGAATCATTAATCAGCTGCCGTCTACATACCCTGACTGGGGATTGAGCCCACAACCTGGGCATGTGCCTTGACCTCCTAGTTTATAGGTTGATGCTCAACCACTGAGCCATGCCAGCCAGACAACCAATTCCATTTTGAGGATGTGAAGAGGTTGCCTTTCTATTAGTATTACCATATTTATGCATTATTTTTGTTTACTTCATTTTCCCCTTAAAGTATCTATTTGCTATTTTTTATTATTTTAGTTTATGTGAAACATAATCAAAGGATATTTATTAAGTACTAGGGGCCCAGTGCATGAAATTTGTGCACTGGGAGTGGGTGGTCCCTCAGCCCAACCTGCCTCCTATCACATACTGGGAGCCCTCAGGGGATGTCCTACTGACAGCTCACCCCCTGTCCAAGGCTGAAAGCCTCTGGCTGAGGCTTTTGGCCTTGGGCAGGGGACTTCGGCCAGTGGATCCCAGCCAGTGATTACCTTGCGATGGGGCTGATCACTGGCTGGCTTGGCCCAGGCCTGCCCAAGGGCTTTTTCCAGCCTTGGGAACCCAGTGATCACCCTGCCATTGGGGCCGATCTCGCTGGCTGGCTCTGCTCCCCTCGCCCCAGCCTGCCCAAGGCCAGAAAAAACCTCTTGGCAAGGCTTTTTCCGGACTTGGGCAGCAGTCATCTTGGTTGGGTGTTAATTTGCATATCGTTCCTAATTGTTTTTGTGGGTGTGGCTCATGGGCATGGCTTATTTGGTATAGTGAAAGTACGGTCAATTTGCATGTTACTCTTTTATTACACAGGATTATTATACCCCAGACTCTGGGCTAGGGGTTGGAGAATAGCAGATGTGTAAAATAGTTTGAATTCAGCAATCATTTTTGTTTCTAAATGTTCCTTTTTTCAAAAAACACACACAACTAGATCATGATAAGTCATCTAGGTAAACAATAAGATATTTTATTATCCTTTATTTTTTGGCTTAATGTACTTCTATAATGGTTTCTCCTTCACTCCCTTCCCCAAGTTAAGTGTATTTCTGCCTCTAGTTAAGAAATACACTTTTGTGTTAGTCTATGTTTCCCTTAAAAATAAAGAGATATGCTTTGCATCCGAAGGAAGCAATGTAGCATCCCATTCCAGTAATGAAATGAGTTATGGCACAAAATAGAAGTTAAGTGTTTAGTATTTTTTATGTTTAAAATTGTATATTAAATCACTGTTGCAAGGAAGTGAGTTAGACCCTGGAATGCTAGGTGTATACAAACAACTATGACACCATTTTTGTAAGCTCTGTGTTTTGATAGTTGAAAGGCATTGCTACCTTTTACCTTTTGAAAGAGTGAACTGGAGACAGTAGCTACCAGATAAAGGGGTGATGGTGTGAACAAAGAACCCTGCTTACTTCTCTGTGTCCTTTGATTAAATTGTCTTAGATATTATGCACTAAACATATTTAGGGCATCCCAGTAACATGAGTAAAGGTCAACATTGGAATTGTCCCTACCTTCGTAGGTTGATCAATAATTGTTTTTCATTCTCAAACCATTTAAACCTGCCTGAATCTAACTCTTAATGAGTTCGCTTTTATAGGAGGAGACAAAAATAGAAGTTTGCTAATGGATTTATTGCTTGTAATTTTTAATATCATAAAAACTTACCTCAAATATCTACTGAACATGTCTTAGTCCATGTGAGTTAAGTCAGAATCTTTAATGTCCTACAAATTCTTACTAGAGATAATTTTTTAATGTTGTTCAGTGGACAACCCATAATAAAAAAAATTCACATCTATTATTTGATGAAGGCCTGATGTTTGGCAAAAGTTGTCAGAAGGCTGTCTATAAGAATGAATTGGTGAGGAACATGTACACTAAAATAATGTTTTCATGTATGCTATCCTGTAAAATATATTCCCATTCTCTGTCCAGATGTATTTCTTAAGAGTTTCTTTGTCAAGTTCATTATCATTGGCACCTTGAGATAAGCTTATTAATTTCACCATATTTTCCTGTGACCCATAATAATCTTTGTTAATTCACAGACAACACCAAATTATAATGCAGTCTTTTGTTCTGCCACCTTAGAAATGCAGCTACAAATTAAACATCACGATGAAATACAAAGACTTTTTCAGAATTTTAAAATTTGATTTTATTGCAGATTTTTGTTTATGAATAAGTTAGTATTGCACACTTTATTGTGACTGAGAAATTTGTGTAATAACATTCATTGGAATAAGATTTGACCTATATTTTCAGGAAAAAGCATGATGGTAATTTTGTGATCTCTTTACTTTTTAAATTTTTAATAACTTTAGTTCTTTGAGCAATTTCATGTTCACAACAAAACTGAGTGGGAAGTGCAGAGAGTTTCTATATAGCTCCCACATCCACACCTGCACAACTTCCGCTTCTACCAACATCCCACACCAGGATGGGTGTGTTTGTTATTATCTCTGAACCTATACTGACACATTATTACCACCTAAAGTACATAGTTTAGATTTGGTTTCATTCTTGGTGTTTCACTACCCTAAAAAAATCCTCTGTGCTTTGTCTATCCATCCCTCCCCCAACCCTCGGTGACCACCAATCTGATCATTTTACTGTTTTCATGGTTTTGCCTTTTCCAGAAGGAATCACCCAGTATGTAGTCTTTTCCGATTGGCTTCTTTCACTTACTAAAATCCTTTAAGCTTCCTCCATGTCTTTTCATGGCTTGATAACTCATTTCTTTTTAGTGCTGAATAATATCTCATTGTCTGGTTGTATCCGTTTGTTTATTTACCTTTGTTTGCAGTTCTAATTGCTATGGTACGTTTTGTTCCTGTTCATGTTCTCAAGAAAAATAGCTGGATTGATTCATGTGATTCATCAAATAAAATGTAGCAACTTCCCATCTGGAATCTGTTTCACCTGATATTGGCCTTGCTTTACATGTGAGGAGATTAATGAAATCGCAATTTCATGATTTATGTTAACCTATTTAAGCCTTCCCCCCTCCAAAATGGAATCTCAACAGAGAACTTCTGAAGGCTCTGAGATGGGATCCCCAAATTTAGTGACTGTGTTGTGTTTTCGGTTGCTGAGCAGTGACTTAAGTGTATGTTAATAAAAAGTGCTAATGGTATTATTACTTCATGATAGAAAAAGCACCTTCTGTTATTGGTTTATATGACTTTCCCACTGCTGCCCAGAGGAAGGAAGCTTTGTGATCGTCATCAATTGTATGAAATAACTGAAAGTAGTATGTAAGCATCTGGTTCACAGAGCAGCTCTGAATTCTGAGTGGAGCATGACCATGATAATACAGAGGCTGAACGAGCAGGTGGATGGATGTTGCAGTGATCACACTGATAACCACACTGAGTGAATGGGGAGGCCTGACGGGCAGTCAATATCTGATGAACATGTTGACATTATTTACATGTGTACCCATTGTCCTTGTGGAACCTGCAGATGCGGGTGCAGTTGTGGAAAGAATATTCTATTAGATTAGAATTAATGAGGACTATGTCCCAGTATCAAATCTTTCCTTCATGAGCTCTAAAATGAAAGTCACGGGTTCTTCAAGCCTTCATCTGGGTATCTGTCAGGTAGAAATAGTGACACTTGTTTCGTTTATTTTTTCCAGATTGTTGTAAGAATAGCATTCATTCATTCCTTGGTTAATATACTAAAACACTCTGCGTCCCCACTGTGCAGCATGACAAGGTCATAGATGGAAAAGCACTTTGCAGAATTAAGAGTTTTTTGAAGACTGTAAGACATTTTATTACTTTTGAGGTCAAATCATTTCTTTATGTTGCTATATCAAAGTAGTTGACACTTTTAGATCTCTACCAATCATTGAGCTATATTCACAGAATGGTAGTAATTTGACTAAAAGTTACATTGGGATGGTCTTTAGCCATTCCACCTCTGAGATTAGGTGCTATTTCTTTTGTTCAGATACCTAGACCACAGATGAAAGCCCATCTTTTTGGCAGGCTTGCCAATCTTTTTGAGACTTTTCTTTTTTCTGTTTTTAGAACAATTTAATGTTGAGTACAGGGAAAGTATTCAGTATTTGGAAAGATGCCTTCCCCATCAAAAAAGGTCATCCAATCAAGGTTATTATTTTTCTTTTGAAAAATCAGGCTTCTCCATCTCTCCGATCCAGGTGACTGTCTTTACCCACATAATCTTTTTGTCCTAAATATCATTTATTATCTCCCAGAAAAAAAAGGTAAAAATATATTTCCGAGGTACATCCAAGATTTCATAACAATATTTTGTGTTCATAGTACAAGATAAATCTGACTTTCTCAATTTCTTTCTTTTTTGGGTCTTCATATGGCATTCGAAACAGTTGCTCACATTCACACATTTATGTTTCCCCATATGCATATTGTGTGCAACTCTGTTGTTTTAAAATATTTTATTGGTTTTCTGTTATATCTCAACTTTTGATGGGTGTCCTTGAAGAACTTGCATTAAAAATGTAAATGTGAATGATTCATTCATTTTGAACATATCTAAGTATTTTCGGGAGATTTCACCTTGCGTGGAGCAAGCACATTGCTCTTAGCAGCGAGTGCGCTTTGTATTTCTGTTCTATAAAGAATGGATGCTGAATATTTCTTAATGTAAGCCTGTGCCTTTTCTATGCCATGTTTATTTGAATGAGTAATTTCTATGTCCAAGACTGTCCTGAGTTGTTGTTGGTTGTGAATGATGGTCAATAGTTTTATGGATTTCATCTATGAGGACAGTTTAGTATATAACATGGTTTAGTAAAAAATCTGCTTTTTCTTTAGATGACTACATCACTAGATGGCATTCCTGGCCAAATTCATTATTCAAGGCCAGACTTAGTTGTAAGGTAGGAGCTGCACCAAACTTCTCCCATCGTTTCATGGGCATTTTCAGACCTGGCTGCTGTCATAGTTCCTCTTCAAAGGTTTCCAGCAGAGAACCCCTAGGTGGTCCCGAGGTTCAAACAAGAAACAAACAAAAAAGCATTTTCTCCGCCAAAGTGTTGAACTCGAATTTTAGAAAGTTCTGAACATTCCACGCAGGTGTCCTTATGCTTCTCACAGGATGACTGATTGACTTATGGTGTCTCTTGCTTCAGAATGCCTCTGTAGCTGTTACCTGAACAAACGGCAATAGAATGTAATGACTCACTCCATTTCTAAAATTACTTTTACTGATGAATGATTAGTATACAGGGGAAGGTTTTGGAAAAAATTTTAACTGTTACCTTTCAACCTTTTGTAATGTTCAAGATTTCATAACAATCGTTGTAGTGTATTACTGTTGCATTGTTCAGTCTTGTGTTTTAATTGGGTGAGTCAGTGAAATATTTCATGGCGACACGGCTGTTTTAGATCGCCCTTGGAAATATGTTAGAAAATAGAAAATTGTTTACCTGTGATAAAGAATAAATTCATAATTAGGAGAATTATACTGTCTTTTTTATACAAATAATGCTGAAGGCAGATGTTCAGTCTCACAATGATTTTGAAAGCATATTTTATACAGCCCCCAAACTATTTCTGTATTAGATATTTACATGCATGAGGATAAATTCTAATTGCTTTTTGTTTAGAACAGAAACACGGAAGAACCATTAGTCTCAGTTTGTACAAAATGTCTGCTGCATCTGAACTCATGATGTTCAAAACTGAAAATCATTCCAATTTTGTGAAACTGCTGCTACTGGTTTTGTCAATAAAGTTTAAGCAGATGGCTTTTATGTCTATGTGTGACATTTTTATGTTTAAAAAGCTACAGTTTTGCAGTATCAACATGCAAATTTTATGAGCCCGAATGATATTATTTTAGTATATACAAAAACCATACCAATGGCAGACGTGCACATTGGAACTACAAGCATTACATTTATGACCCAAATATCTTATTTTGGCTTTAGGGTGCGGTAGGCTTTTATGTTGAACATGTATATACACCAATGTATATCAACTCAAATGTTCAAGCATTGAATGTAAATTAAGAATATTGGATAAATCAGGAGCTATAAAAATGCAAAGATCACCCAAAAATAACTAAGTTGCATCTGACGAGGAGTCTGAGAAAGTAAAACAGGTATTCCTGTAAAAATGTAGGTAATTGCTCATCAGAGAGGCTCTTTTCTGGAGCTTTTATGTGTACCCAGTTTCAATAAGTTTATGGGACTTCGATGCAGCAAAATAGTAGTAGTGGGGCAAGGCTATTATGATCAGACACCTTCACAGCAGTGAAAGCATGGCTGATTCCTCAAAGCAAAACACACAAAAGAAAATAGAAAACATTCTATGGATATTTCAGGGAAAATCTCTTTCCCCTTTAGGCACACTGTATTAGCAGAGGTAATTAATGCTACCTGTTCTAATAAGCCACCCCAAGTATCAGAGAGGCACCATGCAGCTTCCTTTCTTAGCAGCATCTGAGGGATTGAGGGCCATCTCAGAGCCCTTAAGGAATGCTTTTGCCCTGCAAGTGGAAGGGGGAAAAAGGGTCTTAGAATCAAATGCATATTTAAGGGGCCAGGCTTAGAGGTAATCATCTTGACTGCTATCCAAACTCCATTGGTCAGAACTAGTCACATGGTGTCACCCATATTGAAGAAGGCTGGGAATTGTAGTTTGTATGTACAGGGAAATGAATCAGTTTGGTGAGATTCTTCTACATAGTATCTAGCACATGTACATTTTTCTTTTTATAGAAAATATTTCAAGTGCTGAGGTAGTGGTGATTATTTAAAGAAAGCTTGCTGACTGCAGGCTCACTATTGCTTCAGTTCTTGCTACCCATGGGAGCACTGAAACATTATGGGCCAATTAAGGATTCTACTTGTTCATCCTAGTCATCTCACAGCATTTCAACACTGTTGGTGGAGTGGGTGCTGTTGCAAATAAAGACCATTTGGCTTCACATTTCTGGGCTGATAACCTGAGCAAGGCTGACCATTTCTACATGTGTATGTGCACTAATAAATACATACATACTTGTATGTGACATGTTAAAAACACCAAAGCAAATCATAAGAAAGTCTGAACAAGCAAAAGCAGAAAATTGCAGAGGGAAGAAAATTTTCAGTATGTGGATGTGGAGTAAATCATCTGCAGAACCTAAATCTTGACAAATCATTGTTACCTCTGACATTCTTTCAACATTCCTTGCATGTTTAAATAATGGACACAGCTATCTATGACTCTGGTTCTTGAAGTCTTTTGTAGTAATTAAAAAATTTTAACCACCCTGACTTACATTTTATTGATGAATCAAGTACATTTTATGTCTTGTAAATTTTAGTCTCTCTTTACAGTTTCCCTAGGGTTTCTCCAGGGATATTCAGAGACATGACTCAAGAGAAGATTGGCTGACAACTCAGAGCTCTGATGAATTTTAATGTTCATTCTACTACATAATAAAACATCTCATTCTTTTTAGCAAACAGATAAGGCGCAGGAGACAGGATTAGCAGCACATCTGTGGTTGTCTTGAGGGCAGAATAGAATTTAGAGGAAGTATAAGGTGGATTGTATGGTATTTTAATATTTATTTTTAAAATCTGAAATTGTTTAGTGAAAGATTTGTTCTAATCACTTGCCCAGAGAACCGAAGAATTTAAAAATTAAATCTGTAAACATAAATAGTCCAGTAAAGATTAGACTCTTATACCGGTGTTCTATTTGTGGTTTTGCACTAAGCAACTCTGTGATCTTGAGATTACCTTGACCTTTCCTTCAAGTCTTCCAACATCTGTTATTTTTCTTGAGGTAGTCCCAGATGAAGAGGGGATTTGGCAATTATTTGATGTGTTATATTAACAACAGCAAAGAATATATCTTGATTTATTCTGATAAAGTAGGTTATAATGGGCAAGTTCATGAGTCATTCCCCAAATAGATGTGTTTGTTTTTTTCCCTCCATGAAGATACAGCATGTGATGATGGAAGCTGCTTTTCACCTGAGGGAGAAAAGCATTTTAAGGAAAGATGAAGCATTTCAGCTCAGAGGACTCACACCTGCTTTGTAGGATAAAGAAGAAAATTAGGGAAATATATAAAGAACTTTTAGGTTGTTTCCTAATATAATTAAAATCCAGGTAGCAACCTTTATAAGATACTATGAAAAGGTAAGCACATTGCTGTGTCTACACAGTATCTCATTAAGGGCAGAAAACAATCTACACTAATAAAAGAGAAATATGCAAATTGACTGTGCCTCCATGATGCCCACCAGCCAGTCAGGAGTGAATATGCAAATTAACCCAACAAAGATGGCAGGGTGGGACGCCTACTATGAGGGTTGGGTGGGGGGGGAGGGGCAAGAGGGAGCAACAGGAGCGGTACTCCAGTGGAGTGGAAAAGACTGAAGGCTCCAGCAAGAGTGAAGACGGAAGGCATTGGCCAGAGTAAAGGCCTAAGACCTGGGTGCAGAAGGAAAACCAGTGCTGGCAGCCAGGGGAAGGAAGGCCTATTGCATGAATCTTTGTGCAACGGGCCTCTAGTTTTCTGTATAATAGGCTTTCCCTCTTCTACTTGATTAACTAAATGGGCAGCAAGTAGCTGCTGCCCTCCTGGTTTGCATAAGTTCACAAACTGATAGCTACATAGCTCAGGTGTAAACAGGGATGTGGGCCAGGCAGAGTGGCTCCATGCATTCAGATATGCTCTTGATTACCTTTGATGGACCAGGCACTGAGAGCTAGGTGCTGGGGACAGCATGGAACTACCTTAACAGTCACCAGTAAGGTGCCTATTGTGAAATGGGATCAGTAGGATGATTTGGGAATATAATTAGGAGACTAATCTCATCAGTGGGTGGCTGCAAGGGAAAGAAAGCCACTCTGAGGAAGTGGTATTTAAGCAGAGACTTGAAGGCTGAGTAGGAGTAAGCTAGGTAAAAGGGAGGCCTCTTAAGGAAAAGAAACAGCATGTACAAAATACCTGAGACAAATCAGAACCTCCCACATTCAAAGAAACTGAAAAAAAGTGCAGAGTGACTAGACCTTGAAGAACAAGGGGAAAGAATTGGGGCTCTGTTGACTCTAAGGTTTGTTGTGTTAGGCTGGTCCTGGGTTGCCTGAGGGAGTAGGGGCCCCTGGGAGGAGCAGGGTCACCGTGTAGCGTCTTCTGCTTTGCAGAATGTCTGCCATGGTAGGAATCAACGTGAGCCTGCACAGTAGCGCTACTCTGACTCCAAAAACAGCAGCCTTTTATTTTAATTCATTCCCAGTGGTGCCCACTTCTGCCCAGGCCCTGGCCTGAACTTATAGGGAACCAGGGAAATGCTTTATCTTTTTCAATGAGCTTCCTCCATGAGGATAGCTTTGGGCAACATTTTTCTGCGAGGTTTGTCATTTTCCTGTCTAATTTGGCTCACTGTGCTACCCAAATTTGCCCACTCTGATGTTGTCATTCTCCTCTCCACCTACGAATAACAACCCTACTGGACAACAACAAAAAGCAGTGGTAAAAAATAAAAATACCACTTGAATGAGATATCGGAGACAATAAAAATCTTTTAAGTGAATTTATACTAAAGTGTAAATAACTGAAACACCCATAACTTCTCCAGTCTTCTTTGTGAAAAGTACCTTTTGTGCATTTTTATTTTAAAGAAGTCTGCATATAAACCTGAGTTTCCATTGGCCATCCGATTGAAATAGAAGACTAACTGTATAAAGGAAGTCTTTTAGACCAAGGGGAACATTTTTTTCTGCAAACTTTGACACTATGACTTGTAGTCAGCCGTAGACAACATTAAAAGGAATTGGACTCTGTTATAATCTTTATGGATTAGTTAATAGTTGGCTCTTTAAATTTTAACCACTGCTCAAACCCGCAGACACAAATAGGAACACTCTGGTGAGTCCAAGAAGATAGAAGAAGATCTTCTGCTCTGCATCCCACAGGCCTCACCCAGTTCACATGCACAACTCCTCTACCTCTCCCCTGGCCAGGGACCTGCCCGGGGCAAAGGGGGCATCTAGAGAGGAAGTCTCAGTGTCTAAAAATCATTGACTAAATCCTGTTGCTTCCTCAGCCGCTGAAAGTGCCGTCCTACTCTGACCACAAGACGCAGCCCCACAGGGCACACCTACAGAGGATAGGAAGGTGTTTCCAGATCCCACCCCGCCCCCCAGCTAGGGCCTAACCGAGCACGGCCTGCCCTGGGAGCGCAGGCACGGCCGACCCCCATCGCCCGCTCAGGCCTGCGGGAGCTCCTCCAGAAGCAGCCCGGCGCGGGCAGCTGCAGCGCTCACTCACCCCAGGTCCCGCCCGCTCTCCTGGACCCAACTTAGGCGACCAGAGGACCTTCCCTAGTGGGGGCCTCGGTTCGCCGCCCTTCCTCGTCCCTGCTCTCAAACCGTGCTCCTACAGCCTCCGCCAGTGCGCCCGACCTACGGGAAAGTTGCTCCTGAGCGGTTGGAGGGGCGTCATCGCCTCCTAGCAACGCTCCTAGCAACCGGGTAACATCTGCTCCCTCTGGTCCAATGCGAGCGGAGAACAGCTGCGCGCCCGCCTCGCGTTCCGAACCAGAGCGAGAGGCGCTTCAGAGACGGGAGGGACGGACCTGCGGGAGCCAGGGCTGCGGGCCGCGCTGCAGTTGCCGCCGCCGCCGCCGCTGTCAGCGCCCGTCGGGAGAGTGACAGCCGCAAAAGCAGGGAGCGCCGGACCCGCGCCTTTAGGAACAAGTGCATGCGCCCGTCTCACGGTGAGTGCACCCAGCTCCCCAGGTAGGTGTGGACTCTTCCAGCCCAGCGCCTTCCTTTGAGGCTCAGAAAAGACTCTTTTCCTTGCGGGTGAGGATAGGAAGGTGTTTGGAGATTCCCACCCCGCCCCCAGCCCATTCAAAAGTGGTCAGCTGGTATCCCCCAAATATCCCGGCTCAATAATACTAAATACAAAAATAATCTTGGAGTTGGTTCTGGAGGATGTCCCTGCCCATCGCCGTTAGGTTTGTGTTCGGAAGTTTTCAGTCCTCGTTTTTCCTTGGACTTCGCAGCCTGTGTGCCTTATGGGGCTGGGAGCAGCAGTCGCTCACAGGAAGCCTGCGGTTGAGGCTAAAATGACACAGTGTAATCTCCGCTGATGGAATCGACACATACGGGGAGCAACATCTTTTTTAGGTCCTGCTCTGGAAAGGGTCCATTTGGCCGGGAGCAGACCTTCGCTGTTACTCAGCCTCCTGAAAAGTAACCATAGTAACTCACCTCTCTTTTGATGGGATCCTCCTCATTGGCTGCCTGTCTGCCTTTGGAAAAGCTCATCTCTCTAAATATAGAAGATGATGAGATCCGTAAGCCTGCATGTATGTAGAAAAGGTGCAGTTAAACATGCCCTTTAGAGAAAAGTACCATTTAGCTATTTCAAAGCTCGTGAGAAACAGTGTGTATTCCGGAGAACGATTGAACGGGTGTATTTTGAGTTAACTGCTGGATTCTTACTTTACAGAGAATATTTTCTGAAATTATACAAATCCTAGCATTTAAAAACAAATGAGATCTCTCTGAGTTTAAAAACAACAACAACACATTAACCTACTGGCAATCTCTCAGTAAATGACAGGTGAGAGCAGTTATTCAGTTATTTCCCAATTTCTTAGGATAGTTAAGATATCTCATGTTTGAAATTAAATTTGGAGAAAATGAAATTAATAGTGTCTTCAAAGGCTTATCTATTTATCTCTCTGGTCCAGATCAAGCCCCCCAACCCCCACCACCACCTCAAAGATCTTAGTGTCCTCCTACTTAGTGCGTTCACCTGACTTGATAACCAGTTCAAGCAGTGTAGTGCTGATGTTTCCCATATTATTTGTGTCTATCTCCTTGTTTCAAAACCTCAGGTAACCATTCATTCATGAGCCAGAGGCTGTGAGAAATGCTTGCTGTGCAAAGGGGAACTCTCACCAGATTTTCTGAAGCTGTCCTAGAAATACGCTTTTCAGGTTGATTCAGCATTACCAGGTAATCACTGGCTTTACAGACATTACTGTTGAAATATGTATCCAGAGAAATAAATGCTAACGTGGCATTACCATAACTTACAAGATCAATATCAGGGATTGTTTCTATAGATGGTTGCTGGGTAGAAGCCAATAGAGGGTTTCTGTAGGAAGGACGTCGGTGGTCTGTCAGATCTTCCTCTCTTAGACCCCTGTGAATAGGGTGAGCCAAATTAGGTAGTTTGGCTCAGGAAACATGTCAAGCGGAAGCCCGCTCTGCACACTGGTGCATGTCTGAATGAAGGCAATGAAAAGAACTCTCTAAGTTGCAAAAAGAGGTTGTGGTGATGTTTTAAATTTAATTTGCATGAAGGTCATGGTGATACAAACACATCAGTGTTAAGCATTTAAACTCAATTTTCAAGACTGAATACAGTCTTTTAATGAGTGCTCAGCCCTCCAGCGTTGTGTAAACTTTCACATGTACTGAGCTATCCATGTGCACTTCCTGTAGGTAACCAGACTAGCAAATTGTGATAAAATTCATGAAAATGTACTATACTGCCTCTCATCTTTTTCCTTTACTTCCCTTTGTAAAAATAAATAATTGAACAATTTTACTCAGAAACCTGTTTGGAAATTTATTCTGTTCTGGTTGTTGTACAGTGTTTATTTAAGTGTAGTTGGTATACAATTTTATATCAGTTATGCTAGCATAGTGTTTATGAGTATCATGTGGCTTTGAAAACACTGGTCTCCATAGTCATTGAAATATTTGTGGTTTAGTGGTTTTAAGCAGTAAAGATGACCATTTGAACCATCACAATGTTGGTTTCAATTAGCCTGTAGTACTCCCCACCCTTTTTTCTTTCTCCATCACAATTACTACATTTTATGGCGCAAAACAAATCTAAGGATACCCAAAAGACTTACTGTCATTCTTCCAAGGGATGTGGGTAGAGATCTAGTCATGCTATCAACCTGAGGAAAGTTTGAGTACAGCAGCCACAAGTATTGGTTCCTGTACATGCCTTAGTCTTGTGTTTTAGTGGTTTATACACATCCTATTTTTATATAATATGCATAGGAGTTTAAAGTCATTCAGTGCCTTTAATTATTGAATGAGTCTGCCCTTTCATGAAGACCACTGCCACAATCAAAAAGGTCAAGTAAAAGAGGCTCTTAAATTTTCATTATGATTTTATCCTGAATGTATAATGTGCAGAACATATGCTGTGTACCTTTGGAGAACAGATCTGTTTAAAATCACTCACCAGAAAATGTTATCATGGCATTTAGCTTTAAACAAATCAAATAGTACCATTATAATATATGTATTTAATCCTACAGACATTGGTGGATCATTAGTCAGAGTGTGAAAAACAATTCTCACCAATTTGTAGTTAAGGATGTAGTCACTCTCCTCAATAGGAATTGAACATATAAAGAGGGATATAAAAAGGGGGTGTACTTTGGTCTATAAGGTTCAGATAAAGCTGAGATCATTCAAGTTAAAATGGAAACCAAGTCCTAATTTCAGTTTTTTTCAACTCTTGTTGGAAGTTTTTAGGTGTTTATGAACATTCCATGTTCTGTTTTGTGTCATGGTACTTACATGATATTAAGAAGATGCTTTGTAATGTGGAGGAAAGTGAAAAGGTTTGATGAAAATGCTGTGTGGTATTTTTTTTTTTTTTGCCTCCACATCTGGGCTCTCCACTGAGGACTCAGGCCACCTGGCTTCAGCTATCAAAACACGGACTTCCCAACAATAGGTCTAAACCTGAGGCACAGGCCAGTTCACATTGCTCTCTTTGTTAAAGTGATATGCTTCAGAAACCCAGAAAAGGGTGAAATTAGAAGAATTTCAGAAGCAGAGGTGTAAAGGGATAATTATCATTTGGTACTGCAACCGAAGCAGAAACACATGTTCTGGGTTAGGGAAGCCAATCCTTGTTGAGCTCCCATCCCCACACCTTATTTTTAAGAAGTGATCTGTCTAAATAGTATCAATGTATTCCTTCAGTGCAGCCCCTTTTGGTCTTGTGTTTTAGTAGTTTATACACATCCTATTTTTTATATAATATGCATAGGAGTTTAAAGTCATTCAGTGCCTTTAATTATTGAATGAGTCTGCCCTTTCATGAAGACCACTGCCACAATAAAAAAGGTCAAGTAAAAGAGGCTCTTAAATTTTCATTATGAGTTTATCCTGAATGTATAATGTGCAGAATATATGCTGTGTACCTTTGGAGAACAATTCTCTTTAAAATTTTTTCTGATTAAATTTTTACAAACAGGCAAATAACAGAACCATCTCATTTTCGGCACTAATTCCCAGTGGGGTGGTGGGAGGATATTATTGAAATGCACAAGGGTTGTCTGGCATTACGTACTGTAATATAGCTTTATATTTAGAATAAAAAACTTTTTCACATTATAAATTATTGACTGTAAAGTGCAACAGAAAGTCCACGTGGTAGGCAGAGATCCAAGTGTCTTCTAAATACCATTGATGCTTAGAAGAGGAGGAGGGTCAGGTTCAAAGCTGGAACTTCTCCTCTAGGATGGTGTATAGAGTATGTTTTCTTTTTAAAATGATTATCAAAAGGGAGTGTGGGTCAGAAATAATCACGAAAATCAGGGGTATTGCAAAGGGAAGCAGGACTCAGAAGCCTAGCCTCACTTCTGCCCCCCTGTGGTACTTGTTTCATCACTTTGTGGCTCAGGTTCTCTACCTGTAATGTGGGAGACAGACCAACTCTTATTAAACTAGGTGGAATGCACGAGCCTGAACACAGTGCAATTTAATGAAGCATCTTTAGCTCCACAGAAGACAGGCTCCTTGTGAAGGAAGAACATTTTTCTAGTAGAGCAGCTCCAGGTGGTGACACAAATCAGGCACCATATGAGTGAGGGCAGAGAACCACCCAATGCCAGAGCAAATTCTCATAAATTCTGAGAGAAGTTTTTCATGAGTCACTACATCTTTTCTTTTTCTACAAACCCTTTGGGATACCTGGATAAATGTTTTGGGTGGTGTAACCCAACCTGATGGTGGTATCAGAGTGGAAGATGACATAGATGATATAATCAGATACTTTTCAAAAGACAGCCTGCTGTGTGTATATTAGGGATTACAACCTTCCTCTCTGAGCAACAGACCTGGGCATCTCAGGCAGTTATAGCCTCTCCATAAACATAATTGGGACGATATTTCCTGGGACCTATGTATAGCTATGTGGTTGCTTGACTAATTTTCTTCCTTATTCCCACTTTCCAAAGTGAAAGGTGGAGTGAAAGGGAGGATCATCTTCAAAACAAGGAATGCTCTTCTGAGGGATGGCGAACCACAAAGTTTACCCAGGCAACCTGTAGCTCTTGGCCTCTCTCAGGACTAGGGCCCGGTCATGGCAGAAGTTAGGCTTTGTGCAGCATCTAAGGTAACTTCATAGCTGCATGGATGGCCACATCCCACGGAAGCCTCTTCTCTCTGGTTCCAAGGCCAGCACCAGGGAACAAAATAGATTTGTGGAATTGGCAGTGTTTCATTGAATATCCTGTGCTTGTACCTGGGGTGGTCCCAAATGCTGCTGGTCTCTTTAGAAACCCTTCTAGCTCACTGGTTGTCAGTATCCCAGTGAAAGTTCCTGTGAAAGTCTTCCAGGAGCCACAACTTGTTGGTAATTTTAAACTCTCAGTAGAGTCAGTCTTGTGCTTTGGGGTAGATGATCCATTTGATGAAAGAGATTGTTCCATTGATTCAGAGCTCAAAACAGGCACTGACGTCTGCTGCCATACAACACAGTTCACAGGCAAAGGCTTCTGAGGGAGATGATTGATGCAATATTGCTAAATATCAACAAGACTGAAGGTCCACAGAGGGCACAGCATTACAGCTTTGAATGTTGCACTGGTCTACCATCCTGAACACACTCAGGAATGTTTCATGCATCCCGTGCTTAATGATAAAGAGAGGACAGATGTTCCATAGATAACATAGTGCTGCTGAGTAGAGTGTTTGTATGACTTCAAAAACAAGATAACAAATAATAATACCTAACATTTATGGACCAAAAAATATGGGGATATGCAACAGGCACTGAGTATGTACTTTTAAAGCATTATCTCATTTAATGTGCATACAACTCTCTGTGAGTTTGGTATTTCATTGATGGGGAAACTCAGGCTCTTTGAGGTTAAGCAAATGTTGCCCAAAGTCACTAAGTAAAAATATTGTAGAGCTGGGATTTGAACTAGGCCTGTGTAACAGTACTGGATATTTATGCTGAAGCATATATTTTAAGTCTGCAGCAAGATTTCAGAATATGGCCAACAGTGACAGATGGAATAGCTCTTTCTAAACAAAAGTGGTCTTGGTCCCTTCAAGCAGGATGATTGGTAGCTTTGCCATCAGATAAGTGTACGTCTCTACCTATTTATATAAGGGAAGGCATACACTTTTTGTTGTTAATCCTCACTGGAGGATATTTTTGCCATTGCTTTTCAGAGATATTGGAAAGAAGGGAGGGAAGAGGAGAGAGACAGAGGACAGAGAGAGTGCAGCATCGATGTGAAAGAGACACATCGGCTGCATCCTACACATGTTCAAAGAAGGGCCAGGGATCAAACCTGCAACCCAGGTACCTGCCCTTGACTGGGAATAGATGCTCTAACTGCTACTGAGTGGGGTATTTGTACCACTGAGGGCGACGAGGCATGTACTTTCTGAGGATCATGCCATGCTAACACCACAAAAAGGGAGCTCATTGGGGGACTGGAAGCAGAGACCCTTGAGTTGTCTGTAGCACGAGTCAGTGAGTCAGTTGCTGATCTGAGAGGAGAACCCACCTATTCTCCCCATGGACGAGACTCTTTTGTCTGTGGTTGCAGATGCACACACATCTCATGGGATGGTCTTGACGCTGGTTTTGCAGTGTATTGATTGCATGAAAAGGAAAAGCTTACCAAAATTCAAATATGTGAAACTCATGCCTTCATCATCTCTCAGGCTTTTCACAGTTTTGGACAAAGAACAGGTTACAGGTTACGATGACAGGAGTGGTTCTTTTATTATTGTCTGTTCTTTCAAAGTGTTTGTAAATTAATTTGCTGATGATCTTTCCTTAATGCACTGCCCTGGGCTGCCCACCAAATGAAATCACTTGTACAATAATAGGGTTTCCGTTGTCTGGAGGCAGAAGCAGAACAATAAGAAAGCGTTTGAGCAATCGTTCGTAATTACATTGTAAACATTTATTTAAAGAAATAAGTACAAATTGTACTGCCAGAATTCCAATGACTGGATGGTCATTTTGTTCTGTGATTCTTAATTTGTTGCTTGTTGAAGTTTTGCACCATGAAATACACTGAGCCCAGCAGAGGTTTCGTGTGTCCAAAGGAAACAATCTGAATATATAAGCCAGCATTCGCCATTTCACCTTCAGAGATAAATGCAGGCTCAGCCTAATTCAGTTTTATGACTTACGTGCTGTTCTCAGAGCTCACGACACTGTTGAGGAAGACAAAGTCATTTTACTTTTTTCTTATCTATTTCATCGGCTTCATCTGAATTACAGGCTGGGCAGAGTTTGCCTTTTTAGTTGCAGGAGACTTTTACATACAGATTTACACATGTTGATGGGGTAATAACAGGCACACTTCTCAGGGTATTTGGAGTAACTTTAACTCTCCAAATAACCGTGTGGATGTTTCAAAAATATTTCCTTTACCCAAATATATGACCGGAGGCACTAAAGCCAGAAATATTTGCTCAGAGCTTTCACAGTACCTGTACTCAGAGCTGGGAGGCCAGGCTGGGATCTGCCCTTATTGGCACTAATAAGAGCTAGGATTTATTGAGTACTTACTGTATACTAGGCACAGTGCCAGGCTCTTGCCATGAATTATTTCAGCGCTCCTATGAGCCAGTATTATTTCTATCCCCACTTTGCAAATGAGATTCGTAGAGTTGATGTAATGCTTTCAAGGTCACACAGCTAAGAAGCATCAGAGCGGAAATTCAAACCCACTTCCATCTGACTTTAATACCGAACTTTTAGTGGACAACAGACTGTACGTCATTGAACTGCTCTGGGCCACAGTTTCCTCATCTACAGGCTCTGGAGGCGGAACCAGGTGTTCAGATAATCGTTTCCAGGTCTGAATTTTTGAGTTCCAGTTCAGCCAAGAAAACAGATGTAGCTACTTATGTTTGCTGTGTATTTTAGTCTCAAAGTGGCTGAGAGCATCCTCCAACATTTGATGCTGAAAACATTGCAAGGAGCTAAACAGCCTGTAAGGAGGTAATTGTCAAACTGATACCAGCTGGGAAAGCTTTTCGCATTTCAACAACCCATGGGGGCATTTTTTAAGAGCATTAAAATAAGTTGCTAAGTGTGTTTGTTGCCCATGGAGCTGAGACACTACTCTAGTCCCCTGAGAATTTACTCTGTATTTTCAGGGTCTGCAACATTCATAATCTTAGGCTGCCTGCTTGAATACAGCCAGACAGAATCTTTATGAACATTAGAGACATTTGGTATATATTTTTGGCCTAAATAAAAATAACTTTCCCAGAGCATTACTTGCTGTATTTGACATTTGGTTCTCCAAGTTGCCACCTGCCCTTCCTTGTATCATTCATTCAAAGGTTTTTAACTGATCATAAATGCTGTAGACATTGCATTGCTTTGGAAAATAAAATGAGCAGACATTTAAAGACAGGGACATATTACATTTATAATGTTTTCCTTATGGTAAAGTCACTCTTCTCATTTCCAAGTCTTTCTTCATCCTGTGCTACTCTATAGTAATTCATTGGACTTTATTTTAAGAAATCAGCGACTTCTCCAGTTGTAATGGGAATAACAGCCATTGATACTTCTTAATGTGAGCCTAGGAATTTATGATGAAAAGTGACATCATTCACTAGTTAAAATGCAGTCTGGCTTTGTTCACGATGCTAAAGCATCTAAGCCAATATAGCCAATGTTGCAATAGCAACAACAACAAAAATCAATCAAGCTGATTGCTTGGCATTCTGATGACAAGGCAATAGGCTGATTGGCTCAATGGTCTGTTTTTCAACTTGCTGCTGTAGTGCTACTCCGGAATTTGCCTAAGATGCTTTAACACAGAGTCTCTTAATAAAAAACACAAGAAAACAAAAACGTGGCCCTCAACATCATCTGGAAATTTGTTACAAATATCTATTCTCTGCTCCCAGCCCAGACTTACTGAGTTAGACACTCTGGGGGCAGGCCCCAGCAATTCAGGTTTCAAGGAGATCTCCCACGGGGCTGATGCTGGCTAACATTTGAGAACCACTGTGGCATCAACTAGTTAAACCATTTAAAAAGATGTCAGTCACAGGAATCGATGGTCACTGTGGAATGTCCCAAAGTTTCACCTAATTATTTGATTAAGTCCATTGAAAATACACCAAAGAAAATGTTTACTGAAAAACAGCCCCTGGGAAAAGTGCTCTCAAAGATGTTTCCTTTGTTTTCAATGTAATCAATTTTGTTTTTTTGTTCTAACCTTTCAAAATCTGTAAAACCTCCATGTAAGCCGAGTTTTGCTGCTTGAATTCAAAGGTTGTATACAGTAGCAATTATTGCCTTTGCTTAGATTGTGAGTGATCATTACACATTGGTCTGTTTTTTAGGTCAGACACACCAGTGGTTTAAAATTTTTATTGTCCTTGTAAGACATGCTAACGCTTTTTAAAGGCTTTCTTGGGTTTATAACCCATTGTGAGACACTGACTACTTGGAGTGTTTAAAGTGTGATTTTTGTAGCTTTTCCTACCAGTTTAGAAAAATCACTGAGATACAAAAAGCTGCAGGAAGCATTTATACAGATGCTTGGGGAAAAACTAGAAGGAGCATGTTCTTGAAAAACACATTTTTAATATTTATGATTTATAAAATGTAGGATGTTAGAGGAAAAACATCAAATGTCTTAACCAGAAATCTACTTAACACTTCAGTAAACTACTCATTTTGAGAAGCAAATGGTTTCAATACCTGGAAATATTTGAGATTAAAATAGACAATGGTTAAACATGACATTTTTTTTTTTTCCTGATCTGGCCTCTGAGGTTGAATGAGGGCCGAACCGGACTCAATAATTTGTAGTCTAAATTCATTCACTGCATTCACTAGGAAGCTCCGTGCCTTTGGCTTTTAAGGTCGAACTTGCTTCTTTTCTGTGATATGAGCACCACCTAGAGTACACACTAGGAACTTCCATTAAACCAAACCATCTCTTTTCTGAAAATCTGCTCTCAGAACACTGGCCTTCCTTAAGAAAGCCAGAATCCTCAATAGCAATAGTATTCCAAAGAAGAGAACAAAGATTTTCATTTTTCAGTTATTACACCAAGGTCAAGTTTGTTAGTCGGAATGTCATTTAAACCTTTCATTTACTGATGATTAACTCTTTAAGACAGGCATTATGAGGATGGTGATATACCATCACCATACCATAGGCTTTATCTGTAGAGAGACACAATTGTTTCTTTAAAGTGTAATTGGGTCACCAACCAATTTTACACCAGCTTGATTAATCCAGAAGCATTAAATTACCTCTGTAAATTAGGCAGTTTAACTAAAAGAATGATGAAAATAACATCTTTGTTCATTACATTTTGTGAATCAAATTGGGTATGTGTCGGCATTAAATGGTATGAAAGGAAATAGAGGATTGGTAAGTGTTTTATTTTCAAGTGGATGCTGAAGGTGATAACTATAATTGTGCAACCTGAACACCGATTCTGGGTCTGAATAATGGCCTTTCCACTATAGGGCAATGCTCCGGACTGCTTTCCTAAGCTGCTTAGTAAATGAAGAGAGAATACCATTTTCCCAAGGTCCGCTGTTCCTTTTTACTCCTAGCACTTTTATGGTAAAAATACCCTTTGTCACAAAAATCTGACTTTTCTCCAATTATTTTGTTTTGTTTAGCTTATCCAACCAAAGTATTAACATACACGTTAACAACGTCGAAAGTAGCCTACTTTAAGAGGAAATATGCAGAAGAAGAAGATTTACATCAAGATTACCATGGGTATTTTCCAAAAGTAAGAGTTCACCTGTTACTATTCTTTCATTTTTATGACTCGGCAAAAAAGCTCTGGCTTTTGTGTCTCTAAGGCAAGTAGCTTTAACGATGTGCTTGCCTTCCAGCACTTGATATTGCCTGAAGACAGGACCTGCATACTCAAATTGTCTCTGGAGAAGCTCAGGTTTCTTGAAGACCCGGAAACCTACTTGAGAAGGTCTGTGTTAATTAACAATTTGCTGAGGAAGATCCACCTGGAGACGGAGAAGGAGAGCTATGAATACTTTAAAGAAGCTCCCTGTTATAAGACTGCTTATTCTGATGCAAGAAAACGGCTGAAGTTTATGGTACAGGAATGCTGTTCTCAGTCTCTCTATTATGAAGAGATGCATTCGTATCATATTGTGCCTTATGCTTCGGAAAACGCCATTTACGGGATGGGCTACACTAGCAGCCACTTGGAGCAGAATTCTCAGTTGCTTATTTATAAAATGAATTAAAGTAACTGTTAAGTCTATTGATACTTTGTTTCTAAATGCCTGAACTGTTTATAGTGAAGATGTGAACGTAAGGCACTTGAGATCCAAGATGAGATGCATGCTAAACTGATCGGAGAGAACTCTGGTTATTACTCAGCAGTCCTTAGTATCATCAAGTCAAATTGGAAATACGTCCACCCATTATCAAGTGGCGAGTAAATGCTTTAGAAGCACCCCTCCCCCAATTTGTTTTAAGGTAAAGTATCGGAAGAGACTAGATCGACATCTTACACAGATTTAAACAATTTAAGCCTCTTTTCCAAATTCTGCCACTCATGGTGAAAAGTAACAGATGAAACTGATAAAATCTTGTCCCTGAGGATTAAGGGTGGAACAAATTTACAGAAATTTTCTGTAAACGATGAGGAGAGAGGTAGGTTCTTGCTGAAAAGCTTTGGTGTCAAGCGTTGTGCCAAATAATTGTTTGACATCATTCTCCTTCTAGTATTCATGGCAATTCAAGATGGGGCAGACTTATGGCAACTTATCTGCTGACTGTAACAACCAGACTACTCCAACCTGATCCATTTCCCATTTTGCTTTCTGTTTTTTTGGTTTCTTAAAGTGAAACTTCATGAAACAGCCGTGTGGATGGGCTTCTCTCTAAGTTCTAGGGGCCGTTAAAGTTTGTGGTGGGTCTTTAATGAAGAGTTAAATTTTATTTATGATGTCATTTTTTATAGGTTGTGAAGCTCAGGAAAAGAGTGGGCAGGGAAAATTTGTTTTTAATAGGTTGATAATTAAAAAAAACCTTATCTGCAAAAATTGGGGAGAACAACTAGAAATTCTACATGATGTTATTTCTTTATCTAATAGTACATTTAAGGCTGCCTGGGTGAAACTTTGCACTGACTTTTGTACAATAGTTGACCATTCCCTATTTGACAAAATGTGTCAGAATGCCTTTGAGGTCGAGTTTAGATACGTCCCTATATTTTGCAACTTGAAAGCTAATTATTTAACAAGTTGGATAGATTCCTGAAATCCTTTGAAGTAGCTCATCATTTTCTTTGAGGTTTGAGTGAGATGTCTGATTTCAATGTCATGAGTTATGTCCTATGGAGCATGTCATTTAAGTAATTGTCACTAACTGATAAAGCAGATTGGGAAAACTAGGTGCCAAAGGTGTATTCAAGAAAATACCAAAGACCTAAAGATGAGTGTTGGCTAGACTATGATAATCAAGATAAGAATCTTAAATAAGGATTGTACAGGACACAGGAAAACGTCATGAGAGGGTTTTGGAAAGAGTGGCCTACTAATGTGCTTTCCGAGCACTTTACACATCATCGTGATAACCAAGGACACTGCTTTAAATGAATACATTACAGGCCTTCTGTGATCATGTGTTTGGGCAAGTTTAAATAAGGCAATTTGTCAGCCTTGTATCTTGCTTGAAAGCCATCTTATAACCAAGAAGGCCTTTTTCTCTTCAAGAGAATTTTGCTTTTAGTTTTGACTCACAACTTGCTCCCTCTCATGAATCATAGAGGCAATTAACATGGATGCTTTTGATATAAAGAATATCGGTACTCTAATCAGCATGCATTGTTAGAGCAAAATAGCTATATAATTGATAAAAGTATCTGGTTTATATTTAATTGCTCAAAAATGCTTTAGAACAAACTGAAAAATTATAATAGATGTTAATTTCTAAAGGCATTTAGTATAAATGGTGAGATAGCTTTGAAATACAAATATAAATATTTAAAAATTAATTTAAGGGCAAAAACTTGGCCACAAAGTTTAGGAACTTTATTTTACTGCTTATAAAGTACCTTATTTTCCAGAATGTGTCTTTTAAAATGTAGGTTTCTTAAACAGTGGGGACATTATTTGAATAGACTCAAAATTTGTTAGGATAATAATTACTATCATATAATTAAAAATCGAATTAGCTCTCCAATAGTTTAAATTTTTTTTACTGAAAATAATATTTGGCCCCATTTAGGACAGTGTCTTCAGGAAAACACACTAGTGTTAATAGATGTGACTTACTAAAATGTCACATATTACATTTGTTTGAGGAGAGAAATGCACATACTTTGCAATATAAAAGAGCGAGAGAGAGAAAATGACCAAGACAGCATGAAATTGTAATATATACTGTGTCAGAAATCCGAAACAAAGCAAGAACTCTTAAACTTCACATTTTTGAATAAGAGATGTGAAGTTTGTTTATTTGGTGACATCATTAATCCAGCTCTCTGAACTATACCTTCATATGTAGAGAAGGAACTTATAAACCAGCAGAATTTCTGAATATGCTTTAAAAAATATGTGCTGATTTTAAAACAAGTTACTTAAAAAATATCTTTTGGAGCATCAAATTTCTCTTTCAATACACAATTCATAGATGGGTTGACTAATGTTATCTTGACTTTAAAATATAATATTTGTATTTCAACTGTGTAACTTTCTGAGCTAACCAATAAGAGGGCTGTGATTGATCCTGCCAAACTGAACCATTGGGAGACCCTGCTAGGCCTGTTCCATATGTGAGAGGCCAAATGGGCAGCAAGGTACAACTTTTTTGAACCTGAATGTCCTTTCTTTGGTGACCAGAGCTACTCTTAGAGTAAGGCAGAGAGGGTGGGAAATGAGTGCCTTTGGTAATTTTGATCACTCTTGTGGGTGCCCAAATAGCCTAAAGACCTAGTAAAAGAGAATAAATTTTTAAAAAGAGGAAAGTAAAAATGAAGAGATGAGGAAGGGGGAAAGGAGGGCAGAGAAATAAGGAACAGGATTAGTAAGTGAAAGAGAAAGTTGTTTCATGTGGGAAAGGGTTGCTTGTTTACTATACTCAATTTTGCTTTTCTGCCTGTTATACATCTAAAACCTGAGATCCTCAATGTATTAGCTTTTCTTTCATTTGCTAATAATGCACAAGATTAGATTCTACTCAGTATATGCATTATTTGAAATGTGGAATTTCTGTGAAATATACCTGACGCCTGAGCTTCTGGGCAGATGATAAAAGGAAAAATAGAAATTAAATTGAGGAAAAGGCTAAATTGTGAGCCTGTGTATACATGGGTAAGCTCGAATGCAGGATCAGATTCCAATGTATATTCCTAGATTTAATAAATTCTAGTGCTGGAGGACTTGGAATTAGGTGCAGTTCCCCACTATTAATTGAGCAACTACTATGAGCTAGGCACTGTGCCAGGGTTGAGGATATACTAGTAGAGATGAATGCGCACAGTTTATTTGCTTAAGCTGTTCACTGATGAGAGAGGAACTCAGCAATGTATGGCTTTCATTTAAAAGGTAAGGATTCTATTGGGAATAGCACCTGCGTTTCTCTTTTTCAAACTATGGGATTGTTCTCAAGTGTATGTCTCCAAAGGCATTTGTGGCTGAGAAGATGCACAGGGAGAAGGGAAGGACCACAACCTAGATCTTAAGAAGGAGTGTGCATTCTGCTTTGCAGCATTTAAAAAAAACTTGGAGGCATAATAGAAAGCCACTAAAGAAGAGGGAGAGCATGGATGACCTTAGCCCATTCGTTGGACTCAAGAGGTCAAACGCTGACCAATTCCTTATCCTTTGACTTCTGTAACTTTCATGTTTTTTACAAGAGAAAATTAGGCTAATATTAATGTCAAGGAGAGTCTTGAAGAGAAGCAGGATTGGAAAATCACAGCCTGAGAATTATATGGGGCGTTCAAGGTGAAAAGGGCAGCATTTTTTAGCTTGCCTTGTGCTGGTGAGTAGCTTAAGTGAACCCCAGAGATAATCTTAACACTCGCTACTGGAGCTATCGTCCTTCTCTACCCCTGGCTCCCTCTCTGAATCTCAGCCCAACATCCAGTCTTTGCTGCAACTAGAAGTTATGGTTCTAATTCTTCACTCTCCTTCCCCCCAGCATTGATACTGATTTGCCCAAAAAATACTTGCAGGAAAAGTAACAATTTGCAGTACTGGCTGAACTCCTATGGGAAAAGGTTTTCGGAATGTATCAAACCAGAATTCATCAGTTTCTTGATACAATTCTTTGGAAAATTATTGTGCTTAGTCATTAAATAATTGTCTGTTAAGGTGATCTTCATGTTTCTAGAGTTCACTGTATTAGTTATCTGTTGTGTACATTTTTGCTAAAGAAAAAAATCTTAGGTTGGAAACAATGGCAGACTCTGTGTAATTAATTCAAGCAGTTCATGAATATTTATGAATATATGGAATTTTAACTTACATTTTCCCATTCTCAAACTTCAATACTATATACATCAGTATGTGACACGTTTCAGGTTTTTTGTTTCTTTTTTAAGTGAACCCTGCTTAAAAGTTGTTTCATTCATGGTTGAACATTTTGGGCAAAATTTCCCTATTAAAGTGGTTCTTAACTGTTCCCAAGGATGACTTATAGCTGTGTGGATGAAGAACATTTCTCTACCTTAGCACTTCTCCAAGCTTTGGTGCATATACATCACAGAAGATGTTGGTAAAGTATGGATTCCTTTTCATAGGTCTGGGATGGGGCCCACGGGCCTGCATTTCTCCAGTTACCTGGGTGATGTGCGTGCTGCTGGACCACTGACCGTATTTTGAGTAGTGAGACTCTATTACTTTGAGAATCCAAATATACACTCAAGCCTATACTCTTACTATTTTCAAAGAATATCTATTCATGACAGTTTTCCACAGACATTTTTTTTCTTTAAAGAAGTAAAAATCATAAACCAGTTTTCCAAATTGGTCCCAAATATGAAAATAGGTTGTATATTCAAATACACAGAAAACTCTTTCCCTTATAAAATTTGTCTACATCAAGGAATAAAAAAAAAGAACATGGACATAGTCATGTACTGTTTTTATCAGCCAAGAAATGATACATGGTAAATTTCTCTTCTTGATTCTCTCCCCCTACTCCCGCCTTGACTGTATACAGATAAGGGAGCACCATTTAGTAACATTAGGGCAAAGATGAAGTTTTCTTCATAGTTAACAAGATTTTGGCACTTTTTTTTTCTTGGCCAAACCTAAGAAAATCTTCGAGAAACATTCTATATTGAACTCATAATTATGGGTAGCTGCAGAGCCTGAAGAATTTGGGAAACCTGAGCTGAAAAATCGCACCTCGATCTTCACCTTCTGCTTTGAACTCTTTCTTGAGCTTTATTCCATGAGGGCCCCTCCCCTTGCTGTGGGCATCCCATTTTTCATTGGTCGTGAGTGAGTAAGGGGCAGAGGATTGGTGTAAATGAGGGTGTTGCAAAAACTGTCTAATTTGAGCATGCCAAGTGATTTTTTTCTGTCAGGCTGTCCTTCGGTCATAAATTGTTGGTATAGCTATTGTGAAATATAGTGTCATAAACCATTAACAAGAGGAGAAAAGCGTTCTGTGAAAATGCACTCACATATCAAGCAGATGGTGTTCTACAACATTTGGGAAAATGTGTACCTGTTACGTAATCTAACATATGTCTTTTTAACATTTAAAAATATTTGGTTCATGATTTAGAGATTTATTGGATTGTTTTTTAAACTGAGGGGAAGAAGAAAGGTAACTGTATTTTAAAACATATTTGACATGTTATTAATAAATTTTTATTTCTGGTGAAATATAGGTGCCTTATTAAGTAGGGGAGAGGATGGGGTCATGAACGTTCAGCAATTGCTTTATGCCTCTCGATTCTAGAGGTCTCATGTGAAAAGGCAGCTGGTGCTATTTCTCTCAGCAGTTTATTTGTAGCACAAGGTTTACTTAAGTACCCGGAAGACTTCCCCATTTCCTGGCAAGTTTTCTTCACTATCATTGACCCTGAAGTGGTCTTTACGTAGCATGAGCCTCGAGAACACATGGCAGAACTCACTCTATACAAGCCTTATGCAAACATTGTAGGTATAAATCTCAGAGTAAAAGGTAATTTCTCTACCCAGGGAACAGCAGCATTTGTTCTCCATGGATTTATTAGGTGAAAGGAAGGTGGAATACACCAGGAATATAATTTCTTCTCTTTCTAGCAGGAACTTGTGTTTATTTTCAATTTTTCTAATTAGTGATGATGAAGTCCCCTACATTTCGGTGTCTAGTGAGCAATGCCCTGTGTAAGGTATTTCCAACCAGTCAATATTTTTGTCCCTGTATCCAGCAAGGCAAAGGCTTGGTTAAGTGTAGAGTGATTTGAGCAACCCAGGAACAACAAACTCATTTAAATTACAGAGATTTTTCTGTACGTGTTAGTAGAAACTTAAACATATACGATGAGCACATCTAAGATAGTAACGAACAGAGCCGATGGCTTCTTCCAGGAGTCATAAAACAACGTTGCATATTACATAAGTGCCTTGGACTGCATCCAGTCAGTGTGTGGTGGTAATAAATCATGTTATCCAAGTGAATCTAAGTTTTTTCTTTTAAAAATAAATGCATCTTTCCATGTGTGCTCTATGTTTTTAGCCCAAGAATAGGTGGTTATACATTTCTTCCCTATTTGAAGATTTATGGAACACACACTGGAGAAGCCACAGGTTGCAGGTAGATGAGCCTCTTTATTCTTCTTCATTACTCTATCATTATTAATTACTAGAGATCCAGTCGAAATTCGTGCACTCCAGTTGGGGGAGAGGGGTCTCTCAGCCCGGCCTGCGCCCTCTCACAGTCCGGGAGCCTTCAGGGGATGTTTGACTGGTGGTTTAGACCTGCTCCCCTATGCTGGTAGGTAGTTGGACATCCTTAGGGTTGTCCCGGAGGTGGGAGAGGCTCCTGCCACCGCTGCTGTGCTCGCCAGTTCGGAGCCCAGCTCCGGCTGAGCGGCTCCCCTCCTGTGGGAGTATACTGACCACCAAGGCGCAGCTCCTGCTTTGAGCGTCTGCCCCCTGGTAGTGCACATCATAGCAATTGGTTGTTCTGCCAGTTGGTTAATTTGCATATTAGCCTTTTATTATATAGGATTTTATTATTATTAAGACATAAAGGATGTGTACTGTGCTTCTCTTACTGAGCTTGAAATCTACTTAAGATTTCAAGAAACATTGAGAAGAATAACTATTAGAGTTGGGTTGATGGTAGTAAAGGCAGCTACATTTTAACCCAAAAGACCCACCACAAAAAGGGATTTAAACATTTCTCATTCTTTTTCTCTCCCATATACTACTTCCCCCCTTTATTCTTTGCCACCTGTGGCCCTGGCCCTCTATTTGCCACCAGCTTGATGTCACTGAAATTAATCCGTAGTCATGGCAAGCTCTCCCAGGACAAATCTTTACAATGCCTTGATTACATCATCACAGCCAGTCCTTCATGTGGTGACAGTTTTCTTAAAATTCTCTGATGTGAATCCACTGAATTAAATACATTCCATGGTATGAAAGCCACCCCCAAACATTCACTTATCTGGGAGGCATTTTTTTCCTGTTGCCTTATGAATTTTTAAATTAGGAATATTTGTAAACAGTGCTGCATAAACACAAGTTATATTGACTTGTCGTGACTCCTCTCAAGGTAAAAGAATGTGTAAAAGTAAACCATTAGTTCATACGTACAAATGAATATAGCACCACTTGGACCAATTGTGATCAGAGTATTTCCATAGTTTATGAGGAAACCAAATAGGGACATTTTATCTGTATGTCATATTCCCTTTTCATCAGCTTGTGATATAAACTAGGTCATGATTTTGTATTTATCAAATTAAAACTACTTCATCCTCACTTAATTTCATTGGCAGGAAGTTCAGCCTTTCTTCTGGGAGAGACTTCCCAAGGTGCTCCAGGAACATGTCCCTGGTCACTGGCCAACTGCAGCCTGCCAGGAGCCAGAGACCCCTTTAAGAGGCTTATCTTACTAGAGGCTCAGAGGCTCCTGGGTCAATGTGAGGTCACCATGGAAACCAGGACCATCCAGGATGAGGCCCTACTATTTGTAGTAACTGTGAATAGAGAAATTGTCTTTTACAATGGAATCTTACCCAGACTGCTCTATTTTTATAAAACACACATGGGCTAACATTCTTCACCTATCAAATTTGCCAATGATTTTTTTGCCATTCATATTAAATAACAAAAGAGAAACATGCAAATTAGACCGTACCTTTGCTCCTGATTGGCTATGCTACCAGCCAATCAGGAGTGGGAGCAGGGCCAAGTGGCCTGAGCCCCAGGCCCTGGGGGTGGAGATGAAACGGTGGTGGCGGTGAGCACCCAGCTCCTGGGTGCTGTGAGGGGAAGCGGCGGCAGCAGCAGTGGTGGTGGCAGCGGCAGGGAGTGCCTGGTCCCCGGGCACTGTGAATAGAAGTGGTGGCGAGCGCCCAGCCCCCAGGGCTGAGCTGAGCAGGGTGATGGCTGGGTGCTCAAGGCCTAAAGCCTCACCAGAGGCTTTAGGCCTTGGGCAGGCTGGGGGTGAGCCATCAGTTGGATATCCCCTGAGGGCTCCCAGTATGTGAGAGGGGAGCAGGTTGGGTTGAGGGACCACCCACCCCCAGTGCACGAATTTCATGCACCGGGCCCCTAGTCTCTCTATAAAAGCCTAAGAGACTGTTTGGCTCTTTGACTGTTTGACCGTTAGCTATGATGCACACTGACCACCAGAGGGCAGATGCTCAATGCACAGGCATGGAAACATGTAACAGATTGATGAATCTCAGAGGGAAGGGCGGAGGTGGAAGTGGGGGAAGAGATTAATCGAAGATCTTATACGCATACTAGAGGTCCCGTGCATGGATTCATGCACTGGTGGGGTCCCTTGGCCTGGCCTGTGGATATCAGGCTGAAACTGGCAGTCCAACATCCCCCGAGGGGATGAGAAAAGAGTGGTTCCGGATTGTGAGAGGGCGAGGGATCCCACCAGTGCATGAATCCATGCACTGGGCCTCTAGTTAAGAGATATAAATAAACCAGCAACTGTTGTCTCTTCTTAGCTTTCAAAATGAGCCAATTATTAAAACTTCACTCTGCTGTAATGGACAGACCATTAGAACTGAGAAAAAATGTAAAACACTAAGTAGTTCACTGTCTCTAGTTTGAATTATGTATACTTTCCTGGATTCCTATATAATTGAATGTAATTGAATTGATGCAGTTGGCATTGATTGAGAGAATGTTCTGCATGGGGATAAAAAGCAATCATGCAGTGGGAAAGCAGAGCCATAGAAGCAGCCTGGACAACAGGTACAAATATCATATTTAGAAGAAAAGGACTCTGAGCATGTGTCCAAAATGTAGACAGTGTTGTTATTTTCCCTTCTTTGATTTTGCTCTAAAGGTGCAAGTGCCTTCCAGACATATGGCCGAAATGATTGCTAATGCATTATTCATGTATTGACATTGGTTTAGTTTAAACAGAGGAAACTTTTGTATTTCTTTACATATGACTGGCCCACTGCTTTTTAAACTTGTGTCCTATTACCCCGGAACAAAGACCCAATGATGGTCCTGGATACAAAGTTTGACCTCACCCATACAAATTTCAGTGATATTATTAGTCAAAAGTCAAGATTACAATATTGGAAAAAATAAAAAAAGATCCCAGACATGGTGTTGAAACATATATTTTGTATCTGAATTATAAAATGATAACACTTCAGTAATAGTACCAGTTCTTTCTCTCACGTCAGCACTGTCCAAAACTACTCTCCCTATGACATACACCCCCAAAGGAACATTTCTAGGCCAGGTGTTGGCTTTCAGTCTTGACTTCCAGTTTAGGTTTATAGAAAAAATATGTCATACATCATATTTGATATTTAATATTTAATAATTTATGAGTATTTCTTGTTGCCTGAATAATGGAAAGCTGTTTCAAAATGTTGGTTTCCCACACTTATTTTTGCTTACTGCTACCAAAGGACTTCAGAGATTTTCTTCTCTTAGCTATCTATTTATAGATTCATGGAAGTCATTGAGAGCTGCCTGGGACACTGAGATTTTAAAGTGCAATCCTGGTCCACAGGCTAAAACATAGAAGGGATAATAATAACAATAATATATGCACAGCTCTAAATATAAAGTAGATTGGCCTTTTTCACAGCTGCTTTGTACTTGATTGTAAATGTATCACAGTTTTTTTATCCATTCAACTACTAATGGGATGTTTCTAGATCTCAGCTATGAACATAGGAGTGTACTAGTATGTGATCTAGAAACATCCCATTAGTAGTTGAATGGATAAATTTCTAATTGGTGTACCAGAGTTCTTAGAATATATTCCTAGAAATGTGATCACTGGGTCAAATGGCAGTTTCATTTTTAATTTTTTAGGAAACTCCATGCTGTTTCCCATAGTGGATGCACCAGTCTGCATTGCCATCAGCAGTGTACTAAGCTTCCTTTTTCTCCATACCCTCACCACCACTTGTTGTTTGTTAATTTAATGATGGTGGCCATTCTGGCAGATGTGAGGTGGTACCTCATTGTCATTTTAATTTGCCCTTTGAGACAGCATGGAGAGACTTGGAGATGATTATGCTCAGTGAAACAAGCCAGTCAGAGAAAGACAAGTATCACATGACCTCACTTATATGTGGAATTTAATGATCACAATAAACTGATGAATAAAATAGCCACATGTGGCAACTGACTACCATATCCAAAGTAGGAGCTAGCTGACAAGAAGGAAATCACCAACACAGATTATAGCATTTTAGCTTAGAGTGAAACATGCAAATGGAGTGTCAAGCAACTGATAATATAAATATGGAATTAGGAGAATTTTCTGTCGGAGAATCAGTTAAAAGGCCAGTTGCAAATCTTCCAGAACTACCCATAATTACTAAAAAAATTATCATTTTGAGTATATGACATATAATTTCTTCTAGCATAAATTTTATGATCCAATATGGCATATTTGAACCTCTTAATCTTCTACACAGGCCTTTATCTTTATAAAATTCTCTTGAGTTTCAGATTCCCACAGATACAATCGACTAACAAGGTGCTGGGGACTCAGGATGGAATGAGAGGTGACGGTGCAGGTGCAGGGTGCTGCCACACTTGTGACCATCTGACCACTGGGCTTGGTAATCTGATATTTCCACTAAGAATCACTGCCATCTTGGTTTTGGAACATTCAGAAGCAAACACAAAGGCAATCTTGTCTTTTAATGCTCTTATAATCTGATTTGTGGACATAGAATACCGTTAGACAACAAGATTCTTCTCCTTTGATCACACTATCTACAACATACCCAGTAATTGTAGTTGCCCCATTTTTAATCCAATGTCACCTCATTAAGTGATCTCAGAGTCCTCCAAATAGATATTTTCTTTTTCACTTGAGCTTTCTGCTCCCTTTAAACATTGTCTGCCTTGTATTGAATTATTCAACTATATCTTTCTCTTCCCCCTTAGACTATGTGATCCCTGAGGCCACATATTTATCTTTATCTTTCCTGAAGTATTTAATAATTTAAATAGCTACTATATCTCAAGTAATCACTTTATTTCAGACACTGAACTAAATTCTTTGAAAATATTTGATTTACTTATCACAAATTATATGAATTACAATTTATTATTTCTCAATTTATAAATGAGGCACAGAGAACTTAAGAAACTCCTGTAGTGCTATCTAGCTGGTAAGCGGTGGAGTCCTAATTGGAATTCCAGTGGGTTGACTCCTCAGACTTCAACATGAGAGACAGTGTATTGTAGTCCCTAGGATAATAGTTTTTGAAATCAGACACACCCAATTCCAAGTCTTAGTTCTATTACCTACAGATTCAGAGCTTTGGGAAAGTTCTTCTTTAAACTTTTTTTTTTAATTTAAAGTAGTAAAAGTAATTTTGCATAATTCTGAAGTTTATTATGTGAGTCATATGAGTTAGTGTTTGCACAGCATTTGTTACCATATTCAACCTAAAGTCTATATCAAATATTTTAATCTATGGAAAACAAATAGCAATGCAAGATAAAAATGCCAATCCACAAACCAAGTTGAGTAAATTTTGGTTTCTAATTAAGAAATTATGATAAATCTTTGGTTTCCCAGGTATCTTGTGTTCCCCACTTCTTCCAAAATGGTCCAGCCTAAAATGGTTCCCAATGAATAATTTTGATGCTATTTATGAGAGTTCTCAAAACATGAGGTATTTATCCCCAATAAAAGATGCTTTAGTCTATGCGAATGTATAGTTATGAATTATCTGTGGGTGAAAGAGGGCTTTAAAATAAGAAGAGACCTTTCCTGCCAAGGACATGCTGCAGAAACTTAAGCTCTATACACATACACACCACAAATTAATTGACAGCAACTCATGCTGAGGAGACAAAAAGGTAAGGCACAACTATCACATTCCCCATTGTGTATTCCTCTGAGCTGAGTGATGTCTACAGCCACACACACACACACACACACACACACACACACACACACACACACACACACAACTACAGCCTTCTGAAGCACAAAGCCGCCTCATTACAAAGGACTGTGATCACAGAGAGAATCTGACTCAGTCCTTGTGGCCAGGAGCCTGAGTAAGGGTACTTGCTCAGCTTGGCAGTGTTTTCAAACACATCAACAGCCATATGGCTATTGGTCTGATTCATAGGAATGTGGTATGGTCACAATGATGTGTCCAACTTTTAATCCTCATTCTGGTAGTTCATCTTTTGAGGAGATAAACACAGCTAGGCAGGTTGGCAGTGAATCAGTGTGTTGGCAGTGTGTTTAAAAAAATTATTCAGAGGTTGCAATTTGGACTAGTCATAGAGGAGTTTCTTTCGTAGACTTTACAATCATGGATTTGTAGCATGAGATAGATAGAATGTTGGAAGGCATTTGCTTCCTCATTTTACAGAGAGAACAGAACTCAAGAATTAAGTAATTCAGGATTAAAATCAGATTTCAAATCAGAAGCTTCAACTCCTTACCATATCTGAATATTTTCAAAATTGTAATACTTTATTTATGCCATTACTTCAGGAGCTTTGTAATATCATCATTAACAAATGCTAGATAATTCAAAGATTATGCTTCAATATTAAAAATATTTTATAGCTGTTACTCCTTCTAACCAATGATTTGTGTCTCTCTCCTTTTCTATACTGTGAGGTCCCTAAGAAAAGGACTAGAGCCAGTTTGGTCAAACATAGAGCAAATATTCCAACAGGTAAACAAAGAACTGTGAGCAAAGAAGGTGAGGGTATTATATACAAACTAGAGGCCTGTTGCATGAAAATTTCTGCAATAGGCCTTCCTTCCCCAGATTGCCTGCACCGGTTTTCCTCCAGCTCCTGGGACCCAGGCTGCAGCAGAGCCAAGCCTTCAGCCTTCAGGCTTACCTCTGGCCTCAGTGGAGCTGAGCCTTCAGCCTTCAGCAGAACCTTCAGTCTTAAGTCTTCAGTCTTTGCTCTGTGCCTGCATATGCAAATTAACCCACCAGGTTGTTGGGTTAATTTGCATACCCACTCCTGATTGGCTGGTGGGTGTCATGGAGGTATGGTCAATTTGCATCTTTATCTTTTATTAGTGTAGATCTTTGAATACATTGGACCAACAAATGGATGGATTATGGCTAAGACTGCTTTTATTTAGAGCCAGAAAAAGTTTCAAAGAAAAGATGTGGTTTTAGGCCCAATCCATTAAAATGGGAGTAGCAACATGAGTTGCTCAATCTCACACTGAAAGTCAGTTGTAAATAAACATACAACTTGAGGTTCTTCATTTCAAAACCAGGGCTCAGTTCACTGCTCTTACAGGTAGATTCTGCTATGGCACACTTGACTATATACAATACATAGTCAAAGCAATATATTGGTAAGGATTCTTTTTTGCCTCATGTACAGAAACCCAACTAGTTTAGGTAAAAGAGAAAAAGCATCAGCCAAGGCTAGTTATGCACATTGAACAGATACTATTGGAATCAGAGACCTCCTATCTTTCCAATTTCTGCTTCAGGCAATCGAAGATTGTTGTTTCTACAAATTTTCTCTAGACATTTTGCTTTGGAAGTCGATGTTGGACAAATTCTTCATTATTCTTGGCTGTATCTGTCTTTATTCTGAAGCACTAGATACCTCAGCTTCACTGTGTGGTGCCAGATTTTTTGGAAATGAAAAATACATCTGGTATTATTTCAGAAATATTATTATGTTAAATAATTTGTGACAGATTTGGGTTACTGTTGACATTTGTAAGCCCAAATGGAACATGAATGTTTTACTGGCAATAATTAGTATTGTTCATAAAATATGGGTAATTTCAGTGACTTCACCATAGTAATAGTATTTTAGTGTATTAAAAATGCAAAATCTTTCTCCATCTTCTTCCACTGATACCAGTTGAGGTTGAATTTGACTGTATTTGCCTTTTGTGCATATCAAATAATTGTCAACTTACAGAGTTTCTAGATAATGAGTAATATCAACAATTTCTTAGTAGATTTGTAAAAGCCTAAAGGAATAAGAAAACTGAATTTTGAGGAAACAATGTCACAGAAACTTCTGGGTTGAAATATACCTGTCAAGAATGACTTAGTTCCTACTTTTCACTGCAATGTCCACTCTAAAGGTATGCTCATACTCCCTTTACTTACAATTCCCCACCCTACCCCATTACACACAAAGACCTTTAAATACTTTTACAACTAAGGTTCAGCTTATATGCTTCCAGCTTCTGGGAATATTTTTTTTATTTTCCAAGACAAATGATTTTGCCACATGAAACTTAACCAACCAACATCAAGGCTCTCCACTATCTGCCTTACAATTGGAGTCCTCGTTCTCATGTGTGCTGTTCCTCTCCCCTCTTGTTTCAACCTTCAAGTACCTCATTAGTATATTTTTTGACACATTAACTTGGATGGTGAAATCTCTAAAAAACAACAGGGAAAGGAGGTAAGCATTTGGGTGAGGAGATGGCAAAAAGTTTTGTTTTTTATCATTGGGGATCTAGTTCTGATATATAATAACTAGAGGCTGGAGCACAAAATTCATGCATGGGAGTGGGGGATGTCTCTTAGCCCAGCCTGTACCCTCTCCAATCTGGGACCACTTGAGGGATGTCCAACTGCCCATTTAGGCCCGATCCCGGTAGGAACGGGCCTAAATGGGCAGTTGGACATCCTTCTCACAATCCAGAACTGCTGGCTCCAAACTGCTCACCTGCCTGCCTCCCTGATTGCCCCTAACTGCTTCTGCCTGCCAGCCTGATCACCCCCTAATTACTACCCTGACAGCCTAATTGATGTCTAACTGCTCCCCTGCCAGCCTGTTTGCCCCCAACTTCCCTCCTCTGCTGGCCTGGTCACTCCTAACTGGCCTCCCCTGCAGGCTTGATCACCCCCAACTGCCCTCCCTTGCAGGCCTGGTCCCTCCTAACTGCCCTCCCCTGCTGGCCTGATCACCCACAACTGCTCTCCCTTGCAGGGCTTGAAACATCCCAATGATCCTACCCTGCTGGCCATCTTATGGTGGCCATCTTGTGTCCACATGGGGGCAGGATCTTTAACCACATGGGAGAAGCCCTCTTGTGTGTTGGAGTGATGGTCAATCTGCAAATTACTCTTTTATTAGATAGGATAGAGGCCTGGTGCATGGGTGGGAGCCAGCTGGTTTGCCCTGAAGAGTGTCCCAGATCAAGATGGGGATTCCCTTGAGGTGAGGGGCAGCCTGGGCAAGGGGCCTGTGGAAGTTTGCAGGCCAGCCACGCCCCACAGTGACTCAAGTGGAGGCCCTGGTATCTGGGATTAATTTATGTCTACAGTTGAAACTTTGTAACCTGGAGCAGGGCCAAAGCTTCTGCTCGCTCTGTGGTGGCAGCCATTTCTGTTTGAAAATTTGTAGCCTAGAGTGGAGGACTAGGCTGGCAATAGCAGGCAGAAAGCTTGTCTTCCTCCATTGCCAGGGAAACCCAAACCTCTGTTCTCTCCAGCTCAGTGGCTGCTGCCATATCTGTATCTTTTATAATTGCAATTTTGTAGCATTGAGTTGAGTAGGCTGGCAATGGCAGGCGGAGTGCTTGACTCCCTCTGTTGCCAGGGAAACCCAAGCTTTCCTCCTGCTCTCAGTAGCAGCAGCCATCTTGGTTGAGGTTTATTTGCATAATCTGCTCCTGGTTGGCTGGTGGGCATGGCTGTGGGCGTGACTTGTGGGATAGCAAAGGTATGGTCAAATTTGCACATTACTCTTTTATTAGATAGGATATGATAGGGGCAAAACTAAGATTAGTCCTGATACTCTAATGGCTCACCAGCAGAAAACCAAGTAGTAGCAGGACAGGAAGTGATTGATGGTTTCCCTAACATCCAAAAAAGCCATCATAAAGGAATTCGTCAAGCCCTGGATATTCAGTTACATACTGTGTATCAATATGTCTTCAAACTGTAATGAGCTGTACTAAAGCTAAGCCACAATTCCTGTGTATCAGCAAACACGGGGTCAAGCTAGAACTTTCCTTATTCCATGAGTAGTAAACTGAAAAATAAGTACAGAGCTCTATTTAATCTCCTGCTATTTTTGGTAACCATGAAATCGCAGTGGAGGTAGAATATGACATTTTAAAAATCATAAAGGGCTTCTTTCCCTTCCCTGTAAAAATGGGTAACTTGGCTGGTAACTTGCTCTACGTTGCAGCTGATAAATGCAGGATTCCCTCTCTTGGCTGTGCTTGTGCTCAGTGACTTTTATTTTCAGCTTGAGTGTTGCTCAACATGTAAATCTGTTTTAGAATAAAAGGAATGTTATATAACTTTTACAACTCAGAGGAATAGAAATCTCTTTACATGATTAATCCCTGGAGTTAAAAAAAGTTTATGAAAAATTAGTGTCCATCTTAACAAATATAAAGATGTAGCATCTATAAAACAGGAACAGAAACCTAGGGGAAAGAACAAGTTGCCAAGAAAGGATAATTATGTAGATTCAAAACTGATATTTAAAAGTGGAGATGGAGCTGAATGGGATGAGAAAAGGTTATGTAGCAATTAAAAATACAAAATAGATTAAAATCAATATTATAAATAGAGCAGAGCCTCAATATGAAATCAATAATGGGAATAGTAATATGAAGGCAAATTTAATAATAATGCAGAGGAAAAAGTTAAAGAGTTTAAATATGTAAAAGAGTGTTTATAGAGGATACAATGAAGAGAGAAACTTTGAAATATAGATATCTCATGAAGAATAATTAGTTGGAGCAGAAGTAATATTAAATAGTAGCACTGAAAAAAACTTTTACACATATAGATTAAAAGGGCTCACTATGTTTGAGGAAAAGTAGAGAAAATTCAAAATCATGAAATATGTTTCATCGTAAATAAATATATAAGCATTCAGATGTAAGTATCTTATATAATAAAGAAATAATATGCAAATTGGTTCTCACACCCTCACATAAGATGGCCACTCCCATGTGGTCAAAGATGGTTGCCATAAGATGGCCAACAGGGGAAGGCAGTTGGGGGCGGGGGGGACCAGGGAAGGGCAGTTGGAAGCAACTGGGTCAGCAGGGGAGGGCAGTTGGGGGCAACTAGGCCAGCAGGGGAGGGAAGTTAGGGGCAATCAGGTCAGCAGGGGAGCAGTTAGATGTGGATCAGACTGGCAGGGGAGTGTTTAGGGGGTGATCAGGCTGGCAGACAGAAGCAGTTAGGGGTGATCAGGCAGGCAGGCAAACAGTTGGGAGCCAACAGTCCCGAGTTGTGAGAGGAGTCAGACATCACCTAAGTGGTCCCAGATTGGAGAGCGTGCAAGCTGGGCTGAGGGATAATCGCTCCCCCCCCCCCATACATGAATTTTTGCACTGGGCCTCTAGTAAAGATATAAAAGACTATGCATCAGCAAAATATAATGCATAAAATAAAAAAAGCAGTATATACAAAGTACTGAAAGAGGAACTTTTTAATCATGGATTTTAAATCTAAGTTAGGTTGGTGGTCAAATAATAAAGATGCATAACCATATTCTCAGATATATAGTCTTTGAAAATGTCCCCTTTTGCATCAAATAATGATTGTTGCTTAATAAATCACCCTAGCCGAGACTGGTTTGGCTCAGTGGATAGAGCGCCGGACTGCTGACTGAAGGGTCCCAGGTTCGATTCTGGCAAGGGCATGTACCTTGGCTGCAGGCATGTCCCCAAGTAGGGGGCATGCAGGAGGCAGCTGATCGATATCTCTCTCTCATCGATGTTTCTGACTTTCTATCCCTCTCCCTTCTGCTCTGTAAAAAATCAATAAAATATATTTAAAAAAATAAATCACCCTAAAATTTAGTGTCTTTAAGCCTCAAATATGTATTACTAATTTTACAGCTCAGCTGGGTAGTCCTGCGGAGCTGGGCTTGTCTCCCTGGATCTTTGTTGGGCTTGCTCAGCCTTTGCAGTCAGCTAATGGGTTGGCTGAGGGCTAGAATGGTCTTCCACTCAGGTCTGATGAGTGGCTGGCTATCAGGTGAGATACCAGTGGAGAGGCAGCCACATGTATTTCATTATTCAGTAGGCTACTTCTGGCTTATTGAACTGGTGGTTTCAGATTTCCAAGAGTGGAAACACACAAGACTGTCTGAGGCCTTGGCTCTGACTGACACATCATTTCCACCATATTGATCTGATCAGAGCAAGTCCCAAGGCAACCAGAGTCAGGAATAGACTACCTCTTAATGGGAAGACCAACAAAAGCATATTACAGAAGACATGGATATAGGGAGGGGATGAAAACTTAAGGACATTTTCTTGAGGATGTTTTTGCAATCAATTCAACGTATTGTTAAAAAAATTACTTGAAGAGGTGCTGGCCCACATTTAAGAAATCAACAATGGGAGAACTGGTATGAAAAACTGCACGGAGCACTGAAATCAGTTAAATACAACATTCAGTCTAAGCGGGTGCCAGAAATATGGTTACAAAGCTGAATAAAGTATAAAATCATTATTAAAGGAGGAAGTATATACTAGTACTGTTAAAGACTCAAGATCTGTATTAATGCTTTAAAAATATTTATTGTTGAGAGTATTACAGATGTCTCCTTTTTTTCCCTCCTTGTCCCCCTACACCTGGTTTCAGCCCTACCCCAGGCCTTAATCACCCTATTGTCTATAAAGTAATATGTATTTGCATGTAAGTTCTTTGGTTAATCTCTTCCTGTTCTACTGCTCTTCCCTCTGAGACTCATCAGTCTGTCCCATGTCTCCAGGACTCTGGTTCTATTTTATTCACCAGTTTATTTTGTTCATTAGATTTCTTTTTGTTTATTTTAATTTTTAGATTGAATTGTTGATAGATATGTCTTTACTGCCATTTTATTGTTCATATTTCTTCTTATTCTCCTCCTCCTCCTCCTCCTCCTCCTCCTCCTCCCTCTCCTCCTCCTCCTCCTCCCTCTCCTCCTCCTCCTCCTCCTCCTCCTCCTCCTTCTTCTCCTTCTCCTCCTCCTCCTCCTCCTCCTCCTCCTCCTCCTCCTCCTCCTCCTCCTTCTTCTTCTTCTTCTTATTCTCCTTCTTCTTCTTCTTCTTCCTCCTCCTCCTCCTCCTCCTCCTCCTCCTCCTCCTCCTCCTCCTCCTCCTTCCTCCTCTTCTTCCTCCTCCTCCTCCTCCTCCTCCTCCTCCTTCTACTCTTCCTTATCTTCCTCATCTTCCCCTTCTTGTTTTTATTCTTCTCCTCATTCTCCTCTTCTTCCTCTTCTTAAAAAATGCCCTTCAATATTTCATGTAATATTGGGCTGGTGGTGATGAACTCCTTTAGCCATTTGATTGTTTTTGGAAACATAACTTACATGGATCACTATGGATAGTGAGCAGAAGAGAAATAAGACTCATTCAAGACACTGGAGCATACAGGCTAACAGGACACAAGTTAATGTTAGATCCTCATCTTCTGCCTTGCTCCTATGGCTTCAACCATTTCAGACACCTTTCCAGAGCATTTATATCTTTATGTGCTTCCAGAAAACTCTCCTTCCTCTAATCTTTCACCTTTGTACCAGTGAAAAATGGCAGAAGCCACAAAAAACGAGTAGCAGAGATAAAAGGTGCCAAAGTTCCCCTTCAGGACTAACTAGCACTACAGAGTGCAGCAAAGGGAGAGTGCAGAGCTGGGCCCCCGGGGAAAAAATAAAGGAAAAGGAGGGAAAAAAGCCCAGGCCAGGCTCTGGAAATAATGTGATAGACAAACTAGTCACAGTGGAATACTGAGGTCTAGAAGGGTCGGTATCAGAGATTAAAACTTGTTTCTTCATTGCTCTCTGACACCTTCATCAGTGTTGTCTCAAGAACCCCTGGTTTAAATCTTCTCTTAACCACAAACTGTCTCGTTATTTATTTGTGTGATATGCCAAGTGAATTATTTTGTCACATCTTGGAAAAAAAGAAAGTGTATTTTTAAGTAATGTCATTATGACTTTTCCTGGAATGCACAAATCATGGAGTTTCTTGGCAACACATATCTATAATGCACATGTAGAAGAAGAAAGAAACGAGGCTATTGGACTGGGAACAATCAGCAATAAGCAGTACATGTGATCACATTGTTAACAGGATTTGGGTTGATTATCAACAACTGCTCAGCTCACCAGCAGGCAGCAAGCCTGGATCCACTACAACTGTCTGGTTAGCTGCTGTCTTGGGCTATTAGCTTCTGATATAAACACAACCACATATGGCAGCTAACCACACTGAGTGCCCTGAAAACTCAGGGGAAAATTGAGCTGACTACTTTGATCACACAGGAAAAGCTAAATCTCACTGGGAAATACAGTTAATCAATTTCTCATTTATTCCTACAAATCAACATATGAATCAACAAAGACATCGAAATGGACATGGTTTGTTTTCCTAGGGTGGGGATTATGGTATACATCCAGTTCTTTTCATTTGTCATTGGAATAAAATGCATTCTTCTGTTCTTAACTTTTGATAAATATCCTTTGGTATGAAATGTTTATTCATTAGAAGTACAATGATGCGACTGTTTTCTGTTGGAAATTTAAATTATTTTAATTGCTTGATATTACAAATGGTGATGTTATCGATGTAGTCCATAGAGCCTTTCCAATATTCTTGTAATAGATTTCTAGGAGTGGAATTGCTATGTCAAATCAAGTTAATATTTACTTAGGCATCTTGTGTATTCTCAGATTGCTTTTGGAAATGGTTATATTGTAGCACCTGAAGCGCTCAGATCACCACATCTCGGTAGCACTGCAGCACTATTAAAACATGGAGCCTCATTGGAAATGTCCACACGTGTATAAATGTGGCAAGAGTGTGTCTGTCTGTCTGTCATTTATTCAGGGAAGTGTGACTTGCCTCTCTCCTCTTAGTTCTTCTTTGTGCTCCTTCTTCACCACGTGACATCTTGTTCTCTCTCCGTAAGAAGCATGGGGCTGTGTGGTGGTGCCACAATGTGTTTTCTCATTTGAAAGTGAGGATGGCACACAAGCAATCACTACCTAGAAGAAATACGGATCAGCCATTTGCAGACAGCACGTGCCATGTGACAAACGATGGCCTGGGTTCTCTGTTCTGCTGAGCGCTAGGCCTGTGTGCACTGTTCTCTCTTCTGGGCTCATTCTTCCCCTTCCCTGGGTGAACTGGAGACTGAAAAGGAGGCCTTACTGTGACTAAGTCTCCATGGCATGCTGGGCTGCACCTATCCATTTGGATGTTTCCATACAATCCCAACAGGAAAAATATTGGCTCAAGTGATACACAGATGCTGGAATTACAACTGATTTCAGGGGACACTGAAGGGGGCCCAGGCACCCTGCCAGACACCAGTTTTTCTGTCTGAAGCTAGTGACATGTGTCCTTCATACATCCCTGCTCTCTAACACCTCCCCCTTGTCGTGGCAGGTGGCTGCCACGTCCCACCTTAATCTCTACCCATCCAGTGGGAGAGTTTTCTCCTCTGAAAGCTCAAATCAAAGTTTGGGGATTGTATCTTATTCATTCCAATTTGCTTTCCTTAAATAAGGAACCTAATCCAGAACCTATCCCGAAATGGCGAGGAGCAAAATTAGCCAATTGGCTTGGTTTTCGGTCCCGTTTCCTCCCCTGGGACTGACTCTGAGGTGGAATAGATGCCAGACAAAAGTCAGGGCTGTTGCAGAGTGGCATGCCTGGCAACTACGTCTAACTCCCATAGCTCGACATTTGCAACATCATTCTCCCGAGGAACCACAAGCCCCATGACCCCAGGAACAATGCCTGCCTTGCTCCTCAATGCCATTCGCAAGCATTAAGCATTGTTGAATGAGCAAGTAGAACCTATTAATTAATGTCTCTCCATTTCATCTTCTGCTGTGTTGGTGACTCTGACACTGTGACAGTGGTAGAGTCAGTGCCATTTTCGAATCATCTTTATAAATTATCCTATCTAATAAAAGAGTAATATGCAAATAGACCATCACTCCAACACACAAGATGGCTGCCCCCATATGAACACAAGATGGCCACCACAAGATGGCCAGCAGGGGAGGGCAGTTGTGGGCAATCAGGCCAGCAGGGGAGGGCAGATGGGAAGAACCAGGCTTGCAAGGGAGGGCAGTTGGGGGTGATCAAGCCTGCAGGGGAGGACAGTTAGGGGTGAGCAGGCCTGCAGGGAAGGGCCATTACGGGCAACCAGGCTGGCAGGGGAGCAGTTAGACATCAATCAGGCTGGCAGGGGAGTGGTTAGGGGGTGATCAGGCTGGCAGGCAGAAGTGGTTAGGGGCAATCAGGGAGGCAGGCAGGCAAGCAGTTGGGAGCCAGCAGTCCTGGATTGTGAGAGGGATGTCCAACTGCCCGTTTAGACCCGATTCCACCAGTCTAAATGCGCAGTTGGACATTTCCTCAAGGGGTCCCAGATTGGAGAGGGTGCAGGCTGGGCTGAGGGACACTTTCCATTCCTCTTGTGCATGAATTTTGTGGACTGGGCCTCTAGTCAAAATGTATAAAGGTCTTAATGTCTTACAGAGGATGTTTATTTTCCATGTAAAAATTGGTAACTCAACTGGCAACTTGATCTATGTTTGGACTGTAAATGGAGGCTTCCCTCCCGTGGCATTGTTTGTCCTCGGAGCCCATCCCCAGCAACTTTCACCTCCTGGGCTCTAGGCACGAACAACATTGAACTGCAGTCCGTCAGCCCTTGACAGCCTCCTTCTGCCTTCTCATTGCCAGGATGCTGCTCAGAGTGGGGAGTGAGCCTCCCAATGTGCAACATTCCTAGACAAAGCCAACGTTCAGTCCCTAGAGCCTAAATTGCAAATAAGGGATTTTAATTCACAGCCAATAAAACTGAGGAACCTTTCTAACACAAAAGGAAGTAGGCAGCATCATTGACAAAGGTGAGTGTGGTATGAGAAGTTACAAGCACCAATGATAGGAATGGAAGGGGCCAAGAGTTTAGGGGAAATGTGTATGTTTTCCCTAGGATTTTGAGCCTGATATAGTCCGACCGCTTTCTTTATCGGTGTGGGCCACGTTATCGGTTGTTTTGATATCTTCCCTGCAGGCATATAGTGCGGGGAGGGAGCTGCGTTCCTTGGCATGAGCCAGGTCCCCAGTTAAAACTCCGGTTCCTCCTGCATGTGGGCATCACATCTCAATGGTCGTTCAGCTCTACACCCTCACCCATCCACGGCTGACCAATATAGCTGGCATATAGACATAGGGATTGCCTCTCTCCATTCCAGACATTAAATTGGGATAAAATGGTGGGCACATTTTTCAGAAACCTGCAGGGTGAGAGATTTCCCTTGGATTTGGAAGGAGAGTGTTGTCTGTGCAATGCAGAGAACAACAGGCAGGGGCGCACTGCTTGGGTGTAGTGTGCGGGAGTCAGGGCCACAGCCACAGGAAGCCGTGGCTGTGCCCACTGTGCTCTGAGATAGCTGGGTCTGAAGGGGTCACCCCAGCTGGGACAGTGCTTTCTTCTGCTGGAATCAGAGTGGCTTCCCAGCTTTGCATCACTACTCAGCAACACAGATACTCTGGCACAACAATATGTGTGTGAGTGTGTGTGTGAGTATGTGAGTGTGTGTGTGTGAGTGTGTGAGAATAGGTGTATGAGTGTATATGAGTGTGTGTGAGTCTGTGTGAGTGTATGTGTGTGATTGCGTTTGAGTGTGAGTGTGTGTATGAGTGTGTGAGTGTGAGTGTGTATATGAGTGTGTGAATGTGTGAGTGTGTATGTGTGTGTGAGTGTGTGTATGAGTGTGTGAGTGTGAGTGTGTATGTGGGTGTGAATGTGAGTGTGTGTATGAGTGTGTGAATGTGTGAGTGTGTATGTGTGTATGAGTGTGTGAGTGTGTGTATGAGTGTGTGAGTGTGAGTGTGTGTGTGTATGAATGTGTGAGTGTGTGTATGAGTGTGTGAGTGTGAGTGTGTATGTGGGTGTGAATGTGAGTGTGTGTGTGAGTGTGAGAGAGTGTGTGTGTGTGAGAGTGTGGGTGAGTGTGTTCTCCCTGATGACGGAGACTGAATCCCCCCCCCTACAGTATCACTTTGGTGCAGCTGACAGCTCAGAGTTGCAGTGAAGCTGTTTGTGCTCATAAACTCTGTTGGATTAGTGCTTTTGTTTTCATTAGTAAAACTCAAACAGCTCAGTTATAACACGTTTATGGTAAAAGCCTGAAAATTACAGGTAATAAAAAAGAATAAAATAAAAATTATCTTCTATTCACTAGTCAGAGGTGATTGCTTCCTGCATTTTGGTGCAAATCCCTTCTCTCTTTCCTCTTCCTCCCTCTCTCTCTACTTTCTCTGTCTCTATTTTTTAAAACCTTTTACACGTATGCACATGTACTTGCATATACACAGACCATATTTTGTGAAAATGTTTTTAAGTCTTTAAATATTCTTCCCTACTATTATTTTTAGTGATTGTAAAATGTTCCACAATTTATTTAACAAAACCTTTATTACTAAACATCATTATTCTTTCAGTTATTTTGCTGAAAGCATCCAAGCATCCCTCTGATATGAAATGTATAAATCTCCATGGGCATCCATTAATTTTAAGATCATTTCACAAACTTTAGAATTTTAAGGCCTGTTGTGACTTTAGTGATATCGGGTGGTTTACGGACCTCACTGTGAGAATAAGTTCCTTTGGATGTCCTGAAAGGGGGCATTGCCAGGTCAAAGGGACCCAGCAAGAGAAGGCTTTTCCTTCGTTCCCGAGGACCTCAGACCTGTGATTCCAGGTTCCTGTGCTCAGTGTCTCTTTTGGATGACATGCTGCAGTACAAGCTCTTTACACTAGGTGGCGATGTTTGACCACGTAAAAGCCTGCTTTGCCAAGTGCACAGGATCAGCTTCCCAATAGTACATGGAGTTACTAAACAAAAGAGAGACAACAACTGGGAAGCGGTCATATAACTTTTATCTATGATGTATAATTGATTCCAGGCCAAGACTCCACAGTTCTATCTTGGCATGAGTTCTTTGTGACACCCCTTTGAGGAAAGGGGTAAATATTGACAAGGATGCAGTGAGGTTGCATATCCTGCTGCTTGGAAAGGTGAAAATATACTCTCACTTTTTAAGTTGTTTTAGCTCTTACCTAACACATTTAGTCTCCGTTTTTAGGACAACTTGGCAGTAAGCCAGGTCATATTTTTCCTCCTTATGCCAAACAATGACTCTCCAGTGGATCCATCCTCTCTCTCTCTCTCTCTCTCTCCTTCTCTCTCTCTCTCTCTCTCTCTCTCTCTCTCTCTCTCTCTCTCTCTCTCTCTGCAGGAATAGAAATGAGAATCTTCACATCTCTGAGGACAGGATTGGTAGTCCACCTAGCAAATCACTCGCCTGCCTCTCTCTATGGCCAGCCTCTTTCCTTATAAACTGAGCAGAATTTGAATTTGAATACAAATATCTGCATTTTCTGATAGTCCTAGGCGACCCTGCTAGCGTTTCTCAACCTGTGGGTTACGACCCACAGGTTGAGAATCGCTGCTGTAGAGCCTAAGACCATTGGAGAATGCAGATATTTACATTATGATTCATTAACAGTAACAAAATTGCCGTTATGAAGTAGCAACGAAAACAATTTTATGGTTGGAGGTCACCACAACATGAGGAACTGTATTAAAGGGTTGCGGCATTAGAAAAGTTGAGAACCACTGTTCTAGACAAAGGTTTTGGTGGGGGGATGATGGGGAGAGCTTTTAGAGATATGTAAGAGGTAGAAGAGCCAGGAGTTAGTGATTATATGGGGAGTGAGGGAGAAGGAATAATTAAGGATGGCATCCAGGTGCCCAGCTTGAGCAAGTAGTTGAGTGTATTAAGACATGGATAACTAGAAGAGAAACAGATGTAAGTGCCAGGTTATGAGAGCAGCTTTAGACAATGTAATGTCTGGGAAATAGCCAAGTAGCTTTGTCAAATTAATATATATATTAAGTCCAGAAGAGCGCTGGGAAGGACAGTGATCCTCAAAGTATGGTCTCTAGAGCTGCATCAGCAGCAGCAGCAGCATCTGGGAATGTAGAAATGAACATTTTTTGGACTCCATTCTAGACCTGAATCAGAAATTCTGGGAGTGAGGCCCAGAAATCTATGTTTTAACAAGCTCCCTAGGTGATTCCGATTCATGCTAAAGTTTGAGAACTACTAGAATATATTTAGAAGTTTTGTATAGGAGAATGAGTGAGCAAAGGATTCCAAGGAATGATTCGAGTTGTAGCATGAAAACTGGGAAGTTGGGAGCCACGGACGCCAAACAAGGAAGATGTCCACTGGATAGATGCTTTTTGGAAGCCAACTGAAGTGAGGACTGAATTGAATCTGTTGGCTTAACAATAATGTTATTGGTGATGGTAACTAGAGCAATTATGAAGGAATGGTGATTCAAATAAAGTAGCCCGATGAATTTGAATTAAAGAAAGAGTGGAAGATGTGGGGGATGGGGGCATATTATTCTTTGCTAAGCTGGCTTTAGAAAAGGAAATGGAAATAGCTGTAGTTGATAAAGAATGTGAAGTTGAGTGTCTAAGAAATTGTAATTATATTTAGCATACATATAGGAATGTATACATACCACTAGTGTATGGCTCAACTCTAACAAGTTGCTAACCAAGCTTATTTGTTAATCATTTTTAATATTAGGAACTTTTTATTGAGATATAATCTATCCTATCTAATAAAAGAGTAATATGTAAATTTGACCGTACCTTCGCTATACCCACAAGCCATGCCCACAGCCACACCCACCAGCCAATCAGGAGCAAATTATGCAAATAAACCCCAACCAAGATGGCTGCTGCCACTGAGAGCAGGAGGAAGGCTTGGGTTTCCCTGGCAACAGAGGAAGCCAAGCTTTCCACTTGCCGTTGCTGGCCTAGGCCTCCACTCAATGCTACAAAGTTTCAATTATAAAAGATACAGAAATGGCAGCAGACACTGAGCTAGAGAGAAGAGGCTTGGGTTTCCCTGCCAATGGAAGAAGCCAAGTTTTCCACCTGCTGTTGCCAGCCTAGGCCTCCACTCCAGGCTACAAAGTTTCAACTGTAGACATAGATTAATCCCAGATCCCAGGGCCTCTGCTTGGGTTGCTGTGGGGCATGGCTGGCCTGCAAACCTCCACAGGCCCCTCACCCAGGCTGCCCCTCATCCCAAGGGAACCCCCACCCTGATCTGGGACACTTTTCAGAGCAAACCAGCTGGCCTCCACCCATGCACCAGGCCTCTATCCTATCTAATAAAAGAGTAATTTGAAGATTGACGATCACTCCAATACATAAGAGGGCTGCCCCCATGTGGACACAAGATGGTCACCACAAGATGGCCAGTAGGGGAGGGCCATTGAGAGGTTCCAGGCCCTGCAAGGGAGAGCAGTTGTGGGTGATCAGGCCAGCAGAAGAAGGCAGTTGGGGGCAAACTGGCTGGCAGGGGAGTAGTTAGACATCAATTAGGCTGGCAGGGTAGTGGTTAGGAAGTGATAAGGCTGGCAGGCAGAAGCAGTTAGGGACAATCAGGGAGGCAGGCAGGTGAGCAGTTTGAAGCCAGCAATCCAGGATTGTGAGAAGAATGTCTGATTGTGAGAAGGATGTTTGGGTAGTCAGACATCCCTAGAGGGGTAGATTTGAGAGGGTGCAGGCTGGGCTAAGGGACATTCCCCTGCCCTCCGTGCACAAATTTTGTGCACCAGGCCTCTAGTATATATATAAAATCCTAATATGCAAGTAGACTGAATGGCAGAACAAACAAATAACCAGTCACTATGACGTGTGCTGACCACCAGGGGGCATGTGTGGAACATAGTGGGCATTGGCTGCAGTGGGGTGGTGGAGCAGGTGAGCAGGGGCACCAGACCAAGTCAGGGCACTGGCTGCTGTCATCGGGTGAGCCTCTGATGGTTACTGAAAATTCTTTGCTCCTATGCACCATTGTCCCACCTGGCACTTGCACCTGCTGCTGGCATGGGCCTCGCTCGCATTCACTGCTGGCACTCTGCGCTGGCCCCAATCTCTCAGTGCCATCAGCGGGTACTAGTGGTGGCTGCTGGCTCCAATCACCCCTCAGAGCTTTTCCACCTCCCCCTGATCCTGAGGGGTGATCAGGGCCTGCAGGAGCTTCTTGCACCTGCTGCTGATGGTGGTGGTGGGAGTGGGGCTGCGGGCAGAAAGGGGAACAGGGGCCATGGCAGGAGAGGCCAAGTAGGGGTGCAGAGGATGGGACGAGACCCACCCCTGTGCCCACTGCAGCCTCATGGACACAGTTTCTTTCAAGGTGCAAGAATTCATGCACTGAGCCCTAGTTTATGTATAACATTATATTAATTTCAGGTGATTAAATGTTTATATGTATTGTGAAATTATCACCATAATAAGTCTAGTTAATACCTGTCACCATACATCTATCACTCAATTGTCATGTTTTTTTTTTTAAAGGAATCATTTATTGATCTCTTTTTAGAGAGAGGGAAGAAGGGAGCGGGATAGAGAGAGAAATATTGATGCAAGAGCATGATAATAAAACATGAGAACAAAACATTGAGCCCACAACCCAGGCATGTACTCTTGACTGGGAGTTGAATCAGCAACCTTCCGGTATACAGCATGACACTCTACAACTGAACCACCCCATCCAGGGCTCAATTGCTTTTCATTATTAAATGGAGAACAGAGGGGAATGATTTCCTTTCCGTGGAGTACAGGTGCACTTTGTACTCAGCTAGACCAGCCCAAGCCTGCTCTCTACAGGAAGGTGTTCACTTGAACTCTTCCCCGCAGATATCTGTTTCCTTTAGGCAGCCTGTGAAACTCAGACAGCCCATGGTAATTCAATTCCAGGGATGGATGCTAATTCATTTAAATTAATCTTGGTAATATTCTCCTTGCCAATGATTGGTTCAGTACATAGGCCTTAGCCAATCAGAGCAATGTTTACTGATAAAAGGGTGGTCAAGCAAATCAAGTTGATCCAATCAGACTGAAGGAAAGGCTTTCCTTCCATGGTTCAGGTGAAGGAGGTTAACTCTTTCCCACTGGATGGAACAGAAAGCATGGTCCCATTGCTGCTCATGATCTTCTTTCAACATTGAAGGAAGCCAGCCCGAAACAAAACCCACACACAGAGGAGGGCAAGAGGATTTCAGTGAAGTCGTGCAAGGGCCCTGGTGTACTTCACTCAGAGTTCTGTGACCTCTGAATTTTCTAGTGCATGAGGTGAGTGTCACGGTTATTTCGATCCATTTGGTTTAGATGTTCTCTAGTTTAGAACTAAAAGTGTCTGGACACAGGTCGTATTGCTCTCTCAAGCACTAGAAGAGGAAACAAAGGCTTATAAAGGTGAAGTCACTTACTTCAGGTCATGCAGCTAGCCATCAGATTGATTTCTGCGTTCTTATCCCACATAGCCCTAGCTGGTCTGTATTTAACAGGGACCAGATTGCATAGTCAATAACTTAATTAGTCAGAATTTAATAAGGGGGCCCTGTGAGCAGGGCTACAGGAGTTCCTGTGAGCAGGGCTACAGGAATCTCCCTCCCCCCCCACACACAAATTAAAAGGTAAATGAAGCTCCCAGGGCTAGCAATAAACAGGAATCATTTAGACTCCTATATCTAAAGAGGCAAGGTGAAGAGGTGGAGGACAACAGAGGGAAAACTGGAGAGAACCATAGCTATGAGCATAGGAGAAGGTTACCCTCCAGAGCGAAGGCCTTCAGTGGAGAATTGCAGCCATGAGGCGAGGCTGTGAGGGACTCTTTGGGAAAAGATCAGAGAGAATCATTCCTTGCATACTTGTCAAGGTGTGGTTGGTTCTCCCTTCTGGAGACATGGCTTCTCCTTCATCAATGGATTCTGATTCTGACACCTAGCTCAGGTCTAGAAACAAATGAAGGAGTTGTGACTGTTTTGTGGTAACTGCCTTCAAACTCCTGATTAACCATCTCAGATTTCTTCTAATTTTACAGGTTGAAAAACACCTTTGTTGACTGCCCATCTAGTTCACTGTTAGGGAACTCTTTTCGTGTGTGTGTGTGTGTGTGTGTGTGTGTGTGTGTGTGTGTGTGTGTGTGTGTGTTTCTTTTAAAATATTTTAATTTTATTTTCCAATTGAAGCTCTTTTGTATTAACCATCTCCATAATCCCCAGCTAGCCATGCTCCTTTCTCTGCCACTTTGACCTTGACACTTATTACAATAGTTTCATTCACCTGGCTTTTTTTTTTTTTTTTTTTTTGGCTAAGTGCTGACCTATATAGCCTTGAATATTTTGGAGATTTAGCATGCTCTTTGCTAGCAGATGAGAGCCCATTTCTGTAACTGTTTCCATTTGCCCTTGGCCTATGTTGGGGAGCCACTACTAAACTTCTTAGTGATGCTTTTGTCTCACTCACCAGACATTCCTTGTTGTTTTCATAAATGGTATATCCTTTATATCTCCTGTGAAACAAAGTGATCTTGAAGGGTTTTCTGGCTTCACAAAGCACATCCATGTGGGCAGAACCACTTCTCTATGATTTCTCCGTTCCTCTGTGTTATATGGAACAGTGACTGTGGCATGTCTCTCTCACTTAGTATGGGCCATCACCTTCCTCGTGCCTCTGAGGGGCAATCCTAGTCATGTGTGTGCACCATTTTCAAAGGTCCTTGTCAGAGGCTATTCCCACAGCAATAAACTTTTATTTAAATTTACTAGAGGCATGCTGCATGAAAAGTCACTCATTGGAGGGGGGTTCCTCAGCCTGGCCTTCCCCCTCTCACAGTCTGGGAGCTCTCAGAGGCAGGAGGAAACTCAGTGATCAGGGGAAGGTGATGCCCCATCACACCTCTGTTGCTGCCACTGCTAGCAGCGCAAGTCTCGGCCGGCCCTGGTTACTTGATCCTCGGGCAGCCCTGAGCAGCCGAAGTTTGCCTCTCCACCTTGGGCCGGCCCTGGGTGGCTGGGCAACCATCATCACAGGCTTGCCTGCACTGGGTAGCTGGGGAGCTGAGGGGACGAGAGAACTAGGGGACTCTGGAGGCAGGCACCCCAGTGGGGCTGAGGGGACAGGGTGCCGTCATCTTGTAGTTGTGGGCACCACCATCTTTGATGGTGTGGCAATCAATTAGCATATTCCCTCTTTATTAGATAGGATGTTTTATGCACCTCGGTCCACTCAAAACAGAGTCCTGTTTGTACTTTTCTGGCTACTACTGCACCATGCAATTTATTGAGGGTATTTCCCCTTTCCTTCAGCATGTCTCCCACTGAGTTATGTTGTGATTTAACCATAGTTATTGGTGAAGTGGCCAGGCAGGAGATGAGGGAGGCAGGACATGAGCGGGCACATGTTCTTTTGCATGAGGGAGTTCTCTGATTGGCTTTCAAGAAAAAGAAGGGGGCCAACCCTACCCTGGGGATTGGGCCACTTCTGCAGGCTTAGAGTTTACAAAAGTCTGGTTTTTGAGAGCATCAACCTAGATGTCTCCATTCCAGTGTCAGCATCCCATCCTTTCATCAAGGCCCTGACTGTGGCCTAGCTGATCTGTTTGGTGGGGAGTTTTATGTATGAAACTCGACTGTTCTAGGTGGGTCCGCAGCTTTCTGTGCCCTCCTGTTGCAGAGATAAGAACCACTTTATTCATTCCAAGAAGCACCCTGTCTTTTATATTTAGCTTCTAATTGCTAGTTTATCCATCTCAACTTTTTGTGTTCTTTATCCAGAACATCAATGAATGGCAACAGCCAACTGTTTCCACTATGCTATTTTTCCCAATATCCCTCCACATCCAGCTAATTTATTCTTCAATTCTTGTTCACTACCTGTAAATGTTTCAACAATTGCACGGTTACTGTGTGCCAGGGGCCATTGGTGCTGCTGCTTTCATCAGAGATAGGTCCTCGATGCCAGCTGGTGGGGCGGTGATCCAGTTTGAAATTCTCAGCTTGGCAATTGTTTCCTCACTCCTGATGCAAAGTGTTGCCTATTGGGTTCCCTGGGAATCCAACTGGAAAATAGAGAAAGAGACACAGGAGCCTGAATAGAGAATGTTCTTGGTGATACTCTTAAAGTCAATTCTTAAGCAAGAAAAGAAAGCAGAAAGGGATAGTGTCAATATAGACCTCAGCTGGCCCCCGGGAGCCTCTGAAGCCCACGTGTCCTTTGTCTGAAGTTGTCATGTTAACTAGCCTTGGCTCTGAGCTGCTCCAGAGGGAAGTGTGGTTTTAGGTGAAGCCGTTTTCTTCAGCCACCTCAACTCTCCAAAGACGGTTGACAGTTGCACTCGCAGCAGTGGAGGAAATAAATCCATCACTATCTCGTTTTATTGAGATGTAATATAATGTTGTGTCAGTTTTAAGTGTGCACTGTGTTGATTTTATACTTACAAGTTGCAAAATGATTACCGCCAAAGCATTAGCTAGCACCTCCACCATGTTAACATAATTACCCTTCTCTTTTATTGATGGTGAGAACATTGAAGCTCTATTTTCTTAGCAGCTTTCAACTATGTGATACAGTATGACTAATTAGAACCCCCATGCTGTACATTAGGTTCCCAGAACTTATTCATCTTGTAACTGGCAGTGTGTGCCCTTTGACCAGTCTTCCACTCCTGAAAGAGAATCTGGGTGGCCTGTGACAGCATGCTCCCCTTCTAACTATGTCTAACTCTCAGGGCAAATAAGCTTCAGGTGGGATGAAAAAGAATGACCTTGGTGTGTGAGTAATACAGGGGCCATGATCTTTGTCTGCTTCTTGCATTGCTCTCTTCCTGGTGCCGGGAACGCCGCCTGGCCTATAGTATGGGCTCCAGCAGTATTTGAACATATGCTTGTCATCCTTAGGTTCATAGACTCTGACAATGTATGCAGCATGCCTTCCCGCTCCCGTAGTCAGAACTCCCCTTCTAAACAAGAGACGTCTCCATTGCCATAGTCTGGTCATCAGTTTCAATTTCTTGTATGCGGAGGACAGTGAGTTGGTATTTACCAACTGATGTTAATATGGGAGAAGGAGGGAAATCTCCCTGTTTTCTGAGACATTATGCAGATGGAAGACTCATTTTTTTTTCTTAAAAATTATGAGGCAACTTAAAATTCATTTGTGTTCATGGGGCTAAGTTTTGCTTTGTTTCTTAGAGTTAATAATGAACCCACAATGGAAAAACCTAATGTTTGTTTTGGAGTTAAAAAATCTGACCTCTTCAGAAATCTTTTGGGTAAGACAGCCAAATAATAACACTCATTTAATGTAAAAAAGGACAAATATACAAACTAACAGAGAATATCTTGTCCTGCTAGATATTGCAAAGCTAATAAGGAAATGTAGTAAAATATGAGAATCTTTTAGGAAGTTACATTAAAAAAACCCATTCACAAATATGTAAAATTTCATTAAAACCACACTCATTTATCCCGTTTTTCTCTTTTACACTATGAATAGCTGCTACAGATAGATATACACATATATGTAAATATAAATTATATAAAATGTATCATTTATAGTCTATGAATTTATTTTATGAAAATTTGCATTGATTTGTAATTGCAAATTTTAAGTTGTTATTCTGAAGTATCATCAAATAATTCTATATTACTAATCTTAACTCACACTCTTATCCTGTAGAGTTAAATGTCTTAATGGACACCAAAATTCTTAACTATCACAGTATAACTATGAACATCCAAATAATAATCCTATATAATAAAAGGGTAATATGCAAATCAACCAAATGGCAGAAGGACCAGTTGCTATGACATGCACTGACCACTAGGGGGCAGACGCTTGATGCAGGAACTGCTTCCTGGTAGTTAGAGGTGGGAGCTATGCTCAGCCAGAAGCTGGTGAGTGTGGTGGTGGTGGCAAGAGTCTATTCTGCCTCTACCCTGCCTCTGTGGCAGCAATAAGAATGTCCAACTGATGACTTAAGTCTATGCATCAGATATCCCTTAAGGGCTCCCAGACTGTGAGAGGGTGCAGGCCTGGCTAGGAACCCCTCCAAGTGTATGAATTTTGTGCACCAGGCCTCCAGTCTACACTAATAAAAGAGAAAGATGCAAATTGACTGTACCTTCATGATGCCCACCAGCCAATCAGAAGTGAGTATCCAAATTAACCCAACAAAGATGGTGGATTAATTTGCATACACTCAAGTGGCCGGGGGTGGGTGGGAATTCTGTACCACCCCAGCAGCTCCAGGCCTCTAGGCAGCGTGGGAAGGTAGAAAGGTGGCTCTGGTCGGAGTATAGGGGGTGCTGGCAGCCAGGGGAAGGAAGGCTCATTCTTGCATGAATCTTTGTGCATTAGACCTCTAGTAGTTTTGATGATGTAAGTAATAGCAATAGCATCTGATAGTTATTGAATGCTTATGCTTTCTTGATGCCACATATCATGTTAAAGATCTCACAGTGTCATTAGTCTACATAATGCTCACAAGCATCCTAATTCCAAAGTCCATCGTCCGAAATTCTGCCCCATGTTCAGTGGTACATGCGTGAGTCTTGAGGGCTGCCCCTCCCTGCCTTGGGGTGCTGAGTTCACAGTCTCACCACCCATTATGGTCCTAAAAAGAGCCTTCTGAGTCCAATGCTTTTACTCCTTCACAGTTGGTGAATTTATTTGAATAATTTTATGAAATTGATTATTGTTCACGAAGATTCAATCAAAGAAGAAATAGAAAAATAGTGAGGGTGGTCACAGAATGTGTTGTTCTGTGAGGAAGTCTGTTCTCCTATGCTTTTGAACAGCTGTGCATGGCGATCCTTTGGTGATTATGGCCAGCCTTGTCCCTGCCATTGTTGACCTGACAAAATCTTCTCACTTTCAAGTTCCAGTTCACATATTTCTTCCTCTGTGTGACACTTTCATTTCCCAGACCAACTGGGGGACTTGCCTGTCTAAATCTATTTAACCCTGATAGGAATTATTTTCTTTCTTAAATGAGATTAGCCACAGAGCTCTGTCTACTAGATCATGAGATATTTAAGAGTGTGTTCTGAATCTTTCAATCCTTCCCTGAACTTTGTACTGTATCATGTACAACCATTGGTTAAATGAGTAAATGCAAGAATAGATAAGAGCTTAGTGAATGCTAGGACTGAGGGGACATTTAGATAAAAATAGTCTCTTCAGGGAATGAAAATGTAGAGCATGTAGCTTAGTTATTAGTGCACACAAACTGTATATGCCATCAATAAACTTCTCTTCCCACCCAGCAAGGACAGCTTGTGGCTTCTTGATACTTGCTTCCCTGAATGAGAACAGGAATCTCTTTTCTCTAGTTGTGCATATTAACAAGGCACCAGACAGCTAGTCTGACTTTTGTTATCAATGACCTCTCCGGCTGGTTGACTCAATTGATGTCACTGTGAACTTAAAATGCTACCTCATGGTGGAATTTTCATTACTGCCAACTATAAAGGCAGCAGAAAATTTCTTCCTTGCTTTCTAGTGCCCTTTTAAATATCTTTAATATATTCTTCCACTTTGAAGTTCTATAAGGCCTTTATCAGTTACATGCACATTCTCTTTCTTCTGGTAAACACAAGCCCACTAGGACAAGGAACAACTTATGCTGATGCTTCTGGCCTTTGAATTGTGTGGATCTCAAAGGCAAATCAGTATAGATCCCTTTTTTGTTTTGTTTTGTTATTTTGTTAGTATTCATCTGAGGATATTTTTCTATTGATTTTTAGAGAAAGTGGAAGGAGGGAGGGAAGGAGGGAGGGAGGAGGAAAGGAGGGAGAGAGAAAGAGATAAACGTTGATGAGAGACATAAGAACCTGCAGCCCAAGCATGTGCCCTTGATCAGGAACTGAACTCTCCTTTGGTCAGCAAGGGCTGATGCTCTACCACTGAGCAACACTGGCCAGGGCAGTACAGACCAGACACTTTCTAATCTCTCTTTATACATTTTCTTATAAATACGAGGCAATAACTTGGAAATGAGAAAGAACAGGACATTGAAAAGAACTTTTAAAAAATTGACTCTTTTGAGCTGGAAAACTCAATGTCTAATGGCATTCATGATCACCAGGGTATCCCAGTTTGAACCCTGGGAGAAGGCAAGAATTTCATGGCTGTGCTAATTAATAAGATGGAGAGAACAGTTGATCCAGCTTTTCTTATTCTTCCACCAAACTATTTTTTCTTAGCCTCTTTCCTCTGTCTTCTCAGCAGAACAATGTTAGATCTGAGACCCTGAGTCTCCCTTTGTCTTAACCTCTAACAACCACATTGTGACAGGGGACACCTCAGCCCTGAGTGCAGGTGCTGAAGGCTGTTTCTGAATGATGGACCTAACATGGGCAGGGCAGTTATGTAGGTGGTTAACTGGGCTTTATTTAGGTCAGGAAAGAAACACCAGCCTGAGACTTCTTCAGACCTGTCACAGGTCATGCGTATTCACCAACCAAGATCGACCGGGCAGGTCATTAGTAGACATTGTCAACCTCACATTATCAAACTGGGAATTCAGACTCAGTCTAAATTGAAGGATTTTCCCCTTTTTCCTGCATTCTTTTAAATTGACATGAAGTAGGATGACCTGTCTTTGCAACACCACATCTGCTCCTCTGAAGGATAACAATGAGAACTCATTTCCAATAGCTGCCTTCATTGGAGACATTGCTACGGCCATGATAAATGTATTGTAATATAAAATTTCATACAAAAATATATCAGAATCTCGGGTGAAGGTGAAAAGTAGCAGGTGACTGACAACTATTGTGTGGGCAATGTCAATAGAATTTGGAATGAACAATTTGTTCTTGTTTGCCATCCTGCTTCAAGTGAGCAGAGAAGGGACTTACTCCTTTATTATGTGTAAAAAGCAGTGTCAGGACAAGTTGTCAAGACATTAATATTGAGTCTGAAACTATTGAGATGATGTTTTTTAGGCACTACTTTTTTCTTGCATGTCATGTCATTCTGATGACCAGTTTCTATGCTGCTGGTTAGAATTCCACTGTTTCTTCCTGGGTCATTAAGATTTATCAGTCTCGTAGCCTACAAATTGCACCTGGGGCATAGATAATAGCTAACAAAAGGAAAGTGTAGCATGTCTAAAGAAGAATAGCCTGGTTTTAGTTATCTTTTTAAAATAAAAAATAATTATTTTAAACTTGGGATTTTATGAAGACCATGTAAGTGATGAGTTGAGATCAAAAGGGACTTTGAAATGATCAATGTTCATTTTTCCTTAAGAGATTTAAATATACCCAGAAAACACATTAGAAATAACAGAGTTACAACTACAGCATGATCCTCATCGAGGTCTGGAGGAATCCTGGCTCAGAGAAACGTCTCAGGCCTGGTCTCTGTGTGTCTCCTTTGTTTAATGTCATGGCCTTCCTGTTCCAGAATGGCCTTCCATTCTCTCCTGCTTTGCCTTCTGGTCTGAGAGCTCACATGCAACAGGTCACCTGCTGGGGTCTGGGCAGCTTCCAGACTCCAGAGCGTTCCGTTTCCCTGCCTACAGCTGCTCCAGGTGTAAACTTGGCATTTGGTTTTTACCAGCTGCATGTCTCTGTCCGTATTGGGATGGATGGAAAAGCTGGAATTTCCAGGCTTCTCCTCTGATTCTATGAAGTGCTTATTGTGGCTTCTGCCTATAAAGGTCACGGCTACAGGGTGGTCGGGCTTCAGGGGCCTCTGTTGCTTTTGGAGGAGGGGGGGGTGACTTTCAGAGTACATCTGACACGACCTCTCCCATGGTGCTAGCCTGACTCGAGTTTATTTGTTTCACTATGTCAATCTTCCTAACGGACATTAGCAGTTAAAAGGACCCACTTGTTAGTTCGTGGGGTTTTTCTTTATAACCAGTTCATATATCCTGTGTTTATTCACAAACTCTCAAGAGAGAGATCCCACAGGCAAGTGGTGGACAATCATATGGAGGTTATTCTACACTGAAGACTGTATTATATCAACAATTATTGCAGGTTCCAGCTCCTCTTGGCTGTTGGTTAATATGAATCCAGTGAACCCTCAATAGAAGTCATTCATTCCCTGAGTATTTACTTATAGACAGAATGGGCACAGTGGAAACACAGAGACACAGGTGTGCAAAGACACAGACCATCTATTGAGTGTGTACTATGTACCAAATGCTCTTCTAACTGCTTGACATATTTTAATTCCTTGAAATCTCTGATTATTTCCATAAGAAAAATAGAAGAATATTTATAAATACAGCTCCCTTACACTTTCAAAAGTATCCTTCATTCCGAGATAGGTGGTATTATCATTTTATAAGAGAGGAAACAGACACAGAGAATTCAAGTCGTTTTCCTGAGGATACATACTTAATTACTGAAAGGTAAACCCAGGATTGAAGCCCAGGGGATCAAGTTCATGGCTTAAAGCTTGATTTAGCCTCAACATCAGCAGCTGAAGTTAAAAGCACAAACAAGCAAATATAAAAACCACAAGAAAAAAAAATCTCAAAACCAAAAACCCATTTGATACCTTATGTATTTTGCTGTTTTAACCAATTCATTAAGAATATGCTTGCTCTGTATTGCTGCTTTTGCTTGTTCTCTCTTCTCCAAATCCTTTAATATAAACACATTTGGAAAATATTTAATATTATAATTCAGAAATAACTTTATAAGATTAATTTTCCACTCTTGTCCCAAGACCACTGGATACATGGAGTAGTGTAAATAGGATAAAAGGTGGAGGTCATAAGGAAAGTAGAAGCAAGAGGTAGTAATAAATATAACCCCTAATTATAAAATTTTTGTATGATTAGCTTTCCTGTGACACATGCATGCTTTCCTCATCAAAATAAACAGATAAATTATTAGATTATGCGCCTTCCTCAGGAACCTAATAACTTGAACATATCACAAGTAAAGCTCTTTTTTTCCCCTGATGATACAAAGATGAATGAGACAATATTTCTAGTGAAATAGATTTAAACACATCACAGCTGTGAGTTTCATCTTAATGATTTTTTATTTTCCCCCTGGCTCAGGTTGCAACGGATTTGCAGTAAATATTTGTTTACTAAATGCTTGAAATGATAGCCCCATGACGCAGCTCTGATAGAAGTTGAGGAGTCTGAGTTCCTGGAAAACCCCTGAAGCACCCAAATGTCTTGAGCCCAGATGCTGTTCTCTTGCTAGTAGGGGCTCACATTGACCAGCAGGTGGCACCAAACCTTTGCTTTTGCTCTCCTCTCCCAAGGTGGAGGAAAAGTGTCTCAGCCAAATTCTATTGCTAACACATGTCCTCCCTTTTCCATTTGGTGCCTTTTGGATCTAGTTTGCTAAGAAATTCACCTCCATAAACATTATCTGCAATTAGCATCTCCATCAGAAAGAAGAAGATTTTGGTAAAAGGAATTAAATCTGAATTAAAATGAGCCAACCTGTTTTGCCAATTGTTGCCTTTGTAGGTGCCAGTGACAGCTGCCGCTTGGGGAGATGCCACAGGAGAAGAAACTGGACTGAGTCCCCACAGGGAAAGTGCTGCTTCTGCAGACAGGCTATTTACTGCCACTGCCCTCTGAAAATCTGTTTTTCAGGAAGGACAACTGGGGCATACTATAAGGTGTCCATTTATTGAGGGCAGTTGGTGTTATGTCTTAGATATTCCAACATATTTATGAATTGTGCCCCTTTACAATGACAAAGTGTCCTCTCTTGGATTGTCATGAGTACCTAAGACATTAGGTCATCACCTGAGTTGAGAAGGGAGTCTGACTTTCGGACTTGAGAGGTGGGGTAGGGGAGGTAGAATAGGAAGATGAGATTCTTGAGTAGAGCATGTCGGGGCTTGGGAATCTGCCTTTCTTCCTTTGTCTTCTAAAGTGGACTGGTTTGCAGCAAACTGTGACAGAGGCTGTACATTTGCTCTACTCTCTAACACGCTCTTCTACTTTCTGTTTCCTTCTCCCAATGACATCCTAAGTATCTGCACTTCAAGTCTAAATGAATGTGCTTTCTAATGGGAGAGATCTAGTCATCAAGTGGCCTTAAAGCAAGGACTCTGCGGACAATGATTAGACCATACACATGTTTCCATCATAAATTGATAATGGATACTGAAGATGGACAGGTGTGTGTGTGTGTATGGGGGTTGGGGGCTGGGGATCACATGAATGTGATCAGGTTTTGGCAGGAATCTGAGCTAGTGTAAGACTCTAAATCGATCACTTATCCCTGGAGAATGACGTGGTCCTAAGAGGTGGTGTAGCACTGTGATTCAGAGGACCCGTTTTGAAATGGAAAAAAGGGACCTGAATTCAGACTCTGACAAGTAACTCCTCAGTGTCCTAATTTCTAAACTTGGTTAGTAATGCCCACATTCTTAGCACAATGTTTTACATGTGGTCAATCCTGCATAAATTAGTTATTGTTAAAGCTGATTCCATAGGAAAACAGGAACAAATGGTGTCATTATTTTTGTTTTTTGTGTGTTTGAAATCAAAAGGGTTTTTATACATATTTATAATATTTTAACTCTCAATGAAGGTATATAGTTTTAATTACTTCTGTAATAATTAAGATAGTTTGTTTTTCAGTTTAATTGAGATATGATTGGCATACGGCACTATATAATATTAAGTTGTAGAGCACAATGAGTTGACTTACAGATACTGTGAAATGATTTCCACGATAAGTTTAAGTAACATTTATTATGTCATACAGACAAAAAAAATAAAAGAGAAAAAAACAATTTTTGTGTGTCTGGTGAGAAGTCTTAGGATTTACTCTAACAACTTTCATATATACCTTACAGCTATGTTAACTATAGTTGTCATATTGCGTATTATATCCCCCGTACTTATTATCTTGTGACTGGAAGCTTATACCTTTTAAGCACCTTCATCAGGTTCCCCCACCTCCATCCCCTGCCTCTGGTAACTATAAATCTGGTCCATTTTTCTATAAGTTTGTTTTCTTTCTCTCCCTCTCTTTTTTCCCTTTCTCCTCCTCCTCCTTTTTAAGATTCAACACATAAGTGAAATCATATATTTGCCTTTCTCTGCCTGACTTATTTCATTTATCATAATGTTCTCAAGATCTACCCAAGTTGTTGCAAGTGGTGGGATTTCCATACATGTGCCTCACAACTCTTATCCATCCAAATAGATGCTGCAATGAGCATGGGAGTATAGGTATCTCTTCAACATAGTGTTTTGTTTCCTTCTAATATGTTCCCAGAAGTGGAAATGCTAAACCATATGATAGTACTATTTTTAATTTTTTGAGGAACCTCTACCATTTTCCACAGTGGCTGCACCAATTTGCAATCCCACTAACAGTGCATGAGGGTTCCCTTTACTCCACATCCTCACCAGCATTTGCTATCTTATCTTTTTATAATACCCATTCTAACAGGCAGGAGATGATACCTCACTGTGGTTTTGATTTGCATTTCCAAGATTAGTGATGTTGAGTACCTTTTCATGTACCTGTTGGCCATTAATATATTTTCTTTGAAAATGTCTGTTTAGGCCCTTTTGCCTGTTTTTATATTGGGTTATTTGTTTTTCGTTTTGTTTTTGCTATTGAGTAGTATGAAGATAGGAACACCTTTTTTTTTTTTTTTTTTACTATTGAGTAGTATGATAATTACCCCTTTACAGACAGATTGGTTGCAGGTTTTTTCTTATTCCATATGTTGTCTTTTCATTTTGTTGATAGTTTTATTTTTCTGTGCAGAAGCTTTTTATAGTTGATGTAGTCCAAAAAATCACTGCCAAGACCTATGCCGAGGAGTCTCTCTCTCTCTCTCTCTCTCTCTCTCTCTCTCCCAAGTTTTTATGGTAGGCTGTATTAAATTTAAGTCTTTAATCAAGTTTGAGCTACTTTTGTTCATGGTGTAAAAATTGGGGTCTAGTTTTATTCTTTTACAGGTGAGTATTCCATTTCTTAGCACCATTTATTTAAAAAAAAAAAGACTTTTCTCCATTAAATAGTTTTGGTTGCCTTGTCAAATATTAGCTGACCCTACAAGGTTTTGTTTTTGGTCCATTGGTCTATGTGTCTGATTTTATGCCAGTCCTCCACTGTTTTGACTATTATCTGTATATATAAAAGGCCAGTGACCGGAATGGTGGAATGACCAGAATAACCAGTGGCTATGATGTGCACTGGGGCAGCCAACCAGCTTGATCTGGGCCCCAATTGCCATCTGCACCCCCTTCCCACCCACTCTGCCAACCCAGCTTCCAACACCCCAACCGGGGCAGAGTCAGTAGCCCGTGGCCCGCCCCCATCAGGGAGGGCCAGTAAGACCCCACCCATGCATGAATTCATGCACTGGGCCTATAGTATGGTTATAATATAAATTGAAGATGGGAAGTATGATTCCTCCCACATTGTTATTCTGAAAAAGAGAATTGAAAACTAGGAATCAAAATGGGCATTGGTTCTTGCTCTGCCATTAACTAGCCATATCACCTTTTACAAGTCTCTGGACTTCTCCAGGCTTTAGGTCTTTATCAACAGAAGATATCTCTTGGTAACTTTATTTGACAATTCCTTCTCTACCTTTAGTGCTAAGAGCCCAGGTTTCCTGGGAGATGTCTCCATACTGTGCCCATGTGTTGACTGGTTGAGTCTCTTAGAGCCTGGGATTGGAGAGACTGGGATCATTGGCTTGGTTCCTCAGTGGCCAACTCAGTTTCTTTGTATTTCAAAATGGTCTCTCTGACCTCAGCTATATGTCCTATGAGCACAAGTATTTAGCAATGTCATCATGACTACTAGAGGGGGACAGATGTGGGTGGGGGGCAGATGAAAAAGGGGTGTCATCTGATGCTAAAGGGTTGACCAATCAATCACCTAGGAGTGAAAAGGATAGTGCCATTTCCCAGGGATCTCAATCCATGCTGTTCATCCATGCTGAATCACAATATATTTCTTAGTAATTTTCTAAACTAAGTAATGTGGAGATTTGATTAAATCTTAGAATTCTGAATCAGCTCAAAACAATGCTAATAATGCAAAATACATCAGAGATAAGATTTCTGACTGTTAAGGGTATCTCTGTTTTAAATTACAAAAATAAGGGGGAGGGCTCTAGCTCTTGATCTCATTTGCATGTTACTAGAACATAATCCCAGCCACATCTATATTTCATTTTATTCTAGTAGCCACATGTTAATAGAACTGTACCCGGCTCCCAGCAGTTCAGGGTGGGTGAGTTTTTAACTTCAAACAGCTACTTTCTGTAGACAGGAATTTGTTTGCTCAAGGTATATTGATTCTTGAGCTATGATGTAGACCTAGGGCAGTGATCGGCAAACTGCAGCAAACTGTGGCAAACTGCAGCTTGTCAGCCACCATGCGGCTCTTTGGCCCCTTCCACAAAATACCATGGCCTGGGTGAGTCTATTTTGAAGGAGTGGTGTTAAAAGAAGTTTAAGCTTAAAAAATTTGGCTCTCAAAAGAAATTCCAATCGTTGTACTGTTGATATTTGGCTCTGTTGACTAATGAGTTTGCTGACCCCTGATCCAGGGCACTGTAGAAAAGATCTTAACTTGGGGATTGAATGAGCCAAAGGCCTTCAGCCAGACACTATTTCCTATTAGAAAATCCATCTTCTTCTGCATATAGTAGTAGTATTTTCTTTGCCTTTTAACATGGAAGATCTGATTTGCTAAAACCCAGTAAATTGAGACAAAAGGTGAAACATTATACCTTCAAGAATAATGAATCTAAATGTATATTCCAACACTGATAGCCTGTAGGAGAAGATGATGGAGCAGCCATCATATTTGGGGCAATATTTTTATTCTTACCAAGGGCCAGAATGAGATCTTTAGAGACTCAAAGCTCTGAAACAATGACAGTACCCACCCCTGTTATATAATTCAAAATAATAGAGAAAATTCTAAATCACAGTGTAAGCATAAACAAGATAAACAGTTATGATTTCCTTTAAGACTATTTTGATCATTTTTTTGAAATGTCAGAATGTAAGTTCTTTAAATAATTTTCTTCCTCCTTCTTTCCCCTTTCGCCCATACTTTGTGGGTGCACTGCATGGCACATGCTCCTCATAACAGCTCTTTCTTCCCCAGAATGGCATCTTCCAAGGTCATACTTGGCTCATGCTTATGTGGGGAGCTTAATAAATTAGGGTTCCAAAAGACATCAGGCCCCTCCCAGACCTAACTCATCAAAATATCTGGGGCTGGAATCTGTTTCTTAATGAGCTCCCCAGGCGGTAATTATAAAGTAAAACAAAGTCTAAGTAGCACACTTAAATATTCTAATATAAATTTCAATGGCTCTCATAATTTTCAGGAAGCTTTAAAAAAATACAGAAGGTCCTACCCAGGTTTCCATGGTTCAAGTAGCCTGGAAGAGACCTCTGGGCTGTCTAGCAGGGAAACTCTCCATTGTGATTCTCTTGAGAATTATACGCTAGACAAGTGCAATTCAATAGAAGTCCTGCAATGCCAGCCACATCTACATTTCATTTTTTTCTAGTAGCCACAAATAAAACTTAAAGAGAGACAGGTGAAAGTCATTGAAAACTATTTCTAATTAACTCAATATATCCCAAATAATGTCATTTCAACATGTAAGCAATATAACAAGATACTTTATACTTTTTTTTACCTCACATTAGATCTTTGAAATCTAGTGTGTAGTTTGTACCTGCCCCTCCCCTCAGTTTGGACTAGCTTTTCTTCAAGTGCTCAATAGCCACATGTGGCAAGTGGCTATTGTATTGCCCATTGAATCTCTAGACAGCCTCTCCTTAGTCTGGAAATACTGAACTGGGATGCTTCAAGCAAACTATTTTGCTGTGATCTCAGAGTCACCTTATTATTTTTAAAAATTATATATGAGAGAGGGAGGGAGAGGGAGGGAGAGAGAGAGAAACATCCATGATTACTTCCTATATGCATCCCAGTTGAGGACCAAACATGAAACCTGGGCGTGTTCCCTGACCTGGAATTGAATCTGCAGCCTTTCAGTGCATTGGAGGACACTCAACCAACTGAGCCACATCAGCTAGGACCAGAGTCACCTTTGATTTCTAAATATCCTTCTTACAAAATTCTTCATGATTTATTTTTTTACCACAACCCCCCCCCCCTTTCCCCATTGTTCTTATCTTAGTTCAGGCTTCCCCCCGCCCACCATTCCTTCCTAGACTATAAAAAGAATTTCTCCCTATGTATAGTTTCTCTTCCCTCCAAACTAATTTTCTTGTTAAATGCTCTATCCTATCTAATAAAAGAGTAATATGCAAATTGACACACAAGATGGCTGCCCCCATGTGGACACAAGATGGCTGTCACAAGATGGCTGGCAGGGGAAGGCAGTTGTGGGCAGAGGAGGGCAGTTGGGGGATACCAGGCCAGCAAGAGAGTGCAGTTGTGGGGGGGAACCAGGCCTGCAGGGGAGGACAGTTGGTGGGGACGCTGGCCTATAGGGGAGGGCAGTTGAGGGGGACCAAGCCAGCAGGGGGGGCAGTTGTGGGGAGCCAGGCCTGCAAGAGAGGGCAGTTGTGGGCAATCAGGACAGCAGGGATGAAAGTTAGGGGTGACTGGGCCAGCAGAGGAGGGCAGTTGGGTGGGGACTGGCAGGGGAGGGTAGTTGTGATGGGACCAGGCCTGCAGGGAAGTTGGAGGTGACCAGTCCAATGAGGGAAGATAGTTAGGGGTGACCAGACTGGCAGTGGAGGGTAGTTAGAGGCAATCAGGCCATTCAGGGAACAGTTAGGCATCGATCAGGCTGGCAGGGGAGTGGTTAGGAGGTGATCAGGCTGGCAGGAAAAAGCAGTTAGAGGCAATCAGGCAGAGGCAGGCAAGCAGTTGGGAGCCAGCAGTCCTGGATTCTGAGAGGGATGTCCAACTGCCCATTTAGGCCCAATCCCACTAAACAGGTGGCTGGACAATTCAAGGGGTCCCAGATTGGAGTGGGTGCAGGCTGGGCTAAGGGATGCCCCCCCCTGCCCCGTGCATGAATTTCATGCACTAGGCCTCTAGTTATAAGATAACAATGGCTGTAAGGGACAGATGTGATTTCAAATCCAGATCTTTGACTCCACATTCCAAGCTCCTCTGCATTAGGCTTTCTTGGATCATCCAATCCTGCATTCCATACCATAGGACAGAAAACTTAGTTGCTCACTCCTAACAGATCTAATGTCAGCTGACACACCACTAACAATGGAAGGGTGTTGTATTAGGAGCAGCCTACCCTACTGTGAATGGCTGGTTTTTAGACAGTTCTGTGCCACTAAAGTTCAGACTTGATGGTCTGATTCTCACTGTTTTCCATACCTGGCACTATTCTGCATTTTCAACTGTATCTTCTACTCTTCTCCAGCCACATTCCACCATTTCCTTCACCACTCCATTCACTCAATTGGCTTCTTGCTCTCTTTCCTTACACAGAATACTACCTATTATCCAAAGGCCAGCTATTAGTCCCATCTGTCCACAGAGAACCCTCTCTTCTCTGACTCTGGCACCATGCTGGCTCCTCCCTATTATTGATTACATCCAATTTGCTCTTGGGTTTATTTTGTTTTACTTATGATCAAGAATTAGAGGGCCTAATTCTGCCAAGTGTTAATAATAAAAATCCCCTTCATGTCTACCTACTGGGACCTTGAATAAAATCTTAGCAAGTTAGCAATATTCCTTTACCATTATATATTCTCATTAATGTATCTAATTAATTTGTCCCCTAAAGGAAGCTACCTAAAACTGCGCTTGAATCATTTCTCTGCAGGTGGGTGGGTGCTTTCTATCAGCCTAAATGGAGTTGTGAAGGTGAACATTTCTGAGGAAGCAGGGGTCTGAGATGGATTTTGATGTTGCATTCTTGCCCAGATCACTGTCATCCTATACCATGGGAAGTGTGTTACACAAGGGATCCTGCTTGATGGCTGTCATGGGTGACCAAACTAGGTTTGATGACATCAATGATGAATAAATGAGCTCCAGGAATAGCTCCCTTTGTCTGAGGTAATGTTGTGCATAGCAACTAGAAATGGAATTTGCCCTAGCTCTTCAGGGAAAATACAGAAATAATAAGGTTTGTTTTACCTGAGTAGATAATTGGTTCACTCCACACAGAGTGCCTCCAGAAATAGTCAAATGTTTTTTCTTCAGAGCAAAGTGGGAATCACTACACCAGGAGTTTCTAAGAAAAAAGGAAAGCATCAAGAAGCCTCTTTTACTAGTCTTCTCTCTTCCCCTCCATGTAATTAAACCACACTAAATTAATAAACCTTTACTCTGTTCTGACTATGAGGAGGCATTATGGGATGTATAGAAAAAGAATGTTCTGCATTCCCATGAAGTTTAGAGACAGAATCTTTTAACACCATTGGAGGATAGGACATGAGGAGGAAAAAAGGGAAGGGAAGGGTCAATGGAGGTGGGGAGTTTGGAGGTGGTTAGGAATTTACAGCTGTGGAAATGGAATCATAGAAAGAAGGGTTCATAGAAGACTCCTCTACCTTCCAAGTAATTCATTTGAACTTCAAAGGAGGACCTTGAAGGTAAAGTGAGAGAAGATGATAGGAGTGGTGCATGTAGTTACTCGGTCTGGAGACAATGGAAGAAAAAACAGGAACACTCATAGCTGGAACAGTCCTTTACCAGGCTTACCAGCCTGATCAGCAACAACAAAGGAGGACTCTGCACCCCTCTTAGGGCCTTTGTGTGAATGACAAATGCTGGCGCTCATGCTTCCTGGTAGAGAAGCTACCCCTGCTCTGTCTGAAAGTCTCATTTCAGCTAAGGTTAGTACATTCCTCTATTCCAAAGACCTCCATTCAACTGCAACAATGAAAAGTACACACTGGCATTCTGCAATTGCTCTTCTTATTGGCGTCCTTGATCCCTCTACTGCCCGTCTTAAAAGGAGAACTGAATGATGTCTTTCTGTGGGTGATGGAGCTGAATTCATTGAGTAGTGGGGTGAAGACAAAGCACTTGGTGTTTTAGCATCTACAAATTTCCTGCCCCACAAACTCACAAACTTCAAGGTTTCTCAGGTTTCCAGAAAGCAGATATTTTGCCTCTAAATTGGATCCTTGTTGACTCTGAATAAACACCACGGACTAGAATTATTCCTCTTTATTACTATTGTGAAAATCTTAAACCAGAGATCATCTCCATCAAACCCTGTCAGAGGGTCCTCTGAAAGAAAACAGCTGCTTCTCTGAACTCCGTAACATTTCATAGAGAAACACAGTTGGAGGCAAGACCATTTAGATTTTGATTACTGATGAGAAGTAGGTTCTTGCCTGATTTCTTTTTTGGTTCCTTGTAATGCCTGGTACAATTTCTTTGCATATAGGGAAAGCCACAATGAAGTTGAAAGTTGGACAAGAAACAAGGATATGAGTTCTAATGCTGACATTGGCATCACAGAGCATTCTCACATCAGGTAAGTCATAATGGCTCTCTATCTGAGCTTTGTATCTGTGCATATTTCCCTATTCATAAGATGAACTGCTACTGACAATTTCTGCTGAGAAACTCTGTAATGCTGTGCAGTTGCTTTCACACTTTTCAGATATGATTTTAGATGCTGGTAACATGAAAATGGTGGATAAGAGTGTACTATTAAAAGTAAAATTGCCTTCGCATGTTTTTCTCAGTAGTTAGAGTGTCAAGAGTGTGCACCTTGACTGTAGGTTCCCCAGCCCTGGTAGAGATGCATGCAGGAGGTAACCAATTGATGTGTCTCTCTCCTCTCTCTCTCTCTCTCTCTCTCTCTCTCTCTCTCTCTCTCTCTCTCTCTCTCCTCCCTCTCTCTCTCCTCCTCCTCCTCCTCCTCTCCCTCTCCCTCTCTCCTTAATATCTCCTTTCCACTCTCTCTGGAAATCAATGAGAAAAAATATCATCTGGTGAGGAGTAAAAATAAATAAATAGAATTACAAGAGGCAGTTAAGTGCAGGGTTTAAGAGTGTGAAATCTGAAATCAGGCTGCCTGGGTTCAGATCCTGGTATTAATATTGACTTGGTGTGTACCTTCTCAACTTCACTCATCCAGGAAATGGGGATAATAATACTACTTATCTCTCAGGATTGGCTCAAGAATTCAGCAAGTTAATTTGGGTAAAGTGTGTTGAATTGTGTCTGGAATATGGTGTGTCCAATGAATGGTAACTATTACAATGGTGATGATGATGGTTTCTCCCAGATCTGAGTTATTAGTCTGTGCAGAGAAGTCACTCTTTCAAGATGTGATGTGAAACTTAGTTTCCCAGGTGCACATGTGCATTCCCTGCCTTGGTTGTACGTCCAATGTGTGCTCATGAGTGTTTCCTCATGGTTTTGTGTCTTTCCTCTTTCAATAACAAAGTGGATGCATTAAACTCCCATGGCTATGCCAGCACATGTGAGGAGCCTCCCATCCCTTGGTGGGCTCTGGCTCATTTACAAGTCTACAAGCAGAAATCCTTGTGTGCTGAATATTCTGTTTGCCCCTTCCCGATTTCCGTTTTATCCTTCTCCATCTTAATTTTTACACCAGGAAACTGACCTCCACAGATCTCCTGGCTCCCATGTTTCTTCTCCTCTGGTTAGTTTCAGCCAAAGGAAGGCATGTCATGAGGCAGCAGGATATGAGAGAAGTCACATGATCTCCCCTTGCCTCCTCTATACCCTCTCCTCTCCCTTTAGGCTGGACTACAGTCTGGCAGGAGCTGCATTCCTCTACTACTCACCATGGCTCCTCTCAAGTGGCTCTCCCACAGCTTCTAGCTGTGTACCAATGGCCCCTTCAGGTCTAAAGGACTATTCACTATTGCTAGTTCTAGGTATTGTCCCCTGCTTGTTCCCTTAACTCTTGCCATAGCTTAGTATTGTCTCTTTATTGAATGCTCTTCAACTCCCTCTGTGGAGCTTACTGTTTCCAAGCTGGTACATATTGATAAGCTTGGTGCATCCCCACCAACTTACTGGTGAGACATAACTGGGACATGTTAACCAAATCCTGCAGTCCTGAGGTTCAAACTCAGCTTTTTCAAAGCCCAGCTCTATATGATGTGGAGGTACTGCTTGAAGAGCAGAACACAACACAAATTTATTAGATGGTTAAATAGTTCCCCCTATGTAAAAACTCAAAAGGTAAGAGAGGAACTAAATGAACTAGGTTGAACACAAGTTTTATTATTACTCTTAGAACACACTGGGTTGTACAGGAACTCAACATTAATTCTGCTGTAGGAAGTGTTTGTAATGTATATAGTCAGTGCCCTTGGACAAGAGCACCAGAAATAAATTGCCTACTTTGAGCTAGTGGTGGATGCTGATCCTCATGGTGAAATCACTGAGCTCATGACTAGGGGAAAGGTTGGAGAGGGAGGTATGTCAATGGTCTACCACTGGGAAGAAAATGTCTTAAGTACCCTAGAATGGGCTGTTTTGATAGGTTCTTTGGAGACGCCTCCTCTTGATGATTGAGCAAGTTATGTAACATTTAGCAGAAGGCAGTGTGAAATCTAGGCACCCATAGAAAAAAAGGGTAATGTTTTGAAAGAACTTCACTCTGGCTGGCACTTGAGAGATAAAGAAAACATAAATTTGTCAGTCAGATGCTTTTGTGGGAACCATTTTCCTTGATGGATTAGTTTATGTGAAAAGTTCCAGTAAAGAATTGCACAGAAACCTCTGCCTGTGCTCAGTGATTTTACTGTTAGATTTTATTAACTGGTTCAAGAATGAACTGGTCAGAGCAGTATGTATTTGTGAAGTTGAAGTTACATGAGGTTTTTTCAGCTGTTGTAACATTCCAATTTGAGGTATTTTTAAACCCTGAGATCAAGTCTCTCTTCCTCTGTCTGTAGATCTCTTTGGACTCCAACCCTAGAATGAGCAGCATGGTTCCCATGACAACTAATGTATTTGGAAGAGGGGAAGAAAGGAAAGGGACTAAAGAAAAAAAAAAGACAGATCTACATCTGAAAAAAATGGGAGTAATTATGAACTTGAACCTGGGATTAAAAAGTGAGTGGTTGGAGAGAAGGGTAGTAAGCATATAAGACCTATGGCTTAAGAGCTCTGTGAGTCTGCCAAACGCTCTATTACTTTTTGCTGACTCAGCTGTTTCAAACTCATGCTGGTCTTCTCCTCTCTCCCGCTCTTCTTTCAGCTTCTAAAGAGAATATTTTCAGGGCCAAGACTGCACATAGTACAGGAAAGAGCTTATCTCTGCAGGGTGCATTGTATGAGATCTCCTCAGTCATATGGCCCCTTGTCTAACTCCCAAAGGTGCTCTAGACTTCTTTGTATAGTGTGTATCTGGTTTCTTGTGACTTTAGTTTGTCTTATTTAAGGAATAGCAGAAGTAGGGCTTATTCTATTCAGAGAGAGGTGTGTGTATTTTCTATTGGAAACTTTATCAGCTTCTTTTTTTTCCTTAGTCATATCCCCAAAATAGGTGAACACTGGACAATAAGAACTGACCACTGCTAATCAGGGCATTCTGACCTTCTGAAGGAAAATATATCCTTACATCCCAAAGAGCCAGTGATACTATTGAACTTTAACACAGCCTTGAGATTCAGCCAACCAAGGAGGGAGAGGTGACTCAATGATTCTGCACTTACTGAAAGTCAACCTGCTCTTCCTACTATGTCAACCTCTATTAATCAGAGGTTTAACATGTCCTCTTTTCTTCCAAGGTGCATTACCCCTGCCAGCTCAGCCTATATATCTTCCTCAGTCTTTCTACCAGAAAACTCCCAAACCTTTAGTAATCAGAACAAGTAAAATCTCCCAAACAATTTGGAGACAGACATAGGATTGCTAGTTTTTAAGCTTGCAAATTAAGAAAATCACCCATTTACTAATACCATACTTTATAAAAACCCTTTTTTATGTCACAGAAGTCAGAAGGACTAAGGTTAGAATAAAGAATGATTTTTCTAAGGAGGTCACCTTACCCAACACACAAACACACACACACACACACACACACACACACACACACACACACACACACACACACTCCTGCACACACATGCACACATCAGCTTTTTTTCACTTGGCTGGGGGCCTGGAAAATTTGTCATGAATCAGCAATAGACCAAATGATTCTGTTTGGAATACTTAATCATGATTTATTTATCATGTTCATGCTTAACATAGTTTACTGTGGAGTTTCAATCAGTTTTGAAAATACCTCATTTGGAAGAAAATTCAGAAGAACAACTATTATCATAAACACTATTTCTTAACACAGTAAATGCCTGGCACATAGGAAGCACTCAAAAAATTCTTGTTGAAAATATGAATGTATGAAGGGCTAAGCCTGCCATTTTTTTCTCCCTAACTGACCGTTTGGCCAGCTTGTAACCTAGTGCTTTGGTTTATCTGTGGTTATTCCCTGGGGCCATTTCAACATGGCAAATAAAGCAAATGAAGAAATATGACTTTCTTCTTTGGTTGAGGGTGTGCTGCATCTTGTGTTAATGGCTGTCTTAGTGTGTTTGGGCTGCTATAGATACTACAGACTGAGTATCTTATAAACAACATAATTTTGTTTGTCCCAGCTCTGGAGTCTGGATGTCTGGGGTCAGGGTGCCAGCATGGTTGGGTGAGGATCTTTTCCTGGTCATAGAAGTTGGAAGAGACTAGAGATCATTTTGGAGCCACTTTCATAAGGAACTAATCCCAATTAGAAGGGCCCCATCCTTATGACCTAATGACCTCCCAAAGGTCCCACCTTCTAATACCATCACATTGGGCATTAAGATTCCAACATGTGAATTTGGGGGAGCCATTCATTTAGACCATAGAAATGAGAATGTATTTTATTTTTGGCAGCTTTAAGCCTTGATATAGGCAATATCCACACTTCACCACCACCTCTGCTTGACACAGATCCAGAATTGGGCTCCAAATTTGGCAGCTTCTCTGGGGTTTGTTTATTTATGTTCTGTCCCAGAAGACTTAAGTTTCAAAGTGAATAATAGATATGAACAAATTGCATAATATGAATAAAATTACTAAGCTATCTTCTAGTCCACCGTGCTTTCATAGAGAAGAGAATTATAAATCACAGCTTAATGCTGCTCTTATTTGAATGTTTAATTAATCAACTTTTACAAATCAGTTAGCATTTAGCTGTTCAGATTTTTCCCCTTGAGTTAATAATGATATTACATTGCACTAAAATGTGTTAGCCCATTTTTTATCCTATTCACATTTTTTTAAACATCAGGATTATTTAATGTATGTAGTGATGGTAATACCTCAGGGAAGAAGTGAAAATCATAAAGTTTTAGACCTAGAAGAAAGCAGAAGTAATTGAGTTTAGTGATTCCCAAGCCATCTGAATATGGGCAAGATAATGATCACAACAGATCAGCCTCATAGGTTATCTCTGATTTGCCCAAGGTGCCATTGTGAAGATAAGAAAACAGGTCCAGTTTTCTCATTAGGTGCACCCCCTGCCCCTTTTGCCAACTTTCCTGAGGTAGTTGCGGTGGTGAGGATCATGCAGGTGAGACCAAACATTAGGAGTGAGTAGCTTATTCCCCTGTACTCTAACTTCTATCTAGAGGGGTTTCTTTTCCAGCCACTCCTAACCTCTCTCGCTGTCCTCTGCACATACTTCTATTACTGGATCGGTAGGTTGAGAAAAGGAGCTACATGTGTTTATGGTGCCATCTCTTCCTCTCTTGTTCTCTAGCAGGGATCTACCTGCCTGTGGAGAACAAGCAATCTGACATGCTGCTCCACGCTCTGGAGTTACTGGGGGCCTCCAACACAGACAGACATGCAATTTCACACTGCCTATGTCTGGCTGTGCAGAGCTGTCTAATTTTGGGGTCCAGTGGCAGGAAGCTTAATATTGCCATATCTAAGCTATGTTCTCTAATAGTTTTATCAAAAATAAAGCTGACATTTGGATTTTCATCTTTTCAGTTTCTCGGCCCCTGTAGATTTTAAACTCAGGCAAGGGAAAGGAACGCTCTTGCTTGGATCTCCACAAACCCTAACAGAAACCTGCTGGGTTATGGAGAAACAGTAATTCTTAGCACGTTTGCTATAGAAAAACACTGCAGACACACTGCTCCAAATGCCAACATCAGAAGATCAGAGAGCTATGACCCTTTCTCCCAATTCCTCTGCTTCTGGGCAGCTCCACAGGCCACCAACATGCTGAGCAGAGATTCTTGCTTTGAAAGCAATGTGCTCGTGTGGTGTTCTACTGGTGGAGGAGGCATGGTGTGCAGCCAGGCAGCTTGGAATGGGTGCCTCCTGTCTTGGCTTTGCTGCTGTCTCCAGCTGAGGTCTCCTGCAGAGGTTCATTGCTTCAATTGTAACCCTTGCCCATTGGATCTTTCAGAGAAGGTTTTACTACACACACACACACACACACACACACACACACACACACACACACACACACTTATGCCTACACAGTCTCATGAACACATAACTCATATACTTACACAGTTTGTCTGCAGAGTTACTGAGCTCCAAAGCCTAGTCGACATGCTATTCAATTATTAATGACACACAATCTCCCGTTCTCTTCTGCCTAGAAACTTAATCAGAAAACCAGAAAGTGGACTTGTTTCATATAAAAAAATTCCAGCAATCAAACGAATCAGAATTGAAATAAAAAAACCTAGAATATCACATCTGACAATTCCAAAATAAGTTTGTTTTAGAGCTATTTCTTAAGTTAGTCATTTTAAAAAAATTCCCTGACTCTGAGATAACACATAGAAATTTAAAATAGCTTTGTTATTTTATGTAATTAAAGAGGCAATCTATCCCTACAGAAATAAAACAGAAAATGCAAAAACATAAAGCAGGTAAGGATAATCAGTAATCCCGCTACACAGCAATAATTGCTGATGTCTTGCTGTATTTTTCTAAGACTTTGCTCTCTCTGCAGATACTGATTTTGAAGCGCTCATTCCACATTAACTGTTTTGTAACCCATTTTTTTTCTGTGACCTAATTTCAATGCTTATCCTGATAGACAACCTCAAGCACATTTCTGTGTATCAAGATATAACTGGATATAGGCAGCTACAGAATTAATGTTACTTGAAAAGAGGCTCAGCCTTTGGTGTTTGACAGAGTCTTACACACAGGCAATGGGGAAGCTAAGTCTCAGGATGAGAATCATCGGAGCAAATACCAATTTGGATGAGATGGATCACCGGATGTTGTCGGAGGGGCTGCCCTCTCCGAGGTAATTAAATCCTTCCAGAGTTTACAGTGGCTAACCAGCATAATACCTGGAGATGGAAAATCGTTCTTTTATTGTCACTGAACAGCTGTCAAACACAAGTGATAAGGAGGTGGAGGAAATGAGGGATAATTGGTGCTGGAGGATTTGTGTTGTAAGTTTCAGCCACAGTGTTGGCATTATGCTGGGAATCCCTTGTCAGCAAACAGATCTTCCTGCCCACACACCAATCAGTTTGTTTCCTGAGCCCTCCTCCTCACATGGCCATGGCACTAGGCTAAAAGCCCACAGTTCTGGCTGCTTCCGGACCCCACCTACATTGCACTCAAATGTTGGAAGTACAAGTTAGATACAAGCCAAGGCAGAGAGGAATTTTCCTGAAGAAACCTTGGTAGTTGCTGCCTACCTACTGATTGGTATAATAAAAGGAAGAATCTGTTATAGTTTTCAACATCAGTTTTCTTTGTCCTGTTTCTTTAGAAGTAAATCAACTGAAGGCTTAGCTGAAATTTATGTTTTGTTTTCCAAAACGTTGCCTTAGATGTAGAAATAAGTGGAATTGTTGCTTTTGATATTTTAATTATAATATATGCACTTGGTAAAAATTCAAACAGTGTGGGAAGGTATACAATGAAAAGTGCTTCTCCTTCCTCACTGATCACAAGCCTCTTTCCACAGGCAAGTCCTATCGTTTCTCATGCATCTTTAAAAAATCCTATTATGTTATTTTGTACTTTTGTCTTTTTTTGTTTTGCCTTACTACTACTTTAGATGCTTTCCTTGAACTCAATTGGTATTAATTTTAGACATAGCTTCATACTTTTAAGTACCTGGGGAGGACAAATTGAACATCTTTTCTCCCCAACTCTCACCACTATCTCTTAATATGTTTTATTGCCTCTTCTTTCTGATGATAACTTGGATACATCTTATAATTTTGACTTTTACTCATTATCAAGTAGTTCAGTACCTCCCAAGTTAAATAAAAGCCTGAGTCTCACCTCTAATGCCTAGCTCCCCTCCTCCCTTTTCTAATCTTGGGCCATACCCACCTGAGACCTCTGGAAGGTAGGTATGGCCTTCCTTTACTTTTTTCCCTATACTCAATTTTCTTCTACTTCCAATTTTAGTACTCTCAGGGGGTAAGAGATTAGATAAAGGAGACAAAGTAATTTTTCTCATCTGGTTCACCATGAAGGTCCTGTCTTGACTACTACTGGCTGAGTGAAGTCCTCTGTGTCAAGTACCCAAATGCTGGTTCTTTGTAACATGCATACTTGGGCCCCCACACCAAATTCATGACATTGGGGAGGCCCATTCTGACTGAGCCTACCTGTGTCCATTTCCCTTCCCTGTTCCACTCCTTCCTCTGGAATGCACACTAATTCTTTTTTCCTGCTTTTAGCCTTCTATAGTTGGGATGGGTGATGAAGTGATAGTTTCGTTAGAATTTTATTAGTTCTGCAGAAATGTGTTTAGCAACTTTTCTTTAGAATATACTAATTGACTATTACCTTCAATAGTGGGTCTCTGGAGAAATTTCTAGACAATAAGAAAAGTCATATTTATATTTTAAGTTTAATAAGTGCCTTTGAGTCACATAAACTCGAGTTCTTTTCTGAGTCCAATTGTATACCAGCTAGGGCAAGTGACTTTCTTTCTCTGAGCTTCTGTTTCCTCATTTGTAAAATGGTAATAATAATAGTGACCTTGTAGGGCTATCTTGGGGATTATAGCAGAGTGCCCAATACTTAATGGGAGTATAACACAATGTGCTAACTGCGATCTTAACTATTATATAAAACATGCACACAATGAAGAACAATTAAGTGAATAACTTTGGGATGGGAGTAGTCAGTTATGAACAAAATGTGATCTAGTTGATATATGAAAATATATGTTTGGAATAGTTTAAAAACAAACAATGGTGTCAGATCCCAGTGTAATTCAGCTTTTAGTGGTGGGTCCTCTACAATTTCTTCTGCCATGGGCTAATATTAAGAGACAATTCCAGAATTCTTCTCTTTGGGATTAGCAAGTAGCATATAACATACTATGTAGTTTTCTTTTAAAGTGCTATTATTACATAATGAACACTTTAAAAATTGGAATGTCCTTTCTTAAGCTGTGACAAAAATAGTTGCTCTATGCATTTGTGTAAGGGAAATAATGTGTCTGAATGTGGGTACAGGTGGGAGGCAATAGAGGATTAGCAACAAGTCACACAGTGGGTGGTCTCATTTTCTCAGATTCACCCAGTGGGTGGTCTTGTTTGCTCAGATTCACAGTGTTTGAGGTCAGGGTTGGAAGTGCTTAGTTTGAGATGATTTTTTTCAGCAGCCCAATCCCAAACTTCCATCTACTTCCCAGGAGGTCTTACTCTTTGGAAGGGAAAGGAGCTGTCTGCTACCTCTGGAAAAGGAGCAACTGAACAAACCTAAGGCTGTGTTACTAACTCTTCAGCTTACCTTCTACAAGATGAAAGTGTCATTTGAGTGGCCATTGGAATTCCTCATCTGCTGTGTACATGAAAGATTAGAGGATATCCTGCAAGTGGCAATCATTAGAATAAAGGACTAAGATAAATTACCCTTAATAAAGCTTTTCCTGAACCCACCTTACCCCACCGCCTCCCCCAGATGTACTTCCCCTGCGATAATTCACACCTCTCTCCAAGCACTTAATTCCAGTCTGTCTAGAATATTTGTTTATCCTTTACTAAACCCTTCAAGCCAGGGTATTTGTCTTATTCATTTTCTTTTTCTTTTTTTTTTGGTAATTTGTATGTCCCAGTCTCACCAACACATGACTGCAAAATAAGGTCACAGAGTTTTAGTTTCTTGCAGAGTAAAAATTTTGTATTTTATTCTGCTGTGTTTTTGACAACAGCACTGAGAAGCCCAGCAAGCCAAATTACTCTAGCAGATTCCTATCACAAAGGGAAGGGATATCTTTAGTAATAAAACTGAGAGCATTATAGTTCAAGTATATTCTTAAGATCTTGGAGCCATTCTTGCTTTTAAAAGAAGTGACTGTGTTCAGAGACGAGATTATACTACAAGGGCTAGTGGGCCACTCTTCTTTTCCCGCTGGAATTGGTGGGAGAGCCTAGCCAGTGTGCCCATAAAAAATGGACTCAGCATCCCTATCTTCATTCTGCCATGAATTCATTCAGGACATACATTTTTTGGAGTCACATTGCACAATCTCTTAATCTACTCCTATCTCATCCCGCAGTAGACATGGCATTCTCTTGTTTGGCAATTCATCACAGTCGCAGTGATCTTTGATTGCACCAAAGGAGGTATGGATTCTATTTTTCTTAACATTATCACTCTACTACTAATAATTCACCATGGAGCAAACATGGGAGATTCTGCACCTGGGTTCTATATGCAGCATTTATCAGCTACTCATTCATATATATATATATATATATATATATATATATATATATATGTTTTTATTGATTTTTAGAGAGAGGAAATGAGAGGGAGAGAGAAAGAGAGAAAGATCTATGAGAGAGAAACACTATCGTTTGGCTGCCTCTACTCAGGACCGAGCTTACAACCCGGGCATGTACCCTGACTGGGAATGTAACCAGTGACCTCTTGGTTCATGGGTCGATATTCAACCACTGAGGCCCACCGACTGGGTGATCATTCCCTTTAATATTTACTGAGAACAATGCTGGACAAAGGTATGTCCAAAGGGCTGAAGGGCGGGAGAGAGAGAGAGAGAGAGAGAGAGAGAGAGAGAGAGAGAGAGATTTATTATTTGTCTTCCTCACTCCATTAGACTTTTTTAACCCCTGGGAGACCCATCTGTTTCTTTTTAAAATTGTAGTTTTTAGTTAAAAATAGACTTTTTGGAGTATGCAGTTTTATGAATTTTAATACATTTATTGATTTTTGTAATTCTCACTACAATCATGATAAAATTCCATCATCTCCAAAGCTCTCTGATTCTGTCCTTTTGTAGTCAAACCTCTTCCTAGACTTATCCCCTGGCAACCACTGATTTGTCCTCTCTCTCTCTCTCTCTCTCTCTCTCTCTCTCTCTCTCTCGTTATTCTTTTTCCAGAATGTTATATACACAGACTCATAGAATATGTGACTTTTTGAAACTGGCATCTTTCATTTAGCATAATGTGTTTAAGATTCATCCATATTGTTACATATATTAATAGTTGTTCCTTTTTCTTGCTGAGTAGTATTGCATTGGATGGGTATAGCAGTGTTTATTCATTCAGTCATTGAAAGGCATTTGTTTTCATTTTTTGGTGATTGCAAACAGAATTGTTATAAACACTCATGTAAGTTTTAGTGTGAAAACAGGTTTTGATTTCTCTCGGGTAAACATGTAGGAGTGAACTGCTGGGTCATGTATAGATGAATATTTCACTTTATGAGAAACTACTAAGCTGTTTTCCAGAGCATCATTTTGCATTTCATCAGGCAATGTCTGAGGGTTCCAGTTACTCTGTATTCCTGTCACCTGGTATTGTCAGTATTGTTCTTAGCCATTCGAATCAGTATATAGTGGTATCTGCCTTTCTCATCAGTATGTAGTGGCATCTCATCATGGTTTTAATTTGATTTCCCAGAATGCCTAATGATGTTGAACATCTTTTTATGGGCTTATTTACCTTCTGTGTATTATCTTTTGTGAAGTCATTTGCCCATTTTTAAATTGGGTTGTTTGTTTTCTTAACATTGAGCTTTGGGAGTTTTTATATGTTAAGTTGCAGATTTTTTTTGTTGAATATGTGATTTGCAAACATTTCCCACTAGCTTGTATATTGTCTTTTTATTTTCCTAACTCATTTTAAGAAAAAATGTTTCTATATTGATAAAGATAATTCATCAACTTTTTTCTCTTCAGGATTGTGCTTTTGATGTCATGCCTATAATCTCTTTTCTTAACTCAGATCATGAAGATTTTCTCCATATTTTCTTTGGAATGTTTTGCAGTTGTGTGTTTTTAGAATTTACATCTATGATCTATTTGATTTAATTTTTGTATAAAGAATAACAAGTAGGTCAAAGTTTAGTTTACATTTTGTACTTGAACTATAAACCAAGTGTGTTGAAGCAATTTGTTGAAAAGATTATCCTTTCTCTCTTGAATTTTTTTCACCTATTAAAAATTAATTGGCAACATTTCTGAGAGTTTACTTTTGGACTCTCTTAGATTCAATTGACCTATGTGTCTATATTTTCCCTGGTATCACTCTGTCTTGATTATTGTAGCTTTTTTGCATAATCTTAATAATGGGTAATGTGATTCTTCTAACTTTAGTCTTTTTCCCCCCAAAATTGTTATGGCTATTCTGGTTCCCCTTTCTTTCTATATAAATTTTAGAATAAACTTGGCTACCTCTACCAAAAATTCTGCTGGGATTTTATGGGAATTGTAGTAAATCTACAGATCAATATGAAGAGAGAAATGGAGAGTTTTCTCATGCTGAGTCTTTCAATCCATGACAAGGTGTATTTCTCAATTTATGTAGGTCTTTGAATTCTTTTATAGTTTTTTTTTTTTTTTGCACACAGATCCTGTCCACATTTTGTTAGATTTACACCAAAGTATAAAAGATTAGTTGACTACATGTATGGGGATCTATTTTTTGAACTCTCTATTTTGTTGCATTGATCTGTTTTTTACTTTGCCAACACACACAGTCTCGATCGCTGTATATTTCTAATAAGTCTTAAATTCAAGTACCACCAATCTTCTTTAATATTGTATTGGCCATCTGGGTCTTTTACCTCTTCATATAAACTTTAGAATTAGTTTGTTTATATCAACAAAAAATAACCTTCTGGGATTCTGACTGGGCTGTTCACTTTTTAGAATCCTTAAATAGCTATTTTATACATTTGTAGAGGTTTATAGCACCATTCAGTGGAAAATACAGACTATTCTAAACATACTCAATCATACCTAGAATCACATTTACAGACTTACAGATAAATCATATTAAAAAGATGGAAATAATATAAGAGTGTGTACCTACCTTCTACACAAAGAAATAAAATATTATGAATATTGATGCCTATCAAACTTCCTATCTAATAAGAGTAATATGCAAATTGACCATACCTCCACAAGCCACACCCATGAGCAAGTATGCAAATGAACCCAAACCAAGATGGCTGCAGACATGGAGAGAACAGGAGGGAGGCTTGGGTTTGCCTGGCAATGAAGGGAAAGCTTTCTGCAAACCCTGGCCAGCCCAGGCCTCCACTCAATGCTACAAAGTTTCAATTATAGAAGATAAATAAATTGCAATAAAAATAGCAGCAGCGACAGAGCTTGAGAGAGCAGGAGGCTAAGGTTGCCACCGGTGATGGAGGAAGCCAAGCTTTCTGCAGTCCTGCCCTGCCTTGGCCTCTACTTAAGGCTACAAAGTTTCAATTGTAGAAGATAAATAAATCCCAGATACCAGGCTTCTGCTTGGGTTGCTGGGGGATGTGGCTGGCCTGAAAACCACCACAGGCTCCTCTCCCAGGCTGCCCCATGCCCCAAGGGAATCCCCATACTGATCCGGGACACCCTTCAGGGCAAACCAGCTGACCCCGCCCATGCACGAGGCATCTATCCTATCTAATAAAAGAGTAATATGCAGATTGACCATCAATCCAACACACAAGACAGCTGCTCCCATGTGGTTAAAGATCCTGCCCCTATGTGGACACAAGATGGCCACCACAAGATGGTCTGCAAGGGAGGGCAGTTGTGGGTGATCAGGCTAGCAAGGGAGGGCAATTGGGAGGGACCAGGCCTGCAAGAGAGGGCAGTTGTGGGTGATCAGGCCAGCAGGGAAGGGCAGGTGGGAGGGACCAGGCCTGCAAGGGAGTGCAATTGGGAGTGATTAAGCCTTCAGGGGAGGGCAGTTAGGAGTGACCCAGCCTGCAAGGGAAAGCATTTGCAGGGGGGATCAGGGCTGTAGGGGAGGGCAGTTAGGGGCAAACAACCTGAGGACAAACAAGCTGGCAGGGGAGCAGTTTGGCATCAATCAGGCTGGCAGGGGAGTAGTTAGGGGGTAATCAGGCTGGCAGACAGAAGTAGTTAGGGGAAATCAGGAAGGCAGGCAGGTGAGTAGTTGGGAGCCAGCAGTCCTGGATTGTGAGAAGGATGTCCAACTGCCCGTTTAGGCCCGGTTATACTGGGATCTGGCCTAAACGGGCAGTTGGACATCCCTTGAGGGGTTTCAGATTGGAGAGGATGCAGGCTGGGCTGAGGGACACCCCCTGCCTCCCATGCACAAATTTTGTGCACCAGGCCTCTAGTAATTATTATAATATTATGATGCGTATTTTATAAGTAAATATTTATGATGCAAAACTTTACTATCGTAAGTGATCCACCATCCAAAGTATTTCTCTATTCACTTTTGAAGCACCTTTAATGAGCTAGAGCACATACATTTACAATTTACTCAGTTAAAGTGTACAATGCAATGGTTTTTAATATAGTTACAGATGTAACTATCACCACAGTAAAGTTTTATGACCCTGTACCATTTAGTTATCACTCTCTATCCCCATATCTTCCCTACCACCTTAAGAAACCTTTAGGGTATTCAAATCTTTATTTTCTTCAATTTTCTGATACAGAATTTATAGGTAGTTAGTACTCCTCCTACCCAACTACTTAAAAAAAATGTTGATGAGTGGTGGATTGTGCAGCTAATTGCTCCATCCCCAGTAGCATTTTAGGACTGAGGCAGAAATGTAACATGCTATTGTTAGCTCTCTTGTCCACAGCACCTTCTATATCATTTTAAATAATATTTGGTTGACTCAAGGTTGGGTCTTCCTAGAATGAAGTCTAAACTTTGGGTTCCAGCTAACTGAACATCACAAGAAGCAACTCACACACTCTATTTTTTTTTCTGTGAGAGTGTTCCAGTAGGAATTCTGTATATTAAACAGCCTTTCTCTCATAGCACCTGGGTAATTTTGAATGATTGTGATCTTTGTTGGGATATGTAAAGTAATCTGACACTGCAAATATGCTCTCAGTTTTTGTTACACAGTCTCAGGGACCAGAGTTCTATCAATACTAATTCTGAGGGCTTGCCAGTTTAATTTTCAGGTAAACTGCCTGATTGGTAGTTTTCCTATGAAAAATTTGCCATTATTTATTTGAGCATCTATTTCTGAGAAACACAGTTACCTAGATCCTCAGGAACAAACCCAGGGTTTACACTGGTCTGCCATTCTCAGTTCTCATTCATGTCATCTCTGTCTCTGGAGACCTCTCTGCCTCTGGGAAGCTCAGGAACTGCCTGTTGTTCCCCACCCCACAATGTTCAGTGTCCTAACACTGACTGACCACTCTCTGTTTCTCCTTTCTCATCTGTAAATGGCTAAATCCTGGTGTGCCAGTCCCTAACACTGGGCCAGGGCACTGTGTGAATCTAAGCAAAAGAGAAAATCCACTATTGAAACTATTTTTAACCCTCTACTTTGCTTTTTACTTCAAATACAGTTAACATGACTTTTTCTTAAACATATTTAAGGAGAAAATAGAAGCAGTCTGAACTATAGCACTTTATGTATATTTACATTTATATCTAATAAAATACAGGATATGCAAATTGACCGTCACTCCATGATGAAGATGACAGCACCCACAGCCACTAAAGAGGGGGTGTGCAAATTGACACAACAAAGATGGTGGCATCTGGGGTGGGATACTTGCATCATCACCATGGTGGGGTGAGATGCCTGCTATGAGGGAGCTACAGGAGGAGGGCAAGGATGGAGTGAAGGAGGAAGATGGCTCCTGCTGGAGCAAATGCAGAAGGCAGAAGTGAAGTTCTGGGTCTTGGGTACCAGAGGGAAGCTGGTGCTGGCAGCCAGGGGAAGGTAGGCCTATTCTTGCACAAATCTTCATGCACTGGGCCTCTAGGTGGACAATAAACTCCTTGAGGATGTTCCCTTTCAATACCTGAAATGACTTGCGTAAGCAACTTAATGCCCAAATAACTTAATAGTCATTGTCTTACATAAATATCAGAAATGAAGATAGAGTTTAGGCAAAATATCTCAAACTGGTTTAGAAACTATGATTATGGTTATTTTATGAACTATTGTAATATCAGTAAATATTTGTGGAAAGAATAAAAACAATAAGCAAACATTTCATATGATCAGGATGAATATAGAAAACAGTCACATTTTTATATTTAAGTCTGATAGTCATGTTTTTTGTCCTCTCAACTTGTGAATGATCCTTAGATTATTAGCTTTTAGAATTGTCTATAGATGAATGATTTGGGAAAGGGTCTCCTGAAATTTTTGGATTTTATTAGAAGATCTTTCTTTTGTTAACTATTAAGACCTCCTTTGATATAATTGCCAAATTCTTGGTAAATGAAATATTATGTAACTAGAGGCCTGGTGCACAAAATTTATGAATGGGTAGGATCCCTAGGCCTAACTAGTGATCAGGGCTGATCAGGGCCTTCCTTCCTTCCGTGCCACCCTCTGCTGGTCAGCACACGTCATAGCAAGTGGTTTAACTCCTGAGGGGATAATTTGCATATTATATAGGATTCTCCTTGAGGCATTTTCAATGAACTGTTTGTATTAATAAATGAGGTCAATAAAATTTTTAGTCTTTGCACTATGTTCACATAAATGAACAATGATGAAATTTACAGAGGTGGATGGAATACTTTATTTCTGTATAATTAGGTAATATATTATTAAAAGATTACCAGTTAGAGAAAAACAAATATCATATGATTTCACTTATATCTAGAATCTAATGAACAGAATAAATAAAGTAGAAGCAGCATCATAGATACAGAGAACAAACTGACAGCTGTCAGGGAAGGGTAGGTGTGGAGGGCTGGGTAGAAAAGGGGGATGAAAAGTCATGGAAAGAGACTAGACTTTGGGTGGGGAATACACAGTACAATATGCAGATTATATATTATAGGATTATACTTGAAATCAATGTAACCCCATTAATTCAATAAAAATAAAAAACGAGATTGTCATAGTGACTTCAAAGAGTCCTTAAAACTTTGAGGTAGTAAAATTCTGAATTTCTGTACAGCTCTTTTGAACATTCTCTAATTTTGCAAAGAGATTCAATATATATAATTAACATAAATAGAGATTGTGTGAATAAGGGCAATTTTATAATTCCAAGCAATTGTACCCTCTAATCTTGCATTTATGCTTGAAATTCAGTATAAAAATATAGGTTGTTCAAAATTTGTGTCTGACCATCTTCCAGTAAAGCATAAAGGGTTGTCACAATTTTTTAAGTGAAAAAAGGGATAACTCTTTTTTCATTTGGTCAATACTTCCAAACTTCTAGGAGAGTTAATTGACTTAAAATTTAAATATATAGCATCTATTCATCATATAAGATTAATGAGTGAGTTCTATTGTCAGCAAAACGTGTGCCTTCTTCCCTGCTGACTTTACAAACTGTATCTGCTTCTGCATACCACAAAAGCAACAACATACAACACGATTTATCAATCTTTTACAATTGGGCAGTGTAGACAAGGAAACATGTAGTTTGAAGATAATGATAATCATACTGAGCTGTGTAAGGTGCTTCTAATGCTTTTCCTTTTCAGGAATTAGTGTTCTGTAGGGAATCTGATAGAAAATGTAGGACTAAACCAGTGAATAGTGATGGAGAGAGAAAAATTGTTTCAGCTTTGGTATAATTTTTGGTGAGCAGGGGGACAGACAGGAAATGAAGTTTTCCTTTGGTAAATATCCATTACTATCTCTCCAACAAAATTTAACTGCTCTGCACTGAGTTTTCCCACCAAATGACTTACAAAGCAGCATAATTTGCAGGTAGTCAAAATATACTTAAATTACAATTTGTCCATTAATCACTAGTGAGATCTTTGTTTAGGTCTTTAGCCATTTTGAGCCTCAGTCTTCTCATATATAAAACTAGGGGCCCAGTGCACGAAATTCATGCACTGGGGATGGGTGGTCCCTCAACCCAACCTGCCCCCTCTCACATACTAGGAGCCCTCAGGGTATGTCCAACTGATGGCTCACCCTGAGCCTGCCCAAGGCCTAAACCTGTTTGCCCTGCTCAGCTCAGCCCTGGCTGCCTGCAACCACCTGGCCCAGGGGGCTGGGCACTCACCGCTACTGCTGTTTCATCTCCACCCCTCAGCCTGGCGCTCACGCCGCCACTTGGCCTCACCCCCACTCCTGATTGGCTGGTAGCTTAGCCAATCAGGAGCAAAGGTACGGTCAAATTTGCATGTTTCTCTTATATTATATAGGATGAGAGTGAACTCATCACCTTCCCCACCCTCAAATTTGTACAAATTTGGACATTGGCATTGCCATTCACCTCATAGACAAAAACTCCTCTACTCTTCTTGTTTATTACATCAAATTAGCCATCAAGAACTCTTGGTTCACACTGCTGATACCTTCATTCTCTTTTTCAGCACCCAACATCTTTTGGACTTCTACCAAAGGAATCTCCTGTTCATGTTGCCTCTGGCAGTTCAGATGCTGCCTCTTCAAGGAAAACTGATCTCTCCTGATAGTTTGTCACCTTCCTCTGGCTGTATCTGCAACTTACATTATCATCTTTTGTAGTGTAACCTATTCTCTTTATCAAGTGCTCTGTCACAGTCACCTTTGTAACCTGAGTCTTAGCTCAATACCTGGAAACCAGTAGGAGTCCAGTAAATATTTGTTGAATAAGTGAATGAATAGATGATACGTACTTTGCATGGTTGTTGTGAAGGTAATCTGAGGCAAAGGAATTAAATAAATGGTATGTTTTAGTCTGCTAGTGGCTCTGCACATGAATCTGTGGATGATTAGCTCACTGCTGCTTGCCTCAGCTGGCCACCCCGCCCACTGCCACCCTGCCCCCCTGTAGCTCTCTGCCAAAATTAGCTAGCTGCCCCACCCTCCTGCTGTTCAGTGATGGTGTACCAACCAATTTGCATATTCCCCTATTATAAGTATAGATGATTATTACTATTATTTTTTTTGAAAAAGTTTGTAAATGCTCAGCATTTTTTAGGTGGTTCAGTGGTAATTATTAGAGGTAACCTATTAATACAGATATCAATGCCACTGATTAATCAACTTTCTAAACTGGGATCCTCAAATTATTTAATTGTGATTTTTGTTTGTTTGTTTTGCATCACAGCAGATGCCAAATTATTTGCAAGGGTTATCCATCCTTTGCTAGAAGAAATACAGGTAAAACTATCTTCCAGAAGTGTTTTTTTATTTTTTTCCTAATGCTGTCCATGACACAGAAAATTCTTATTAGATACAATGTACATATGGGGCTAGTTTAGAATTAATCTTATTTGTTTTTCCTGGGCACTCAAGTTCCATAAATGTTCCCTCAGAACATATACAGCCCTTTACTAAAATTAAGGACAACCCTAAATCAAGAAAGAACGGCTCAAAGTGGTTGTATGGCAAACTCCTGCCATCGCAGCGGTTCTGGTGATGGTGGTGGTAATGGTAACAATCTCAGATAATTGGCAGTGATAGGCTTTTGCAGAGCATATACCAGGCTAAAAGGGACCTTGAGTGAGGAGGGACAAGAGCTGTAGATGTATCATTGGAAGCTCTGAACATACTAGTAAGTCAACCCTTTGAGCCAATTTCAGACAGAGGAAAGCAGAGTTCGCTTAAATTTGTTTAAAGTCTTGACCTAAGGAATAGTTCTTTCCAACTCAGACCAGAATGGGGAGTCAGAAGTGAAAGGGACACAGAAGAGGAAGTAAAACCAGGATGAGAGAAAAAAGGGGATTCAGATGGAGTTTGGGTAGAGACAATTCTTTGAATCAGAGTTGCTTCAGGGTTTCACCAGTTCCTTGGTAAAGAAGAGCTCAATCTATTTTTTACAGCCACAGTTATATTATGTGTGTGTATAAGTACAAGCAAACTCATGGCTTAGAAAAATGCATGGGGTACATTCCACTCACCTCAGGAGATTTTTGTTATTATAAAGTCTAGAGTATGGGTACCCATACCAGGATCACTCACTTTAACTCAGTAGATCAACTGGCATGCCCCCAATATTCTGATAGAGAGAAAAGACTGAGAGATCATTGTCTCTTAATCCTTTCTTGAAATGTTAGTCTCGTGACTAACTAGGAAGATTGAACCCCTCCTACCCCTTTGGTAAGTACTTTATATGTGCAAACCAATAGGAGGGGTATGATGGTGATATCAATTTAGAGATTTAAATAATCTAAAATGTAGTCTTCCCATTTTAGTGGTTTCTCTTCCATGAATATTGACAAGCATTTAATATTCCCATGCAAACATTCCACTTTTCCAAATGAGAAAGAAGTCTGAGTAGCTCAGAAAAAGTGTTTGGCACTTTGATTTTATCAGAAGCATCTTGTTATAAATTGTTTATGGATATTGGAAATTTTTGTAAAGCTGACTTTCCTGCTTTGCTGCTTGGAGGGTCTGTTGTGCAGAATGGAATGCTTTTTTGATGAGGCTGGATCTTGCAGACCTGTTTCTGTCATCACTCTGACCACAAAGGCTCTTTGGTACCAAGACGAAGATGAAGATGAAGCCAGTGATTCCAGGTTCCTTTGAAAACAAATTTCCTCACTTGATCTCGTTTTCCTGTAATTTGTCACTTTCTTCTGGAAAAGAGAGAGAGCAACAAGCTAATTTATTTAATACAAAATCCTGGTTGCTGGTTCATCACTATCTTATTGGAATAAGTTCTGGCCTTCAGCAATATTGAGAAAATTAAGGAATAATTTTAAGCAAAAGGTCAATTTTTAAAGTATTATCAGAAGCTATAATTTAATTAATGTACAATATTATAATTGCATACTTAGTTTGACTGCATATTGAATGGCCTTGATAATGCTTTGGGCATCTTTATATATAAAGCTTATTCTTTTTCTAATTATTAGTACAGTCTCAGAATTAAAATTATTGGATCAAAAGGCCTAAAAATTTTAACTCTCTGAGTCACTATGAAAAGTGCTGTCAAAAAAGGTAGACTTCATTCTACCAGCACTTGGTACAGCTGTGGGTAAAACTGACTAGTTTATCATACTTTCCTGATATTAAACATCCTAACTTTTAAAGAAAATAATATTTATACATTCATTGAAGAGTCAGGGTGTTTTAATTGGGATTATGAGTTTGTTAGTCTTCTTTCAAGTTTGGTTTTTATTTTTAAAAATGTTTATATTGAAGATGTATATTTTTTTCAACAAATGCAAGGAAATAGGTAGATATGAGGTGGTTACATTGGTGAGAATGAGTCTGAAGAAGACATGTGGGGTGAATATCCTGATCATTTTTTCAAAAGGTGCTTTTACCAACTAATGAAAGAATGAAAAGGATATAAGCTTACAATTATATTGTCAGAAAAATAAACTATACAAAAGAAATATTTTTTCCTAATGATAATTACTTAACAATGTAATGTACATGTTCTTTCAATAGAATTTTCATTAAATCCTCAGGCTTATTTCCCCCTCAACTCTAAGCCAGATTGTACCCATTTATCCATCCTCATCTCTAAGCCAGAGATGAGAACTTGCTCTTTTAAAAGATTTCTGCCAGAAAAGAAATAAGTCTCCCAGGGTAACCCATTCCGACAATTTATCAGTGACCTGAAGAATTCACATCCAAATTAAACTTTCTGGGTTTAATGGAAATGAGATGCAGCTGTGTAATGATTATTCTTCGTGCCTTTTTTTTCTTTTCTTTTTAAAAAAAATATATTTTATTGATTTTTTTACAGAGCGGAAGGGAGAGGGATAGAAAGTCAGAAACATCGATGAGAGAGAGACATCAATCAGCTGCCTCTTGCACGCCCCCTACTGGGGATGTGCCCACAGCCAAGGTACATGCCCTTGCCGGAATCGAACCTGGGACCCTTCAGTCCGCAGTCCGACGCTCTATCCACTGAGCCAAACCGGTCTCAGCCATGCCTTTTTTTTTCAATTACAGTTTACATTCAGTATTATTTTGTGTTAGTTTCAGGTGTGGTTACATAATCATATATTTTATAAAGTGGTCCTCCTAAAATTTCTAATACCCATCTGACACCATAAATAGTTATTACAATATTATTAACTATATTTTCTATGCTATATTTCACATCCTCATGACTATTTTGTAACTTCCAAGCTATACTTCTTAATACTTTCACCTTTTCAACCAGTACCCACAAGCCCCCTCATCTCTGCCAACCATCAGTCTGTTCTCTGTATTTATGAGTTTGTTCATTTTGTTTGTTCATTTATTTTGTTCTTTAGATTGCACATGTAAGTGAAATTATATGGTATTTGTCTTTCTCTGCCCGGTTTATTTCACTTATAATACCTTCTAAGTCTACCTATGCCAGTGATGGGCAACCTTTTGAGCTTGGTTTGTCAAAATTTTCCAAAAAACAGAGCATAACTTGGGTGGTGTGTCACTTTGAGAAAAACACCATAATTTCATGATATTTATAGTTTAAATAATAAAAATATATAATTGTAATACATATATATATATATATATATATATATATATATATATATATATCTGTATTTAATAAACCAAAAACTAATTCTTTAACTTACCTGCTTAGTGACTTCTTTGTTCATTTGTCAGTTTCTTTTGTTGGTCTTGATATTAGTTAATTTGTGTGGGGTGACGTGAAATAAGATAAGTGAGGGGGAGGGGAAATTCTTTAACTAACCTGCCTATTATGACTTTTTTTTGTTGCTGAAGTTCATTGGCTAAATCTTCAACTGAAGGTTGGTATTTTGTACACTTCAAGCCCAAGCAAGCGCTACTAACTTCATCTGTCAATCTGTTTCTTTTGTTGGTTTGGATATTATTTAACACTGAGAATAAGGTCTCACAAAAGTATGTAGAGGGAAAAATTGTGAGTAAAGCCATTGCTGTATTTTTCAGGGTGCTGAAAGTGTCTGGTAATTGGTTCCAGGCACTCCAAATTTCTTGTTCATAGTGGCGCTCCTCTTTGATTCTCCAAGCGGCACCTTTCCAGCTTCTCAAGTTTTGACCTCAAGTCGACAAACACCTGAGCCCAGATGCTGTCTTGAAATTCAGCAGGTTGCATCTCCGAATCATCCATTGGAAACCATTTAATTCCAAACTACATTAGACTACTACAACAGGATACTTAATTATTTTTATGGTCTGTTCTAGGCTTCTAAATTGATTAAATCTATCATTGAACTGATCAAGTAATGAGTCTAAAACATGCTGGTACTTGCTATGCAAGGATTCCATTTCATTTTGTACAACTGCACAGGCCTTTTCTAAATACTTTGTTACTCGAGGAAAATACTTATAAGTTTTAGTTTCTACCTCTCACTTGAAAATTTTAAGTTTACTTTAAAAAGCTTTTATGTATCCAAACATAACATCAATACTTTTGCCAAAACCTTGTAACTTTAAGTTCAGTTCATTAATATGAACAGAGAGATCTGTAAAAAATATCAGGGTGTTGACCCACTTATCATCATTGAGCCGAGAAAAGTTTCCCAGATCCTTATCCTCAAAAAATACCTTAATTTCTTCAAAGCACTCCACAAAACACTCAAGAACTTTGCCTCGGCTCAGCCATCTTACATTATTGTACATCAGCAGTCCACTGTAGGTGGAATCAACCTCCAGTAAAAGTGCAGAAAATTCTCACATGTGAAGGGGGTGAGCAGCTATTAAATTGCCTATTTTTATAACAACTGACATTAAGTCATTTAAGTTGGTGAATCCTGTCTTGGCAGATAAAACCTCTTGATGGATAATACAATGAAAAGGCACAATCAGCCGAGACCAGTTTGGCTCAGTGGATAGAGCATCAGACTGCGGACTGAAGGGTCCCGGGTTCGATTCCAGCAAGGGCATGTACCTTGGGGCTGCGGGCACATCCCCAGTAGGGGGCGTGCAAGAGGTGCCTGATCGATGTCATCTCTCATCGATGTTTCTGACTTTCTATCCCTTTCCATTCTGCTCTGTAAAAAATCAATAAAATATATTTTTTAAAAAAAAGAAAGAAAAGGCACAAGCAGATGTCCAATAGCTTCTGTAAACAATTTGACAAATCCAACTTTTCCCCTCACCATGTTTGGTGCCCCATCTATCATCACTGACACAACTTTAGAGATATTATGCTTAAGTCACGGAATGTTTGTATAACAACCTTACATATTTCGCTTCCTGATATACTTGTTGGCAGTGATACTAACTTCATCAACTCTTCTCTCATTGTGAGACCATCAGAATATCAACCAATAATGGCCAACTGAGCATGTGATGTGACATCAGTAGTTTCATTAAGAGAGATAAAAAAATATTTACAATTACTTATGTCTCTCTTTAATTGATGTTGTACATTTGTGTTCAGTCTCTTTACTCAGTCTTTTATGATATTTCTACTGAGTGGTAACTCAGATATTCTCTTAATAATTGCATCTTTATTCTGCATACTGTGAAATAGAACTGATACACATTTTAGGAGAGTTTCTTTAATAAATTCTCCCTCACTGAGTGCTTTTCCATGCTGAGCTATGAAGTGAGCAATGTTCAATCTTGCAGATGTTAAATTTGTAGAGCTTTTTATAAATTTAAGGATGGAATTAGTTTGGCTCTTATAAAGGTGTAGCTGCCTGGAAATGTATTCCTTCCTTTTATCCTCACTTTTTTTTAAAAAACTGGGAATGATTAGTTTCAAAATGTCTATTTGTATTCCACGTTCTGCTTACTACCATTTTAGTACATAGAATGCAAAATGATCTGCCATTTTTTTTCCCTATAATGCCATACATCTTGGTCCATGTCTCTTGAAAGAGTTGGCTACTGCTATTACCACTTCCTTTACTTAACCTTGGTTTTTTATTTTTTGGGTTCTCCATCAGGGGGCAGTGACAGAAGATAGAATTATAAATAGCCTGTTAGCCCTGCAGGCAATTAGGGTTAACTCGCCTAACTGACCACAAGATGGCACATGTAACTGTCTTTTAGGAAAGGGCAGGGTTAATAAGCAGAAATAGGTGTTAATAAGGATGCATAACAGTAATAGTGGTGAAATGGAGTCTGCACTATGCTGCAAAATGGTGTTCCTTATATAAATTAGGATGGCTGCTACTATTTCTAATGGTGGGAATTGGCACCCATTACACAGGTCCTCACCTCTCCCAGCCTCCCCCTCACTTAGCTCAGTAATGATGGTCAATTAGAAATCCATGGCATTTCAGAATAGTAGATTGGATGATGGTTGCTGTGGTTATGTGGTTGGTGCTAATGGTGATCTCAGGGCCCCCAGATATGCGTCCCCCACGGCATTCCACTCCTCCCTGCTCTGCCAGCCACAAGTGAGGTCAAAAATCCCCTAATGGCCTAACGGGAAGTCCCAGAACTAGATGCTCTGTGCCGGAGTTCTTTTGTTTTGGCCTACAGACCTCTGGCACAGAGTGTTTGCACTACACTATATATAGCAAATGTTTCATCCCCAGCTACTGGACCTGGCTGTGCAGTAGCCGAGGATGAAACATCTTTCTCGGCATGTGGCCCCATACTTCTCTCTATGCTACTGCATGCGGCCACGTGTCATTGAAAGTGGCTACGAGTATCAGTGCTAACACGCATGTCATAGGTTTGCCATCATGGATATGCTGTCACAAATGATAAGATTTCATTCGTTTTAATGCCGGAGTAATATTCTATTGTATTTATGCATCACAGATTTTTTATCTATTCATCTATTGATGAGCACTTGTGTTGCTTCCATATCTTGGCTATTGTAAATAATACTGCAATGAACGTAAGGGTGAATACATTCTTTTGATTTAGTGTTTTAGGTGTTTTTAGATATATGCCCACAAGTGAAATAGCTGGGTCATAGGCAGTTCTATTTTTAATTTTTTGAGACCCTCCATACCGTTTTCCATGGTGTATGCACCAATCCTCATTCCCAAGAATTTACGAGGGTTCCCTTTTGTCAACATTTTCACCAACACTCATTGTTTGTATATTTACTGATGATATCCATTCTGACAGGCATATCCTTCATGCCTTTGACTAAACACTGTTAGTTTACCCTTTTATGTTAAGAAGTTTCAATCATTGCGGCTCCTCAGTCTAAGGTTCTATATGTCATTTCTCAGAACTGTTATATCTACTTTGGATTCTCTAAAGGCTTCTGAATCTGAAGCAGTGGAAGTTGGATCTCTAACTTGTTCTTCTTTGACACTCCCAACATTATTTCAATGAACAATAGTGTGGTTCTTCTATCATGTAAGTGCACTGTATAGGCATTCAGAAATAGTAGTGTCAATGTAATACTAACAAGCTATTTTAATATCAATTCATACTTAATCTCATTGTTCCTATTTCACTGATGGGAAAATTGAGGCTTAGAGTGATTAAGTGATAGCCAAAGTCACACAGTCAGGAGAAGAACCAGAACTGAAACGTAGCTGAGGGGAAGGGATGTTTCACTTCAGAACTCAAGTTTTTAATAAACTGAGGAATTTATTAAATCAGTGACTGTGCTTGAACCAGATTTTCTTATATACAGGGTGTCTCCCAAAATGTATGCACACTTTGAATAATTAGTAATTCCAATGGGTTAATCTGAAAAGATAGAAATATCAATTGAGCTATCAGCTATTAAAGTGTGTATACATATTAGGGGGACACTGTACATTAGAGTTCTTTCTAGTTACCTCTGCTGGATGAGTTTAGTCATTAGTGTTTAGTGTTTGTCTATAGGTCTGCCTAATATTGTAGGAATTTATTTCAAACTAGAGGCCTGGTGCATGAAATTTGTGCACGGGGGGTGGGGAGTGGGGAATATCCCTTAGCCCAGCCTGCACCCTCTCCAATCTGGGACCCCTCAAAGGATGTCCACATGGGGGCAGGATCTTTGACCACATGGGGCAGCCCTCTTGTGTGTTGGAGTGATGGTCAATCTGCAAATTACTCTTTTATTAGATAGGATAGAGGCCTGGTGCATGGGTGGGGGCCCTAAAGAGTGTCCCCGATTAGGGTAGGGGTTCCCTTGGGGTGAGGGATGGCCTGGGCGAGGGGCCTGTGGAAGTTTGCAGGGCATCCATGTCCCAAGTGGAGGCCCTGGTATCTGGGATTAATCTATGTCTACAATTGAAACTTTGTAGCCTGGAGCAGAGCCAAGCCTTCTGTGGTGGCAACCATTTCTGTTTGAAACATTGTAGCCTAGAGTGGAGGCCTAGGCGGGCAATGGCAGGTTGCCAGGGAAACCCAAGCCTCTGTTCTTTCCAGCTCAGTGGCTGCCATCATTTCTGTATCTTATAATTGAAACTTTGTAACATTGAGTGGAGGCCTGGCAGGCGGAAAGCTTGGCTTCCTCTGTTGCCGGGGAAACACAAGCCTTCCTCCTGCTCTCAGTGGTGGCAGCCATCTTGGTTGGGGTTTATTTCCCTAACCTGCTCCTGATTGGCTGGTGGGCGTGGCTCTGGGTGTGGCTTGTGGGTGTGACAAAGGTGTGGTCAAATTTGCATATTGCTCTTCTATTAGATAGGATAAGGGAGGAATAGGATGTGGAGTGTTGAGGAATATAGGTTCTAGAACCAGATTGCCATTGATAACTGTTAACCTGGGCAAGTTATTTAATCTCTGTGCCTCAGTATTCTCACTAGGAAAATAAGAATGATATTTGAATTTTCCTTGCCGGGTGTGTTGAGAACTAAATAAGTTATACATGTGAAGTATTTATAAGAGTGCCTGACACACAGAGAGAACCAAATCAGTGCTGCTATTATTGTTAAGAGGAAATTTACCCTGAAAGTTGTGTTCAGGGTAAACCAGGCGAGGAAACGACCATGTTTCTCAACTCAGTTTCTACTTTGAAGACTGCTGGGTAGAGGTGATTCAGATCTGATATGGCTATAAAGTCACTTGAAGCTAGATGGTCTTGTTCTAACCTCTTCTTTATTGGTAGGGAAGTTTAAATGTTACAGATTGAAATATTTTCCAGTGTTCTTTTTTGTTTGTTTTGTTTTTGTGGGAGTTTTGCTCCCAACAGTGGAGCAAAAAATTAAGTGTAGTAGATGCCATAAAGAAACTTGAAAGCCCATTTACTTTGGAAAAGTCTGTAAGATGGCATTAGCAAAAATTTTTGTGACGACCTGATCCATATTCACATTCATGATAGCATATTAACTTGAGAATATACTACTCACTGTGTCCATAAAATTAGTGCATAAAGAGTGTTGGCTTCCACTGAGGAAAATATTTTTTGTTAGGAAGTTTAACTAAAATCATGATGCTGCTATGTATAAAAAATGCTCTCTCTATCTCTCTCTCTCTCTCTAACCACAAGAGACCTAAAGAATGATGAAAAATATCTTTCCTCCTCTAGAAACAGAGGTTGATAAAAATGAAGTTATCTTGACAGCTGTGACCCTTAGCCAAAAAAATGATGTGAGTTATATTCATCCTCAATGCCTCTAGGTCTTTCAGGATTAGTCCCTCTCCTTCCATATCTGACCTTCCCTGAACCCTTAGAGTTGCCTCCCTGTCTGTTCAAGGCCTCCTGCCTAGCTCCTTACTAAGGCCTGCCCTCCCAGACACAACCATGTCCTATGCCTTTCTTCTCTTATTTTATTCTCCATTTTTGACATTTCCCCATCCTGTATCCTGTTTTCTCAGAATCGCCCATGGTACCTGCTTGATATCAGATTTAGCAAATAAAAATTTAGGATGCCCAGTTAATAACTGGATTTCAGATCAATAATAATATATTTTTTACTTTGTGTCTCATGTAATATTTGGAACATATTGTATCAAATATTATTCTTTGTTGATCTGAAATTTGATTTTAGCTAGATGCTGTTGAAAACTGAAATAATGGGGATCCTTATTGTATAGTGAAAGAAAACTTAGCTGAGTTGTGTCCTATTGTTAAATAGAAAGCAGAACTTGTAAGTGAAGCAGACTTGAAAGGAAGACCTCTAAACAAAGCCTGGTTTCTTTTTGCTGTGTATAATAAAATATGAGAGGAAAGAGATAGCTTGAGGGAAGAAGTCTAAGTGAACATAAACCATGATTTAATGATTTGGAAAATTCTCAGCCTATTCAGATTGCAAAGATGCTACATTTAGGAGAATTAGTGTGAGGAAAGTGTGCTCTGGAGAGAATACCAAGGATGTGGCTTAACAATCTTTTGCCAGTTCTGTGGAAGGATCAAAAGGTCCAAGCATTTAATCACACAGACCTTCCTTTGAAGAGATTATGTATGTGACTCCTGCATCTCCTCTGCTATCTCAAGAGAATTAAAAAGATAGAGATGAATCTGTATTTGTGGATGAGCCATTTGTCTAAGGGAGTGAATTCCTGAGACATGTGGGAGATTCACAAGGTTCATGAGGATGTTATACTATCAGAAATATTGACAGCTTAGACTAAAAGGGACAGAGGCTGGAAGAGATGAAAGATGTTTAACTCAAGTTATTCTACATGTAAGAAATAAGCTTAAAAGTTATTCAGCTGCAAATATGTTCTGCGTTTCATGGAAAGAAAGGCCCGCAGTCAGAAAATTGCAGCTCACGAGCTATATGGAGCTCTTTGGCCCCTTGAGTGTGGCTCTTCCACAAAATACCATGGCCCGGGCAAGTCTATTTTGAAGAAGTTTAAGTTTAAAAAATTTGGCTCTCAAAAGAATTTTCAATTGTACTATTGATATTTGGCTCTGCTGACTAATGAGTTTGCTGACCACTGACCTAGGCAATAAGGTTGCTGGCCCAGAGAGCAGAGCTTCATACGCCAAAGGGCGAACTTTGAACCATAGAGGATTATGCCCAGGCCTTGAAACCTAATGAATTTTTGCCTGTTTCATCTCAATATTGCTTGGAGTCAGTGATTTTTAAAAATTTGCTCCACCTGCCTACCCCTAATTTTAAATGGGAATGACTATAACTGTTTCTTGTCCCACCATTAAATTTTGGGATCACATAACTAATTTTTAAATTTATTTTATTTTATTTTTACTGGTCCACAGATAGAGAGGGATTTTGCCTCAGATGGATTATACTGAGAATTATGAACCCACATATTATTTAAAGAATAATATTTAGGACTTTTGAGTTGATAATATTTAGGTGAGACTTTAAAATTACATCCATGCTGTAATAGGTTGAGATTTATGAAGATGCTGGGATTGGGTGAGTGCATCAGAGATGAATGTATATCTATAGTAGGCTGAATAGTGGCCTTCAAAATTGTTCAGGTCTCACTCCCCTGAATATGTGAATATTTGACCTTATATGACAGAAGGGACTTTGAAAATATGAATGAATTAAGAATCTTGAAATGAGGAGTTATCTTGAATTATCTAGGTGGGCAGGATAATACAAGGGTCCTTATAAGGGGGAAGATGCAAGGATGAAAGCAGAGGTCAAAGAGTAAAGAAGATGCTATACCTCTGGCTTTAAGATGGAGGAAGAGGCAATGAACTAAGGAACATAGGTGGCCTGTAATAGATAGAAGCAAGGAGAAACATAGTTTTGCAGTTCCATTTTAGACTTCTAATCTCCAAAATTGCAAAATAACATATTTTTGTTGTTTTAAGTCACTAAGTTTGTGGTAATTAAAAAAAAACATATATATATATATATGTTTTTTTTTTTTTTTCAGAGAGGAAGAGAGAGAAAGCAAGAGATAGAAACATCAATGATGAGAGAGAATCATTGATCAGCTGCTTCCTGCACGCCCCCTAATGGGGATTGAGCCTATAACCTAGGCATGTGACCTTGACTGGAATTGAACCAGGCCATCACTCTATCCACTGAGCCAACCGACCAGGGCAGTTTGTGGTAATTTTTTACAGCAGCAATAGGAAACTAATATGCCTGGAGTCCTATATTTTACCTGGAAATCCTATTCTGGCAATAATGGATTTCATTATATATCTATTATTGCTCAGAAATCTTATATACATTAGTACATTTAATTTTTTCAGCAAATTGGTGATGTAGTGCCCATTTTACAGATAAGAAAAATGAAGTTTAGAGTTGGTAGTAGCAGAATTTAATTTGAACCCAGGTCTGAGGGGTTGAAAAGTTCAGTTTGTTTGCTTCTTTGTTTTCTTTTTTGTTTGTTTTTTCTATCTCTTCCTCCTCCTCCTCCTCCTCCTCCTCCTCCTCCTCCTCCTTCTTCTCTTCCTCCTTATTGCTACCACCATAGTGTTGTCTATCAAGAATCTATTTCTGGAACAAAGTAGGTTTCTGATCCAATGAATTGGATGTTTACTCTCCCTGATACAGAGGCAACTCTGTTTATAGAGTAATATTTTCTTGTTTCTCATCCAAAAGAAATTCCAGTATAAACTAATGGACTTCTGAATCTGTAGTCTATATGCATATTCAAGAATCTATACTTCATAGATCAAATACATATTCCTCAGTGCTAAATGTTTTGGCCTCCTCTGCAAGCAAAGGATCCAAGTATTATATATTTCAATGAATGAGCCAAAACAATTAGTTTCCTAAGACAATTAAAGAAGATAATAAGCCAAAAATGCTCCACAATCAGGTTGATAGAGAAGCAAATTTACTGTCCTTATTAGCAGCTTCCTTGCAGGTTTTTTTTTTTTTAATTTGAACTAATGAACATCCTAGTAGCTAAGGAGAAAAATAACCCAAATGCTGCAGGCTCAGACCATGCTAACCAAAAAGCTGGTGTTTAATCGGGGATGGCCAGATGCACATACAGCTTTTCTTTATTTCCAACCTGAGGTGATTGCACCATTCTCTCCCTGCCCCTCCCAACCCCCTACTAAAATCCCTTAAGTGCTGTGTTGGAAGAAAAATAATCCCACAGAGAGCTTCCAGCAGACCGAAGGTATTATACGTTCATGTATCTGCCAGTTGACCAGGGAAGAACATCTGGCAGAGCAGCTGGGAGGGTGTCACATGCAAACTAGTCAGGGACCATAAATAGCTTACAAGACACTAACAAGAAGGGCATAGCAACTGGTAAATTGCATCCAATACATTTTATTGGAGCAAATTTGCTGTGAACCTTTGCTTTCCCCTTCTTCTTCCTTTTCTCACAGTATCACTTAATTATGAAAGCACTGAGCACAGAGCTCAGGAATGCAGTGCTCGGTGAATGCTAGTTAGTACTTTTTGCTACATTATTAATAGAACAATACAGTTTCCTGGACACATGTTCAATGACTATGCCAGGCTCAGTGGCATAGCTGAATGGTGAGCTTTGGTTGGGAGCTTGTAAGACAGGGTAATTCATGGATCAACCTGTCTTTATGCTTTTTGAGCTATTTAGAGAACACATTTTCATTTGGAATAACATACACACCACACATAAAAGCTCCCCTCGGTGATGTTCCAATGAAGGAGGGAGGAGGGATTTGTATCTGGCAGGTGTGTTCACTCTATATGAACAGTTCACCTCCAGATCTTAGGTTCTGAGAAGGACCTAAGCCGTTTTTGCTTCCCTCTAACTGAGAACTAGGAGTTGGGTTGGAAAGGGTTACCTTTTTCATCCTGAGAAAGTCATTAAAAGAACCATTGCAGACCTGGAGATGTGGGGATAATTATGAAGCTAATGTTTTCTTTCCTAATGGAAACGGTCTGGATAAATGGTAGCGATGGGATTTCCTTCAACCCACACCATACACAGAGTTGGCACTTTTATGGAAGGCTGCTTTATTTGTAAAAGACAAGTCAAGAAGTGCTATTCTTTTAGGGTTTTGAATTTAATGTTCTCAAATCTACTGGTAACATTTCAGGCACCTATTAAAAGTGTGTAATAAAAACAAAACAAAACAAAATTGGATAGAAACAAGCTACCGCCCTGGCTCCCAGCTTTGGCATGCATGATAATTGTGGGGCCTGTGGTAATGATGATGGCTGTGTGTGTGTGTGTGAGGGGGGGTGTTAAAAATGAAGATTCCTAAGCCTCTCTCCAGAAATCTTAATTTTATAGGTTCAGATGGAGCACTAGTCCTTTGCACTTTAGTATGCAGATTTGAAAGAAAGAAGGGGCCTGGGAGGCAGAGGGGGGTGAACACTTGGGAAACTGGCTTGGGTAGAGTGTGACACTATGAAGTGTGAGATCTTAGTACCTGAAGAGATAGCGCTCATTTCAGGTGATGCTGGACAAGAACCCTTTGTCCTGGCTGTGAAGTGTAGTGCTGAAGAGACAACACAGCGCAGCGGCATCGCAGGGCTGCTGGTTGACTGGCTTTGTGACGTGGGCTCAGTGTCTCAGCTTCCTCATCTGCAAAGTGAGAACAATCACAGCAGGTACATCCCATATTGTTAGAGACTAATAATAGGCATTGATTACAGAGATTATAATATATAAAAACTGTGAGCTACAGTTTTTAAGCACTTTGCATATATGAGCTCATTTAACATTCACAAAACCCTATCAGGTAGGTACTGGTAGTATTCTCACCGGATGAATGAAGCTAGCAATTTACTGGAAGCCACATGGTTAGAAAGTGGCAGGGCTGGGGCTCAGACCCAGGTGAGCTGGCTCCAATGCCTCCTTCATCATCTCCCGTGGTATCCTGCCTTTCCAACAAACCCTTAGCCACTCAGCCTCCTCTTTTACCTTCTCCTTTCTTCTCTCTCTCTCCTCCTGTCTTTTAGCTCCCGATTCCTATTAGGTAGAAAGTCATTTTGTTAACTGAAAAAAGTATATTCCAGATTCATACCCAATTCCACAGGTCAGAGAGATGATGCAGCAGAGAGGAAGCAGCGTTGTAACTTCCAAACAGTTTCAGCTGGCCCTTGGCATTTCTAAGAGCTCCAAAGCATCAACTGTCAGGATGAGGTCAGCTGTCAGAGAGAAGGGACAAGTTGATTGCAGCTCTGCTCAGCCATTTCTATCCTTTCTCCCTGAAAGTGGGGGTGAGACTAGGGGGTGGGTGAAGGGTTGGGTCCACCTTCCCCAAGCAGATTAGCCACAAGCACCATCTTTCCATAAAGTCTCCTTTGGGGGCCCTGGAGCCAACTAGGGTAGCTACTAATTACCTCATGTGCCAGGTTCTCACCCAGCACTTTCCAAACACTGTCATATTTAATTATCTCAACAACTCCACACCTCGTTTTAGGACCAGCTCTCCTGCTGGACCTCTTCACCTGCAGTCCTCTGCACTTGCAAAGAGACTGACTATTGCACACGCTCATAAAGCCCTCATAAAGCTGCCCTCGGGCTGCTCATAAATGGGTTTGGTCTCAGACCAGGCTGTGGCCTCAGGACTCCTAGCTCTCTCCCTTGCATGGTACTACACCCCAGCAGAACCTGGGCCCTGCTGCGCAGCAGCAACTTCTCCTTAAATGCTTGCTTGAAGGAATGGAATTTAGCTTGCTGAGCTGAGCTGTGCTCTTTTTTGCTTGCCTGCTTTTCTGTCACCAGGTTGCTCTGGGAGCAGTGATGCTCTTAATTAAGCTGAGATCTGAGGTGCTTGAAATGCAAAATTCACAGGCAAGCTGGTTGGTGCCTGAGGCTGGAAAGAATGCTCTTCACTTTGAGAACCTGCGTCATTGGTAAAAACTCACAGGACTGATGGAGCTGACTCAGAACCAAAGAATGAGTCTCATCCCAGGTGAGGGGAGCCTCGACATGGCTAGACTCCTCTGCATTTCCTTCATGCCACCTGGGAGCTCAGGCTACATTCAGAAAAGGGAAAAACCACATATGCCTCCTCCTACTAGATGAGCGTATCCCCAGGCTCACAAGAAGATGAATCCATGAGGTCATGAAGGATCCCTAAGCAGGAGGATGCTGGTGTTTAAAAAGAACGAGGAAGCAAGAGCTTAGATGTGGACCTGGAGATCACAAGCAAATAGGAAGATTGCATCCAGCCCTGGGGAAACTTAAGATTTAACTCAATCCCATTGCTTAACCCGGGTTCTTCCAACCTGTCATTGCCCAACATGTGACAAAGGAGCATGGCTTTCCCAGAGGTTGTCCTATCACTCAACTCCTTTCACCTAAGCCCTCACCTCTCACCTTGGCAGGTGTCTGAGGAATGCACTCCACACACCGGTTCTGCTCTGTCCTAGGAAATGCTGCACGTGTGCTTTCTCTTCCATGTCTATACTCTCTGGTCTTCTCAGATAAAGTCTCATAGGATGTTCCTAGACTTCAGAGCCTCTCTTTGTGGGTTTTCCTGAGACAATGGCCCCTCTGTTGTGAGACCACAGCAGTGATTCTGAGTTGAGTGAGCCCTGTATGAGGGAAGGGGAGGAATTGTAGGTGCAATGTCGGGGAGCCCTAGTTACCCCTCACCTCTCTATTTTGCTTCTGCTCATTATACTGGACTTGGCATAGCCTCTCCTTGCATATAGTGTATGTTTGTGCCCACTAGGATGAAGACACAACTGCATGTTGGGACAATTATAAAATGAAAGGCACCTCTTTGGGCAGACCAGTTAGAGCAGGGTACCTCTTCTGGAGCTGACACTGTCCTGCCCTCTTGGACTTGGTGCCCTTGTGCAGGGCCCAACATTGGAGAAAGAAGGACTTAACTTTTTGTTGTTGTTTCTCTTTCTTATGCACCATCTGACCTTGGAGCTTTTCTCCATTTTCAGCTTAGCTGAAAGCCTCTTGCACCCCTTATGTGCTGGAGTCCAATCCCACGCTTGGTCATTTTGAAAGTCCTGATTACCGGGTAGCTTTGGTCCACTTGTTAGAAGAGTAGGATGTGACAGGGATGCAGACTTTTCCTTTGATTATCTCCAGAATCTGTTTGAACAGGAGTAAACCATGTCAGTACCTTTTTCATACTATTTGTGAAACAAACATTTTCCAATCTGGGTGTGCAGGGAGCAGCATTATGCTTTACCTTTGTGGGCAGACTAGAATACTGAGTCACTGACTGGTTCTGCTCATTTCAGCCCTGAGTTCTGTCTCGCCATGTGCCCGCCCATCAGCCTGATGCCAGACAGTTGTGCATACTCCTAGCTGAGTATTCTCCAGGCATCATGGGTACTGGCTGGCCTGGTAGCCCATGACTCCACTTACCAAAACCATTGTTTTTGAAATAGACTCTGACTAGTAAAGAAGCACATCTCTCTCATTAAAACTACTTGGCATTCTAAGTAGAAACTGCTTGTTTCCAAATACCTGGGTATGCTGGCAGCTTTGTTCTGTCCTGGATACCACCAGCCCGGGAAAGCTGCGAAGCACATCATGTGGGGCTTTGGGTCTTCCTTACGCACAGTGGTTGTGTTTTTCTCTCTCCTACAACTCCTCTCCTTTCCTCTGACACTAGTCTGGGTCCTTTTCTTCTTCTTAATCTCTGATAGGGAATTATGGGATAAGCCGAGGGTCAGAAGATGATTTTAATAATTTGCCTAGGAAATTCCAAGGATGTACAGGCAGCATTTGTGAGGATGAGAATAAGGAAATGCACATGAGAGATTTTGATGCTTTTCTGAAAGAATTGACAGGATTCAGTGATTGAATATGGTGTGTGTGTGTGGGGCGGGGGGGGGGGGGGCTATGGGAACTCTCAGGTGTCTGATTTGGGTAATGCATGATGTAGTATTATTGTTCATAGGATAGGAGGAGATGTGAAGAAATCATTTTGGAGTAAAAGATGACTTGAATTTTGGGTGTATTGAGTTTGCATTGCCTGGGATGTGAACAGAGAGGTGTTTCCAGGCACTTAAGCAAGCGGACTCAATTGAAGAGTGAAAAGGGCTGAAAACACAGAAGTAGGAGGGGTCAGCACACAGGTCCTGTGGTGCCTTGATACTAGATGAGTTTGCCTAGGAACCTAGAGGAGAAGAGAGAGACGTAGGCCATTGATTTTGTGTATAAAGTTATATGATCTTTGAACACTTAAAAGATCATTATAAATGCATTGGAAAATAGGGTAAAAGAGCTTTTGTTAGGTTGTTTGGAATTTTGCATCAGAATAAGTGGTCTGCAATGGTAAATGACATCTCAAATCCCTTCCCACATGATGATCTGTGAGGCCAGGATGGACAAAGGGAGGTATTTTTAGTGAAACTCTATTTTATAGAAGAGAAATCAGACTTTGAGCTGAGGTAGCATTTCCCCCCTCACCTCCAATTTAAGCTTTCATTGAATTTGGAAATCATATCTTTTTTTTATCTGGGTCAAGGACTTGTGAAGAAAACACTAAGTGAGCTCAGTACAAAACAGCATGTTCAGATGTTTGCATTAAACCCTCTAAACTGCTCACGCAGAGAAAATGGGAGGAAAGAAAAGGCAAGAATAAAGAAATTTCTTAACAGATGGTTATCTGTGATTTTTTTTTTCTTATTGACTTTAAACTTAGCTACTACAATCATTTTGAAACTAAACCATACCTCTTTGGTAAGTGGATAACTGGTTTTAACTGCCATTGTTGTCAGAGCCCTTAAACTCACCACCTCCCTTCCCTGCCTCAAATATAAGTAAGCTCTGTGTGGAAAATGTCAAATAGTCTCAGGATTTTAGTTTCTTTCTGTTGTTCAAACAATGGCACAGGTATCATAAATAGCACAATCCTTTAAGAGTATACAAGCCATCCTGGCTGGTGTGGCTCAGTTGGTTGGCCATTATCCCAGGTAAGGAAAGGTGGCTGATTCATTTCCCTGTCAGGGCACATGCCCTGGATGGAGAGTGTGCAGGAGGCAGCCAATCATTGTTTCACTCTCATATGGGTATTTCTCTCTCTCCCTCTCCTTTCTTCTCTCTCTAAAAGAGAATTTATAAGGCAACTAATAGCAGGACTGTCTGATTAGTAAATAATTCTATGTTTAATTTTATGGATAAAAATCTTAGAAATCTAACAGATAAATCAGCATAGGATATAAACATTCATTTTCAGAAAAAAATGCAAATTGGAATATAGATAATTTTCTTCTATGACAGTAATCAAAAGACCTAAAATTCAAACAAAATTTAAGGCACATTTAACACATTTATATCTCATTCAATTATAAAAACTTTTTATTATTTTTATTTTTTAAGAGAAGTAAACCTTTATTTCCTTGTTTCTCACATGGTTGCCTGAGTTGGTTGCTTTTTGGTAATTAATCAAAGAGACCAAATCCCATATCCTCGTTCGACCCCTCCGACTCTTCCTTTGCTTCAACCTTGGCTGGGGCTGCAGCAGCAGCAGGAGCGACCACAGGGGAAGCAGCCACAAAAGCAGATGGAGCAGCCAAGGAGGCCTTGATATTTTCAGCAAGTGGGAAGGTCTAATCAGTCTCCACAGACAAAGCCAGAACTCCCTTGTACCCATTGATGATGGAATAAGGTACTGATGCAACAGTTGGATAACCAATCTGAAGGCATACGCTGGCAACATTGCAGACACCCTCCAGGAAGCGGAATGCAGAGTTTCCTCTGTGATGTCAAGCACTTCCGGATTGTAGATGCTGCCATCGTTAAACACCTGCTGGATGATCAGCCCGAAGGAGAAGGGGGAGATGTTTAGCATGTTCAGCAGTGTGGCTCCCATTTTGTCTCCAGTCTTAATCAGCTGTACATCACTCAGGATTTCAATGGTGCCACTGGAGATGTTAGTGGTGATGCCTAAAGCCTGGAAGAAGGAGGTCTTCTCTGGCCCCAGACCAGTGTTCTGGGCTGGCACAGTGACTTCACACGGGGCAATGGCACCAGCACAGGCACCAGCTGGCACCTTATTGGCCAGCACCATGTCCCTGATCTCAATGAGGTCCTCCTTGGTGAATACAAAGCCCATGTTCCTCCGGATATGAGGCAGCAGTTTCTCCAGAGCTGGGCTGTTTTCCAGATGTCTTCGAATGGCCTTGCCCATCATGGTGTTCTTGCCATCGGCATCACAGCCTTCCTGTAGAGAGACATGCGGATTGCTGCGTCTGCTTGGAGCCCACATTGTCTGCTACCACAATGAAGCATTTTGGATAATCATCCAAAAGTTGGATGATCTTAAGAAAGTAGTTGGACTTCCAGGTCACCCTGACTCCCCTGGGCATCGCGCGGTGCATCAGGGATCACCATGCAGGATTTAAAGATGATGTCACTCCCACAAGGACGCCTGGCAAGAGCTATAAAAACTTTTTAAATAAATAAAACTCAATGCTGGAAAGTATGCCATGGCATTTTCTTCCCATTATATTCTAGTTGCAATGGAAGTTGGCACAATAGTTTTATAAATAATACCATATATAACTACAGACTCATAAAAATGCTCACACCATTTGACTTAGCAATCCTACTCCTCTGAAATTTACTTTAAGGCAACATTCCAAAAAAAAAGGAAATCCACACATTTGACACTCCTATTGTGTGTTATCTATAGAGAGAGCATTGGAGAGAACTGAAGTGTCCCAAATGCGTAAAAATTTGCTTTAGCAAATTATGCACCTTGATATAATATAATGTTAAAATTATTAAAATTGTTAATCATTAAGACTGTGTGGAAATAGGGAAACTGGTTAATGGATACTTCGGGAAGAGAAAAATATATATAAAGGAAACTATTTTACAGTGGAAGGGAAACTGTGTGGCTCTCCCTGTTTCTCTGTGGTCAGAAGTGAGCTCTCCACAGTCAGCAGCTGGTAGCCATTATTATTTCTCTAGTCAGTGTTTGCTGGAATGAACCTGCCCTGTGGAAATCTAACATGTACAAATAAAATGGGTGGAGAATTTAAATGAACTTTTAAACACTCCCTAATGTCATTTTTCAGACTAAATGCAAGACACAAAATATTTTTAAAAAATTAAAATTTCAGATGGCTAATTTTGGAAGTACATTCCTTTATACACAGTCATATATATATCCTATATAATAAAAGCCTAATATGCTAAGTGTCTGGTCATCCAGTTGACCATTCAACCAATCAAAGTGTAATATGCTAATGATATGCTAATACTGCTCAACCACTAGCTATGACATGCACTGACCACCAGGGGGCAAATACTCTGACCAGTAGATTAGCTTGCTGCTGGTGTCCAGCAGATTGGGACTGAGTGACAGGGGCCAGACATGCCCTGGAGCCCGCCTTCAGTCCCTCCCTGGCTCTGATCATGCACCAGTGGGGTCCATTGGCCTGGCCTGCACCCTCTCACAATCCAAGACCCTTAAGATGATATCAGAGAGCTGGTTCCAGCCTGATGGTGGAATGAACCGTCGATATGAAGTGCACTGACCATCGGGGCAGACATTCAATGCAGAAGCTGCCCCTTGTGGTCAGTGCACTCCCACAGGTTGAAGCACTGCTCAATCAGAAGCTAGGCTCATGGCTGGCAGCATAGCAGCGGTGGTAGGAGCCTCTTCCTCCTCTACATCAGTGCTAAGGGTGTCCGACTGTTGGCTTAGGCCCTCACCCCACAGGGAGTGGGCCTAAACAATCAATCAAACACCCCCTGAGGGCTCATAAACTACAAGAAGGTACAGGCCAGGCTGAGAAAACCCACCCCCCTGGTGTATGTGTGTGTGTGTGTGTGTGTGTGTGTGTGTGTGTGTGTGTATGTATAATACTGTATTTTAGAGTCCAGGTGAAAAATCCTATATTTTGGATGTGATATTATGATACCACTAGTGGCCTGGTGCACTAAATTAGTACTTGGGGGGCTGTCCCTCAGTCTGGCCTGCACCCTCTTCAATCTGGGACCTCTCAGGGGATGTCCGACTGCTGGTTTAGGCCAGACACCTAGGGATAGGACTTAAATTGTCAGTCAGACATCTCTCTCACAATCCGGGACTGCTGGCTCTTAACTGCTCACCTGCCTGCTGCCTGATTGCTCCTAACCACTCTGCATTCCGGTCTGCTCACCCCCCCCCATTTGTCCCCCCTGCCAGCCTTCTTGTCCCTAACTGCCTCCCTTTGCCAGCGTGATTACCTTCAACTGCTCCCCCCTGCCTCCCCTATAGCATGCTTGCTCCCAAATGCCCCCTGCTTGCAGGCCTGATAGCCTCCAATTGTCCCCACCCTGCCAACCTGCTCACCCCCAGCTGCCTATCTGTTGGTCTTGATTGCCTCCAACTGCCCTCCCCTCCTGACCTGATCATTCCTGATCATCCCTGCCACCATGGCTTTGTCCAGAAGGACGTTCAGAAGGTCTCCCAGTCTAATTATCATATTACCCTTTTATTATTATAGAGGCCTGGTGTATGTATAGAGGCTGGTCTGCTCTAAAGGGGGTCCTGGATCAGGGTGGGGGTCTCCTTGGGGGTTGGAATAGCCTGGGTGAGAGGCCTGGGGTGATTTTCAGGCTGGCCATGCTGCCCTTGGGGTTGAGATCCCTGCTGGGGGATGTGGATGGCCTGATTGAGGGGCTGATGACCATTTGCTGACTGGACATGCCCCCATCAGGGTGATGGTCCCTTCAAGGGGTGTGGGCAGGCTGGGCAATGAGTTGATGGCTGTTTGCAGGCTGGTCACACCCGCATCAGGGTGAGGGTCCCTGATGGGGGGCATGGCCAGCTTGGGGAGGGTTTGAGTGCCATTTGGGGGTGGTTTTCAGGCCGGCCAAGCCCCTAGCTTTTTCTGGAAGGACATTTGGAAGGTCTCTGGAAGGTCTGCCGATTTAATTAGCATATTATTCTTTTATTAGTATAGAAAAATGTATAAAATCACATAGTTAAAATGTATTCACTGTGTCTCAGGTAATAATAGGATACAGAACACAATATATTAACTGGTCAGTTAAGTTTCATGCCATAGATGTGGTCCTATGAAAACATATATTGGTTATATATTATAGAAGTATGGTTAATTTTTGAGTAGCAAGCCAAATTATAGAAATACATTTAATGAATTTCTCTATATCACAAGAAATTAGAAACACTAATCAGAAAAGATATATACACCCCTATGTTCATAGCAGCATAATTCACCATAACTAAGATTTGGAAACAGCCTAAATGCCTATCTGCAGATGAGTGGATTAGAAAACTATAGTTCATCTACACAATGGAATATTACACTGCTATAAAAAAGGAATTCCTATTTGCAGTAGCATGGATAGAACTGGAGAGCATTATGTTAAGTCAAATAAGCCAGGGAATGAAAGAAAAATACCACACGATCTCAGTCATTTGTGGAAAATAAAGAACATTATAACCTGGTGAACAAAAAGATCGAGACAGAGGGAGTAAAGCATGGAACAGACTGTCAGATTACAGTGGGAAGGCTGGGGAGTATTGGGGAGGAGGAAAAAGAGATCAACCAAAGGACTTGCATGCGTGCATATAAGCACAAACAATGAACACAAGACACTAGGGTGGGGGGTTGGATGAGGGCATGTGACAGGGGGTTGGGGAGGCTGGGGGAAGGTCAATGGGGAAAAAGAGGAGATATATGTACTACTATATGTAATACTTTAAAAATAACATAAATTAAAAATATGTATTACATATATTACATAGAGTCAAAACTAATATATCATTAAGACTGACACAAAGTAAGCTGGCACAGACAAAACATTTGAGTGAATTCTTAAGCCAGAACCTACAGTGCTATTGACATTTGGAGTGGATAATGTTTTGTTATGGGTTCTGGTATGGAGCTGTTCAGTATATTGTAGGACGTTTAGCAGTATCCCTGGTCTCTATCGACTAGATACAGTAGCACTTTCCCTCAGTTTTGACAACCAAAAGTGTCTCCAGACATTGCTGAATGTCCCCAGTGGGGCAAAATCACTCCTGGACAAATATTAAATATTCCAGTAAAAATTAATACAACTGTGTTTATGTGTTTGTGTGGGGAGGGAGAAAGGGATATATATACATATATATATATATATATATATATATATATATATATATATATGGAGAGAGAGAGAGAGAGAGAGAGAGAGAGAGAGAGAGAGAGAGAAATTTTAATTAATTCGAATGGAAATACAGTAGTTCCTTCATTGCTTTTGGCTCATGGATTATAGTAGGCATAGATTTATATCTAATATGTTCCAGGTGTAACCTAATCTCTAACTCAGGTCAGATGGTGCACTCTGTTTTTCTTTTATTAAGAAAATTATTACTAACATAAACTTCCCATAGTTATGTTTTGTGTTTTACTCTTAGTTTATTCTATCTCTGGTCTTAAGGGCTTGTCCTCTCTCTAAAGTAGTGGCTCAATTGATAGAAAGTAACTTTTGGATTCAGCCCTCCCTGCCCCCATTCTCCTTCTTTCAGTAGTTCTTTCTTGTGTATGGATGGGGAAAATGCATCTTATATTCTGGAAAATATTATAATCTTTAAAATGTGATTAAAGCCAAGACCGGTTTGGCTCAGTGGACAGAGCGTCGGACTGCAGACTGAAGGGTCCCGGGTTCCATTCCAGCAAAGGCATGTACCTTGGCTGCGGGCACATCCCCGGTAGGGGGTGTGCAAGAGGCAGCTGATCGATGTCTCTCTCTCATCGATGTTTCTGACTTTCTATCCCTCTCCCTTCTGCTCTGTAAAAAAATCAATAAAATATATTTAAAAATAAATAAATAAAATAAAATGTGATTAAAAATATGAACCTACATTCGTTCGACTTCCAGAGTGTACATGGGATGGTCTGCCTGTGGACCCTCAGCCTTCAGAGACCTTCCAGCTTTTCAGGGTCACAGCATTATAATAGAGAATAGACTTACAGGTCAACGAGGCATCTGTTGAAACTCCTTCTGACATAAATCAGCCAAGTATCATTAGAAAGCTTTCTATTTGCTAAATATCCCTTATTTTAAAAACTAGGTTAGTAATACCACATTATAGGGTTTTAATGAGACCTAAAAGGGTGACTGTGGTGAAAAATCTAGCACTATATCCAGGCATACGAGGTCTGTATTGATTGTTCCTTCCAATCATCCTTCCTGTATGAAATCTGCTTTATTGTATGAAGCACCAGTGCTTTTGAAAGTAACCCGTGCCCTCCTGTATTGCTGTTGGGCTGCCATAACAAAGCACCACAGTCTGCGTGGCTTAGAAGATAGAAATGTATTTATTCAAAGTTCTGAAGGCTAGAAATTCAATATCAAGGTGGGAAGTTGATTTCTTCTAAGTCCTCTCACCTTGACTTATAATGGCCATCTTCTCTGTGTCTTCATATCATCTTCTTTCTGGCCATTATGTGTCCAGATTTCCCCTTCATATAAGGACACCAGTCATAAGGGATTTGGGCACAGCCTAATTATCTCATTTTAACTTAATTGTCTTTTTAAAGACCCTATTTACAAATACCATTGCATTCTGAGATACTGGGGGTTTGGACTTTAACATAATTTGGTAGAGGGGGTGCATGATTCAGCCCGTGCCCTGCCCTTTTCTTCACTGAATCTCAGAGAAGTGTTCCAAGAATAAGCTCTGTCAAGATCACTGTCAAACCCACGTTGACAGTGCCTCATCATTCATTATTATCTACATTTCCCGTTCCTAAGTGCTTAAAATATTTTGGCAATAATTGCAAACACACACACACACACACACACACACACACACACACACACAGAGAGAGACAGAGAGAGAGAGAGAGAGAGAGAGAGAGAGAGAGAGAGAGAGATTAATGTGAGAGGGAAACATCTATTTTTGCCTCCCACACATTCCCAGATCCGTGATTGACCCCACAATATGACAATATGAGTATGTACTCTTACCTGGAATAGAACATGCCAGCTTTTTTTTTGTGTGTGTGTGTGTGTATGGGACAATGTGCTGAACAACTGAGCCCCCAGGCCAGGTTGGTTTTTAATTCTTTTACTCAATATTGAGAGGGTCTGTCTACAAACATCTATTGAGCATTCACCACATTCAAGGAATTTCTCTGGGTCTTTGGGAATAATACATAATGTTTGCCTTTGGCAGCTCAGAGTGAAGAGAAAGTGAAATAGAAAATGAGAGAGAAAGACTCATACATAGAGAGTTCTGAAACAAAGCAGTTGTGCAAAAGGGAGAGAAGCCTAAGATCTGATACCAAATTTAAGTAATGACCATGTTATTCTAATTTTAAAAATGGGATTTAAAATTATCTTCCACAGATGAGGCTGAAAGATAAGGGTTAGGTTTTGGGAACTACAGTTCAGCAACCCCTTACTCAAATCTTAAAAATAGACTTAACCTTGACTACTGACTTGCTTGTCTAGCTATACTAATAAAATAGTAACATGCTAATTAGACCGGGATGACTATCTGCATGTCCTTTCTGATAAAACCGGGCCTGGGCAAAGCTGCCTGCTGGTGGTCCCGGGTGCCAGCACCTGTGGCCTGGGAGACAGAGAAGCTACCTACCCTGTGGTCCCACGTACCAGAGACTGGGGCCTGGCCGAAAACACCTGCCCACCATCTGTGGCTGCAACTAGCCCAGGTGAAGACGGCTCAGGTCCTGGGTGCCTGTGGCCAGCCAGAGGGAGGCAAACCCAGGTCCCAGATGCCTGCAGCTGGCTAGAGGAGGGAATCCTGGGTCCCAGGTGCGGGGCTGAGGCAGAGGTGGTTAGGGGTGATCAAGATGGCAGGCAGAAGTGGTTAGGGGCAGGCAGATAGGAGAGCAGTTAGGAGCGAGCGGTCCTGGATTGTGACAGGGATGTCTGAAGGGCCTCAAATTGGAGAGGGTGCAGGCGGGGCTGAGGGACACAACCTGCCTCTTCCCATGCAGTGGGCCACTAGTTGTGAAAATAAAAGCCTAAAGTTTAGATAATCTAGAAATTGAACTTATTTTCATGCTTAGTAAATTAACAGATTCCTCTATTTTTAATGGGTAATTTGTGCTTATAAATTTATCTTAAAGTTATAGATATCAGAACTTCAGATGCAGCATCTTAGCTTGAGTCCATGCATCAAAAGCTAAAGTGCTAAACTACCCCCTTCCGCTCCCCAGGACTAAAAATACTAAATACAAGTACTTAGAAAGTGGCTAAAGATAACAGGAGGGATGGAATAGCAAAGTGCTGGGAGACAGCAATAATAAAGTTAACATTGAGTCTTACATCCCCTATCAAGCCAAACCATACAAATAGTTTTGACTACATGAATTTTATTATTTATTTGTTTGAAAAGCACAATTTTTATTTTTATTTTCTTATTATTTTTTAATTTGTTGATTAAGGTATTATATTTGTGTCCTTATTCTCCCATGCCCCCCACCCTTCACTCATGCCCTCACCCCCCTGTTGTCTGTGTCCATTGGTTAGGCTTATACAGTATGCACATATTGGTTGATCTCTCCCCCTAACCCCCACCCTCCCCTACCTTCCCTCTGAGGTTTGACAGCCTGATCAACAATTCTCTGTCTCTGAATCTGTTTTTGTTCATTAGTTTATGTTGTTCATTATATTCCATAAATGAATGAGATCATGTGATATTTGTCTTTCTCTGACTGGCTTATTTCACTTAGCATAATGATCTCCAGTTCCATCCATGCTGTTGTAAATGGTAAGAATTCCTTCTATTTCACAGCAGCATAGTATTCCATTGTGTAGATGTAACACAGTTTTTTAATCCACTCATCTGTTGATGGGCACTTAGGTTGTTTCCAACTCTTAGCTATGGTGAATTGTGTTGCTATGAACATAGGGGTGCATACATCCTTTCTGATTGGTGTTTCTAGTGTCTTGGGATATATTCCTAAGTGGGATCACTGGGTCAAATTGGAGTTTTAGGTGACTTCAGTATTGAAGGCGTCTGGTAGAGAGGTATCAGGTGGTAGCACTAGAAAAGAGAAGCCTCTAAGAAAGACTCAAAACTGGAGTAATCAGGAGCAAAGGTCACTTTGGGTGTTTGCAGGGTACTTTCCTTGGCTACCATCCTGAGTGGCTTCTATGAAATTGGAAGACATAGATAAGAATTAAAACATTTTTTTAGAAATAGAATTTAATTTTAAGAGCAGTCTTAGATTCACAGCAAAATTGAGAGGAAGATGGAGATGTTCCTCTGTACCCTTGTACCCCCATTTTCAACTTCACTCACTAGCATGGTTCATTCATTACAATTAATGAACCTACATTTGCACATAATTATCACCTCAAATTCACAGTTTACATTAGGTTTCACGCCTGATGTTGTACATTTTATAGGTTTGGACAAATTGATAACGACATAGTTTCACTGCCCTAAAAATCCGCTGTGCTCAGTCTATTCCTCCTTCTCTCCCCACAAATACTTGTCAACCACTGATCTTACTGTCCCAGTTTTGCCTTTTCCAGAATGTCATTAGAGTTAGAATAATTCAGTGTTTAGTCTTTTCAGAGTGGCTTCTTTCACTTAGTACCAGGCAATTAAGGACCCTCCATGTCTTTTCATGGCTTAATAACTCACTACTTAGTTAGCACTGAAAATTTTCCATTATTTGCATGTACCATGGATCACTTATTCATTCACTTGTTGAAGTATATCTTGGTGGTTACCAAGTTTGGGCAATTATAAATAAAGTTGTTATAAACACCCCTGTACACGTATTTGTGTACATATGTTCTCAGCTCCCTTGAGTAAATATCAAGGAGTAGGATTGCTGGATCCTATGGTAAAAGTATGTTTAGTTTTCTAAAAAACGACTGAATTTTTTTTTCAAAGTGGTTGTACCATATTGCATTTCCATCAACAACGTGTGAGAGTTCCTGTTGCTCCACATCCTCATCAGCATTTGGTGTTGTCAGTGTTCTGGATTTTGGCCCTTCTGATAAAGTGCTGTGGTGTCACACTGTTGTTTTAATTTGCCTTTCCCCTATGGCATATGATATGGAACATATTTTCTATGCTTATTTGCATGTGAAATGCAATGCTAAGTGAGATTTTAAGAACTATTAAGATTCAATGCTAAGTGAGCTTTTAAGAACTCTGTTTGACCATTGAGAAGAGAGTGCCAATCATTTCCTTTGAAACTCGGAAAGCCCTGAGAAATTGTGGATGTCCCTGAAAATGGTAGATATTTGCAAACACCACAATTATCAGTAAGTAATTGTTATCTATGAAGCCAGCTGTAGTTGGGCCAGCTGAAATATTCTTAAGCTCACCTTTTGAATTGGTCTTTTCCTGAGTGGCAACCAAAGATGCATAGGTTTGCTCTTTTACTTTTTAACCTTTCATAAGAAGTCACAGGTAGGGAAATCGGTTTCTATTTTAGTGCAGATCTGTAAACAGACAGACTTACAGGAGGGCGGAGGAGGAGGTCAGGGTGAGGCCTCTGGCCTGGCGTGCCCTGGCAATTCGATTGCTATGGGTGTTGAATTTCATTTCTATGGGAAATGTACAAGTACTGTTATTGATTTAATCATGATGCTCTGAAGCTAACTGGATGTTTGCAAAAATATTTTGAGCACCTTGGAAAAGTGGCATTACTTACGAATAAAATAATACTAAATGTGCAGTTTATTAAATAACTCAGAGAAAGGTTCAGCTGACTTCTTTTCTTCTGATTTGGAAGCTTTTTCTTTTTCTTTTCTTTTCTTTTTTTTTAAAGAGGAAGTAGGAATCCTCCTGCTTAAATGTAGCTCTGGGCACAGTTACAGATTTTCAGTATGTTTTTCACTTCTAATACTTTACATCAGCTCTTCAGCAATTTGGCATTTTTGTTGTGAACATTTTTTTTTTCACTAATGCAAATGTTATTTGTTAAATATTCTTCTGGTTAGTAGTAAAATATGGTTACTTTTAATAATGTTTCTGCTACTGAAGGTAAAAGCAAACTAACTTTGCTGATATCTAGGTAGATGGGGAGGAGGGGCAAACTAACATTCTGCGTCTTAATAAATATTAGTTGGAAAAAAAAAACTAGAAAGCAAAAAGTAAGGAGCTTATATCTCTTGATTCTGGAAATGTTATATACCCTGCTTATACCTACATCTGGCAACATATTACCCTTAATAGGGTTAAGGCAAATTTTCTATTTTGCACCCAAACCTACCGGGCATAGCATTTTCTCCCTTTGTTCTTTCCTCCACTTTGCCTCTCTCCTTTTCCTCCAAGAATCATTTTTAAGTGCCAAACACTTACTGGTATCATTAGACAATGCTTGTTGTTCCTATAAACTGTGTACGATCATCTATTTTAAAAGAGGGAAATGCAGATTTCATGACTGAGTCACTCAAACAGAGTCAGTGGTTATTGAACATTTACTGTTTATCACTATAATATTCTAAAGAAATAAGAGATTTCAGCTATTGATCTTAAGGAAATTTATAAACTTAAGGAGACCCATAAAAATGCCAAATCCTATCTAATAAAAGAGTAATATGCAAATTGAACACACCTCCACTATACCCACAAGCCACACCCACCAGCCAATCAGGAGTGAATATGCAAATAAACTCCCAACCAAGATGGCTGCAGCAACTGAGAGCAGGAGTGAGGCTTGGGTTTCCCTGGCAATGGAGGAAGCCAAGCTTTCTGCTGCCCTTGCCAGTCTAGGCCTCTATTCAATGCTACAAAGATTCAATTATAGAAGATACATAAATCACAACAGAAATGGTGGCAGCCATGGAGCTATAGAGAGCAGAGACTAGGATTGCCCCCAGCAATGGAGGAAGCCAAGCATCTGCAGCCCTGGCTGGCCCAGGCCTCCACTCCAGGCTACAAAGTTTCAATTATAGAAGGCAAATAAATCCCAACAGAAATGGCTGCCACCACAAAGTGAGCAGAAGGCTTGGCTCTGCTCCAGGCTACAAAGTTTCAATTGTAGAAGCTAAATAAATCCTAGATACCAGGGCCTCTGCTTGGGTTTCCAGGGGGCATGGCCAGCCTGCAAACCACCACAGGCCCCTCGCCCAGGCCACCCCATGCCTCAAAGGAACCTGCATCCTGATCTGGAACACCTTTCAGGGCAAACCAGCTGGCCCCCACCCATGCACCAGGCCTCTATCCTATCTAATAAAAGAGTAATATGCAAATTGACAATCACTCCAACACACAAGATGGCTGCTCCCATGTGGTCAAAGATCCTGCCCTCATCTGGACACAAGATGGCCACTACAAAATGGCCAGCAGAGCAGGGCAGTTGGGAGGGACCAGACCTGCAGGGAAGGGCAGTTGAGGGTGGGGGGAATCCAGACCTGCAGGGGAGAGCAGTTGGTGGGAAACAGGCCTGCAGGGAAGGGCAGTTAGGTGTGACCAGGCCTGTGTGTGTGGGGGGGGGGTCAGTTGGGAGGGACCAAGCCTGCAAGGGAGGGCAGTTGGGGGCAATTAAGCCTGCAGGGAAGGGCAGTTAGGGATGACCAGACCAGCAAAGGTGGGAAGTTGGGGCCAAACAGGCTCGCAGGGGAGCAGTTAGACATCAATCAGGCTGGTAGGGGAGTGGTTAGGCAGTGATCAGGCTGGCAGGCAAAAGCAGTTAGGGCCAATCAGGAAGGCAGGTAGGCGAGCAGTTGGGAGCCAGCAGTCCTGAATTTGAGGGGGATATTAGACTGCTGCTTTAGGCCCTATTCCTCAGGGATCAGGCCTAAACCGGCAGTTGGATATCCCCTAAGTGGTCCCAGGGACAGATGTGCCATTCGGGCTGAGAGACCCTCTCCCTGCCCCCTTGCCCCCGTGCATGAATTTCATGCACCGGGCCTCTAGTTATATATAAAGAATCAACTATGACTTAATGCTGTGTTGGATATTTGTGGAGGAGGATGAAAAAGCCTTTGATTTCAAAGAGCTTTAGACTAATTTAGGAGAATCAGCACCTATACATTTTGGGGACTGTTATTCAGAAATAAAAATAACTATACAGCTTTGAGACAAAAAATAATGTCACAAGGCAGGATGGTACCTTATTCAGGAGAGCCGTCTAGAGAGTAGCGAGACTGTTCGAGCTCAAAGCTGAGCTGGACACAGCACTGGGAACTGTCAGTGGGAGGTGAGGATTCTTCTGATTCTCAGAGAATAGCTATTGTAGGAAAAGGTGCAGCAGAGTGGGGAACATTCCAGTAGAGGAAGTGGTGTCAGCAGAATTGAGCCAGGCTACCACACTAACCTGGAAGACTGCCATTGGAGGCGAGAAGGGAGAAGGAGAAATGGCAGTGAGGACCTTGAATACTTAAGCAATTCTAGAACATTAAGAGCAGGTGAGTGATAAGTCACAAGTACAGGAGCTTAACCATACTGGTAAAGTGATTTTGCTGTTGTTAGTAAGAGCAAGTTTGAAATAATGACTACCCTTTCAGCTTGTGGTTCAAAAGATGCCAGTACAATATGTATTTTTAGGCTGTGACTATAGCAGGCACTACATGGTTTGTGTTATTTGTGTTTTGGGATTGTTCATATTTTACTCTGCCCTTCGGCAGGGTGGTATGATGGCCCTAGGGAGAAATAGTAAAAAATTCTGGTTTATGCCAACACCTTTTTTTTGTTAAAACTACTTGAAGCTTTATTTAAACTATGTGATTTTTAATATTTTTGTTTTAACATTTCAAGCCCTTTAACTGCCATTTAACTGTCTACAAATGGCAGTTTATTGAACTGTCTTTTAGTTACATTAATTATATACAGTATATATATATATATATATATATATATATATATACTGTTTAATATTTAAAGTATGATGACTGAAGAGTCCAGCATAAATAATAAGTGAATTTTGACTCCTTGGCTAGTAGGATTTATTAATAATAGTCATAAGAGAACAGTTCAATTTTCCTTTAAAGGTTTTTCATCAATTGTGCTTGAACACTTACTATTCTGAGTTTAAAATGACACAAATATTACAGGGAAACTCCTTGGTCTAATCATCTTTGGCATTGTACACGTATTATTTGTGTTGTTAATGATGATCTCACGATAAAGTTAATGCTTTAATAATAGTTGGGTCAGATTTAGTGAGCTTCTTGAGTATGATGATAAATAAACCTGGAGAGACTTGTCTGTCAGATGCTGGTGAAAATACTAGTACTCATATTACCACCACAACTATGCTGTTACTACAAATATATATTAGGCCCATACTACATGCCAAGTATGGTACAAGTGCTATGTCCTTGACTTTTCACCACCACCCTGCCCTCTATTTTCACAAGGCCACACAGTTGATAAGTGGCAGGGCCAGTCATGTTCTAACTCATGTCTTTCCCTGACTTGCCAGCACTTTTAAGTTAGTCCAAAGTAATGCAAGAGCTTCATTAATCCTGAAAATGCAGTCTTTACCAGCCTCTCCCAAGTTAAGGACAAGCCGACCACTTGTTCTATTAAACTGAAGCTAAGAAGAACCAAGAGCCATGTGTCCAGAAATTGATTTACCGAAACATGATTCACGAGTCTGTCCATTCATTAACTTATTCACTTCCTTTGTGCATGACTCAACTCTTCATGCTATGTTCCATATATTCAGACCATGGTTAGGTTTTTCTCTAGATATTAACGAGGGATTTGTGGTTCAGTACTTTAAAAAGAAAGTTGTAAAATATAACTACTGAGAATAGACTCTATCCTTGGGAATTTTAAGATGCGCACTGTACCAAAGTAGAGGAGAGATGGAAGATTAGAGTGGCCTGTGAGAAATTTTGAGAAAGGACTGCTGGAGAAGGATCAGTGTATTTCCAGGGACAGGTGTGCTGGCTGGCTGTCCACATGCCAGGGTCTTGTATTCATCATTGAATCCCCAGAATGTAGCCCACGTACGAAGTAGAGACACATTGGATGCTTGTTACAATAAACTAATCTGAGAGGTATGTGAATAGGCTAGCGAGATAGAAAAGTCTTGCTCAGTAGGCCTCCTGCATTTGGTAAGCACAGTGAGTGCTAGTAATGCACACAATGTCCTAAATCAAGGTTCTAACTGAGGGGTAGAAATGTTGCCATAGTAATTGGATGCGGGAGCCCTTGCTTCCCTTCAGCCTAAGCTAAAACAGGTAGTGCACCTGATTTCTGAAAGGATGGCATTCATGCATAACTAAGTGTGCTACCAAACAAAAGGCTACTGAATCCCAGTGCATCTGTCATTCATCTTGAATTGTTTCTTTCCTCTCACCTTCCTCCCCTCATCCCCTTGTCTCCCTCAGAGGAACAGCTGTGGCAACAACAGCTACGATGACAGCTCTGCAAGTCTGGCAGTTGGATGGTGCATCACTGGGCTCTTTGGAGGTGGACAAACCGCCGCCATGGCCATGAATGTGACTTCTGCAGGAGAGGGCACACATTAGAACTAGTCGTTTCTCATCGGTGTCCTCACCTACTTGAAGTTTGGAGGGCAGTTTGAATCCAGAGTTCGTCATTTCCTAAAGGCCTTTTTGACCTGAAATTGAGGTAAAACATGAGAGTGGGAATTTAGAAAGACATTTCCTAAGATTGGGCTGATAGGAATCATGCAGAGACAATCACACATGTTCCAGCACAAAGGTGATTTATTGACAACATCTCCTTACCCCCTAGGACTAAAAGGCCTCATTTGGGACGAATGGCTCCTCTACACGAACTGGAAGAGATGAAGGAGGATGGAGGTGGCTTCTAACTCGTATAAATCCACAAGTTACCTTCCTCTTGGCATTCAGTGCAGAAATAATGTGCCTGCCTTCCTGGGCAGGAATGGTCTTCATTACTTCATTACTTCATTGCTTTGTATTTCCATCCCTCCACCACTTTTTTTTAGCATCCTATGGCCTTTCCAGGCAAATAACCATATAAGTATGATGAACATCCTAACCACTCACTTCCTCTAGAATATCTGTAAGACGATGAATGACATGGCAACTCATTTGGCTATGGTAAAGTATTTATTTAGACATTCTACTTAAGGTAGTATCACAGAGCAACTTCTCTTGGTCCCACCAGATTTAAGGTCTTTACTAAGTTTAGAATAACATCACAATTTTAACCTGCTGTTTTATAACATAATCCTCAAGGTTAAGTTGTATTAGATGCCTCTCTGTCAGAGCAATTCTTTAGGCTCCAGCCAAGAGGTGTCAGAAGGAGAAACAATCCAAAGAGAGGCACTTGATCTTGGCCCTCATGTTTTAGGATAGAAAGACCCATTTTTCTTTTATGTCAACCCTCTAAAGTGTCAGAGATTGGTAAGGAATAGTGCAGAGGAATGCTTGTATGCTCAGAGTTGAGAGGCTTGACTAGAAAGCCCTCTCCCAAAGAAAATGATCCGAATTGATTTTAATTTCTCAGAATTGATGTTTTAGTTTGCTAGGGCTGCCATAGTGAACTGCCACAGATTGGGTGGCTTAAGCAGCAAAAATTAATTTTTATCAAAGTTCTAGAGGCTGGAGATTCAAGATCAAGGTGTCAGAAGGTCTGGTTCTGTTGAGGCCTCTCTCCTTGGCTTGCAGATAGCTGCCTTCTTGCTGTGTCTTCACATTGTCCAGTGTCCTGGGGTGGGCCCAGGCCGAGCCCTGGGGCCTTTCTGGTTCAGACCGGCATGAGATGCTTGACTGCCCTGGGATTTCAGTGACCTTTACACACCCTGTTTTGTAAAGTTGCTACCTTTGTCATATACCTGCCAGCGCGACAGACTGTCGGCACCGCAGGCACAGTGGAAAACCCACCAATCATCCTGGGAGGGGGATGAAAGGCCCCTGCCCCAGTCACAGGGCGCGGCTTCTCCGGCTCCATTCCCCCCGAGCCTGTGAACCTGCCCGGAGACCCCCAATAAAGCCTGATTAATTCGTTCACTTATTCGGACTCCTGCCTGCAGTTTCTCTCACAGCGGCGTAGAACCTTACACACATAGTCATTCTTATGTCTGTATTTTTCATCTCTTCACATGGACTTTTCTTTGTGCTAACATTCTTTTTAAAAAATATATTTTATTGATTTTTTACAGAGAGGAAGGGAAGGGGTTAGAGAGTTAGGAACATCAATGTGAGAGAAACATCAATCAGCTGCCTCCTGCACACCCCCTACTGGGAATGTGCCTGCAACCAAGTTACATGCCCTTGACTGGAATCAGACCTGGGATCCTTCAGTCCACAGGCTGATGTTCTATCCACTGAGCCAAACCAGTTAGGGCTGTGCTAGCATCTTTGATGTATCTACCTCTTCTCATAAAGATGTAGTCATATTGATGAAGGCCTCATTCTTCATGCTTATGACTTCAGTTAATCTGCATTACTTCTTTAAAAGCCCCATCTCCAATACAATCACATTTTAAGGTGCTAGAGCTTCAACATACGGATTTAATTAAAAAAATATGTATGTTTTTGTTGATTTTAGAGAGAAGGGAGAGGGAGAGAGAGAGGAAAAAAACCTTTATGAGAGAGAGAAATTTTGATCAGCTGCCTCCTGCATGTTCCTTACTGGGGATCAAGTCTGCAACCACGGGTGTGTGACCTGATTTGGAATCTAATCGGCCACCTTGCGGTTCATGGGATGATGCTCAACCAACCAAGCCACACTAGCAATGAATTTTAGATGAACATAATTCCATAACTGTTGGTTATATCAATTTGCCTGTTTCACAATTTACAATGGATAGTGAGGGAAATCATTAAAACCACATTGTTTCCAGATATTGAGACTTACTTATCATTCTATTCTCAAAATAAAAGAACCCTTATTCATTTTTAACTCACCTTGAACTATAAATATATAGGCCACATATAAAATCTCATTATTATTTTATAAAGAACTAGGAAATATTTTTTTACATATAATTCCACTTAAATCCTCATAAGTGCTTCTTGCAAACAGACCTCCTTTCACACATAAAAATCTCAGCTATAAAATGGGGCAGCTAAAAGCCTTTAATGTGCCATTAGTCCCACATGCCTAATGTATGGAGTAGATTGTCAGACAAACAAGCCAAATTCTGTAGGAAATTGGCCTACCCGTTAAAGAAAAATACAACAAAGCATTTAATGAAAATTGAAGTATATAGTATATCTCTAAACTATTAAAAATTATTGCTATTACAGCCCGGCCAGCATGGCTCAGTGTTGAGCATCGACCTTTGAACCAGGAGGTCACAGTTTGATTCCTGATCAGGGCACATTCCCCAGTTGCGGGCTCAATCCCTAGTTGGGGGGCATACACAAGGCAGCCAATCAGTGATTCTCTCTCATTATTGATGTTTCTATCTCTCTCTGCCTCTCTGAAATCAATAAAAATATATATTTTTAAAAATTATTGTCATTACACATATCACATATTGGTAAACTTTGGCAGAAATAGTAAAAATGTCAATTACTGTTGAAGCTTCTACAGGCCTATGGATAACATAAAATATGTTACTAAGGCCTTAGTAAGTCTTTCAGTAAATTGCTTTTTATAGATTTCTCCTAAGTCTAACATAGTTGGTCTTACCTATAAGGAACAGTTATACATTTTTATGATTTCAATGTATTTATTTAATTACTACCTGCTAATTGATATTTCCCAAGGTTATTGTGATTTACTCTAATTTGTACTTTGTATTATTCACCAAATATTCAAATACTGTTTACCATTCAAACAATGTATCAAAACACAGAGCTTGAACACCTGTTCTTTAGAATCTAGCCAGTGATAGGAAGTGACAACTCATTGTCCCAGGCAGCAGAGTCCCTTCACCTTTTCCACTCAGATGATTCAATGTTCATTGTAAAAACATAATGGAGAGGATGCTGCATTTAGGCCAGCAGTTCCAGGGATGCATTCCTTTTGATTTCTAGATTGTAAAGTCCCATACTTGAATGTGTATAATAAGATAACTCAAGGAATATATTCTAATTTGATTTAACTCAGTATTCAGGATTTGCTATTAATGAAATGCATAACCTGATTTTTTTTGGGTGAAAAATCAATGAATTTGATCATATCTTGGAACCTCATTTCATTCTCTCTGGAGTTGTCATGGCAACAGAGAAACCAGGGTGCTATGGGGAGATGTGATTTCAGACTTCTGCGGTGGTTATTCCTGTGTGGTCCACACACAGAGAAAATATTGGCTGCTCTATTAAAAAATTGCATTTAATAGGCATTATGCTAGTGAAGCAGTGGTAGTGAACTCAGATTCTATAAAGTGCTGGGTCTTGCTACTTAATAACAACTCAGGTTTAGCTTTTACTATTTAAGTTTCTGTTTTCTGACTGGTAAAGTCTTTGATACATACAGTATCTAGTATCTGTGGGCTATGAAACACAGAATGTATGACATATAATTCAAAATATTAAACTTATTCAACGGTTAAGTTAAGCTTTTGAGTGAATTACAAACTTTCTACGTAAATAGGAAGTTAGCTTTGATTATGAATCCTGTCCCACCAATGATCTGGGCAGCTCACTGTGTTATCCACACTGCTGGAACCCCTGAGACTGCCTGGCAGGGGCATGCAATCCAGTTATATGATATGACAGCTTTCTCCCTCTATGTGCAAGATTTGTTTCCTTCCCTCTGTTCCCTTCCTCTCCCTCCCTCTTTTTCCTTTCCTCCCTTCCTTCCTCCCTCCCACTTTCCCTTCTTCCCTCCATCCCTTCCTCCTTCTCTCCCCCACTCCCTTCCTTCTGATGCTTTATTTTGCATTTAGTGCATTTAAGACCTGCCACTCTGCACTATCCCAAACTCTAGCCAGCTCCCACTCTGCTAAATAATCTCAGCTTTCCTCTGTACCTACCTCCCTCTCCTACCTTCACAACTCATCCTGCCCTATAATCCACACGCATAGCTTTGTGTCCACATACCACTTGCTTCTTAATGTCAGGTCTCTCTGCTCCAGGCAGATGAAGTTTTTGTGGTATTTGCTGAAAAGCCTAAATGTGTGCAATAGAATTAAATTTTATAGCTGAAGTCAGAGAATAATAGGAAACATTAAATCCCATATGAGTTAGCAGAAATCATGAGGAAGGTTTTAGTCATGACAAAATGGAGAACTGGCAGCACTCTGAGCCAATCACTTATAAAATTCTTAAGGGCAAGGTAATGCTGATGAACATCAGGATAATACACATTTAAAACAGAAATGAGCAAATATTTAAATATATATATGGGGCTAATATGCAAAGTGTCCCCTCGGAAGTTTGATCAGTCGATGACCACCATGGGGTGGCATGGAACAAAAGAAGGCCCAGCCAGCAGCCAGGGAAGGGAGGCCCTGGCCAACAGCAAGAAGGCCCTGATCAGCCCTGATAGCCAGCCAGGCCTACAGACCATGTATGTGAACAAATTTTGAGCTCTGAGCTTCTAGTTTTAAATAAAGGTGTGCCAGAGAACAAGAGCTAGGCTTATAAAAGCATCTGTGCAATATTTAAGTTATTTTATAAATATGCCATTTTTTCCTAAATAAAGTCTAACTTGGAGTTCAGTGCTATTGAAAATTAGAAAGAGCCAAAGCCAGTTTGGCTCAGTGGATAGAGCGTCAGACTGAGGACTGAAAGGTCCCAGGTTTGATTCCGGTCAAGGGCATGTACCTTGGTTGCAGGCACATCCACAGTAGGAGGTGTGCAGGAGGCAGCTGATCGATGTTTCTCATTGATATTTCTAACTCTCTATCCCTCTTCCTTCCTCTCTGTAAAAAGTCAATAAAATATATATTTTTTTTAAAAAAAGAAAATTAGAAGGAAAAAAGAAAAAGAACAACTTTCTTGGTAAGTGATAATTTCAGTGTCCATCAACCACAGTCCAGACCCTCTGTAATATGAGGCAGTAAGAGAATCATACTTCTACCACACGAGTGCCAGGCATGTTTCTGTCACCATTCTAGGACTTGATTTGAAGGATTTGTCTTCTTATTTTTTTATTTAGCTAAACCATAGTTCATTGCTAATTCTAGTAACTATCAGAAAGTTTTGTATATTTGCTAAATGCCTAATATATGCCTACAGCGAAACACTTGGTAGGAGATAATGCCACAGTAGGCTTAGATACTATTTAGGTAACTAATACTGTTAAAGGCACCGGACAGTAAAGACATTTTCATTAAAACAGACAATATCTGTCTGTTAAAAACTTAAGATGATGAAAAGGATTGAATTAATGATAAACTCAACCCTATGCTGACATAATTAGGCCTGAGCTTGAGACATAGTGAAAATGACAGTTTTTCCAAATGGCACTTGTAAAGCCATAAAAGCTTTTTTATCATTAAAAGAGTTCAGGCAACTTTTAAAATATAAGTACTTTCATCTAGTCAACCCTGGTTTGTGGGGATGCAACCATGGACAGTGACTTGTATAAACAATAGAAATGTATTCCTCACAGTTCTTGAGGCTGGCAGTCCAAGATCAGGGTAGCAGTCTCGTACCCTAATTTATTTGCAGTCTGCCAACTCTGTATATCTCCCACGGCAAAATGAGCAGAGCAGCCATGGGCACCAATAACATTCATGAGGGCTCCCCCATCCTGACACCATCCAGTTTAAGGAATTTTGTTATAGCAACCTCAACTGACTAAGACAGAATTAGGCACCAAGAAATGAAGATGCTGCTATAACAAGTACAGTAGTTCCCCCTTCTCCACAGTTTCTCTTTTTCTGGCTTCAGTTACCTGCAATCAACTGTGGTTTGAAACTGAGAGTTGGAAAATTCCAGACATAATTCACAAGCTTTAAACTGCGTGCCATTCTGCATAGAATTGTGAAATCCTTCTCCGTCCTGCCTGGAACTTGAACCATTCCTTTGTCCCGCACATCTACTCTGTATGTGTTTGCTTCCCACTTACTAGTCACTTAATAGCCATTTTCAGTTATCAGATTGGTTATCCGGGAGAAAGAGACCACATTCACATAACTTTTATTAGAGTATATTGTTATAATTGTTCTATTTTATTATTAGTTATTGTTGTTATTCCCTTACTGTGCCTGATTTATAAATTAAACTTCATAATAGGTATGTATAGGAAAAACATAATATACATAGGATTTGGTACTATTTATGATTTCAGGCATCCCTGGGGGTCTTGGAAGGTATCTGTTGTGAATAAGGAGGGCCACTGTACAAAAAGTGTGGAAGCACCTTTGGAAATAAGTAATGTGTAGAGGCTAGAAAGGTTTTGAGAGGCAAATGAGAAAAAGCCATTCTTGTCATGGAGTGGTTCTTTAAAGATGATTATGGTGAGAGCTCAGAAAGAAAAGAGGGGAGCTCTAGAGAAACCTCAGTGTTCTTAGAGAATACCCAAATGGTCTTGAATAAAACATCAGTAGAAATAAGGATGTTAAAGCCTCCTCTGTTGAGTTCTCAGATGGAAATAAGGAACATGTTATTGGAAATTAAAGGAATGACAATCCTTTTTATAACATGACAAAGAACTTGGTTGGATTCTGTTTGTGTCCTACCAAGTGTTTTATGGAAGATAGAACTTGCTAGTAATAGACTTGGTTATTTAGTGAAAGAGATTTCTAAGCAAATGTTGAAGGAGTGACTTGGTTCCTTACGACTGCTTATAGTAAAATGCAAAAGAAACCCAGCCAGTATGGCTAAGAGGTTAAGCATTGACATATGAACCAGGAGGACATGGTTAGATTCCCAGCCAGAGCATATTATGTATGCCTTAGTTGAGGAGATTCCCTCTCATCATTGATGTTTCTATATCTTGCTTTTTCTCTCCCTTCCTCTCTGAAATAAAATAAATAAATACATAAGTGCAAAAGGAGATGACTTGAAGAAGCAATTATTATGCAAAAAAACTAGGCCTTAAATATTTTGAGAATTCTCATGCTATCCATTTTACAAAGTGAGAGAGCTGTTTGTGAGAGTATACTGAGGAACTGAACCAACATTTGTGAGATTAGTATGAAAGTGAACTATGGATTTAATTAGCCACCCCAGCAATAAAATGGACCCAGAAATAGGGGGCCCACAAGATTGTGATAATTACCTCCAGGAGTTTGACCAGTTCCCCACGGTAAATATCAGAGAAAAATCTCCTTGTGCTTCTTTGGTAGGGAGAAAGGTAAAGAAACCAGTTGGAAGTATGCCAGAAACACACACACCACATTCTTCTTAACAAGGCTTGCCCTCAGGGAAAACTAACCAGAGCTTAACCAATTGGGTTATTATTAGAGTTTATTGATCAAGGGAAAGGTGGAGAAAACACTGCAGGAATCTAGAGAACAACAAATTAAATTCAAAGTAGGCAGAAGAAAAAATATTATGACAATTAGAGCAGAATCAATAAAATTAAAAACAGTAAATTATCAATAGATAAAATTAATGAAAGTAGAAGTTGTTCTTTTCTTTTTCTTAAAGATAAATCGAGTCAATAAGTCTCTAACCAGGTGAAGAAGAGGAGAGACAAGACATAAATTCAGAGGTGAAAGGGGGGACACCTCTTCAGATTCCATGGGCATTAAAAGGATACTAAAAGAATATTCTGGATAATTCTGTTCCCACAAATATAATCTAGATAAAACAGACCAATTCTTTAAAAAATTATAATCTGCCGTAGCTCACACAAGAACATATAGACAAAGCTGAATGGGTCTATAGGTATTAAAATAATTGAAAGAATAATTAATAACTTTCCAAAACAGAAAGCAGTAGTTGCACAAATGGGTTCACTGGTGGTGAATGTTACCAAAAATTTAAGAGAAATATATTACAAATTGTCTATAATCTTTTTCAGAAAATAAAAGCAAAGAGGCTATTTTCTAACTCATTCTATGAGGCCAGCATCACTCTTATACTAGAACCAAACAAAAGCGTTAGAAGAAAACTATATAGATCAATATCACTTATGAACATAGATGTAAAAATCATTAATAAAATAGTAGCAAATTGAAAGCAACAGTGTTAATATAAAAGAAATTTTAGAATATGACCAAGTGAGATTTATCTCATATATGAAAGGCTGTTTCAACATTGGGAAATAAACTAATGTAATCCATTACATCAACAAGCTAAAGAAGAATCACATAATTATATCAGTAGATGCCAAAAAAGGCTTTGACAAAATCCAACACCTTTTCAGGAAAGGAGCAATCACCATGAATAGTGGAAAACTTCTTCAACTTTACAAAGATCTACTAAAAAATCTACAATGGACATCATACTTAATGGTGAGAAACTGAATGCTTTACCTCTAAGATTAAGAACAAGGCAAGGATGTTTCACTGTTCCTTTTCAGCAAACATCATACTGACAGAGTTAATGTAATGCGACAAGAAAAGGAAATAAGGTAAACTGATTGAGAAGGAAAAAAGAAAGCTATCTTTGTTCACAAATGGTATGATCTTTTATGTAAAAAAAGTATAAAAGAATTGACAAAATCCCCTTGGATTTAATAAGTGATTATAGCAAGTTTGTGGGACACAAGGTCAATATACAGAAGTCAAGTGACTTCTTATACATCAGCAGTGAGCAGAGAATTTGAAATTTTAAAAAGTGCCATTTACATTAGCCCACCTCAAAAGTCTAAAAAAGGTATGCATAAGATTTATATGAGAAAAACTATAAAACTGATAAAAGAAATCAAAGAACTAAATAAATGGAGAGACAGTTTGTGTTCATAAATAGGAAGTGTTGATATTGTGAAAATGTCAGTTCTCCTCAAATTGATTCACCCCCAATCAAATTTCCAGCAAGTTATTTTGTGGATGTTAACTAGTTCTAAAGTTTATGTAGCTAGGTCGAAGAGTCAGGATAAGCAGCACAATATTGAAAAGAACAAAGTTGGAAGACTGACACTATCCAACCCAAGAATTACAACACAGCTATAGTAATCAAGACAGTGTGGTATTGGTGAAAGAGTGGACACATACACCAATGGAACAGAATAGAAAGCTAAGAAATTGATGCCATAAATATAGCCAACTGATATTTGGCAAAGGAGAAAAGGTATTACAGTGGAGCAAAGATCATCTTTTCATCAAACAGTGCTAGAACAACTAGACATTCACATAAATACATGAATAAATAAATAAATAAATAAATAATCTAGGCACAGACTTTATATCCTTTATAAAAACCAACTAAAAATGGATACAAACTTAAACATAAAACACCTAGAAGATAACATAGAAGAACACCTAGATGACCTCTGGTATGATGATTTTTTAGACATAGCACCAAAGGCATAACCTATGAGAGAAAGAGTTGCTAAGCTGGATTTAGGTAAAATGAATAACTTCTGCTCTGCCAAAGACTCTGTCAAGAGAATAAATAAGCCACAGACTGGGAGGAAACGTAGGTGGTTCTCTCTAGAGCAAGCCCACACCTTTCTCCAACTCCTTCCCACCCAGGTGCATTTTCCCTGCCTCTCTCTCTCCTAAGCTCCGAGGGCTCTTTTGCTTCTGTAACTTGATTTGTGAGCCCATTTCTTCTATGTTTCACTTCTTTTTGACTTTCTAAATAAACTTTAAAAGAAAAAACTCAGACAAAAAATGTGCTCAACAACTCATTCAAAACATACAAAGAATTTTTCAAACTAAACTTAAGAAAACAATCCAATTAAAAATGGGCCAAGACCCTAATGCCTTGCCAAAGATATTATACATATAGCAAATAAGCATATGATGCTCCATATCATATGTCACCATGGAAATGCAAATTAAAACAATGAGAAACTACTGCATATCTATTAGAATGGCTAAAATCTTTGAAACATTGACAGATGCTGATGAAGATGTGGAGTAACAGGAACATTTATCCTTTAATTGTGGGGGTGCAAAATGGTACAGACACTAGGAAAGTCAGTTTGGCAGTTTTTTTTTTTTTACAAAACTAGTCATGTACTCACCATGTGATCCATAACCAAGCTTTTTTTTGTATTTACCCCAAATTGTTGAAAATTATGACCATACATAAACCTACCTAAGGATGTTTATAGTAGCTTTATTATTAACTGCCCACATTCGAGAGGAACCAAGATGTCCTATAGTAAGTGAATGCATAAATATACTGGTACATCTAGACAATGGAATATAATTCAGTGCTAAAAGGAAATAAACTATCAAGTTATGAAAACAAGTCACAGACATGGTGGAATCTTAATTGCCTATTATTAAGTGAAAGAAGCCAATCTGAAAGCCTATAGACTGTATGATTTTAATTATGTGACATTCTGAGTCAGATAAAAGGAAGAGACATCTTTTCATATGTCACCCCAGGTTTATGACCTCATTTAGTCCTAAGTACTTTCTAAGAGTTCTATCTCTAATATAGCCATGTTGGGATTAGTGCTTCAGCATATGAATTTTGACCGTATATTCTGCCACTTTCTCTTCCACTCATCACAATCTACTACTGGGTTTTTATTTTCTGTTCCTTGAGCACACCTGGAACATTCCTGTATCAGAGTCTTTACATCTGCCTGTAACTTGGCCAGAAATATGCTTTTCCTAGAATATGCCATCATTCAGTGATCAGCCCAACTGGCACTCCTCAGGCAGCATTTCCCTGAATACTCTAGTGAGCATTTTTCATTCTTTTTGGTTTCCTAGCATATTGGATTAACTATTCCTACTTTTGAGGAATTTCTTACATTTTTAGACTTGATGATGTTTGGATTCTATTTTCCCTCCAGTCTTGGCAGCTTAGGATAACGGAAGCAGATTTACATATATTGGACTTTGAATTGCAAATTAGGGACATAAGGAAGAGGCATCCATTCTGCTAAAGGTGGTGGCTACTATGAATAGTCTACAAAGACAGCTGTCCTAGGCATTCTAACAGCATTATGCAGGATAAAATGCAGCAGACTGATTCTAGAGTGTAACCAGGGATATTATTATTAACTCCATAGCACATAAGCCTGATATGGCCCATCCTGAGATTCTGAGAACAATTTAATACTTCCTAATAAATTCCCTTTCAGCTTAAAAGAGTCAGTTTCTATAGTCTACAACTAAGAAACCTGATGGATATACCACCCTTCCAAAATTGTCCCCATCCATTTACCCTTTTACATAATATTTTTGAACACTTGCCACATATTGATCATGGAGCTAAGCATTTGGCATGAATATTTCAATTAATTCCTTAAAGATAGGCACAGAATGACTGTGAATCACTCACTATATGTTCTTTCCAAGACCTTTATACATGATTAACATTTAGGTGCTTGTGATGTCTAATATGGTCATATACACTGAATATGAACTCAACTAATATTGATGATGTATGAAAAAATTAGATAGAGACTTTGTCTTAGTCTGCTCAGGCTGTTAGAGCATCATCATATATTGAGTGCTTAAGTATCTAAGCCTATTGTGGAATCTGGGTGCCAGCATAGATGGTTTTTATAATCGCTCTTTTCCTGGTTTGCAGATGGCTGCCTTCTGGCTGTGTCCCTCTCAGATGGAGTGGGAGGAGACAGACAGTGAGAAAGAACACTCTCTGGTGTCTCTTATAAGAGCACTAACCCATAAGGCCAAGAGCTCACCCTTATTACTCCCAAAGTTTCCATCTTCAAATAAACATCATATTAAGGGGTAGTGTTTTAATGCATCGATTTTAAGGCAACACAAACATTCTGTTCATAATGGACAACTTCTAACACACGGACATCCTGTGACTTTGACCTTTGGATGGAGGCAGTAGGAAGCTGACCTATGGGTTGAGGCAGAGGCAGAAAATGGAATTCACTGGAAGTACTCTTTTCTTTGGAGAGGCAGGTATATTAATCAGGGTTTTGAGACTTCTTTAGAGAGAATAAGAGGAAGAATTAAACCTCTCTCCTTGTGAAATTCTTGCTATCTATCCTAGTTACCTCTCTAGGAGCTTTTGGCCCTCTCTCTTACTTGAAAACTTGGATTAGATAATATCCTCTGACCTAAGATTTTGTAAGAAATAGGCTTCTATGATTCATCTCTAGCATAGTCTACTTTTAATGGAAATGGTGACTGAATTTCTCCAAGGCAAACAGAATTTAGGGAGGAGAGAAGAGAATATAAGAACAAAGAACTGTGGATGTGAGCCAGCATCATGGTAGAAACCCATGAGATGTATGCCTCAACTAGACAGAGGAAGGTGGAGGCAACTAGAAAATTCCTCAGCCAATTTTTTTTAAATGACCCAATGGGAGATAAGACCTACACGACATATGAGGAAACAGGCGACCTTATAGTACTCAGCCAATGAGGAACCAGAGGAGGGATTGGATAAATAGGCTGTGATTAGTACTCCTTGTGTTCCTGTACAACTGGATACCCACTCTGGAGAACATATTAAAAGTCTTGTTTTCTCTATACTTCTGTCTCTGAGTCCATTATGTAAATTCGGACAGGTGAGCATTTCTCACAATTCGAAATGTATAGCCTTATTCTGACCCCTGGTTTCAGTCTAGGAAACTAGAGAAGAATATTGATTGAGATTGGTTAGCATTCATGGTTCTTCATTAAAGAGGCAAGATTCATCACTGGTTCAGAAGGGGAAAATAGTATCTCTTCACTAAATGTGTTCTGTCATCAACTCATCTGAGCCACAGTGCATATCTTCCAGCTACCCTTTGACAGTGATCACAGTGTAAGTTGATCACCAATGATAACTTATGAGCGAAAATGATGTCTGCTACCTTTGAGCCAGAGATTTTAAGGTGAGAATAGGGCTTCTCTACTCTTTTCCACTATCCATTAGAAATAGGCAGACAACTCTAAAGCCATAGCGAGATGGAGGAGACTCAAAATAGAAGGTGCCTGGCTCCCTAAATTATCATGTGGGAAAAAGCTGCCACTGACCTTTAGTGAGTGAGAACTAAATGTTTATTATGTTAACTCACTGGAAATTTTGGGTGTTAGACTGGTTTGCATTGTTCTGACTCAAAGACTCTCCAACATTAGGGTGCATTAGAATCACCTGATATAGCACTAATTGTTTACTCCACCTTCAGAATTTCAGTTCTAACAAGCTACCTGTTGATGCTGAAGTTGCTGGTATGGGTACCTTACTTTAAAAATCATTGCCATAAGGCCTGACTAATACACTATCCATGGGAGAGTGTGAAAGTTCATGGCCTTAAAGTATACATAACTAACTCAAAACTGTAAAATTAAAACAAAACCAATGTAGCCCTTACAGGGACTATGTAGTGCTGCTGTATGGGCTAGTTTTACCGAATGTTGCCAGGATCAGTACAAAAATGGATCTAGAAGAAAGAAATGAAACTTATTAAGCTTAATGTTGGAGTGATAACTTAATAGATACTGGTATCTCTGCTTTTCTAATTATTCCATTTTTTCATTCTGCTCTTCCAGTCGGATAGTAGAGCAAGCAATTAACTTATAACTCTCAGAGAGCTCTCAGCCTAGGTAGCCTTGTTTGCATCAGTGGGAATAATCTGAGCTTTGGGGGAACAGTAAGAAGCCAGGATGTTCTCTGCTTCTCAAAGGAGGTAAGAGACACTCAGGCATTTTCCTGGCCTCATCTTTAACAAACAGCCCCACAGTTTCACTGTCACTTTATGCTACAGTTTAAAGGCTGTTTGCTGTCTCCTTTGGAGTATTCTGGGCTAGGCTGAAATGAATTAACTTCTTCACTTAGAAAAAACTTGCTTTAGTTTTGGAAGAAGTTACTGTAGATCTTTCCAAGTTGGACTTAGTCCTTTCAAGGTACCTCATATAAATTAAGCTTTGGAATTCTTCAGAGAAATTTGTGATTTTATAGCTCCTCTCATCCAACATGCTGTTATTAAGTTACCATTCTGGATCCCTATGCTGACGGTTCAACTTCTAAAAATAGAAATCAGCTATATTCTTGGACACTGGAATAAAAAAGCAGAATCTGAAATTCTAGTTTCCAACTCCCATTTTTCTATTTTCAGGTTCTCTTGATTTATTTTAGAAGATATGACCTATGTTTCTTCTCTAAATATCTTTTGTGCTCAGTACCTACACAATGAGTACCATTTCCATTTTCTTCTCTGTTGTTCATTGGTGTGTGGGCCCCCTTTTCTTATCTGGATGTTTTCCAACCATATTGATGTCAGGGCAGGTTTGGAATGGGCTTGCTTTGACATTGGCGATGTCCTCAGAGGCCTCAGGTGTAACCTGGCAGAGTCCCACCTTGGGGAAAAGCTAAAAAGAGTAGATATATTCCTTTTATTTCCTTTCACCTTTCCCTCTCCCTCTCCATTCAGTCCCTTTTTACTCAAACATTTATTTACCACTTACTCTATGCCAGGGTCTGGTGATTCATCAGTGAACAGAGTAAACAAAATTATAAAACTTACTAGATGCCCAGTGCATGAAATTTGTGCACGGGGGGCAAGGGATATCCCTTAGCCCAGCCTGCAACTTCTCTAATTTGGGACTCCTCAAAGGATGTCCAACTGCCCGATCCCTATTAGGATTGGGCCTAATCCGGCAGTCGGACATCCTTCTCACAATCCAGGACTGCTGGCTCCAAACTGCTCACCTGCCTGCCTCCCTGATTGCCTCTACCTGCTTCTGCCTGCCAGCCTGATCACCCCCTAATCACTACCCTGACAGCCTAATTGATGTCTAACTGCTCCCTTGCCAGTCTGTTTGCCCCCAACATCCCTCCTCTGCTGGCCTGGTCACTCCTAACTGCCCTCCCTTGCAGGCTTAATCGCCCACAACTGCCCTCCCTTGTAGGGCCTAGAACCTCTCAATGGCTCTCCCCTGCTGGCCATCTTGTGGTGGCCATCTTGTGTCCACATGGGGGCAGAATCTTTGACCACAAAGATTGTGTGTTGGAGTGATGGTCAATCTGCGTATTACTCTTTTATTACATAGGATAGAGGCTTGGTGCATGGGTGGGGGCCAGCTGGTTTGCCCTGAAGAGTATTCCAGATCAGGGTGGGGGTTCCCTTGGGGCAAGAGATGGCCTGGGCAAGGGGCCTGAGGTGGTTTGTAGGCTGGCCACGCCCACCCAGTGACCCAAGCAGAGGCCCTGGGATCTGGGATTAATTATGTTCTACAATTAAAACTTTTAGCTTGGAGTGGAGCCAAGCCTTCTGCTTGCTCCATGGTGGCAGACATTTCTGTTTGAAACTTTGTAGCCTAGAGTGGAGGCCTAGGCTGACAATGGCAGGCGGAAAGCTTGGCTTCCTCTGTTGCTGTGGAAACCCAAGCCTCCATCCTGCTCTCAGTAGTGGCAGCCATCTTGGTTGGGGTTTATTTGCATAATCTGCTCCTGATTGGCTATGGGCGTGGCTGTGGGCATGGCTTGTGGGTGTAGCAAAGGTATGGTCATATTTGCATATTACTCTTTTATTAGATAGGATATTTTAGTGAAGGACAGAAACAATGAAACATTGACTACAGAAACAGAATTCAAGAACTAAGTGTTCTGAAGAAGATAAAGCAGGTTACCGTGAGAAATGTGTACTAAAGTGGTGGTGGTGGGGGGGGGGGCGGTTAGTTGAAAGAGTAGTCAGGGAAGTCCTTCTTAAAGAAGTGGTACCTGAGCTGATCTCTGGATGTGAAGTGAACCCTGTGAGGATCTGAAGACTTTGTATTACTGGTAGAAGGAAGGGCACTTGTGAAGGTTATAAGCTAGGAGCCATTTTGATCTACTTGGGCAATAACATGGAAGCCACTGTGGCTGGAGTCTAGTCAATAAACAGGGGGAGGGGCATTGTCGGAGGTCAGATCTGGCAGAGCCCAGATCACATGGACCTTATAAACTAGTGAATTCCTTTAAATCATAATTTCAGTCAAAATCTTAGTAGTTAAAGGACTCAATTATTTTTCATTACATTTATTTGTGCAACCTGCTTAACTGGCTGTTTTGTTTCCCAAATAGTGCTCTGTATTTATTAGTATTAGTGGGTGCTTTGAGAGAAAAAGCTTTCTTTAAATTCTAGTACCAGCATTCAGAGTATTCCTGCTTCTCTCTTCTTTCTATGTTGGGGACCAGGAGGGAGGTTAATCCAGCAGCAGCAGGTTGAATGGCACTGCATTGGATAGCCACTCATAATTATCTTTGTCGGAGTGATGGAGATTTCTGATTGACTGAAGCTGACAGAAACATTCCAGGTCTAACAAAATGAGTAAGAATTTTCCAAGGAAATATTTCTAGTTGTCAAATGCAAAATATTTTAGAACTTTATTCTTCTAGCAGATATATTCATTGAAAAGGAAGTATTTCATTATCAAATTGACCCTAGAGTTAATTTGGAAATGTGAGCTTTCTAATTAAATAGAATATATTGAAAAGAGCATGGGATTTATAATTGGAAGACTTTACTGTGTCATTTAAAAAATATTTTTATTTATTTCAGAGAGGAAGGAAGAGAGAAATAAAAACGTCAATGATGAGAATCATTGATCGGTTGCCTTCTGTACCCCTCTCCCCAAATGGGGATTGGGCCCACAATCTGGGCATGTGCCCCTGACTGGAATCAAACCTGGGATCCTTCAGTCCCCAAGCTGACTCTCTATCCACTGAGCCAAATGAGCTAGGGTCACTGTGGCATTTTTTAATAACTTCTTTATTAAGATAGAATCTATCTATATAACATATAATTCATCCATTTAAGGTATATATGCCAATGTTTTTATGTGTATTCACAGAGCTATGCAACCATTACAAAAATTAATTTTAGAACATTTTTATTATTACAAAAGAAAACTCATATTTATTAGTAGTCACTCTCAATGATCTCTCAGCTGCCCCTACCCTAGGCAACCACTAATCTATTATCTCTCTCTACTAGAGGCCCAGTGCACAAGAATTGTGCACTTGGTGTGGGATGGGTTCCTCAGCCAGCCCTGTGCCCCCTCACAGTCCAGCAGTCTTTGGGGGGATGTCTGACTACTGGCTTAGGCCTACATAGGGAGCAGGCCTAAGTTGGCAGTTGGACATCCTTAGCGCTACTGCAAAGATGGGAGAGGCTCCTGCTACTTCCTCTTCACTCTCTAGCCATAAGCCTAGCTTCTGGTGTACTGACAACTAGGGGGCAGCTCCTGCATTGAGCATCTGCTCCTGGTGGTCAATGTGCATCACAGCATCCAGTTGTTTCACCATTCAATTGATTTTCATATTAGCCTTTTTTTATATAGAACTAGAGACCCAGTGCACAAAATTCGTGCACAGGCAAGTGTCCCTCAGCCCGGCCTGCACCCTCTTCAATTTGGAACCGCTCTGGGGATGCCTGGATGCCAGTTTAGGCCTAATCTCTGTGAGCCATTGGACATCCTTTTGCAATGTGGGACTGCTGGCTCCTAACCACTCACCAGCCTGCCTGCCTGATTGCCCCTAACTGCCTCTGCCTGCCTTCCTGAATGCCCCTAACTCCCCTGCCTGTCTGCCTGATCATCCCTAACTGCCCTCCCCTGCCAGCCTGATCTTGTCCACAACTGCTCTCCCCTGCCAGCCTGATTTCACTCTCAATGGCCCTCTCCTGCCAACCTGATCTCACCCCTAACTGCCCTCCCCTGCCATCCTCGTTGCCCCCAATGCCCTCCCCTGCCAGCCTGGTCCCACTCTCAGTTTCCCTCCTCTCCCAGCCAATTTGGTTCTAATTGGTTGTTTTCTATGCTAGTCAGTGTCTAAAGCTCTACCTCCTAGGCAGCCATTGACTCCTCACACTTCACCCAGATTTGGTTCTGATTGGTCTATTTCTATACCAGTCAGTGTCTCTGGGTCTATCAATGGGACCTGATCAGAAAGGCAGGGCTGATCAGCAGCCCTGGTGGAGGCCTGAGGAGAAATGGAGGTGCAGCTGCTGGCCAGGCACAAAGAGAAAAAGAGAGGCAAGTGCTGATTAACAGCTGCCATAGAGGCTATAGATCAGACCCTGCTTCTCTTTTCAGGCCTCTCTCTGGGCCTGATTCGCAGCTCCCTCAGCAGTCAGTGCTGGTTCGCCATGGCAACCCAGGGGCTGACTGCAGGGCTGACCTCTGGTTGGTTGAGCCTCCAGTCATGACGGACCTGGGGTTTTAACATATTAGGGTTATTGACTATATTTCCTATGCTATATTTACATCTCCATGACTACTTTGTAACTACCATTCTGTACTTCTCAGTCTTCACCCTTTTTAACCAGTCTTCTCTCCACTCCCTTGTTCTCTATATCTGTGAGTCTGTTTCTGTATTGCTTGTTCACTTATATTGTTCTTCAGATTCCACATATAGGTGAAATCATATGGTATTTGTCTTTCTCTGACTTATTTAACTTAGCATAATACCTTCTAGGTTCATCAATGCTGTCAGAAATGATAAAATATAATTATTTTTAATGGTCAAGTAATATTCTGGTCTATATATGTATGACTACTTTTTATCAACAAATCTATTGAATGGCACTTGGGTTGCTTCCATATCTTGGCTATTGTAAATAATGCTGCTGTGAACATAGGAATGCATATATTATTTTGAATTTGTGCTTTGTGTTTCTTTAGATAAGTAGAATTATTGGGTCATAAGACAGTTCCATTTTTAATAGTTTGAGATCCCTCTATGCTGTTTTCTACAGTGGCTGCACCAAAGGGCATTCTCACCAACAATGCAGGAGACTTCCCTTTTCCCCACATCCTCACCAACAATTTTCATTTGTGGATTTTTATTGATTATAGTCAATCTAACAAGGTATCCTTCATTGTGGTTTTAATTTGCATTTCTCTGATGATTGAGCACATTTTCATATGTCTATTGATGATCTGTATGTCCTCTTTGGAGAAGTGTTTAAGTCCTTTGCCCATTTATTAATTGGATTTTTTTTGGTGTGTAGGGCTATGTCACTTCTTAGTAAGATCTTCAGTTTCATAATGATGAGCACCTTCATTTATTTTTTTAAATTTAATTTTATTGTTTAAAGTATTATAAATAGTAGTACATATGTTTCTTTTTTTTCCCCATTGACCGTTCCCTGGCCTCCTGTACCCCCCAGCACATGCCCTCCTCCCCTCCCCTAGTGTCTTGCATCCATTGGTTATTCTTACATGCTTGCACACAAGTCCTTTGGTTAATCTCTTACCTCCTCCCTTCAAGCAATCCAGGGTTCCTGCTGTAGTTTGACAGTCTATTTGATGCTTCTCTGCCTCTGTATCTATTTTAGTTCATCAGTTTATAATGTTCTTTATTATCCATAAATGAGTGAGATCATGAGGTATTTTTCTTTCAATGACTGGCTTACTTCACTTAGCATAATGCTCTCCAGTTCCATCCATGCTGTTGCAAATGGTAAAAATTCCTTCTTTTTTACAGCAGTATAGTATTCCATTGTGTAGATGTACCACAGTTTTCTAATCAATTCATCTGCTGATGGGCACTTAGGCTATTTCCAAATCTTAGCTATTGTAAATGGTGCTGCTATGAACATAGGGGTGCATATATCCTTTCTGATTAGTGTTTCTGTTTTCTTGGGATATATTCCTAGAAGTGGGATCACTGGGTCAAATGGCAGTTCCATTTTTAATTTTTTGAGGAAATACCATATGGTTTTCCAGTGGCTACACCAGTCTACATTCCACCAGCAGTGCAATAGGATTCCTTTTTCTCCACATCCTCTCCAGCACTTATCATATGTTGATTTGTTGATATTAGGCATCCTGAAAGATTTGAGATGGTACCTCATTGTTGTTTTGATTTGTATCTCTTGGGTGATTAGTGACTTTTAGCATGTTTTCATATGCCTCTTGGCTTTCTGAATGTCCTCTTTTGAAAAGTGTCTATTTAGGTGCTTTGCCCTTTTTTTGATTGGGTTGTTTATCTTCCTTTTGTTAAGTTGTATGAATTCCCTGTAAATTTTGGACATTAAACCCTTATTGGTGATAACATTAGCAAATATGTTCCCCTATGCAGTGGATTTTCTTACTGTTTTGTTGATGTTTTATTTTGCTGTGCAGAAGCTTTTCATTTTGATGTAGTCCCATTTGTTTATTTTTTTTCTTAGTTTCCATTGCCCTAGGAGCTGTATTAGTAAAACATATTGCTATGACAAATGTCTGCTATTTTGTTGCCTATAGCTTCTTCTAAGATTTCTATCATTTCCCATCTTACATTTAAGTCTTCCATCCATTTTGAGTTTATTTTTGCATATGGAGTAAGTTGGTGGTCTAGTTTGATGTCTAGTTTTCCCAACACCATTTATTGAAGAGACTACATTGTCTCCATTGTATGCTCTTGTATCCTTTGTCAAATATTAATTGAGCATACAGGCTTGTGTTGATTTCTGGGTTCTCTGTTCTGTTCCACTGGTGTATATGTTTGTTCTTGTGCCAGTACCAGGAAGTTTTGAGAACAGTGGCTTTGTAGAATAGCTTGATATCTGATATTGTTATCTCTCCAATATTGTTCTTTCTCAAGATTGCTGTAACTATTCAGGGTCTTTTTTCCCCCAGAATTTTTGGAGAATTTGTTCTAGGTTTTTGAAGTATGTCATTGGTATTTTATGAGGATTGCATTGAATTTATAGATTGTTTTAGTAGTATGGGCATTTTAATGATGTTGATTCTACCAATCAATGAACATAGTATATTCTTCCATTTGTTCATGTCTTCCCTTATCTATTTTTTTTCAGCGTCCTGAAAATTTCAGAATACAGGCCCTTTGTCTCTTTGGTTAAGTTTATTCCTAGATATCTTAATTTTTCTGTTGCAATTGTAAATGGGATTGCTTTTTAAATTTCTCTTTCTGTGAGTTCATTATTGGTGTATAGAAAAACCATAGATTTCTGGGTGTTAATTTGTATCCTGCTACATTGCCAAATTCATTTATTAACTCTAGTAGTTTTTTGATGGAGTCTTTGGGGTTTTCTATGTACAATATCTTGTCATTTGTGAATAAGAAGAGTATTACTTCTTCTTTTCCAATCTCGATGCCTTTTATTTCTTCTTCTTGTCTGATCACAATGGCTAGTACTTCCAGTACTATGTTGAAGAGGAGTGGTGAGAGTGGGCATCCCTGTCTTTTTCCTGTTCTTAGGAAAAATGGTTTTAGTTTTTACCCATTGAGTGTGCTGTTGGCTGTGCGTTTGTCATATATTGCTTTTATTTTGTTGAGGTATTATCCTTCTATTCCCACCTTGCTGAGAGTTTTTTTTTATCAAGAAAGGGTGTTGGATTTTGTCAAGTTCTTTTTCTACCTCAAGGAATACAATGATATGGTTTTTATCTCTGTTTATGTGGTGTATCACATTTATTGATTTGTGGGTATTATACCATCTTTGCATCATCGGGTCAAATCCTTCTTGATCATGGTGTATGATCTTTCTGATATAATGCTGGATTTGATTTGCTAGAGTTTTGTTGAGGATTTTGGTGTCTATGTTCATGAGGGATGTTGGTCTGCAATTCTCTTTCTTTGTGTTGTCTTTATATGATCCTGGGATTAGGGTAATGCTTACTTTGTAGAAAGAGCTTGGAATTGCTCCTTCCTCTTGAATTTTTTGGAATAGTCTGAGAAAGATAGGTTTTATTTCTTCTTTGAATGTTTGATAAAACTCCCCTGTGAAGCCATCTGTCAAGAGCTTTTGTTTGTTGGAAGTTTTTTGATTAGTGCTTCAATTTTCTCTATAGTTATTGGCCAATTCAGATTTTTTTATTCCTCCTGGTTGAGTTTTGGAAGGTCATATTTTTTTAGGAATATGTCCATTCCCTTTAGCTTAATCATTTTGTTGGAGTATAGTTGCTCATAGTATTTTTTTAATGATTCTTTGTATTTCTGTGGGGTCTGTTGTTATTTCACCTCTTTTATTTCTGATTTTGTTTATTTGGGTCTTCTCTCTTTGCTTCTAGATGAGCCTGGCTAGGGGCTCATCAATCTTGTTTGTCCATTCAAAGAACCAGCTCTTGTTTTCATTGATCTTTTGTATTTTGTTTTGTCTCTATGTCATTTTTTCTCCACTCTGGTCTTTATTATTTCCTTCCTCCTGTTCACACTGGGTTTTATTTGTTGCTCTCTTTTTAATTCTTCAAGTTGCAGAGTTAGATGGTTTATTATCAGTTTGGTTTCTTTTTTTTTTTTTTGAGGTAGGACTGTAATGCTATGAACTTCCATCTCAGGATTGCTTTCCCTGTGTCACAAAGATGTTGGATTATTATGTTTTCATTGTTGTTTTTTTCTAGATGTTTTTTTATTTCTTCTTTGATCTCTTTGGTAACCCACTCATTGTTTGACAGTATGCTTTTCAGCCTCCAAGTATTTGAATTTTTGTGATTGTTTTTATTGTAGTTAATTTCTAATTTTATGCCATTGTGATCTGAGAAGATCCTTGATATGATTTCAATCTTCTTGACTATGGAGAGACTTTCCCTGTGTCCCAATATGTGGTCTATTTTTGAAAATGTCCCATGTGCACTTGAGAAGAATATATATTTTACAGTTTTGGGGTGGGATGTTCTAAAGATTTTGACTAAGTCCATCTGATCTAGTGAGTTGTTTAGGATTGATATTTCTTTGCTAATTTTTTGTCTACAGGATTTATCCAGTGATATTTATGGGGTATTAACATCTCCTACTATGTTGTGTTGCTGTCAATCTCTCCCCTCATACCTTCAGAAGTTTGGTTTTTTTAAAAAATGTATTTGGGTGCTCCTGCATTGGGAACATAAATGTTTGCCAGAGTTATATCCTCTTTTTGTATAGATCCTTTTAGAATTATAAAGTGGCATTTCTTGTCTCTTGTTATGTTCTTAACTTTGAGGTCCATTTTTTTTCAGTATTCTTGGTCCTTTGCTTTGCATCATTTTGTATACTTCCTTCCATTCACTTCTAGCTTGATGTGTTTCTGTTGAGAAATCATTTGATATTCTGATGCAGGATTCTTTGTAGGTAACTCTCTGTCTCTCTCTTACTGCCTTTAAGATTCTCTTTTTGTAGTTAACATTTGCCATTGTAATTATAATGTGTTTTGATGTGGTCATCTTGCTTGGGACTCTGTACTTGAGTAACTATTTTCTTCCCCATATCAGGGAAGTTTTCTGTCACTATTTATTCAAATAGATTATCTAATGCTTGCTGCACTTATTGTCTTTCTGGCAGCCCTGTTATATGTATGTTACATCATTTTGTGTTGTCCCAAAACTCCCTTAGTCTCTTCTGCTTTTTAATTTTTTTCCTCCAGATGCTGTTCAGATTGGGCTTGTTTCTCTACCTTATCTTCTAACTCACTTATTTGGTCCTCTGCTTCTTTTAATCTACTGTTGAAAACTTTCATTGTCTTTTTTTTATTTTTTGTCCTATATTGCTTTTGATTTCTTCCTGATTTTTGCATAGGTTCTTGATTTTCTCATCCATCTAATGTATGAACTGTAGGACCATTACTCTCAATTCTCTTTCTGTTATTTCACTTATTTCTTTTCTTGGGGTTATTTAATTCTCTCCCTATTCTAAATATCACCAGAAGATTCAAATGCTGAGTTGTGGGGATCTGGGCCTTATGCAGTGGGAGCTTCATGCCACATGGAGCACCTTTATTTCTAAGTCCAAAATTGGACTTAGTTTTTTTTAAGGTACCTTATATAAATTAATCCTTGGAATTCCTCAGAGAAATTTGTTATTGTATAGCTCCTCTCATCCAATATGCTATTGTTAAATTACCTTCACTGTCAGGTCAACTTCTAAAAATAAAGATCAGCTGTATTCCTGGACCTTGACATCAAAAAGCAGAATATGGCCAGAATCTGCGCTGGTTTGGCTCAGTGCATAGAGCATCAGACTATGGACTGAAAGGTCCTGAATCTGATTCTGGTCAAGAGCACATGCCTGAGTTGCAGGCTCAATCCCCAGTGGGGGGCGTGCAGGAAGCAGGCAATCAATGGTTCTTTCTGATCATTGACGTTTCCATCTCTTTCTTCCTCTCCCTTCTTCTCTGAAATTAATAAAAAACCTTTTAAAAAAAAAAGCAGAATCTGAAATTCTCATATCCAAATAGTTGCTTGTTTCTAACTCCTATTTTCTACTTTATAAATTCTCTTGATTTGTTTTAGAAGATATGACATGTACTTCTTCTCTAAATATCTTTTGTCCTCAGTACCTACACATAATAAGTGCCGTTTTTATTTGCTTCTCTGTTACTAATTGGAGTCTGAGGGGACTTTAAATGTAAATATTTGTTGATTCCCAACCCCCTAGCTGTTCTATTATTCTAGAGAATAATCTACCAATTACTTGCCTGAGGCAGTACTTGCCTGGCTGCCAGCATTTCTAAAGCAGAATGTAGAAGAGAGTTGGGGGTCTCATTCAGTATGCCAATTTTAACTTAATCTGCCTATTTTCAGTGGGGTGCCTACCTTACCCCAGTCTTCTCTGTATTTGGAATGTCTTTGGTTCAATTTCTCCACCAAATCAATCCTGTTTATGAACTGGAGAATGCCTGGGGATACAACCACTTCTAATGCGTATTTTCAAACAAACATCTTGTTTTCAGCCCTTTGCTTCTCTTCCCTCATTGGGAGAACGAGTTACCACTATTCTCCAAGCTTTTCTAGTATGCTGCAATGAAATGCCTCTTTTCTTGTTTGCATGTTCATAACCCCTGCCATGTGTACCTGGCATTCAGATTTCTTAGACCTATTCTTCTAACCATATTTCATCTTTCAAGCTCTGTTTACTTTTGTTTTCAATTTCTTTTCTTTTTTACCTTTGTGAGTTGAATTTATTGTTGAATTGTGAATATCCAAATTTCATATGTTGAAGCCTAACTCTTATTTGGAGATAAGGTCTTTACAGAGGTAATCAAGTTAAAATGAAGTAATTAGGGTAAACCCTAATCCAATATGACTAGTATCCTCATAAAAAGAAGAAATGTGGACACTGGGGCACTCATAGAGGGAATACAATGTGAAGGGACATAGGGAGGAGACAGCCATCTATAAGCCAAGGAGAGAAGTGTAGAATAGATTTTTCATTCATAGTCCTCAAAAGGAACTATTCTTTCAACTTCTTGATTTTAGACTTGTAGTATCCAGAGCTGTGAGACAATACATTGCTGCTATTTTAGCCCCCTGCCACCCCCTCTTTCCAGTCCATCTGTGGTACTTTATGGAAGCCCTAGAAAACGAATACAATGACTTAAGTTATTGTCCATCATTATAGTAGCAATTTAGGAAGGAGCAGAAAAAACCATATTTAACAGGAAGTTCTGAAAGTCATTTTACCTGAATTTAATTTAATGTAGGTGCCAACTCACAAATGATAATGTTTATAATGTTTCTGTAAAAGATAGAGTGAGAATCTGAATTTAAATGTGCTTGATTCAAAGCTTAGGCTCTTGATCACTGCGTTAAACCACTGAGCTTCAGTTTCCTTATCTTTAGAGATTTATAATGTGGATCTTGTTCATGAATTTTAAAAGGACAAAATAAAAGGGTCAATGAAAGTGCTTCTTGTCAACTATATTATAATTGTAATAATTATATGTGTTATTATTTAACAGAGGAGAGAAGGGAGAAGGGCTGATATTGAGTATTTTCTTTATGATTTACTAGAAGTCTAATTTTGATTCTTAATAGCCCTATTGAGGATTGTATACTCATTATCATTTTAAGTCTACAAGCTTAGAAATTTGAATAACTTGTCTTGAGTTGTAACATCAGAAAATGGGGGAGATGGCATTCCAATGAAAATTTGGATGCCACCTTCATCACACTCTTTCGATTAATGCCCTGTGAAAAGAGAACCAAGTAAATGGACAGAAAGTAAACCAGAGACCAGGCTGCTCTGTTACCTTCAAGTACCTTCCAGGCTCCTCTATGAGTTTGTGATGATTTCACTGATTGGCTGAGATTCAAACTTAGGAACTTTGATATTCAGTGTATGGCCCATGGATTTGAAGCATCAGTGCCACCTGGAAGCAAAGTGTCTGACCTCTCACCACAGTTCCTGAATCAGAATCTGCATTTTAATGAGATTCTCAGATGATTGGTGTGCATAGTAAAGCTTGAGAACCCGACTGGTGTGGCTCAGTGGTTGAGCATTGACCTATGAACCAGGAGGTCATGGTTTGATTCCTGGTCAGGGCACAAGCCTGGGTTGCAGGCTCAGTCCCTAGTAGGGAGCATGCAAGAACCAGCAGATCAATGATTCTCTCTCATCGTTGATGTCTTTTATCTCTCCGTCCCTGTCCCTTCCTTTTCGAAATCAAACATAAACATTTATTTAGAGAGAGAGATTACATATTAAGCTTGAGAAACATTTAGAGTGACATTAGGTGGCCATAGGGCTAAATTATTCTTAACTGAACTAGTTCTGAAGAGACCTCTTTTCTTTTGCTCATTATCAGTTCTCAGTGGTTTCCCATTTTCAGTAGATCTGTCTCTGCATCTCTCATCCATTATCTTACTCTTATTTACCCAATTCCCTCAGTGACTTAGTCATGTCTGTGCTTGACTGCTTTTTTAAAAGTCCTTTATATGAGTACCCTCTGACTGCAGGCCTTTCTAGTCACCCAGGCTCACTCTCTCCCTTCTTCCTTCATATTCTATTTCTCTGAGTGTTAACGAACATGAATAATTTAAGATCTCCCTTTCATTTCACCACTTATCTTGCATAACTCAGCAGTCAATTCTTCTTCATTAAAGAAAATCTGCCTAAAGGAGAAATAACTTGGGGTTCTCCACCATGAGGAATTTTTAAAACAATTATTTACAGACTAGAGCAGAGCTTGGTATTCCTGTTTAAGTTCCAATTTCTTTCCTTCCATTTTATTCAGGGTTTACCTTCTACCCTCAGTGCTTCTTTTTTTTAAATATAATTTTATTGATTTTTTACAGACAGGAAGGGAGAGGGAGAGAGAGTTAGAAACATGGATGAGAGATAAATATCAATCAGCTGCCTCCTGCACATCCTCTACTGGAGATGTGCCTGCAACCAAGGTACATGTCCTCGATTGGAATTGAACCTGGGACCCTTGAGTCTGCAGGTGACACACTACCCACTGAGCCAAAAGCAATTAGGGCATCCCCTCAGTTTTTCTTGAATGAATTATTGTTCCAAATAGTTGAGTACTTATCTGTCTCTTTTATTGGACAGTGAAATGGGGCAGACTTTGATTTATTTTTGACTTTCTAGTGAATGTTTTTTGTGTTACATAAGTGAATGGCTTTTCATCTTCATATATGTCTTTGAATTTTCTGACATGTCCTGAATGTCAGAACCACATGCCATATGACACTATATGTCCTGTATGCCATATAGAATTGTTTCCTGTTGGTTTAGGATAGGTAGTTTGTACAGAGTGTTAGAGGTAAATTGAATGAGTTTTATGAGCCCACTCTTCTTCTTTATATCAGAGGTAGTTCCATGCTGACAAGAGAAGCTGTATTTAGCAGAGGTTCTTATTTGCATTTATTATCTGAGACATTTACATATACTCAAAACATACCTTTGAATCTTCTAACATTTAATTGCCTTCACATTAATTTTTCTAAAGATCAAAAGAGACAATATTGATTGGGTTCAAAGGAAAATGAAAGACTATACAAAGAGTCCTCAGGGACAGCGGAAGACCTATTTTATTTAGTAAAACCCCCCCACTATTTAGTGCCCTACAGTGGTCTCTATCCCACCTCCAAAACTAGTTCTTTATCAATGGCATTAAAGCCATATGGTATTTAAATCCCCTCCTCAGTTCACTTCCCGGGCCTTAGACACAGTAGATTGAAAATTCGGTAAGAAAGGATCTGGAACCCACAGAACAAAGCTGAAGAATTATCAGACTTTGCAATCCTTTGAAAAAAAAGGATCAGATGTTTGTGAAACATCTTAAATTTTTACTTTTATGCTCTTCTCCACAGCTTGTTTTAGGAAATTACATTTTGAAAATTCAGTTCAAATACAAAAGCAAAATTCTTTCTCTGTGAAATTGTCTAATAAAACCTGGCACAGTTTTATCCGAGGAAAATGTCAGAAGTAGGAAGAGAGAGGAGAGGTTGAGTTTGGCAGAAACGGAGTCCATGAAAAAAAGTCCTGATCTTAGGGTCTTGGTTGGGGGATTTGATTCCGTGAACCTGTCTTTAAAGAAAATTGTAACCTCCTAAATTCTACAAGGTTACAACAATCCATCATAATATCCTTTCCTTTTTTTATATTTCTAAGGACCTCTTCTGTCCAGTACTTCCTTTCTCCACCCCTTCTCCATCTATTGATCCCACACCTTGTCCTTCTTCATCATCACTTGCCCTACTTTGACCTCCCCTACAGTCAAAATAACAGAATCAATTTTAACTTTTTTTCTCTCCAAAATATACCCAGATTTCTTTCTGGGCTAAAATTGCACAATTCTAACTGAGAATATAGCTCCTCTGAGAAAAACTATGACACTTTGCTATTGGAGAATTTAGGAAATGTTGTGAATTTGCCACAGGCAAAGCTGCTTTTGCAGAGCCTAAGCATCTCTGGTTTTGTGTTGTTGATTTTTTTTTCCAGTCAAAAACTAATGTTCCACAATATGTTCTAGTTAAAAAACTTGCTTTTTTCCATTAAGGTGTTGCAAATTTTTCTTAAACAGCAAAATTCCTTATTCTTTCTTTCTGACATGCAACGCAATAGGCAGAATGGGCTCCCTTTAAATTTACTGAGCACCTTCTCCATGCCAGGCAATGGCCCCAGTGGACATTATTTCTTAAATTCCCCTAAGCCAGTTGCCTATACTCTTTGGAAGAATGGTTCATGTATTTTTCTGAAACCTCATCCTAGCTGATAGTCTTGACATTTAAAAAAAACCTATTTTTTAAAGACTTGTGAAAAATGCATTAAACTGACCTAATAACATTAGGCCCAGTGAAAGAATGGCCAGAAATTTTGGGTATTTGCTTTTTAAAAAATATACTAATATATGTAATATTGTTTGTTTTTTTAATTTTGTTTTTTGTTTTTAAATTTTTTTTATTGATTAAGATATTATATATGTGTCCTTATTTCCCCATTCATGCCCCACCCACTTGTTGTCTGTGTCCATTGATTAGGCTTATATGCATGCATATAAGTCCTTTGGTTGATCTCTCCACCTTACATCCACATGCCCTAACTTCCCTGAGGTTTGACATTCTGATTGATGTTTCTCTGTCTCTGGATCTATTTTTGTTCATCAGTTTATGTTGTACATTATATCTTACAAATGAGTGAGATCATGTGACATTTATCTTTCTCTTCCTGGCTTATTTCACTTAGCATAATGCTCTCCATCTCCATCCATGTTGTTGCAAATGGTAAAAACTCCTTAAACAATAAAAAAGAATTAAAAAAATAACTAAGTTTTAGAGAAAGAAAATAGTAGAGGGACAGAGAGATAGAAACATCAGTGAGAGAGAATCATTAATCAGCTGCCTTTTTCACAATCCCTACTGGAGATGGAGCCTGTAATCAAGGCATGTGCCCTGATCAGGAATCAAACCACTAATCTCTTTATTCATGGGTCAGTGCTCAACCACTGAGCCATACCGGCGGGGCTGAGGATGTTTAGTTGTTAATACGAGTGTTTATGAGCGTCTAGGGCACCTTGGAACACCCAACAAGAGATCCGGTCATAGATTATTGCTGGGTCCGAAAAGGTTTCACATGTCTTTCAAAAATCACCCTCCCCAGCCACACTCATCACAAACCCTAAAACATTGATTTAGCATAGATTTTACCTGAGATTTTGGTTTATCTTTATATTTAAGCAGCATAGCCTAATTTCCCACCCCCATCAAATATTTCTCTGCTTAATCTTTCCTTCATTCCAATTTTAAATAAAGTTTACAATGCAAATACCATGGGAAGAGATATTAGATATGTAAATAATTTAATAAGTGAATAGCTATCATTTACTGGGATCACTCTGTGCAAGGCTATTTTCTTGTCACTCCTTCAATCCCATAACAAGTCTCTAGTGGGTGTGATTGCCCATCATCCCATTTCAGATAAATAACCTACGGCCTGGAAGAGGTTAAGTAACTTGCTCGAAATCACACCATGGAGGCACAGTGGCTTCAAACACAGGCCGTCTGGTGATGGCACTACAATGCCATGTTTCTAAATCATGACTGTATTTTCTCTGTGGTATAAATGAGTTATGAATATTTTGAAATCCAATTTGGAAGGGATTTTGGCTAGGGAAGAAAGCAAAAGAATGAGGCAACTACATTCCCAAAGGGAGGGAAGAGACATAATCAAGAGGAAAAGGTTTAGAAGAGAAATATTTTCTGGTCAGCATTGTTCACTAGAATGATCCTGGGCATGAGGCCAAGTGTTGTTTCTTACTTGTTAATAATAACTGCCAATTATCCACATGAATGGGCAAAGGACAAACAAATTCAACAGAAATGTTTGGATACCTCCATTATATTTCCTTTTCTAGGATGTTACTCATACATCCTTTCTTCTACAAGAACCAAAGATGACTAACTGCATTGCTGTTAAGAAGTTGTCTATCATGACAGTGCAGTGCCCAAGTGGCATGAAAGCTGATTTGTATGCCAATTAATAGAAACTATCATAACTGATGTTAAAATTTATTTATAGTTGGATTGTAACTCATTGGCGGTGAAATTTTTCAAGGATGTCTAGGTGTGTTGTATTTATGCAGGGGGGAGATCCAACAGTAGTTCTGTTTTGTTTATCCCTGGGGTGAAATCAGGTCATCTCAGCCTTCAACTTACACTTTCAGCATTTATTTCTATGTATTTCTGTCTGCATTTTCCACATCACACCCAGCATTTGCAAGTTTCCTAATCTTTGAGCAGCAACACTTTCATGACAGCTATTATTTGACATCGCCATTCTCTGCTGACATTCTTGGAAGCTGTTTGAAAATGTTTGTACAGCTGAACCCTGTGTTTTCCCAATCAAGAGAGGCTAGGAGATATGCTAATAAGTTTTCTACACCAATCCAGAGAACATGCCCAGGTAAGGATCATGTGGCTTGAATCTCTACTTCACTTCTTTCTGACATAAGTTCTTTAACCAGGCAAATGTGTCAATTTGGGTACTATCAATGTCAGCATTATACTTCCCTTGCTTTTTGGATTTTATTTTCAAATATTTTGCCAGAAGCAATTAAGGCAGAGCTTTGTTTTGGAAACACTGGAGAGTTATGTCCAATTTCTGCAGGAGGAGCATGCCAGGCACAGGGTTACCAACCCAATTTATTTCTAATGAGAAATAACAGATAAGCATATAAAATGCTCTTGAGAGGGGTGCCTGGCCAATAACCATCAGGCAGAACATAGCAGAGCTCATGCTCCAGCCCGGATGGGTTCCCCATTGTGCTCACTGAATAGGGTAAGAACAGAGAAATGGTGTGGCTAAGGATGAACACTAAATAAGGGGATGAAGTAGCATTACTGAGGGACACTGGGGCAGGAGATAGGAAGTCACCAACCACTGAGGTTTTAGAAGATTGACTTCAGAACTAGGAGAAACATCAGATGGAAGAAACCTGAAATACCAGCTTCACTGCTGCAATTGCTGGAAGAGGAGGCTCTTCCACAAGGGGTAGGAGGCACGGTGGTAACATCAACTACAAGGCTTCTAATCATAAAACAACGTCTTTTAACTCTGCAGTAAAGCCAAAACTCTTTAGTATGGCACAGCCCACAAGACTTCTTAAAACATTTCACATGCTACCCATCTCTCATCTTGTTCCTCCAGTCTCATCTTGTTCCTTCCCTGACACGAACTCTGTGTTCCAGCCATGCTCAGTTGTGTCCTTTGCTTGGCATGCTCTTTGTATCTCCCGTGTCTTCTAATACTTCCTCACAGGATGCACACCTTGCCTGTTCTTGGTAGAGTTTTAATACTACATTTGTCATTTCCTCTGGAGAAACTTTCCTGATCTACATTGAGTAATCCTTTCGGTTTCCCTAGTTTCTGTGGTTGATGCTGCTAGCTCTCTGCCCAGTTGTTCTCCACCTATTCCTTATTTGTTAGAATCCATCACAGCACAACTAAAATCGTTATCTGCCCATACTACCTTGCTGATAGGTGACTAAACCATTTCTGACAACTGAAACATAGAAGTTTCTAGATAGAGCTTCTAGGAAAACTTTATTTAAAAATTGAAGTATAGCTGACATACATTACTATATTAATTTTAGGTGTATAACATAGTGATTCTGCATTTATATACCTTATCATGTGATCACCACAATAAGTCTAATAACCATTTGTCCTTATGCAATGTTACTATGCTATTATTGACTGTGTTACCTGTACTGTACTTTACATCCTCTTGACTTCTTAATTTTAAAGCAACCTTTGTATCTTTTATTTCCCTTCATATTTTTCATCCTCCTCCTTCAATCCTCCTCCTCTCTTGTACCCATTAGTTTGTTTTCTGTATCTATGAGTCTGTTTTTTGTTTGTTATTTTAGATTCCACACATAAGTCAGCTGTTTTTGTTTTTGTTTTTTAAATAAATGCCCAGAAGTGAAATTACTGGGTTCTATAATAGTTCTATTTTTAATTTTTTTGAAGAACCTACATACTGTTTTCTAAGGTGATTGCACCAATTTAGTTTCACTGACACAGCATGAAAGTTTCCATTTCTCTACATTCCCACCAGCACTTGTTATTCGTTGACTTTTTTAAAAGCAAGAATAAGCCAAGGGATTTATTTTTATGTGTATAAAAATTAGGATGTTGAAAAAATCCACATAGGCTAGATAGAGGGTCTGGATTTGTATGGCATTGTTAGAAAGAAAAAAAAACAATATTATAAATATTTAAGGGTTAAATTATTAGAAAATATTATTTACTTGCTGACATATTTATTTTCCTATTTTAGATGTTGACCTTTTGATAATAGCCCTTCTGACAGGTGTGAGGTGATATCTCATTGTGGTTATCATTTGCATGTCCCTAGTGATGAGTGACGCTGAGCACCTTTTCATTTGTCTATTGGCCATCTGTATGTCCTCTTTGGAGAAGTTTCTCTTCAGGTACTCTTCCTGTTTTTTAATTGGATTTTTTAAAATATCCAGATTAACTGGCATCCTTTTCTTTGGCCTTCTTCTCTTCCATCTATTTTTCTGGAACATAAATAGAATGTATAGTGCTAGTTATGCCATTTTGTGACAATGAGTATGAAAGAATGATGAAGTAAAAAGATAAAAATATCCTGGGTTTCTAATCATCCCTGGGCTACTTCAAATTTCTTGTTAAATGAGGCAAATAAATTGCTTCCTCTTCAAGTCCCTATTAACTGGGTGTTGTCTTTCCAAATATGTTCCTGACCAATAATGTACCTATTGTTGTGTTTTTTATTACTACTTACTCTTTGGTCTCATATCTGTGATCAAGCAGAGATAAGGGACTCTGCTTTGTTTGTTTTCTCGGCACTGAGCATGCTCCCTAGCCTAAAGCAGGAGCTCAAAACATCTTTTTTGAATTTGAGTGTTACTACAGAAGCCAGTTTTCTCTTTACTGATGACCATAACTAAAATTATGATTGTTATTATGCTTATATCCATAAATCCCATAGCTCTCAAGTAGCTGTGAATAATTCATTGCAATAATATATGAGTTTAAAATCATGAGAATGATTTTTATGTGTGGTTTGTGTTATCAGACTGATAGTTTCACAGAAAACCTCTCACTATTCAATCTAAAAAGGTACATATTGACAGAAATCATAATAAATCAAAGAAATACAAGGTTAAGCATTTATATTAGAAAATTACCTTCTCTTTTGGATTAAGTGAATTTGGGTTTTAAGGACAACTTGAATAAAATTAAAAATTATTTTTATTACATGGCTGGTTGAGTGTCATTCCAGACACTGAAAGGTAACTGATTAGATTCCTGTCAGGGCATATGCCCGAGTTTTAGGCTTAACCTCTGATCCTTGGTTGGGGTGGGTGCAAGAGGCAGCTGATTGATGTTTTTTTTTCTCAAATCAATGTTTCTTTCCCCCTCCCTCTCCTTTCCTCTCTTTCTAAAAGTCAATAAAAACAAATTAAAAAATAAAAATGTTTATGTTTATATAGGTTGTTGATAACAGCCTCCTTCCCCTCAAAAAAGCACCTAAGCAAGTGATTGCCTTTCTGTTTGGTTGTTGTTGATTCACTCACACATGATGGAAAGTCTTGAGCCACATTTTGGGTTGGTTTTCTTTAATCAGAATTGGCATAATTTCTTTAAGGTGAGGGTTTCTCTGTTTAGCTAGTAGCAAAAATAGCTTCATGATTAATGCAAGTCTTGATCACGTGGGACACCCTTTACACTCAGAACTTAGTTCTGAAGGGCATGTTTGTGGGGTCAGAGAGGCTGCTAAGCATCTTGTTTCTTTTAAGTTCACACTCAGGGAAAGCACACGGAGCAATCACAGCCCCCGGAGCCACAGGCTTGTCTGCAGGGTGAGTGCCCACAGAGAGGGAGTTCAGGTGAGAGGCAAAGCTCCAGCACTGCACAGGTGTTTTCATCATTAACTACTCAGTAACCAGGGGTTGCACACTGAGGAAGTACACAAGCAAAGACTCGGATGTAATAATAAAGGCCTCAACACAAGAAATTGGCATCTCAACAAAAATCAGAGCTCCCTTAGGACAAGAATAATGAGAAACACACAGGTTGGATCAATATAGAGATAATTATCCTGGCCATGGTCTCTGAGTGATGATGACCTGCAATCTGATGTTTGAATCTCCTCTTAAGCTTTTTGGGTCACTGTATATGGAGTGTGCATAATTAGCCTTCCATTTCTCATTACAGAATGAGAGATTGTCATTATCAAGAAAGCATTCATTATATTCATAGACAAATTATTCTAGGTTCTTTGTAGATATCTGGACCAAGTAGCTCTTTCACCATTATTAGCACCAAGATGTAAGTGCCTAGAGTAGGACAGATGAAGAGACCATTTGCATAAATGTCTTAAGCCCAGTTTTTCTATATATGCTACAAATTAATGAAAACACTGAGACTTGTTTATTTTTCCTCTAATCACTACGTTTGGAGAGCTGACCATGACACATGTTATGATGTGTAATAGCTCTGGAAATTTGTAGTACTTCTAAATGAAATTGTCAGAGGAGTGCCTATTTGAAGAAGTACTTGAAACAGGATTCATTGCTTTATTCAGGAGAACTAGAATTTTATTTTCACAATGGCATGAAAAAAATATATATATAAGGGACCGTGATCAATGACAGTCTTCTCTGGGGTGCTTTACTTATTACTATTTCCCTTTAGCTGTATGAGATGGATCCTATTTTAAGGGATCTGATATTAATGAGTCAGAGCAAGAAATAACTGAGTCACATATATCTGTGTGTATGTACAGACAATCACCCTTTCTTATATGCAGTATTGCTAAAGATTACATGTAATGGTTCTGGTTACAGATTGATTGATTTGATCTTTGTGCTGAGGAAATGACCATCACCCTTGGAGGTTGGAAGGATATCTGATGGTTACAGGTTTAGAGTTAAAAAATTACATGCTTACTTTGGAGTACATCAGACATTTATTTTTACACAGAGTTAGGCAAAAAACTAAATGAGTTTTCCTGGTTAGTCCTTCTGATTTTAGAGGACAAAAGAGAGCATTCAGACCCAGCCCTGTCAGTGTTCCATTGGTTCTTTCTTTCAAGAGACACGGCAGACTCAGCAGGCCAGTCGCAGGTGCTCTACAATACCTGCCTGTGTTTCTCTTTCCAGCTCCCCCCATTTCTCACAGAGGCCCAGGCTGTGTTATTGCCTTGGAGCTTTCTGGGGACTTGATACTCTGCTCTCCAGCATTTCTCTCTCTCTTTTTTTTTTCTTGCTTTATTTCTTCTGAGGCAACCCTTCTGAACCCCCACCCCCTTTTTAAAAATTCCTCCTTTATTTTTATTCCTGTGCCTTCAGGGTGGTTTATGATGTCTTAATTAATGTTTTTATCTAGTCACTATTGTGACTGCTTCCCAGGGCAATGGTAGGAGGGAAACGGTTATAAATAAAGTGATTATTGCCTCAAAATCAAACCAGGCAGAACTTAGCCTTCCTTGTGTGGATTTGCTGTTCCCTTATAGACATCCCCCAGTTGAAATCTGCACCTCCAGCATTTCTTGGCACGTGTGTAGGAGGGGATGGGATCGCATAACCTGTTTACTTGAGTTGGTTGACATTATTGGGATGCTGGTGGGTGGCACCACAGCTGCCTTGGAAGCTGCCTCAGCAGGGAAGCAACCCCATGAAACTGTAAGGAACAAACTACCAACGTGGGAGAAAAATGGAGCAATGGAGAGATCTACTTAGCAGCAGATATAACCATAGAACCTGGACTGTATCACCAACAAGCCACCTCTTTGGAGAGTGTCTGGGGATAGTGTGGCCTCGTGATTTTTAAAAATTTCTTCCACAGCAAGTTTGCAAATGGCATCAGGAGAGCAGGGAGAGCAGAGAGCCATGGTGCTGCACATACTGAGTTTGGAAACTGCATTTTGAGAGATCGCTGTGTTTCCTTTGCTTTCCTGTAGAGCTTTGAAAAGAATCCCAGCATCAGCAATCATCACTTGAAGGAGGGAGGAGAATTATGCCATCGAATGTTTGTTACATAATTGAGTTTATTAATTACAAGGAAGGGTCACGTGGCAGGGAAGTAATCCTCACAGCAGTGCCCTCTTCTTCATTGATTCTGCCATTTTTTGGCAAACACTATGTCCAGTACAAAAGCTCTGGCAGAGTTATTAATCATGTTTGTTGAGCAAGCTACAATAATCTGCTGCCTGGATACAAAGCCAAGTATGGAATTGCCAGCAGGAGGTGATGATAAAACACTTTGATACTTCTCATTCTCAGACTTTGTTCCTGCGAGGAATTAATTTTTTTTATCTTCATTTAATTAAAAGGGGTGAAAATGAAAGGAAGTGATTTCAATGATGTCCATGCTCTCAGCTGTCATGTTCTTCATCACAAAAAAATGGACAACATGAAGGCTGATAGTGCTATTTGAATGTAAGGCAATGGATGTGGGCTTCTACAGATGAGGGAATGGGGAATAGCACTTTCCCATGCAGCCAAAGCTTCAGTCTTTTAAATAAAATTTCTCTGTCCCTTTTAAGGGGGCTTTTGATGTTCTGTCCAACCCAGTTAATTGAGTTGGGAGGGAAGACTTACCACTTATTCATTGACCTTTAGAGATGACCCGCAAGGTCAATTTAAGTTCTTATTTGCCCTTATCTTAGGAAAAGTCTATCATCTGATTAGCTGCTATAATTTCCATGGAATCAAAGATTGAATAATGACCATCAATTACATTATTTCAAGGGCTGAGTATTTGAGAGGTCTCTTCCCCTAGTCAGAAAGATCTTAGCTCTTATGAAATGGCCTTACAAGTTTCATAGCATTAAAGGAATTGCTTCTTTCATGTGAATTTCTTCTATTTCTCAAAGTATGTTCTTAGGAAAATTTATTCTGGGGGTGCCAAGAAAGTAAAGAAGTGTGGAAAATGATGAATGAAATAAACTTTTTAGAATCTTAAATGTGCTATCTACCATTTTGAGTTTCCAAAATAGAGGCACATGGTGAGTTTCTAATGAGAGTGTGTATTTTATAGGTTACACTTCAGATAAAATTTTTGTACAGAATGGATGTGCTAAACTCTTAAAACGTCTTCCTTCTTGTTCTATATGGTCCAAAAATTTAATTATTTTTAGATTTGAAACTTCTGCTCTTTTTTTTTTTTACCTACATCTATAGTTTGAATATCTTATTGTCATCTAAAGTTAAATGCCTAATAATGCAATCTTTGACTCATATAATTTAGATAGTGTGACATACCACTTTTCTGGCTATCCAACCTTTGAATCCCCTTATTGACTTTGGAGAATTTACCATTTACCATTGTGTGGCTATGAGTAAGAGGCCAGAAAATTTATCCTGTCTCATGTCAGAAAGGTATGGATTCTTGACAAAAGCTTAGCCATTTTGATGTTTTACTTTGGCAGGGTATATCTTGGCATATGGAGAAAGGATGGGTGAGACTGGGATTGGGATAGCATTTTGCTGTGATGATACCATAAACATCGCCAGTGGTAGCCAGTCTCTGGTTTTTGCTGGGTCATCCTGAAACTTATACTCATGTTTTCAATAAGTACTATTTTTAGTTCAAACAGATGAGTTCTTTCTCTTATATAAAAGCAAAAACTGACTGGTCGAGAACTCAAACTATCCATAGGTATTTGATGTCTCTGCTTCAGACAAATGTACCATTTTGCTTCAATGTCCTGTCTTGTTTACGGAGAATGAGTCAATTGGACTCTCTTTGCATGAGTGGGTATGAAGAGTGTGTCATGGAGTACAGCTTATTCATTTTTCCCCTTGAGTCTTGAACCTCAACTAGAAAAAGCCAATAACTCTAGTATAAAATCTTCAAACTCTCAATGTAGCAAAAAGTCTACAAATTATAAAACAAAGAGACTCTATACGGTGCGTAATTAATGTGTGTGCCTAAGGTTAGTGTATGTTCTGGGCAGAGGCAACACAGCAGAATGGCCTGAACCAGGAGACCTGGATTTCATGCCTGTCTGTCTCATCTTAGTCAGGTTACTTCTCTGAATAAAGATAAATCTGACAATGAGCTCATTCTTTTAGCAGTGTTGAAAATGTTATAGCCAAATAAAGTTCACTGGTATAATGGGCTTTTAGGTAAACTAAAACTCAACTTCTTGAAAATAAAATTAAACGTGTAAATTAAATTAAAAATTAAAGACAGTACAGAGCTTCATTCCTAAAATGAGAGGTAGGTCATGTGATTGTTTTGCAAATTGAATTCTGCTGAGCCTTAGGGTTCTGGGGTAATGTCTCAAGGGCAACCTGCAAATGGGGGTGCGAGGTTAGATACTGGGCAAAGTTTCAGATCCATCTCATAGCTTCAACCAGGCCAGCTTCTCTTATTATATTGGATTTGGATATTGAGGCTCTTATTAAAGCTTTATCTGAACAAAAAGTTGGAAAACCAGGGAATGGGATGATTCCTAAGACCCATTCTGTGAAGTAGCCTTCTAAGTCTGTATTACTATCCTTAATGACACTTCTTAAACTTTAATTAAACCTTAAACCTTCTTAATTCCTTCCATTCTTTCTATCAGAACTTCTGCTCTCTTTGCTCACACATGGAAAAATAATACTTTCTGAAGTTCCAAGACACGATTCCACTATTTTCACATCTTTCCTGTAGAGTATAGGGTTTTAGGTTCTGGCATTTCTAAATGAACTCCCTGTATTAAAAAGGTACATTCAAAACCTCCATTAATTATTAAGCACCATCAAGTGCTTGATAATGAACATTTGGAACTTGGGAAGTCATACCTGTAAGAAACTGACATCAGGCTGCTAGCTATTCTTTTCTAACGTGCTATAATGGCCAAATTTCTCCTCACCTGCCTTCCTGTACACCCTCCCCTTGTCTGGCTCACTCAGCTCCACCAGCAGCCTCACAAATTAATTTTTATAGATTACTTGACTGATAAAATTTTATTGAATATCAGTGCATACACACTTTAGGCTTAGCTTCATTGTCACCCCCTCCCAATAGGCCTCCTTGATTTCCCAGGATACATATTCACTTCTGTGGCCCACAGCATTGATGCAAACCCCTCTGCAGGCATTAATTCTGCTTTTGAGCATGTCTGGGTCTTCCTATCTAGGTTGTAGGTTCTGTGAGGGCAGAACCTATGCCTATCAGATTCATGGCACTTCCATAGCAATTAGTACAGGGGAGCCTAGTGCCTGCACAGGAGCATGTGCTTCTTAGATATTTGCTGAGTATCTGCTTCCCTACTCCTAAGTCCCAGAAACTCGCACTGGAAATGAAAAACAAGATTTGAGCTCTGTTATATAAAACAGAGGTTATTATATAAGTTCTGAAGTTGGTTGTTGATTTTATTATTGTATTTAAGGCCAGATGGACATTGGCAAGAGGCTTTATTGCAGATAGTAGAAAGAGTTGCATAATCAACGTCTCTGTTACTGATTGTGTTGTGGTGAAGTACATTCTCTCCTCAAATGCACCTGTCAACAGGACTCTTGCCTTGTTCCCCCAAACCCATAGATTTGCACAGATCTGGGGACTATTGCTGCTTGTCTTATCTTTCCATGTCACAGAGGAGATAGGAGTTCTGGAGAAGTTAAATGACTGTCCTAAGGTCACATAGATGAGTTCAGTCAGACAGACTTCAGTCTAGACTTAGTGATTCCAGTGTACTTTCTGCCCCACTCCCCCATGCGGAAACCTACAGATAGTGTATGGGGGAGGGTTTCTTCCAAAGTTCTTCACAAGCAGCAAGTGGCTGGGTAGCTGAATGTCTTTAGTTCAGTCTTGTTGCAGAAGACTGGGTTTTGTCATAGCACCACTATGCTAGGTCCACTTTAGCTTTAGATAGCCATTTTTACAAATTTCATTATGTGGGTAGCAAAGAGGAAAACACCTTCCTTCTCTCCATTGGTATGATATAATGAACAACTACCAAAGTTTTAAGTTAAACAAAACAATGGGAATGTGTCCCAGAAGAAATTTTTATATGATCTTGCTGGCCAATGACCTACACATCGCTCTTTTAAGCCTGGGTCAGGGTTAATAGACTTTTGGGTCTTACTTTTTAAAAATCTGAAACACGTTTATATTTTAACTTATTTTTTTTATTTATATTGTGAATGCTTTGTTATCCCTTATAATTCTGGGATAAATGCATATAGTTTTTTAAAACTACATTTAAAAAAAGTATTTATTGTCTTTAGAGAAATTTACTATAGAATAAGAAATACAAAAACTAGCATTATATTTCAGTATTGTTACTCTTCAACTGTGTCACAATCCTTTAACCAATCCTTTTGTTTGATTTCTAAGAAAAAAAACACACCAAGATTCCAATTGTGTTTGCTCTTCACCATGTGCTGAGGGTGTGTGCTGAGTCCAGAATCAATAGGGGCAGCTACTTGAAGATCTGTGGCCTCTACGATAGTGGCACTTTGAGCCAAAAAAAGCTATCACTGAATTTTATTGAAATAATAGCTTCCCCCCACCCCAATTACAATAGAATCTACTGGTGGTGTGATTTTCATCAATTCAGTGTAACGGTTTATTTTCTGCAGCAATTCTAGTCAAATTTTAGGACAACTCCATATTGTTTCTCTAACTTTTCAAAAAATGCCTCCTTATCACATAACACTTAACATCAACTCATTTTATAATTAAAAAAATAGGGTTATAAATACAGTTACTAGTACTCTGGGAGTGGTAAGACATTGACAGTTAAAATCATATGTGGATTTCTATTTTCAAACAAATAGTGTGACATGGGGGGCAGAGCACAGGAGCCTCGAAATCATAGAATGTGTTCTGAATTTTAACCCCATTTCTTATAGAATGGACTGTTATTAACTGCCTATTTCTTATACCCATGATTCAGTGGATTGACTCAAGAGGTTTAGGACTATGTTTACTATGTCTCCTTTCTGCTTTCAACCCTCTGATAGAACTGCTATATTAGAGCATGAAATGCCCCAGTGAAAACGAGGGAATACAAATCAGTTTGTGCTCATGAATCTGTGATTGCTCTTTTTTGTCCCTATAGGATACAGTTCAATTGCAGCAGCTTGGTTGTCAAAACTGGAATGTTCCCCAGGGCTTGGTGAACCTGGTCAATTATTCTGCCATACGTTGGGAGGGGATGGGTACACTTCTCAAGGCTGGGCAGTGATTAGAGGTGGAGGGAGGGGAATGAGAAGAGCAAATGTATGGGAAGCACCTTCTCTCTGCTGGATGCAAGACATCAGTTGTCTTATTTAATCCTCACAACCACTGTATCTTTATGTCAATTGACAGTGGGGGACTGAGACTCAGTGAAGGTCAACAATGTGTTAACACAGCTAATAAGAACAGAGATTCAAATGTGGATCAATTTGATCAATTAACCTAGAAGAAAATGACAGCTGGTTTACATTAAAAGATGTTTAAAACAGACTTAGGGAATTAGCACCAATCTGTCCCTACCTGCCCCAATTCTTCAAGTACTTTTTTACAATTCCTTCTCAACCGCTCACCTGCTCTTATTCATTTTTACTTGGTTTGTATCTATGTGGCATGTTTGAGGAATCAGAATGACAGCAGGATCAGCATGTGTCGAGATTTGCTTGACCTTACAGTCCTTGCGAACAGTTTATAACAGACCTCTTGCTGTCTCATCCCAATACACTTGTTTATTTTTGTTTTCAATACTTTCCCTAGAGAACCCTTTGCTTTTGCTTGCTGATGTGTTCACTCTCCCCAGCTCTTGCTTTAGCTGTTGCTTTAGGGCAGCAATTTTCAACCATTGTGCTGCAAGAATTTTTAAAACATGCAACACCTGACTATTTAGTCAGGGGCACTGACCTCTTTTCCCTGATTGTCAAATTAGAAAAACTGACAGCAGTCAACACAACAATAGGTGTTCATTGTGAATGAATCAAAATTAATTTTTCCCCATCAGATTGGCAAAAAATGTATTTTTGGGCATTCCACGGAATTTTAGTAATTAGTGTATGTGTGCTAAGAGATGAAGAAGGTTGAAAATTACTGCTTTAGAGCATCTTGCCCTCTTTGGTCCCATGCTTCCCGGACTAAATTCAGTCCTTTTTCTCAAACATTTCCTAGGCAGCAGTCTATGGGCTATTTTGAGGAAATATTTTCACAAAATATCTAAGCCTTATGTTTGCTGACAGGCTATGAAGTCTAGGTTCTTAGTAAGAAAATTTTCTCTCACCCCAGAACTTTCCAGCTCAGCTGGCATGCCTGCTTCCTGTGAATCTGCAGAACAGATGGAAGTGGGAACGTGATTTTTGACTGAGATTTAATCCAGCCTTAGAAATAACTTTTAAAATCTACCAGTATTTCACTAACTTTTGATGTTTTTGTCTGAGTGGACCAGCTTCTCTCAGGAGAAACTAAAAGAGAAAATTACAAAGATAATTGTCTACTTTATGGATATTAATATATATTAAGTAAAAATCAGTTTCACCAGGCAAGTTCAGTAACTTACTTAAAATAATGATGAATTTGAACGTGTGTCAGGATTATGTGCAATGACACATGGAGGTTGGCAATAATATCGCTGCCATTCATCATTTCCTGAGAATGTAAAGCCAAATGCAAGTTGACCATCTTGCTCTGTGAATACACTGCCCTTTGCTTATTTAAGCATAGGCTAGTGCCTTCCTCTTTCCTGACCGAGAAATATTTTGCTACCAGAAGAAGAGATTCTGAGATGTTTGGTGGGTATGTGTAACATCAGTGGAAAGTCAGGCCCTGGAGCGTTTTGGCTAGTTGGATATCAGCAATGAAATCTGAGTTTCTCCACCCTATGAAAGGCAGGTTACCTAGAAGAGATGTGCTGTACTTTGTTGCCCTTTCCACATTTAGGACACCACACCCTCAGTTATAATTCTTTACTCTAAATTAATAGTCAGAGGTTAGAGAGACAGGAATGATGGACAGCCCTGCTCAGTGTGGCTCAGTTGGTTAGAGCACCATCTTGTACACTAGAAAGCTGTGGGTTCGAACAGGGCACATAGAAGAGGCAACTGATTGACGTGTCTCTCTTACATCGATGTTTCTCTCTTTCTCTCTGCCTACATAAACAAGGAAAAAACTTCTATGGACATAATTTCCTCCTAAATGTTGAAACTCAAGTGTTTTTCCTGAGGTCCCATAATTGACTTATTCCTTTGTATGTTCCTATTTTTGTACCCTGTGAAAATGCCAATTCCTAACAATTTTATCTAGATCTCAGTCTAACATGCTTAGAGAAGTTGACAAGTGAATCTTAAGAGGCGAATACCTCAAAGACCAGATATCAACGTGGTTATCCTCGGGTTTTGAGTCCGAACTCTTCAATTTGTGTAAGTTTAATATCACAAGTTACAGGAAAAAAAAGTTTTAAGCTAAAGTATGGGCTTTTTCGCAAGCCCTTTCTCAATCCCCAGAAAAGGACCCATATTTCTTTGTCATATGTTTTAGTTCAGAAGACATAATTTCCTCAAAAACATATTTGAAGACTTCCTTTTAGTAGTTTACATGCAATTCTTTATTTATTCATCAAATATGTGTTAACAAAATAATATGTGTCAGTTCTGTGACTTCACTGTATTTTCAGACCATTCAATCTAGAATACTTAGGAACATGTTACTCTGATAAATATGCTTAGGTATTCAGAAAATATTTACTGTATTTCCCAAAAGGAATTAAATAAATACATGTAGAATTGAAATAAAGTCAGTTATGTCAGAGATACCTTTTGAAGTTTTTAATGGAATAAACCATATATCAGGTGTGTTTGTGTGTTTCCCCCCCTCACAATATTAGAAATGTATTTTGTGCATAGCTGGTGCCCAGTAGTCAGCTGTTGATTTGAAATATATTAACCCTTACCTGAGGAGCTATTATGGGTTTAACAGGATTCTATAACTACTTGAATGATGCATTGGGGCTCTGTGCTGCTCTGCAATTATTATCCCACTGGTTCTCAACTGGAACGATTTTGCCTCCCAAAGGACATTTGGCAGTAGCCTGAGATAGAGCGTTTGATTGTCACCCTCAGGGGTGTGGTAAGGAGGATGGAGTTGCTACTGGCATATACTATTTAGAGGCCAAGGATGCTGTCAGTATCCTATAATGCACAGGCATGTCCGAGCAAACAATGTATTATCGGGCCCAAAATGTCAATCGAGCCAAGAGCAGGGAACCATGGGTTAGATAAATCTCTCACTGAGACCCTTTTAGGCTTATATGTAACCTAAAGTTATATTTCAAGGGTATTTTCAATGTTTGTTTTGCATTGGTAGTTTATTTCATAGGAAATCTTGATGTCAATATGGCCATTAAACTAATATATTTTTAAACAACCTCCAATCATCACTTCCCTTTAATTATAGTGTCATGACTGTTACTGTAATACAAAACAGGTGGAATGCAGATTTTTAAAAATTTCATGGGAAAACCAAACATTTAAGCATCATTGATAGAATCTATACTGTTTACCTATATGATTGTACTATAAAAACTTGAATAAGACAGGCCAATCTTACTAGGTAGTTGAGTATTATTTCATATTGCCATTTTTAGATCTCCCAAATTATTTTGATTGAGGATATGTAAGCCTGTAAATGGGAAGAATTAAGATTGAGATTTAAATAGCTAAAAATAATGTTTATGTATCATGTAATGTAACTGGTATCCAGTTTTGTATCCTGAGATATATTTACAGAAGTTAAGTAGAGAATACATTACAGAAATACTTTAACATGGGCCTATTTAAATGGGGGAGTTAGCAGGATGGGAGAATGAGATACACAGGATTGGTGAGTAGTTAGGGTGACTATGTAATTTCTCACTCAAATCCAGACCTCTTGAGAATGGCACTCTATTGATAATTAAGCCAGGAAACAGGCATAAATAAGGACTATTTTGGGGGGGGGTGGTGAAACCAGGATACATGGTTACCTTATCCACAAAAATACCTCAGACTTGAGAAAAAGAAGAGGGGATGATTCTGAAATTAATATAGTATCATCAGGGCTGTAACTATTTTCTCTCTTTTCTGAGTCTAGTGCAGCTAGAGAGCAGGTCCAGTTCCTGAGTAGGGAGCTGGGGATTGAGAAATAAAAGAAAGAGACAAGACACAAAATGGAAGGAAAAAGCTGGGATTAGGTGGGACTGCTGTCCTCTTCTGAGGGAAAAACAGTGACCCAGAGCCAAAGCAGCATGTTTATTTTATATCCCCAAATACCAAGAAGTGTCACCAAAAGGTCAAGACAAAAAGATTATTAGCATCCTTGAGTAAGCCCTGAGCATTCCTGGTGCTAGGCTGGATTTAGATATCAAAACCCACTTCCCCAGACCATAGGCTGAAATGAAGGTCAAGCTGACAACACACTTGCCTTTTTGGCAAGGCATGTTCCCAGTGTGTGGCTTTGCTGATGTCACTTGGTTCAGCTGACAATAATTATAAAATGACCATGTGCCTTCCCAGGGGCTCCTCTACATATCCCCCGTTTTTCATTTTTAAATGTAGCTTGTGGACATACTAGTTGGAGCCTTTCGGCTTGAGATTGCAGGAGCTTGCTGATGACTGGAAAAAAGCAGGATAAGTTTAGTAGTACACAAAGGAATCCAATTGGGTACCAGTGTTTTCTAACATATTCCATAGATTAAATTCTTTTAAATCATCCAGCAATTTTTTTGCCAGTTTTGCCAGAGATGTAATTTTGGCATGACTATTCTGAATGGCTTGCACATGTTTGTGTAGCTGAACACATTGATATTATTATGATGCCATATTCCCTGTAGGTGCATCTTGATTGTATTCTAATCCCATAGAGAACTGTTATAGCGGACTGAAGTCACACAAATATATGTAAAAGCAGCATGGCATTGCAGCTGCTGTCTAATCTTGATACTTTCTAATTGATTACCTAGTCCTATCACTACAGCTTCCAAAGCATTTAGCTTTGTTTCTAGCCTTTCGTCTATATCTTCTTGATCATGAAATGTAGTTGAGGTGTTCAGAGCCAGTTCATTGACAAACTTTGCATTCTGGAGGCTTTGGGTCAAAGCAAGAGAAGCAGTCACAACAGATGAAATAACAGTAACTAGGGTAGCAATACCAAAAATAATATGTCTCAAAGCACGTTTTTCCCAGGACAGTTGATTGTGTAATTCCTGCAATGCCCAGAGGCCTGCATCATGATACCATTTTCCTGTTGTGTTGGTGGAAAGCATAATAAAAGAAGACTGTTTTAAAATTAATATGTCTTCATTCAGGTTATGCCTGGAAATGCAGCTGGTACGGTTACGATAATGGCATTGGACAGCATAATGGGTGTCCAATCTGGTGTTATTCACATTTCCAGTCACCAATACATATCGGGGCTGGACACAGGCTTGTAAGCCATAGCAAGGGCTCGATGTGCATGCTCCTTTAGTATTAGCTAAGAAAGAGCCAGTAAAATTAAGAAAGTCAAGGGCAGCAGCTAAATGCCACAAATCTTTCTGTAAATTTCATGTTTTTGTGGTTAGGGCATGACCTATGAAACCTCCTGGTGACATAGGATTGTGATAGGGATAGTTAGCATCAAGTCTATGGAACCAATCTAATACATACAAGTCAGAGCCAAAAATATTATGTCTTACTGGTACAGGATTGTCGCAATCTTGCCATTGAGGAAATGCTCCCAACTCAGTAGTGGTGCTATTAGGGCAGGAGAGGAGCAGAGGATGCTTATCAGACAGCCATTGGGTGGCCTTAGAAAATAAAATCCTAGTTTAGTAACTGTTGAACATATTTTCGCATATCCTAGGGGGCTTCAATGTTAGCAATGTTTGTGCCTCCATAGGATGTCTTATTTTCTTGGCCAAGTTGCAAACATCCTGAGGTCCCCCTTTTTGAAAAACAAACAGGGAGATCTCCACTAAAGCCATCTACACTAGTAAAAGGGTAATATGCTAATTAGACTAGACATTTTCTAGACATCCTTCTGGACATCCGAGGACTCTGTGTGGGTGTGGGTGTGTGAGTGTGTGTCTCTCAGGGCATGCTCATACACAGACCCATGTGGAAAAAGCCACAGTGGCAGGGGATAAGGGAGAATCATTTAGGAGTGACCAGGCAAGCTGGAGAGGGCAATTAGGGGCAACCAGGTTGGTAGGGGAGGGTAGTTAGGGGCAATCAGGCAGACAGATAGATGAGCAGTTAGGAGCCAGCAGTCCCCAATTATGAGAGGGATGTCTGACTGCCAGTTTAGATATTGGCCATCCCCTGAGGGGTCCTGGAATGAAGAGGGTGCAGACTGGGCTGAGGGAACAACCCCCCGCTCACCCCCTGTGCACGAATTTTGTGCACCAGGCCTCTAGTTATAATCACCTTGGGAAGAAGGAGTTACATGCTTGTCAAAGTTACCCCCAACCATATTAGTGTTGTTAGTAAACACTGGCACTGATTCTCTGGTCCAGGTGGCTGGGTTGATCATAGGGGGATCTGGAACATAAGTCCAGTAAGTTTCTGCTGCAGCCATATGTACCTGGATACTGACAAGTGCCATCACAGCAAGAAAAAGGTTGGAGTGAGTGACCTGAACCCCCTGTTCTTTTACCTTTTGCTGAGCATGGGTAGTCAGCTTCTTCAGTTGACTCCATATTGGGATCTCAAGTCCCTTGCGTAGCCTTCAGTTTTCTTCTTTCGCTTTGATGTCATTGGGGCAACTCTCAGTCCTTTTGAGTGAAGGGATAAGAAGCTTCTCTGGGTCCATTGTTGTGACTCACATAGCACTCTGGCACCCAAATTGGCTGCGTTGCTTCTTTTGGAAAGATATAAAAACACAAACTCTTTCCCACATTATTAATCTGATAAAACTTGTCTGGTTTATGCTTCCTTCACCTAGCTAACTGGGTGGAGGCTATTGTACAGGAGGCTCGATGCCTTTCGGCTGCTGTACAATCCTCTGCATCACAATTTAAAAATTTTAAAGTATAAAGAGCATGACTGAGTTTGTTTTGAGGTAACACATAACATCTGTCTACCCCTTTTTGTTTTAGTAATTGCATTTTAAGAGTATGATTGACTCTTTCCACTATTGAGTGAAATCCACTTTGCCAGATTTGATTAGGTTTAAGTCCTCAGGGATTTACCCCTAAAGTTGGCACAGGGAGGTAGATAACACACTGAGGACATTGCTTCCAATAAAACATGAAAATTGTCATTCTCAAATAATATTTTGAAGGCTCAAAAATAAATGAAAAGTTCCTCCAAATTAGTGTGCCCTATAGTAGCTATTTCAATAATTTTGGCCATTCTTACTACATAAGCACTATCACTATAGGTTGATGGGCTCCTGTAGAGGGCACACAGGGAAGGCACCTGAGTATTTTAAAAAATTATTGTCAGCTGAATCCCAGGCCAGGAAGAGCTGCGTCTTGGAACCACATGCACCAAGAAGGCTGGATGAGTTATCAGTACTGACTCTTAACTTTGCTCTGGTGTTGGGGAGAGAGCCTTAAAATGTAAATTTAGTCTAGCCCCAGGAATGAGGTAATGAATAGGCAGGGATGGGCAACCTTTTGAGCTTGGTGTGTCAAAATTTGCCAAAAAACCGAGCATAACTCAAGTGGTGTGTCACTTCAAGAAAAACAAACAAACATATTTTGGCGATATTTGTAATAAGTTTAAATAACAAAAATGTATAATTGTAATATGTAACTGTATTTAATAAACCAAAAACTAATTATTTAACTTACCTGCTTAGTGACTTCTTTGTTCATCTGTCAGTCAGTTTCTTTTGTTGTCTTGATATTATTTAACTTGTGTGGGGTGACATGAATTAAGATAAGTGAGGGGGAGGGGGAATTCTTTAACTAACCTGCCTATTAGTGACTTTTTTGTTGCTGAATTTAATTGGTTAAACCTTTAATTGAAGGTTGGTATTTTGTACACTTCAAGCCTAAGCAAGCGCTACCTAACTTCATCTGTCAATCTGTTTCTTTTGTTGGTTTGGATATTATTTAACACTGAGAGTAAGGTCTCACAAGAGTAAGGTCTCACAAAAGGGAAAAATTGTGAGTAAAGCCATTGCTATATTTTTCAGGGTGCTAAAAGTGTCTGGTAATTGGTTCCAGGCATTCCAAATTTCCTTTTCGTAGTGGCACTCCTCTTGATTCTCCAAGCGGCACCTTTCCAGCTTCCCAAGCTTTGACCTCAAGTCGACAAACACCTGAGCCCAGATGCTGTCTTGAAATTCAGCAAGTTGCATCTCCAAATCATCCATTTGCATCATTGGAAACCATTTAATTCCAAACTACTGTAGACTACTACAACAGGATACTTAATTATTTTTATGGTCTGTTCTAGGCTTCTAAATTGATTAAATCTATCACTGAACTGATCAAGTAATGAGTCTAAAACATGCTGGTCTTTTCTATGCAAGGGTTGCATTTCATTTTGTATAGCTGCACTGGCCTTCTCAAAATACTTTGTTACTTGAGGAAAATACTTATAAGTTTTAGTTTCTGCACCTGGCTTGGAAATTTTAATTTTACTTTAAAAAGCTTTAATGTATCCAAACATAACATCAATACTTTTGCCAAAATCTTGTAACTTTAAGTTCAGTTCATTAATATGAACAGAGAGACCTGTAAAAAATGTCAGAGTGTTGACCCACTTATCATCATTGAGCTGAGAAGTTTCCCAAATCCTTATCCTCAAGAAATACCTTGATTTCTTCAAAACACTCCACAAAGTGCTCAAGAACTTTGCCTCAGCTCAGCCATCTTACATTATTGTACATCAGCAGTCCACTGTAGGAGGAATCAACCTCCAGTAAAAGTGCAGAAAATTCTCACTTGTGAAGGGGGCAAGCAGCTATTAAATTAGCTATTTTTGCAACAAGTGACATTAAGTCATTTAAGTCGGTGAATCCTGTCTTGGCACATAAAACCCCCTAATGGATAATGCAATGAAAAGGCACAATCAGATGTCCTATAGCTTCCCTGAACAATTTGACAAATCCAACTTTTCCCCTCACTATGTTTGGTGCCCCATCTGTCATCACTAATACAACTTTAGAGATATTAATGCTTAGGTCACGGAATGTTTGTATAACAACCTTACATATTTCACTTCCTGATGTACTTGTTGGCAGTGATACTAATTTTATCAACTCTTCTCTCATTGTGAGACCATCAGAATATCTACCAATAATGGCCAACTGAGCATGTGATGTGACATCAGTAGTTTCATCAAGAGAGATAAAAAAATGTTTATAATTACTTATGTCTCTCCTTAATTGAAGTTGTACATTTGTGTTCAGTCTCATTAGTCAGTCTTTTATGATACTTCTACTGAGTGGCAACTCAGATATTCTCTTAATAATTGCATCTTTATTCTGCATATCGTGAAATAGAACTGGTACACATCTTAGGAGTGTTGCTTTAATAAATTCTCCCTCACTGAGTACTTTTCCTTGCTGAGCTATGCAGTGAGCAATGCTCAGACTTTCAGATATTAGATTTGTAGAGCCTTTTATAAATTTAAGGATGGAATTATATTAGCTCTTATGAAGGTGTAGCTGCCTGAAAATGTATTCCGTCCTTTCATCCTCACTTTTTTTCAAAAGCTCTGCTTACTATTGTTTCAGTACATAGAATGCAAAATGATCTGCCATTTTTTTCTATAATGTCATACATCTCAGTCCACGTCTTTTGAAAGGGTTGGCTACTGCTACTACCACTTCCTTTACTTAACCTTGTTTTTTGTTATTTTTTGGGTTCTCCATCAGGGGGGCAGTGGCAGAAGATAGAATTATAGATAGCCTGCTATCCCTGTAGGCATTTAGGGGTTAACTAGCCTAACTGACCACAAGATGGCACATGTAACTGTCTTTTAGGAAAGGGCAGGGTTAATAAATAGAAATAGGGATTAATAAGGATGCACAACAGTAATAATAATGAAATGGAGTCTGTACTATGCTGCAAAATGATGTTCCTTATATAAATTAAGATGGCTGCCACTATTTCTAATGGTGGGGAATGGCACCCATAGCACAGGCCCTCACCTCTCCCAGCCTCCCCCTCACTTATCTCAGTAATGATGATCAATTAGAAATCCACGACACCCCAGAACAGTGGATTGGATGATGGTTGCTGTGGTTATGTGGTTGCTGATAATGGTGATCACAGGGCCCCCAGAGATGTGTCCTCTGCGGCATTCCACTCCTCCCTGCTCTGCCAGCCGGAAGTGCGGTCAAAGATCCTCTTATGGCATAACGGGAAGTCCCAGAACTAGATGCTCTGTGCCGGAGTTCTGTTGTTTTGGCCTACAGACCTCTGGCACAGAGTGTCTACAATACATTACAGCAAATGTTTCATCCTCGGCTACTGCTCCTGGCTGTGCAGTAGCCGAGGATGAAATATCCTTCTTGGCATGTGGCCCCATCCTTCTCTGTATACGACCACATGCGGCTACGTGTCATTGAACTGACATGCATGTCAGATTCGCCATCATGGGAATAGGGCCTGGGCCTACTCAAGCTCCTTTGATTCTAATTTTTTTCTAGTAAAACCCCTTGGTATTTTGGAATATAAATAAATATGCTGCTGTTGGTTTGGATCCTGTCTCTCCATCAGAGAGAACAGAGATTCCACCCAGTCCCAGCTTTTCATTTCTATGTTTGTGTCCTCTATTCTTTCTTTTTATCTCTTAATCCCCAACTCCTCTAGTCAGAAACTGGACCCACTCTCTTAACACGATGCATGTGGAAAAGAGAGAAAACCCCTACAGGCTCCATAGCAAATCTGTTAAGGCTAAATAAGAGCTTGTATTTCTACTGAAATATAAGGGGTTTGAAGGACTTTTCTCCCCTGATGCAGTATATCCAGCTTTCCCAGAACTGGATCCATCTGTAAAAATGGTTAATGTCTGAGGTAATTTTAATTTTTGCACAGAAATATAACTGCTTTGGATTCACTGCACGTTAAGCAATTTTACTATGAGATGAACTATCAATAAGATTTTTAGTTAATACTTCAGAAACAGGTATTTTGTCTAGTACAATTAAATTTTCTTGAATAATCATTTATTTCAAGTAACCAATTTTAATAATTTGAAATAAGGTTTATTTTTTAACCTCACATGTAAACTTCTACAATTAGTTTTTAAATAACTTTAACACAAACTTTATCAGAGAGGCAAAAACACAAATTATTTACTCCAGTTTATGAGGCCAAATATATTGACTTTCAATTACAATCCTTATAACATTTAAAGGAAATCTCTTTATTTCTTTCCAGAATAATTTTTAGACTAGAGAGTTTCACTTAAGAATCTTTGTCCTTCTTTTCATCAATAATAAGTACTAGGCCATAGGTCTAAGTAGCCATATCACAAGCACTTTTACGTTAAAGTTGACTACTAATTTACTGTCATATTTAATACCTTAACAATAATCTTAGCTTACACTGTAAATATCAGTGAAAGAGATTTCAAAATTTTTAAATTTCTCCTTTTTATTAAGTTAGAATTTTATTTTTAAAGTGTATCCCCTTTGTCTTATTTGCATAAACAGAGGGATTATGAGAGGTCTCAGTAACTTTCTTAGAAAAGTTAATCAAATTGCTTATAAAGACATTGGCTTATTCAAAGGAAGGGGTTTGACCTTTGATGTTTCAAGATGGCAGCCCCCATGGGAGCAGCAAGCCATGAGGCCAACATGGAGACTGCCAAGCTAGGCAGTCCTCATGGTGATTTCTAATCTGTTCTTAGATTTTAATTGGATTCAATTACTTATAAAAACATTGGCTTCTCATGTAATTTAATTTATATGAGTCCTTGATTATATTTAAAAAACTAATTTATAAAGTAATTTAAGTAGGTATTTTTATTAAAAAACAAAGCAAGCAAATTTAGTAAACTTATAGAAAATATATTGTTATTTTTATCTTGCACTTTTTAGAGACCAAAGCCTTCATAACATTTAATAGATGTATGTAAGTAAAATATAATTATTAATTTTTATTTGATAAAGCTTTCCATGTGATTTCAAGTACCAATTGGTTTAATTAAAAAATATTTCTTTTAAGAGAAAACAGACTTTTGAAAACATTTCAGGGCCCATGAAATGTCCGAGAGTTATTCTCAAAGTCTTGAAATAACTTGGAAAGAATATATATATATATATATATATATATATATATATATATATTAATATATACACATATGATTTAAAGATTATATACTTAAATTATATTAAAGAATATCATTACATTTAAACTGGTTCATGGAATTAATCCTCTTTTTTAATTAGACCAATAAGTAATGTATTTTGAATTCCTAATTATCTCAGAGAAAACACAAAAATTCTTTTCTCAAGCATAAACTTCTATATTCTAGTCATTTAGTCACCACAATTATATAGTTTCTCCCAATTCAATTTGAACCTTAAATTATTAAAGCTTCAAATTTTCGGTAGCACGTTAAATACTTAGCATTTCTCAAATCAATAGTTTCATATTTTTAAGGATACATTTCAAATAATATGCAACGCATATTCAATTAATAGATTAAATTCTATCCTCTAGACTTCATATGAGGCATACTCAGATCAACATTTTATTATTATATCATTTCAATATATTTAGATATAAGTTTTTATCATTTGATTTAGTAAACTTCAAAGTTTTTAAGTTTCCAGCTGACAGGCCTGGTTTAGAAGCTTGACTTTTATTTTGTTCCCAGGTCAAATCTACCATCCTTAAGCATGGCAAAGATGAAACCTTTTCAAATGGCTTTCTCAGGGAGTGGGTGTCCATATTGGATCATCACGTGTCTCCCTTCCCCCACCTCCTTCTTGCTTTGGGGGAAAATTCAGTGATGGTCTGTCATCTACGGTTTTTATTTTCATTTATTATTTCATTATTTATTTATTTTTGTTTCTTTTTTTTCCCCCAGAAATAAAAAGGGTTTTTAAGATAAAGAATCATTGGCAGTTGCTGAGAAATTCCTTTTATCTTTTCTACTTGGTTCAACCTAACACAAATAGTTTGAACCCCAACAAAATGAAATATGAAGTCACTTTTGGCCAAGCGCCAGCATCCAGCCCTAAAGGCTGGGTAGCTTCGAGCAGGCCTTTCTTATCCCGCTCACAGTGATGCTTATCTCACTCTGCCTCAAACTGTAGCTCCTCCTCATAATTATGAGATGAATCTTTACCAAGTGGGCTTTTGACTGTGGTTACAGGAGCAACATGTAGGGATGGTGGAGGTGCAGAGTGGGGGAGGTGGTATTCTTAGAGATTTGTACCCCTCCCCTGTAGACTTTAAAGCTGGGGCCACATCCTGCTTAGACGTTCTTAAACTCTCCTATGCTGGATCAAGTCCATCATGAATTAAAGTAAGAATAGAAATCTTCTCTGGACCTTCTGCTGGGTATTAGTCACACAACTGATTTCTGACCTTTTCCAACATTTCATCAATGAATCTTAAGAAATCAAGAATCTGACTATACTTAACAGAGCATTCTTGAGATTTGAGAATAGTTTTAAACATTTAAGAATTACCCATGTTTTACACCCAGCTAATACATCTTACAAAAATCCACTCCTTACCTTATTCTGTGATGCATATACTTCTTGGAGCAACCCCCTGACATCTTGCCTCTGTACTCAGCCAGACCATGCGGGTGCCAGATGTAACTATTTTCTCTCTTTTCTAAGTCCAGTGTGGCTAGAGAGTGGGTCCAGTTCCTGATAGAGGAGCTTGGGATTGAGAAATAAAAGAAAGAAAGAGACAAGACATAAAATGGAAGGGAAAAGCTGGGACCAGGTGGGACTACTATCCTCTTTTGAGGGAGAGACAGTGACCCAGAGCTGCAGCATTATTTTATACCCCCAAATACCAGGAAGTTTCACCGAAAGGTCAAGACCAAAGGAGATTATTTGCATTCTTGAGTAGGCCCTGAACACCTTTTGGACATGTTAATATTCCTGGTGATTCTCCAAGAGAGAGAATTGATATTAAACATTTCCCAATGTATTTGACCATAATATTCTCCTCCCTTTTGAATGTCTTTTAAGATTACCATCTAATAAAACAGGTTTGGGAGACATTTCACCAGAACCTGCTCTCCAGGTATTTATTAGGAAATCCTTCCTCCCTCCCTCTATCTTTTCTTTCCTCTTTTTCTCACTCCTCCCTTCTTCCTTTCCTCCTTTCCCTTCTGCTTTCCTTCATCTTTCCTATTTCTCCTCCTTTCCTTTTACCCTCTCTCCTTCCTCTCTCCCCTCTCTCCTGACTTCCTTCCCTTTCTTTCCTCTTTCTCTCTCTGCCTCCTACCCTCATTCACACTCTCGTTCCTCTCTCTTTCATGTGATCTCTTCCTTTCTCTTTCAAGATCCCAAATTTACCAATACCCTTATAACATGGTTTTTCTTATAAATTATAGTACTTTCCCTTATGTATAGTTTACAGTTGTGTCCATTAGAAAATGTATAATGAGTTTATGTATTAGAAAGTTGTTCTCTTCAGATAATAGAAAACCTTCTTATTCTGGTTAAAATATATCACTTGATTTAATTTTTCTTCATTTTCTTTTTATTTCTGTCACAGAATGATCAAGTGACGGTTTCCTGTTCTGTTATTTTAGGGGATCCTGGGACATATTTTTACTTAGAAATAAAAGCTTCATTATATTACATTCCAGGATTTAACAATTAGGTGTGATAAGCCAAAAAATAAAAGCTTCATTGAGATGTGCATAGGTACTTAGTGGGCTCACACACTAGCTGAGTAGATTCTCAGTGGGCTCTATACACTAGTGATGCAAATTTACTCTTTAACAAAAGAAATGACCTGTTAACTCTCTCTCAAGTAGAGTTACTTCAAACTAATTGCAATAACTTTATTTTCCATAAATGCCAAGGGTTTTCTGTAGCAAGTTTACACTGTTTGGTCCATTAGTCTCTTGTGAGCTTAGTTGTCTAAGAAAAGATCCTATTCCAAGGGCACTGACCAAATTATTTCTGTATCTGAGAAGCTAAGGACCTGACTCTATCTGTAATGACTTCCTGGAAGACCTAGAAGCAGCTAGTACATCAGTCTTCTGGACAGCATTTCCCCTGCCACACGCCCCTTCCATCCATCATCTCACCATTGCCATTTGCTGAGTATTCTACTCCATGACGTGCTCTGCTAGGCTCTTGACATTCATTTCCTCCTTTGATATTCAGCACCCAAGGCTAGAGTATAAATGTTGTCAGCTTTGCTGACCATGGAGTCTCTACCACAACTATTTAACTCTACTATTGTAGCATTAAGGCAATTATAGATAATATATTAATAAATGGGTATGGCTGAGTTCCACTAAAGCTTTATTTATAAAAATAGGCATGAACCAGATTGGTCCATGGACTATAATTTGCTGATGCCTGCTCAGAACCACCCAAATGGTAGATATTGTCATCTCCATCTTACAGATGAAGAAACTGAAGATTAGAATCTAGGTTAAGATTCAGGATCATTGTGTTAGTTAGCCTACGAGTGAGGATTTAAATCAAGGCCAGCTTAGTACAAAAGGCCATGTTCTTCATACCCTGCAACTTTGTCCTTACAAAAGAAGGTGAGAGTTAGATGTCTAGAAAGAAAGAAGAGAGGGCTTGTGTCCAGTAGGAGGGGAGAAAGAATCAAAGGCCCAGAGCTTATGGTCCATTTTGTGAAAAATAAATAGATGAGTTTAATAGTGGCTAGAGAGTGGGTCCAGTTCCCGCTCAGAATGTATGGTTGGGAGGGAGGCACATGTGCCAATTAGGATCATATTTGTCTGTGAGTACAGAAACCTCATTAAACAATATACATGCATGAAGAATCTGGAGATGGGCAATCTGGGAGAGGTTCAGCAGCTTCAAAGTGCCATTAGGGACCAAAGCTTGTTCTATATTTCTGTTTGCCATCTTAGGCTTGTGTCTTTAGGGCATAGCCTTCTTGTCTCATGGTTCTCACAAGAAACACCTATAGTATCAGGTCCACATTCCATATAGTAAGATGGGAGGGATTAAAGGTTAAACACACATTTCATTGGAATCTTATCCTTTTTTTTTTTTTTTTTTTTTTAAATATATTTTATTGATTTTTTACAGAGCAGAAGGGAGAGGGATAGAAAGTCAGAAACATGGATGAGAGAGAGACATCCATCAGCTGCCTCTTGCACGCCCCCTACTGGGGATGTGCCCGCAGCCAAGGTACATGCCCTTGCCGGAATCGAACCCGGGACCCTTCAGTCCGCAGTCCGACGCTCTATCCACTGAGCCAAACCGGTCTCGGCTGGAATCTTATCCTTTTTAAAGAGCTTTCATGGAAGGCCCACGTAGCAACTTCTGCTTATACATCCTTGGCCAATTACATACATGGCTATTTAAGCTGCAATAAAAACTAGGAACTGTGGGAGGCTAGCCACTTTTAAAAAGTTAAGGTTCTGTTAGCAATGTATAATAGAAGGTATCTAGCATTGTCTGCACAGTATAAATATCTAGACCATGAAATATAAAGTACTCTTACACAGACATACTGCTCTTGGGTAAATAATGAGTTAGACACAGATATATCAGGATGAGACAATACAGTTATGAGACTATCACAGTTATTAGTGAGGACTAAAGTGGGTGATATCTTGGGGGCTAGATCATGAGTTTTTAAGAGTAGAGGTTATGCCTGTACCCTCTGCAGAACATAGTATGAAGTCTGGCTGATGGAAGAAACTCAAGAAATGAACGATTAAAAAAGCACAAGGAATGGGAAAGTCAAAGATGTGCTGATGTCTCAATGAGCTGGGTTAACTGGGAATATAATGGAGGCATGAGACAAATGGAGAAGGTATGAAGTTGGAGATTTTTGAAGATTTTGTTCAACTTAAAACAAATACTGATAAATTTATTTTAGATGTTGAACGGTGTGGCAGAGGGTATGCGTGGTCCTTTGTCACTTCTCTTGTAGCTTCTATTCTTCCTTTGGATGCCCCACCCTCCTCTGACCTGCTTGGCCAGTGTCTAATACCTGAAAACCTTTGCTTGTGGAAATTTTCACTTATGTAAGGTATTACATAGTGCTCGCTTACCATTAACATTCCAGGGCATTATCAGAGATGGAAAGAACCAATGACCAGTTTCCATCTCCTTCCTCATTTAATCCATTCCCTGGCTGTCTCCTCCAAATTTGGCATACATAAGCAGTAAAGAAGGGTCAGAACTTCAGGAAGACCTTGGTTTCTGTGAAGATCAATCCCACCAAGATGTTGATAAGGAGAAGAGGGAAAAAATCCATGACCAGTGGAATTCTTTACATATTCATTCAATAAATGTTGTGTGCCAGTACCATGCTAATCATGAGAGCTTCAACAGGCACACATTAAAGACATGGTCATAGCCTACACATCTGGAGATCTGAAACCTTGGCTCAAGACTAAGGTTTATCTTACCACCGAGAAGGCTTTTAGTTTTTCATTTTATTCAAATAGTTGTTACAACCACCAGAAATCTTATAAATGTTCCTGTGAAGGTTACAGAATGATCTATTCTCTCTTTCACAAGCCTTTCCTTTGAGACCATGTTTTATAATAATTTAACATTTACTTTGCACCACTGGCCTGGAGATGATACAGTATATGGAAAATAATCATAATTTTTGCCTCATGGGCTTGCAATATATTAAATATTATTGTCTCTCTCTCTACCTGAAATGTTAATGTTCTGAAGCCAAGTATAACAAGGTCATTTTAATATAATGATATTAATCAAGATATGTAGTTTTAAAATTACTTACTCTTTCTCAGGACATTAATCTTCTATATGGATTTATTGCTATGGGTTAGCAAGACAATTGTGGAGGATTTCTCTAAGGTATAAATTTCAGGGACAATTTACTCACAATTGAGTAATCCTCACACAACTTCTCTGTTGTTTTCTGGAGTCTGATTATACTATAAAAATACATTTCTTCTTACTAACAAAATCAAATTGGTCAGTGAGTTGGTATTTTGGGTCTATTTTTGAATTTTGAGATCTAAACTTTTGCTTAATCCCTTTACTTTTTCCACCCAGCCCCTATTCCCCCATCTCCTAACAGTTATTAGTCTGTTCTCTATATCTACAGGTCTGTTTTTATTTTATTTGTTAGTTTATTTTGTTCATTAAATTACAAATATAAGTGAAATAATATGGTATTTATTTTTCTGCCTCTGACTGGCTTATTTTACTTTGCATAATTCTTTCCAGGTCTTTTGCTGTTGCAAAAAATGTCCTCCTTTTTTATAGACAAGTTGTATTCCAGTGTGTAAATGTACCAGAGTTTTTTTTATCCATTTACTTACTTTGGATACTTCCAAATTTGATTATTGTAAATAATAAAGAAACAAAAAAATAAATAAAACTCATGGGCAGACAACAGTATGGTGATTACCAGAGGGAAATTGGGTGGGGCTGTGAGGTAGGAGAGGGTAAAGGGAAGATAAATGATAGTGGAAGGAGACTAGACTTGGGGTGGTGAACACACAACACAATACACATGATGTATTATAGAATTGTACACCTAAAACCTATGTAATTTTATTAACCAATGTCACCCAGCAAATTCAATTAAAAAAACCTGAACTTTTTAAGTAAAATTGAGGACATACTCTTGGAAAGCTAGTTTTGTGACAGTTTGCATTCTTAAAACAATACTCTTGCTCAAGAACCAGTTGCTCTTAAAATAGGGTTGATTGGTTGATTTCTGCAGGAGTTAAACCAAGCAGTCTCCTTTCCCAAGTCTTCCCTAAGACTGCATCCTGACTCTCTCCTCACCAGCCTGCTTCTCAGGATTGACAGCTTCTTAAGCTTCTTTGTCTGAGACATTTCTTTTTGACACTTTCCATTGTCAGAAGAATCAGTGTCTCCATCTAAAAGTTATACAATATTATTTTCCATTTATTTGGAAGGCATTTCATGTCTCTTTATTTCAGTTTCCTATATTCCTTGCATTTGTACAGTGTTTTGTGAATTTTGAAAGCATGTTACCTTAATTGTTCCATTTGTTCTTTCCATTGACCCTTCTGGGTAGATAGGACAACTCTCATTTCCCTCAGTTAATAAGTGAGAAACTCTGGTCTCAGAATTTATGACTTGCTGAAAGTTACATGTTAAGAAATAGGGCTGGGCCGAACCAGTTTGGCTCAGCAGATAGAGTGTCAGCCTGCAGACTGAAAGGTCCCGGATTCGATTCCGGTCAAGGGCATGTACCGTGGCTGCGGGCACATCCCCAGTTGGAGGTGTGCAAGAGGCAGCTGATCAATGTTTCTCTCCCATCGATGTTTCTGACTTTCCATCCCTCTCCCTTCCTCTCTGAAAAATCAATAAAATATTAAAAAAAGAAAAAAAAGAAATAAGGCTGGGACAGGAGCCTAGGCCTCTAGTCATGGCAAGGAAATGATTATGATGAAGTTTTATTGTTGTTATTGTTGTTGTTGTTTAATTATAAAAGTTAAATATAGTTTGTGGTATAAAAAAAAGATTCACTTATTTCAATATTAACAGCATCCCCTGATTCCTTAACTCACAAGGTAACATCTATTTATGGTTTGGTATATATTCTAGATTTTTATATAATGCTTAACACATAATTTAAAGTACTTAAAATGGCAACAAATTACAAATACTAGTTGCATACTTCTTACATTTAATGATAAATCCCTGCTATTTCTGTTAGACTAGAGAGCAAACATTCTTTGACCACTACAGAATATTTTATACATGAATATAACATAATTTATTTAATCAGAGTCCTTATGATGGGCATTAATATCTCTCCCAAATGTTGCTATTAAAAAACAGAGATGAAATGAACAGCCTTTCATTATACTATATGTGGGGATAGGGGTGACTATTAATATAGGATGGTTTCCAAAAAGCATAAGCAGATACACATTTGAAATTTTAATAGAATTTTCTCAACTGGCCTCCGAATAGGCTTCAACAATCTGAAGCCTGAAAGTGTACACTGAGTGGCCAGATTATTTTGATTTCTGAATGAATAATAATCTGGCCACTCAGTGTATATCCTATATAATAAAAGGCTAATATGCAAATTGTTCCCTCAACCAGGAGTTCAACCAACAGGCAGGCTGGCCAACTGCCCATGTCCCCTCCCCCTGCCCAGGCTGGTCAGACCCCCTGCACGAATTCATGCACTGAGATGTGTATATATATATATATAATCACACAAACAGACACACACACACACACACACACACACAGACACACACACACACACACACTGAGTGGCTAGATTATTATACTTTCAGAGATCATAATAATTTGGCCATTCAGTGTATAGTTCTAACTTCTTCATATCCTGCAACATTGAATGTGATAAATTTCCACTTTCATCTTTGCTATTTTTTTGTACTTACTGAGAGTTATTTAGTCGTTCCTATACAAGGTTTTTAAATTAAATATTTCATTTTTAATCTTATTTTCTAATAAATAGTTAAATCTGTAGACTGTCTTCTAAACACCAAACGAGGTACACCTTCGATTTTAGTTGTATAAGATGACATATTGTCTTTAATTTTTCTATAGCTTATAATTTCTATATTGATTTCACCTTTAAAATCACTTAATAAAAGTCCCAGTTTCTAATTGGATACATTTTTGTGTTCAATTTTGTTGTTAACTTCAAATATTCTTGCTTTGCAGTGAGAAAGTGTTGTTTCACTTTTTTTTGGAGTTCATTGTTTTTTCTGGAATAAGGCATAGTTAATTTCAGTAAATGTTAAAAACACTTTAGAAAAGAATGTATAATCCTTATTTTGTAGACAAGGTAATTACATTTTTTAGTGATGTCAATTATGGTTCATTCAACTCTTCCACTGTGCTTGTGGATTTGTCATTTCTCGTTGTGTTTCTAACAGATTTGCTTTGCATATATGTTGATATGCTATTAGATGCATAACATGTAATAACATCTTCTATATCAGTGTGAAATAATCCTCTTTGCTCTGTTTAAAGATCTTTATAACTTCAAATAAGTTACATATGTTTTTGATATTGCTACTCAATTCTATTTTTACTTTTCTCACTTACAAAATAATTTTTTGTTTCATATTATTTTGGTGTGTTTTTTGTAAGTAGTATAGAGATCACTTTTTACAACCCAGTTCAAGAATCACTGCCTTTAAATAACAGTCATTTATTGTAATCAGTTGTAACAACTGATATAACTGATGTTATTCCTGACATCTATTTTTAATGTTTTCTTTTTATAGTATTTCTCCCTTCTTTCCTCTCTAGGGCCTTAATGATAGGTTTTCTCCATCCTTCTCCCCATCTAATGGTTATGCATCCTATTTGCATTTTTTCCTAATGGTTATTACCATTTAATTTAATTATTATTTTTATTATCTAAAGTTTTACATATGTCTCCTTTTTTTCCAATTGATCATCTCCCCCAGCCATTCCCACCCTGGGCAAGTCCCCCCCAACCCTCAGTGTCTGTGTCCATTGGTTATGCTAATATGCCTGCATACAAGTTCTTTAGTTGCTCTCTAACCCTAACTTTCCCTTACCATTTGGCTCTGGATCTATTCTTGTTCATCAAATTATGTTGATCATTATATCCCACATGTGAGTGAGATCATGTGATATTTATCTTTTTCTGACTGGCTTAATTTGTTTAGCATAACACTCTCCAGTTCCATCCATGCTGTTGCAAATGGTAAAAGTTCTTTTTTTATAGCAGCATGGTATTCCATTGTATTATTTAATTTTAAAGAAACATTACAAAAACTATCTTATGAATATCAGTAATTAATGAAGTTATTTGATCTCTCCTGAAGAAGACAAAATTCTTAGCACTCTAGTACTTGCACTGCCTCCGGCCTATACATTCTGTTGTTTTTTAAACGCTGAAATTTATGTTCTAGATTGTTCTTCTTATTATATTACTAGAGGCCTGATGCATGAAAATTCATGCACTGGAGGGGGGTCTCCCTCTCACAGTCCAGGAGCCCTCAGGGGTGGGAGGCGACCCAGTGATAAGGGGAAGAGTAACGCCCCATCGCACCTCTGCTGCTGCCACCGCCAGCAGCACAAGCCTTAGCTGGCCTTGGTTACCTGAGCCTTGGGTGGTCCCGGGCAGCTAGGCAGCCGCCATCCAAGGGTGGCCTGTGCCTTGGGCTGGCTCTGGCAGCTGGGGCCTAAGGAGACTGGGGGACTCTGGAGGCATACACATGGAGCTACCGGGCCCACCTGAGGGAGGGCCTGGCCTTGCCACGTGCCTGCCACCCTGGTGGGACTAGGCACCACCATCTTGTGGCTGTAGGCACTGCCATCTTTGAGGGTGGGGCAGTTTAGTATATTCCCTCTTTATTGGCTACTAGTAGCCCTGTGCACGAATCTGTGTGCCAGTAACTCTCTGTGGGGCCTGGCTGTTCTGAGTTCACTACCCAGAGGCTCTCTGTGGCCCAGAGGCCCATCTGGGGCCGGGATCAGAATGCTTGCCTCTTTGCTGGGTGATGACACAGTGTTCTGTGCCCTGGCCTGGGCAGAGGCCCTCTGTGGCCGGGTGCAGAACACTTGCCTCATCACCAGGGTGATGAAGCAAGCATTCCACAGGCCACTCACCTGCCCACTCTCTGTGGCCGCCCCCCTGGGACTGGGGGACTCTGGTGGGCCTGGGAGGACTGGCGCCACTGTTACAGAAGACAGGAAAAAAACCAAGCCATGCTTAGAGAAAGGGAGTTACATTTTATTAAGCGCAGGGCCAGAGAAAAATGTGCCTTTCAAATTCTGAGTCCCCCCGCTTCCCCGCATGGAGGAAACCTTTTCTATTTATGCTTTTCCTATCTCTTTTGTCTCCCATATTTGGAATGAGACTTCTGGGCCTTCTGGGAAAGAAGGCTTACATGCTGGGAAGGGGCCATGAGACCATATCTCAAGGCCTGGCCTGGTGTTAGCACTGACTACTCTGTCTGGGGCATAGTCCACGGCCTCTTTGGAATGAGAGTAGTCTTATTTTCCTTATTATTTGAGAAAGAAAGTGTTTACAGAGGCCAAGATAGCAGGGTTAAAATTTCAAACAGCAGTTTTTATATAAGATGGATGCTTCACCACCATTTTATGGTTATGGGTGCTGCCATCTTTGTCACATAGTGATGGTTAAATTGCATATTGCCTTTTTATTAGACAGGACAGGCACCACCATCTTTGAGGGTGGGGCAGTCAATTAACATAGTCCCTCTTTATTAGATGGGATCATCTCAATTTTTATAAATCATTTAAAATTGTCTTAGCCTTCATGATTCTATTTTAGGCAGTTGTTTAGAATGATTTTTATATTTTATTATTTAAAAATGTGTTATTATATTTAGTTTCTCATGTCTCTTTCTTAGATCAATTTTTCAGTGACTGAAACACATCCTCAATAATACTTTCAGAAAGATTTGTGGCCTTAAATTCTTGTTTGCAAAATGTTTTTATCTATTAGTTATCTATTGTTCCATAACAAATTATGACTAAACTTAGTGGCTTAAAACAACACTTATTTTTTACAATTTCTGTGAGTCAGGAATCTGAGTGAAATTCTGATGATCACCTCTGGCTCAGTCACTCAAGAGGCTGTAATGAATCTGCCAGGTTGGGCTGTTGTCTAAAGACTTCACTAAGGGAAGGGCCCAATTTCAAGCTCAATGATGTGGTTGTTGGCAGAATTCAGTTCCATGAAGGCTCTTGGGTGGAGGCTCTTCCCTTTCCTTGATAAGTGCTCCTTTCTATAGGGCATCTCCCAACGTGGAAGCTGGCTTCCTCAGAACGATTGAGTGTGAGAGGAAAAGAAAGCTCCCCCAGGACAGAAGACAAAGTCTTTAACCTGATCTCAGAAGTGACATCCCATCACTGCTATTGTATTCTGTTTGCTTGAAGTGACTCACAGGGTCCAGCTCATACCCCAGGAGGGAGGAATTACAGAAGGGCGTGAATACCAGGAGGTGGCTTTCATGGAGGCTACATGTTATAAGAGGTTCAACATTATTTTCTCTCAATAATTTGAAGACATTCTTTCATTGTCTTCTAGCATTTGTTTTCAAACAAGATGATTTATGTTAATCTGAATTTTATTTCTTTGTAGGTAAACTATTTTCTCTAGGTTAGAAAACATTGTGTGTTTCTAATTTTCATAGTTTCTCATTATTAATGATCACCTTTATTATTTTTAAATCTGAAGATGTGAGGTTTTGCATAGAGATATTTTCTTATGTTATTTCTTTCTTCTTTCTTCTGTTTTATGGAAATCATTAGATATTGGAACTTTTATATTTATACTCCATTCTTTTTTTGTCTTCTTTTATATTCTTCATCTTTGTGCCCACCAAATAAATATTTCTGTTCAATTTTCCAGTTCATTAATTTGATTCTTAATTGTGCCTGCTCATTTTTCTGACAGGGATTATAAGGTTTTTCTCCTCAGCCCTATGGGTTTACATGATCAATTTTTCTCCATCTTCCTTATAACTTCTTGCAACTCATAATACTGAATTATGGTCTGTCCTGTAGTGGTATCACTACATTAGCTTTCCTAAGCTCTAAGATTTTCTTTCTTTTTTATTTTATTTTATTTTATTTTATTTTTTAAAAATCATTTTAGCCATTCTCTGAGAAGGAGGAGAATGTGCTAATAAGCAAGCTTTCTTGAGCTGCAAGCCTCTGATGATCTTTCTGCAATTTCTGTTAGAGTCTTCTAAAAATTTTATCACCACATTTAAAAAGTTGAAATATCAAGAGAGGAAATATTATTAAATAATTTAAACATTTAGAGAAGAAAAGTGGACTTAATTTATTGACTTCAATACAGAAAACTACCTATACCACTATGTTATTGTGGGGACACAACATTTAAATACTGAGTTATATTTGAATCTGACTACCAAACGCCATTCCTTTAACTATAGGAGTAAATGTGTATTGGCTTCAACTTTAAAATTTATTCTGCTGCCTTCTGACTATCAAAATAGCCCAAAGGCTCAAAAACATTCTCATCAGTTTCCACAAGAGAAGCTCTATTAATGGACTTAATTGCTGGGCCCAGCCGGCATCAGTCGAGCAGTCCCTGAAAGGGGGGTGAGGCTTATGGAAAGATAGAGATAGAAAGATAGATAGAAATAAAGAAGAAACAAAAGATATGGGATCAGGAGGTCAGCAAAGCCCTCTTTAGGACTTCGGCCTGAGTTTATTTCACTCCACTCTTTTAAACAGTTCTGGTTACATATTACACAATTCCTTGTTCCCTAAACAACAAAGCTACATTCTATTGTAAACGAGTTTCCCCAATAAACCCCTTATCTTAACTAACTTCCTTAGGCTCTATCTCCATCCAAGAGGCCACCTAAATCTTTTCCCACAGTTTGGGTATTTACAATGTTATGTGCTGGGGGGCAGTATTGTTTGCTAAACTACAATTGAAGGTAACCATTCTCTGGGGGCAGAAACCATAACTAATCTTAAAGCAGATGGGCCTTGCAAGGCCTGCTCTCTTGGAGAATCTTTGTTCCCCGAGGGCGCTCTCCACACTTAATGAATAACAAAGATAAATTAACTGCCTACCACTGTTCTTTGTGAAACAGTAAATACTAAACTTCAGGAAGACTTATACTACTTTTTTTGTTATTCTCACTTTAAACAGATCTCTCCCTTTAAGAAGAAGCTGTAAAGGTAAAGTACTTTCTGAAAAAAGTATTTGACTTCCAACAGGGAAGAGTTTATAAGAGAGGTATGTGAATCAGATATATTAAACATGGGACCACTTATTCAGCAAAGCTAAGTTCAGCACTCTTTCAAACAACAGAGATGGGGTTTTCTAAATTGCTACAATCTGACATTTAACATTAGAAAAAAATGCTTTGAAAATGTTTTAAATTTTAACTTATTTTTTTTCCCTTTTCTTTACGCAGAAGAAAGAGTCATTTTCCATTGTGTGGAATTGTTTGTATCTCAGGTGTGAAGGTGAATTTGTGCATTTCTACAGTGCAGTTCTGGGTAGAAAACGAGGACATTTAATGTCTCCACAATTTTTGTTGCCTTTCTGATTTATAAGATAATTAGTTTAAGAAAGTTAAAAAAGTTAACTCTTTATATTCTGACTCTTCAGTTAACCTGGTTATATTTCATGAGAGATCTTTTTTTTAAAGAAAGAGTACTGTTTAGTGCAATTTTAATTTAATTGTTTGTTCTATATTCTTAGCTTGGAAACTTAATGATTAACTAAAACTTTTCTAATGTATGCATTTAAAATTATAAATTTACACCCAGCTGGTGTGACTCAGCAGTTGAGTGTTGGCTTATGAACCAAGAGGTCATGGTTTTATTCCTGGTCAGGGCACATGCCTCGGTTGCTGACTTGATCCTCAGTGGGCGGTGTGCAGGAGGTGGCAAATCAATAATTCTCTCCCATCTTTGATGTTTCTATATCTCTTCCCCTCCCTTTCTCTCTGAAATCAATAAAAAATATGTAAAAAAAAATCGTCTTCATCTATTCTGCCTGCCTCTCTTTTTTTCTGGGAATCCAATTAGGCATATGTTAAACCTATTGATATTGTTTCACATATTACTGAAATTACGATTTTGTAGTTCTAGCTTTTTTTCTGGATGTTTCAGTTTCATAAGTCTTTTTACCTTATTTTCAAGTTAACTTAGCTTTATTTCTGCAGTGCTAATCTGCTATTAAGCCCATCAGTGAGAATTTCATTTCAGATACTGTCTTAGATTTTATTAGGCCTATATTTCCATTTTTATAGTTTTGCTTTCTTCCTCATCTTCATGTTTTTCTCTATATTATTGAGCATATTTATAATAGTTATTTAAAATCTTTGCTGATTTTGTCATTTCAGTTTTATTTCAGTTGAATGAATTTTCTATTGGTTATGGCTTATGTTTTCCTGCTTCTTTCAATGTCTGTTTGTTTTGTTAGATAGTGGACAGTGTTCATGTTACCTTGTTACCTGTCTGCTTTTTAATCCCTGGTCTCAACTGCCTTGGGGCAGAATGTCAGGTGGGTTATACAGCTCACCTTGTTACTTTCCTTCTTTTAGGGATTATAGTCCAGCACACTTTGTTGTTCAATGTCTATGAACTGTTTTTTCACATATTTTGTACAGTATTTTGGTTGCCATGTCAAGAGAGCTAGTCCAGTACAGATGCTGCTGTGGTCTATTGTAGAAGTCTACATTTACTTCTAGAATCAATTTTATACCAAGGAGTTAGACTTAATTTTATGTTTAATGGATTTTACTTTTTACATCAGTAATTCATAACGTGACCTTACAATCTTTAAATTTTCCCCCCTCATTTCTAAAATGAGACAAGGTGCTATATCATATTATTTATATATGGAATATAAAGTAAATCTAATCATAGAAACAGAGAGGATTGTGATGGTTGCAAGAGTCTGGGGGTGGGAGTAAGAAAATGGGGCAAATAATGGTGAAAGAATACAGACTTTTAGTCATAAGATTAATAAGTTCTAGGATCTAATGTATAACATGGTTACTGTAGTTAATGATCTGAAATGTTCTCACCACAAACACACCAAAAAAAGACAATGAAATGAGATGATGGAGGGGTTAACTAGTCCTACTATTGTAATCATTTTGCAATATTTATCTGTATCAAATAATCATACACCCCAAATGTATACAATATTATATGCCAATTACATCTCAATAAAGATGGGAGAACATTTAATTGGGTATACAAATTTTGAAAGCAACTGGTGGAGCGCATGCTCTCTATAAATTTGTCTGTATATATTGTTGCAAGTTTTATTTTGTTGATTGAGGCTTATGATTTTTAATGGTAGAATTGTAATTGGGTATCTCCTTAATGTACTTATGCTGACAGATAACAAGAAAGTTTTGCTGCTCTACACATCTGCCAGAAAATCCAGAGAATTTTTGTCTCCTATTGATCAGAAGAAATATCTAATATAGTAAAATACAGGATGTTGTTAAAAGTAGAAGAAATAGAGTGGGTTAACTTGTTAATTTCAAGAGTGACGTAGCCCTGGGTTGTAGGTTTGTTCCCTGCTCTGAGGTTGGCGCATTTGTGGGTGGCAATCAATGGATGTGTCTCTGTTTTATGTTCCTCACTCTTTCTTTCTTCCTCTCTCTCCCTCCCTTCTACTCTATCTGAAAAGCAACGGGAAAAATATACTTGGGTGAGGGATAACAAAACAAGTGTGACATAAATGTGAAAATTATGTAACTACAGAGTGTTTTTATTTATGCAACTATAAAGTAGAAATGAACCAATGTCCTAGTGGCTCTGATTCATCCAGATGGATCTGACAGACATTGAACTTAATGGGCTTTTCTTGTTAGGCCAATGATATAATGAGAGAATACACATATAAATAAGAAACATTAATTAAACATGGCTTATGATGTATTATCAATAACCCCCCTTAGAAACTAGTGGGTGGTGCCAAAATATTTGGGGGTAGTCTGTGTATTGGAGGAAGGATGAGATGACAAGAGGGTTGGTATTTTATGACTGTCATCTATGGATTGTCCAAATGCTGCTGTGTTGGTGGAACATAGCTCCAGCCTCGAGCTTCTGTCTCAAAGGGCAGCCCTGAGTCAGGAACTGAAGGATTGAAGTCTTATATGGCAGCTTCTAGCTTTCAGAAACATTAGAGCCCACATCTGTTTTGATCCATACCATTGCCTTTGTCCAAAATCACCCTTAGAGAGTTGAAAATAAGTCCTGCACAAAAGGATGGATTTTGATTGTTAATGAAGGACATTTGAGAATTTCTTGGGCTCTGCAGACAGGTGTTATCTCCAAGTTAGTTGCTTGTATTGGGTAAACAAATTAGGCACTGCTACATTCACATTTTATTTGCTCTTCTATCTGGTAGGCATTGTTCTAAGAGCAAAAACGAAGCACTAAAAAATGGTAGAGCTCATTTCCTTGACTTTTGTAAATTACCAGATTGCTCTGCCCCCGACTTGTTGTCACCAAGGAGAAATGAGCCCAGGAGTAAATAGATGTATGAATCAACAAGATGATTTTTTACCCCAATAGGGCAAATCAGCAGGAAAATGCCATGTGATAATTACAGGAGGAGTTGATGATTTTGTTTTCCTCCCAACATATTTTATATTTAGATGACATATGTTGTTGCTTCTTAAATACTAACTCCTGTTAGAAAATTATTCTAATCATTGTAATATAGTTGCTTCCCAGTCTAAGAGATTAAGGAGGACAGCAGGAAGAGATGAATACAAGCTACTGAAAAAGCTGCATCTTTTATTTTTCTAAATGTTTCCCTGAGATATAAATTACAACAGAAGAATACCAGAGCAAGAAAATCACTGTAGTACATTTAAAATAAATATTTCTTCCCAAACTACCCATCTCTGGTAGAAATGAAATGACCATCATAATTTCTTCAACAGAAATAGATGCTAAGTACCTATTTGACTATGGGAGGATAAAGAAAATGATTATATTTTACATCTAATGCAAACTGAATGAAGTACATACTGTAAGTCTGTTGTTAGAAAACCTGTTGGAGAGATTAACAATATGGGAAAATACATTTTCTTCACTTACACTGAATTTAAAGAGAAAAGTTATAGATGAACTTCTAGTTAGCTGCATAAATCCTGAATTGTGTACCCAGGGGTGCCTTGGCATGTCTCCACACATACACCCATAACTAGTTCTAGCAATATCGACAGTCAGGTTGACGAGCATGGGAACAATTTTTATCATTAATATCTAAAGGCAACCTTTAAAATTAATGTCTGGGAGGAATATATATATATATATATATATATCCAGGTGAAAATATAGCATCTTCCAAAATGATGAATTTCCTAAGTTGTTCTCATTCTTACTAAGGACAGGAAAATCATTGCAGAGGAAATAAGACTCAAAGTTTGCCAAATGGTCTAATCAATATTTTCCTCTCACCCTCAAGGCACTTCCCTGCCTGTATCAGTAAAAAGAAAAACAACATCTCACAAATTTGGAGAAGTTATCATCAACACTGGAGACCAAATTTTTAATATTGCTCTAGCATTCAACTGCTGGGGTGACTGCCGAGTGACCTAGCTTTTAGAATCGTTTTGTCATCAGCCTAAAATGCCTGTATTGAAATACTATGGCATTTTATGGAGCGCTGCTTTAAAAAAATCTTACAAAATGCCTTTTCATAATCCAATTCCACCCTTCTAATTTTTAACTAGGGTTACTTACTGGTCTCTGATGTACCTGATGTCAGACTCAGAAGTGAATCACCCTTCCATTTATATGATCAAATCACAAGCAAGAAAACTCAGGCCAGTTTTCAAAGAGAGAGCTTTAACAACAAAAACACCTCCTCTGTATGTATTGAGCCCTTCCTAGATGTACTATGCTAAATGTCCCACTTAATTCTCACAGCAACTTTATGAGATTAGTACCACCCTATTTTGTTTCAGAAAAGTGACTTGCCCAAGGTCACTCTGCTGGTAGGAGAAGACCTGGAATTACAATATAACTAATCCAGTCCCAATGCTGGCTTTTCACCTTTTCTGTCCTGTTGCATTAGCTCAACATAGCTCTCCCTTTCTGCATCTCACAACACTGCCATGAGAGTAAAGCTTTAAAAGAACTTTTATGAGGACATTCCACTCTGCTTCTATCCAAATGAAAACATTTTATTTTGACATACATATTTGGAGTGATTCTTGCCTGTATCTTTTTTCTCTCTCCTCTATCCTGTTCCTTAAACCAACAAACATGGTTAAACCTCTCTGGTCTTAAAATATGTCATTTAACCTTTTTTCCCTCTTCTAAAGCTAATGGCCGCATTCTGTTTTTCTCTTCCACTGTGGTTCTCATAAGACAATTCTCAGTTCTCTGTATCCCATTTTGCACCATCTACTCACACCTCACTCCTTGCCAGTCAAGCTTCTGCTTCCTCCATGTTATGGGAAAATGCACGGCAGAGCATGACTGATCTTCAAATGTAATGGCCTTTTTTCAATCCTTATTCTTCCTGACCTTTTCCACAGCATGATTTAAATCCTCCCACTCTTCTTTGAAATTATCTTTTGAGATGCTGTATCATTATGGTCCTCCTCCTGAAATCAAGGATTGGCAAACTGACCACAGGACAAATTTGGCCCTCTGCCTGTTTGTTAGGAATAGTTTAGTTGTTACATAGCCATGTTTACATAGTAACTGTGGCTGATTTCACACTACAATGACAGACAGTAGTTGCAACAGAGGGCTATATGGCTAGCAAAGCCAAAATTATTTTCTATCTGGCCATTTATAGAATAAGTTTTCTGACCCTTGCACTAAATGTTTATTTTAGGTTTCTCTACACCCTGTCTTGTGCCATAAATGCATCCAGACCACAGAGCGCCATATCTGGGTCTTTTCTTTTTCTAAACTATGATCTCCTGGAGATAGCCTTCATTTCCCCACTTCTGTCCCTGACTTCCCTAAAGTCAACATTCCAAATCTCTTTCCAGTTCATGGTACTCCCTGGGGCTGTACCACATTTCCTTGTGGTATGACCACATTTCCTCAAGGGCATGACCACATGGGTGTTACTAATACCTGACAAAAAGTGTATATAACCTTCCCCATGAAGAAGACTCACCTCCTGATTTTCAGATAAGTACATCAGTGTCTGTTAATGATCCCATGCACAATTCATTTGTTCCATACTTTACAAAACACATTCACTTTGTTATTTAAATATTTCTCATTCTTCAGTCTTATTCCCTCTGCCCTTGTCTCTTCTGGATTTTCACATTCACTAAATTCCTATGTATAGCACCTAAAGCACCTTCTTTTGGATATTTTACTAAACTGGAGTCAGGCAGATCTACATATGTCCATCTCCATTTAGAAGAACCATCCATAAACAGTTGTCTCTTATTAGTCCTTTCTTATTCATCTCACTCTCATTTCTCACATTTATACATGAAATATGGATGTGATCTTTTGACAAACTGGATCTACTAACAATGGGAGTTTATGATAAAGATTTCCTTAGTTCTAGGTGCTGTGGCAAATTCTTTACATGTATGATATAACTTCATCCTTAAAACTACTCTGTGAGTTAGACCTTCATTTTACAGACTCACCCATGTTTACAAAACTACTAATAGGCTGCAAACCTGTGTGAACCAACCTCTGTCCTAGTTTAGAGGATTAAAAAAATTTTTTTTCTTTAATCTTCAACTTTGTCTTTTATTTTTAACAAAGGACTCCAGTTCTCTGGAGTGAAGGATTGTGGTTGCTTTTCCAGTCATCCTGCTCACATGGTACCCTCATTAATATAAACATTCAGACCCTGCCTTTATGCACTGTCATTAGAGACCTAATTAAGCAGTCGAGCAATCCCTATAGTTGACTATACTGTCCCTTGTTCAATAGTATAATTGATGGTGGCTGGGCTTAGAAGAATCGGCTTCCTCATTGCTCCTGTAAACTCACTACAAGCGCATTAGTGTCAGGTTTGATGTGGGCTAACCAATGGTTCATCTTCCACTGCAATGCTACAGAGAGGAAATGAGCCTCAAAGGAAGTGTGACCTTCAGAAATGCTTTGTAGAGCAGGGGAACAAGCTGGGCCATAGTACACAATAGCACCAGGAAGAGCAATTGGCATACTCAGATGTGGTAAAAAGAATGAATTTAAGAATGGATTTGGAGGGTGGCAATTAGAGAAGGCTATACTGTGGTCATCAAGACAAGAAGTACAGAGGTAATGTAAGAGTGTAAACGTAGGGAAAAAAATCTCAAAAGAAGGGAAGCCTTGGGCATGCACTTAGCATTTAGCTTTGTTTTCAAACCCAAGGAACATGCTTGTTTTTAATTTTTAAGTACTGGAAGGAGTAGCAAGAATATGAGTAGACTAAGGATGGTTAGTGAAAAGGTTGAAGAAAGAATCTGAAGTAGAACCCTATGATAAGGGAATGGATTTTGTTAATATCAGGCTACAGTGGCTGGGCTGGTGCTGATGTGCCATTTGTTTCACACACATTGGATTCTCACAGTCCAGGTAAGGAGGGCAGAAAATCTCAGTTCCATTTTAAATATACTAGTAAACTAGAAAGATGGAGAGACTGCAAGTAAAGTAGAGTGGAATGACTTCTCCTAAGTCAGATAGCTATTTTTACAATATTTCTTCAGACATTGTGTGTCACTGCATCAATGTTTTTTAACTATCTCAGGAATGTCATTTTCTGTCAATGTTAATGAAATCCATGTCTTTTTCCCCATGCAAATCCACACTGATAATTGTGAGCCTGGACAGAATCAGGAAAGAGAATGCTGAAGTCTGTGTTCCAATGTTAAAGCAATGATTAGCTGGACTGAAATTTAAATTACTCAAGACCCATAACCCCAAATAGCATGTTCTATGTAGTTTCTTCCATGCTGTGTTGAAACAGTATGTGGAAGGGTCAAACTGACTAAATGCCATTATTTAGTTTACAAAAAAATGTCTTCCAGCATTGTTGTAAAAGTTTTATAATAGACTGTAATGAGGTGGTAATTGTTCAGATTGCTGTATGTGTTAAGCACCAATCTAAAGCTTATTACACAGACTCCCCCCCCCCCCCCCCAACCAGGACAGTTTATTGTCTTTTGTGTCTTTGCGAATATCCATTAAAGAGGAACAGCATGCTTCATTTATGAGCTGGCTAGAGACTGTGATCATTAGTAGAGTTGAGTCAGAGTCAAAGCTGGCCAGGGCTCCTCAGGACTCCACACAGGGAGCCAGGCTTCCAGGCCACCTGTGGAAATTCAGATGCTCTTGGCCACTTCATCTACCCTCTCTTCCCCTTCCCCCTCTGCCCAAAGCTTAGTAAACCTGTGGCCTAGTGGCTGTTCTAGGGAGTAATTTCCAGGTGACTCCAGTTACCTTAAAGTGCTAGAATCTGACAGGGATCATCTCTTAAAATTGTCCTGAAATTTCCAAAAGCCAGAAGGAACAGTGAGAGATAAAGATGGAACAGAGAAGGAGCCACAGGTAGTGAGAGAGTGGCAGAATTTAGGTCCTAGCCATCCCACTGGGCTGCCATAAGAAACTCAATGTAACAACATCTGCCATGCCTTTGGGTAAGTGACATTTCCCCCCCTCCCCCGTTATTGTTTAACTCAAGGCAAGGAAATAACAAATGACAATCTGACTAGTGTTATATTTCTATTAGTGCTTATCAATCTCTTCCTTTCCCCACATATTGAAAGGGAATCCATGCAAATCTTCTCCAAGGCAAAGTGACTCAATTTGACAGGAACCCGAGAAATATCTATCCCATCAAGGAACTTTTCTTTATACCTGAAGAAGGCATTGCCATTTGGCCTTGTGTTTCTGTCTTAGCATTTTAATTCTGATACTGATTCCATTGGGCAAGTCCCAAGTCCAATTCTGTATACTCTTTGTGTCCTAAATATGTTTGGCACTTATTGGTATTGTTATTCCTAATGATAAAACATGATGGATATCTGTTTGGACAGGGATTCTCAGCTATTGCCCATTCAGAATAATCCAATTAATGAACTAAGGAACTGGTGTGCAGGAGACAATGGGGCTGACAGATACAGTTGCAGAGAGAAATTTGTGAATGTGGTTGAGGGAAGGCTAAAGACACCTATTTGAGATGACCTTACACAAGTATGCTACTTTTTTCAAGTTTAAGGTTGAACAGATTACAGAATTTTCATTTTAAATTGGAAAATTTTCCATCTACAAGTTCAAAATGAATCAGACTCAGTTTTCTCTTATAAATACAGATGACAACATTTTTAAATGACAGAAATGGAAAAGGAGTTTCATCATTAAGAATAAGATAAGCCACTTTAGGTTGGAATCTTTAGCAGTAACACACAATTTTTTTTAATCTTTATTGTTCAGTTTATTAATTACATTGTTTCCCCTTTTTAATTAATTAATTAATTTATTTTTTTAATCTTTATTGTTCAGTTTATTAATTACATTGTTTCCCCTTTTTATCCTCCTATAGCTTCCCTCCACCCTGTACGTATCCCCCCCTCCACCTTCACCTCCCCCTCCCCACTGTCCTCTCCCATTGTTGCTAGATTTTTGTCCAGTCTCTTGCTGTACTTCCCACAACCCTTTTCTCCCCAAGAATTGTCAGTCCATTCCCTCTCTATGTCCATGTCTCTGTTATATTCACCAGTCTATCCTGTTCAACAGCCTATCAATTCACTTGATTTTTATGTTCATTTGTTGATAGATGTGTATTTGTTCATAATTTTCATCTTTACCTTTTTCTTCTTCCTCTTCTTAAAGAATATCTTTCAGCATTTCATATAATACTGGTTTGGTGGTGATGAACTCCTTTAGCTTTTTCTTATCTGCGAAGCACTTCATCTGACCTTCAATTCTGAATGATATCTTTGCTGGATAGAGTAATCTTGGTTGTAGATTCTTGCTGTTCATCACTTTGAATATTTCTTGCCACTCCCATCTGGCCTGCATCGTTTCTGTTGAGAAATCCGCTGACAGTCGTATGGGTGCTCCCTTATAGGTAACCAACTGTTTCTCTCTTGCTGCTTTTAATATTCTCTCTTTGTCTTTTGCTCTTGGCATTTTAATTATGATGTGCCTCGGTGTGGTCCTCTTAGGGTTCCTATATATTGGGGTTCGGTGCACTTCTTGGACTCCTAAGTCAATTTCTTTCACCAGGTGTGGGAAGTTTTCAGTCACTATTTCTTCAAATAGGTTTTCATTGTCTTGGCCTCTCTCTTTTTCTGGCACCCCTATAATTCGGATGTTGGTATGCTTGAGGTTGTCCCAGAGGCCCCTTACACTATCTTCAATTTTTTGGATTCTTTTGATTTCTTGCTTTTTCAGCTGAGTGGATTTTACCTCTTTGTATTTCAAATCTTTAACTTGGTTCTTGGGGTGCTCCAGAGCACTTTTAGGTCTTTGTATAATATTTTTTGTTTCAGTCAGTGTATGCTTAATTTCTGGTTGGTCCTTTTTCATATCCTTGAGAGTCTGCTTTATATCCTTGAGGGTTTCTTTCATTTCCTTGTAGGACTCATTCATTTCCATGTTGGTCTTGATCATTTCCACGTTGGTCTTGATCATTTCTTTGCAGCTCTCGTTTATATCCTTGAGGGCGTTGTTCATTTTCTTGTAGGACTCATTCATTTCCTTTGTGGTCTTGCTTATTTCCTTATAGGCCTCGATCTTTTGTTGGAGCCTCTTAAAAAACCCTGTAACCGTGGTTCTGAATTCCATGTCCAGTCGTTTTTTTTCCTCCATTTCTTTCACATCTGATTTCTTTCCATGTTGCTGCATGGTGGCTGCTTCCCTGAGTTGGTCAATTAGCTTTGTGTGGTAGACTTCCTACTAGGGATAGTGGCTTAGCCTCCCCGCTTACCTGAGGTGGACATGGGCTGCACAGTCTTGCTGAAGTTAAGCTCAGTTAATCGTTGTTAGCACTTGGAGGGTTGACCTCCAGGCCAATTGTCTGTGAAGCTCAGCTGTGCTCAGGTTGGGTGGGCGGAGTCTCTGGGCCAAGCAGACAGCATTAGCTCTGCCCTATGTGGCCCCAGGGACTCTGTGCCAGGGGCAATGGCCGCCAGCACCTCTGAGAGAGAGTCGCTGCGGAGTTCCACCGGCTGCCGGTTGCCGGGGAATTCAGACTTTCCCAAAATGAGTCTGCATGCGCAATGTCTCACCCAGGGTCATAAAACAAAGCAGTCTGACGGTTTTCCGAATGAGAGGCAAGTCGCGGTGCGCTCTCTGCGCCGTCACGCAGCCGAGCTGTTCGCGCAAGCTGCCTTCTCCACAAGCCGGGAGACCCTGCAGCACCCGAGCTTCGGCGTGCCCTCCCACTGTCCAGTTTTCACCCCGTGTGATAGTGGGTTCTCTGGACTTCGCCCAGAGCTGGAGAATCAGTCCAGTGGGACGCCTTTGTCTCCCCGTTCGAGAAAACTGGCCAGTTTTCAGCCGCCCGCCCTCTCCGCGGCACGCACTCCAAACCTCTCTCCGTGCGAATCTTTCAACACTGTTCGCCACCGCTCCTCTGAGTCACAGTGTCTTATCTTCACTTTTATTTGTGGAATTTTCACTCGGCGAGCTTTCTCGTGATTCTGGAAGGTGTTTGTTCTTTCGTTAAGTTGTAGTATTAAAATTGCTGATTATGACGGCAAGATAGGTGTTCTACCTTTGCCGCCATCTTAGTTCTCCCCTCAGTAACACACAATTTTTGTCAGAACAACAGGATGTGATGGAGACAGAGCTGCTCTAGTTGGGCATTTCACTGTCCCAGTTGGAGGTCACATGGCAGTCTTCCAAGAGCTCCATGATAATTACAGAAGCTCTGTTTTTGTTCCTTTATACTTTGCAATTTCCTTTAATATCAAAAGAATCCCCCTATAGCCCTAGCTGGTTTTCTCAATGGTTAGAGCATCAGCCAGCAGACTGAAAACTTATGGGTTTTATATTTTTTGGTTGATAGATGTGTATTTGTTGTTCATAATTTTATTTTTTACCTTTTTCTTCTTCATCTTCTTAAAGAATATCTTTCAGCATTTCATATAATATTGGTTTGGCGGTGATGAACTCCTTTAGCTTTTTCTTATCTGCAAAACACTTTATCTGACCTTCAATTCTGAATGATAGCTTTGCTGGATAGAGTAATCTTGGTTGTAGATTCTTGCCATTCATCATTTTGAATATTTCTTGCCACTCCCATCTGGCCTGTATAGTTTCTGTTGAGAAATCCGCTGACAATTGTATGGGTGCTCCCTTATAGGTAACTAACTGTTTCTCTTCCTGCTTTTAATATTATCTCTTTGTCTTTTGCTCTTGGTAATTTAATTACGATGTATCTTGGTGTGGTCCTCTTTGGATTTCTATAGTTTGGGGTTCGGTGTGCTTCTTAGGTTTTTAAGTCAATTTCTTTCACCAGGTGGGGGAAGTTTTTGGTCACTATTTCTTCAAATAGGTTTTCATTATCTTGCTCTCTTTTTTCTGGCACCCCTATAATTCGGATGTTGGTATGCTTGAGGTTGTCCCAGAGGCCTCTTACGTTTTTCTTTTTCTCCATTTCTTTCACATCTGATTTCTTTCCATGTCTCTGTATGGTGGTTGCTTTCCTGAGTTGGTCGATTAGCTTTGTGTGGTAGATGTCCTCTAAGGGACAGTGGCTCAGCCTCCCCAATTACCTGAGGTGGGTACTCTTGCTACAGCCCTTTATGGATTGCACAGTCTTATTGAAGTTAAGCCTAGGTGATTGTTGTTAGCACTAGGAGGGTTTGACCTCCAGGCCAATTGGCTGTGAGGGTCAGCTGTGCTCAGGTTGGATAGGCAGAGTCTCCGGGCTGAGCTCACCTCTGCCCTATGCGGCACCTGGGTCTCTGTGCTGAGTGGTAATGGCTGCAAGTACCTCTGAGAGAAAGCTGCCGCCAAGCTCTACCCACTGCCGGACAATTCAGCCTCTCCCTAAATGAGTCTGCACACCCAAAGTCTCACCAGGGTTGTAAAACAATGCGTTCTGGTGGTTTCCCAAACAAGAGAGCAAGTCACAAGTCCTCTCTGTGCACTCGCACACCTCTGCTGTTCCTAAGTTTACACACACTCTCCACAAGCTCACCCTATCCACAAGCTTACAGACCTTTGCAGCGCCCAAGTTTCAGCGTGCTTCCCTACTGTCCAGTTTCACCCCGTATGAGTGTGGACCTTGCCCAGAACTGGGAAATCAGTGCAGTGGGATGCCTTTGTCTTTGCAGCCTCCTGCCCTCTCTGCTTGCTCATGCGTGTGCAGGGCTCCAAACCTCTGACTTCATGCGTATCTTCAATGGTGCCTCTGCCACTCCTCTGAGTCACAGTGTCCTATCTTTACTTTTATTTGTGGAATTTTCACTCAGCCAGATGTCCAGTGATTCTGGATGATGTTTGTTCTATTGTTAAATTGTAGTTTTGAAATTGCTCTGTGGGGCAGCAAGTTAGGTGTTTACCTATGCCGCCATCTTGATTCCTGGATAAATTGTGCTTTTTGAACATCTATTTCATTTAGGTTATTGGATTTACTATCAGAAACTAATTCGTCACATTCTTAGTTGTTCCTTTAACATCTACAACATCTCTAGTGATGTCTCCTTTATATACATATATATCTAAGAATTAGTTTGACGTTCATTTGCAATGAATATTGCCACATCATTTGTGAACTCTGCTCTACCAGACTTAAGTTTCCTCACAAACCCTTTTCTCAACTGATTCAAATTATTAAAGAGAATAAGGGATTTGTAATATAGGACACCAGTTTTAAGAATTCTAGTTTAAATATTTGGTATCTGATATCCTGTTTTGATACTTCATTAAAAAATTAGTTCTACTATCCTCCTATATAATAAAGAAGTAATATGCAAATTGACCATCACTCCAACACACAAGATGGCCCCCCATGTGGTCAAAGATGGGTGCTCCCATGTGGACACAAGATGGTTGGCAGGGGAGAGTAGTTGGGGGCAGTCAGGGACAGTTGGGGGTGACCAGTCCGGCAGAGGAGGGCAGTTAGGGCAATCAGGCCTATAGAGGTGGACACTTAGGGATTACCAGGATGGCAGGGGAGGGCAGTTGGGGGAAACCTGGCCTGCAGGGGAGGATAGTTAGAGGTGATCAGGCTGGCAGGGGAGCAGTTAAGGGTCAATCAGGCTGGCAAGGGAATGGTTACGAGGTGATCAGGCTGGCAGGCAGAAGCGATTAGGGGCAATCAGGCAGGCAGGCAGGAGAGCAGTTGGGAGCCAGCAGCCCTGGATTGTGAGAGGTCAGTCGGACATCCTTTGAAGGGTCTCAGATTGGAGAGGGTTCAGACTGGACTGAGGGACACACCATCCCAACTGTGCATGAATTTTGTGCACCGGGCCTCTAGTCTGTCATATAATGTTAATATACAATTTTAAATGTTGTATAGCTTTCTATTTATTTAATTTATGTGTTTTAATTTATAATTCTATAATATATTTAAGCTTACAGCTTATACTGTATAAAAAGCAATTTTGTCTATAGTAGAGATCTCCTTTTAATTCATGATATTGGTAGTTTTTCTTTTCTCTCTATTTTTGATCCCTGATTAATCTGGCCAGGGGTGCATCAATTTTTATTAAATTTTCAACACCACTTATGGTTCTGTAAACTTTCACTGTTGTTTGCTTTCTATTTCATTGATTTCTGCTCTTATAATGTTTCCTTCCTTCTACATATTCATGTTTAATTCATCAGTTATTTTAGCTTCTTAGAAGAGAAATTTTATCTATTTTAAGCTTTTCTTTTTCATATCATTATTAAAATTCGCAAAATATCTTCTAAGCACTGCTTAACTGCATTTCACAAATTTTGATATATTGTGCTTTCTATACTATTCTCTCCAGAATAAATACCCATTTACTTGTGACTATTTTTCTGTGACCCAAACTCATCACTAATTTGCTAGGTGTGTGTATCAGGATGGAATTGAATCTTTCAGCCTAGAAAAGCCATCTGCTGTTTTATGTTTTATGTACAAGTTTTTGTTTCCTATTCAAATATTTGTGACATTTCTAGAGGTTATTTATAAGTGTATACTTTAACTACAGACCCAGTCCACTAATTCATGTATAGGTGGGGTCTGGTCTGTCCTCCCCGATGTGGCCATTCAGGCAGTTTGCTGTCCGGCCCTGACTCCTGGTCAAACTCCCTGTTGAACTCTTGGTTGCACTCCTGGTAGAGGGGAAAATTTGCATATTAATCTTTTATTATAGGAGAATATTTATGTATTCAAGACTTTTTTAGCTATGTGAATCTTTTGCTGAGGCAGTTTCTATAAAATGCTTCAGAACCAGAGGTCCCTAATAGTTGGATGAGCTACAGCCCATTCAGTCCTCAACTTAAAGAGTTTCACCTCCTTGACAATCCATGACATCACTCAGACATGCCAATCACATCCTCCTGCAGGAACCAAAGGCCACCCATCCTCTTATCATTGTAAAGCCTGCCTTCTACAACCGATGCTGGGTCACTCAGCTCCCAAGTACTACCTGCATGCCCTGCATAGCCCTGAAATCTTGAACAAATCAATATCCTCATCCTTTTAATTTCTTTGCTTGCAGGATGGGAGAATTATAAGAATTAGTCCAGGGTCTGAGAAGACTTTTGGGAATAAGGTTGTATTTTATTAATTAATTAATTAATTAATTAATTAATTTATTTATTGTTTAAAGTATAAATAATAAATAAAACCAAACCTTTCTTTGATTTTGACTTCAAGGAATATTAGGGAATTAACAACAGAAAGAATCCTTATGAACTTTAATGGGTTTTTCTCTAATTTTCCCATGTCAGTGGATTTTTTAGCTCATAGAGTGAAGTATGGTGACCGGCCTCTATGTTGGATAGAATATGCATAGAATGCACAGACTATAACAACACAGGCAAAGCTATATTCAGAGCAGACACTACTTGATTATGAATGGAGGTGTCTTTTGGAACTCTAGAAGTAGTCCCTTTGGTGTGCATTTGATATCACAGTTTCATTTGCAAAAAAAGTCTCTCCCTATGAAATTTTCAGGTATGGCGTCACAAAGCAGGAAAGGATGTTTTACAATCAGGGACCTGGGTTAGAGTTAAGTGCCGGTGATAGAGAAGATGGCTATTTGAAATACCTACTACTTGTTTGGTAAATTTAATGTTCTAGGAAAAGGTTGAACAACTGTCAGTGTTTAGTGTAGAGCAGCACTTGTGTCTACCAGGAATTGATGAGTGACCCTCTGTATTCACAGTTAACTCACTTTGAGTGTTGAAGTGTCAGGCAGGATATTGCATGTGTTTCTCCTTCCTCGGAGCACCCTCATTGATCTAAATGCTGGGGATTTTGTTTCATTTGGTTTTGGATTTTCTTTTGTCAGCTGGAACAATCATTTTTAGCGTCCCTTTTGTTTCCAATATCAACAAGTGTCCTTGTCAATAGGTGTTTGGCTGGGAATTGGGCCACCTCGCTGTTTGATCTGTGAGCCATACGATGATTTTGGGTGCTGTCTTGTTTCTGTTCTAAGGCCTTTTTTTTCTAAAGTCTTTTGAAAATGTTCTGCCAGGTGTTATGTGAAGCACCATGTTAAATATAACATAAATATAAATGAACAATTATAAAATGAATAAGACACTACCTATGTTTTCCATGACTTTAATATCTAAAAGATGCATTGCAAAGCTTATTGTGGTTTGAATTATTTTATAAAGCTTTTTTTTTTCAATTTCAGGAAATGCCGAATGGATACATAGATTTTGACTTTGATCATGTTATACTGGGCTCAAAGGTTAGACAGGCCCAATGAGCAAAAATCAAGCCATACATTTAAAATAAGCAAAAAAGTACTTTATGTATAGCTACATTAATAGGACTATAATGCATACACACTCAGATGAGTCATTTTTCTTAAAAAGGTGTCATTTTCTTAATAAGGTATCTCAGGCCTTGGAACTTAATTTATCCCAGTGGTTCACATCTACAGGTGATTCTGCTTCCCAGGGGACATTTAGCAATTTCTGGAGACATTTTCACTTATCACACCTGTGGGAAGTGCACAGGGACTTCTAGTGACATCTGGAAGGTACAAGGCAGGGGTTCTGCAATGCACAGGACACCCCCCTCTCCAAAGAGCTATCCAGCCCAAAACATTAAAATGCCAAAGTTAAGAAAAGCCCAGTGTTGTATAGAAAAGGTGATGGAATTCTGAAAGCAAATCATTTAATTAGCTATTTGCTGCCTATTTGCCAATGCCAGAAAGATAGCTTGTGAGTTATTTTAATTTCATGCAATTTAGAATGGAGGCTGGGCTGGCTGGGCCAGAAGGATCAGGGATAGTATGGGGTGGGAAAATTGTAATGACTTTAGTGCTAACTTATTCACAGAGAGATTTAATTATTTGAAATAGAGATGAGCTACTAAGACATAGGTTACCATGGTAGTGCATGGCTTCAATCACTCCTGATTAGTTTCTAGCAATTAGAATAAAGAGTGAACCTTCACTTAACTAGTATATCTCTAGTCAAGACTGAGAAAAAACAGCATCATTCTAAGGCACATTGTCTGATACAATCAGTTTTGAAAGCAGAATTTCTTTTAATCCCACACCTGGTTATAAAATTTCTTTTAAGCCACACCTGTGGCTGTATGCCATGAGAAACCCCTTTCTGTGTGCTGTTAATGAAATGATTACTGTTGGCATCACTGGACCATCTGTTCCTGGAATTTCAGACTGATCAGGTGAAATTGACTTAGCGTTGCATCAAGTATACTAGAGACTGTCTTTTCTTTTTCATTCTATTAGTGTATTCTTTGTCTTTATTTTAAGCCAGTGGAAGAGTAGCAAATATTCAGGCTACATTTTCAATGCCTACTTGCTGTCTATATTTATAGCAGATTGTCAAATCCCAGTATGTGTTTACATGTCTGGTACCATGGGTAAGGTTAATTCCATTTTCAAATGTTTTATGTATTGTATAAATTTTGTAGCAACTCTGGAAATAAAATATCTACAATTCACAATACCAATATTTCTTTAATGAAATATATTCGTTGTTAATATTCTGGTCGAATGTTGTCCATTATATAAATACATGGTGGTGTATAATTTTGCACTGTTCTTTTTATCTTACTACTTAAGAGAAATTGTTTCATGTTGTTTCTTAGTTTTTGTAATGATTACTTTACACCTGGGGCTTATCTGAAGCAAAATTTCTGGATTCTTTAGAGGAAGGGCAATCTTGGTCCCAGAACCTATATTCCCCTTTGACTTAAAGTCCAAGCTTGGATGACTGGGTCGCCTCTCCTGAGTGGGGGCAAGGCCTGTTCTGTAGTAACTCTTATCTCTGCATATCCCAGGATGGCCTATGAGGACCTGAGAGATTTCTTGTTCAACACACTTTCAATAATTCCTATAATTTCTTAAATTTATATTGAGTGTCTATTCTGTAGCAGACCCATGCTGCCACGAACAGAGGTGTGATTAAAGTTAGGTGTGTGTGTGTGTATGTGTGTGTGTGTGCGTGTACTTGTCCCTGTGTGTGTACCTGCTCCTGTGTCTATGTGTGTACCTGTACCTGTGCCTGTGCCTGTGTATCTACCAGTGTGTGTGTGTGTGTGTCTTCCTGTGCCTGTACCTCTATGTGTGTGTGTACTTGTGCCTGTGTGTGTACCTATACCTGTACCTGTCCTGAACCTCTACCATTGTGTGCTTGCGTGTATGCGTTCGTGTGTGTGCGTGTGCACGCGTGCACGCGGGTGTGTGCACATGTGTGTTGGGGGATATACATGGTGCTCTGAGCAAATGCAAGGAGCACCTAACTTAATCTCAAGAGAGTAGAGAGCAGCCCTTCACCTCACTCTCAAGAAACTAGCTAAGGCTGTGAGCTGTGGATCTAAACCTGCAGGTTTGGCTTCACTTCCACTCTATTGTGATTATACCACTGGCAAATAGATATATTTTGGGGTTTTATTTTATCACATTCCACCACTTGCAAAATTGCTCCTTTGGTTTCTCATTCCAATTGCCTGAGAGGGTCAGAGATTTAGTTTTCCAATTACAGAAAGCCTTCTGATAAAGAACCTGGCTTAGATGGACTATTGGACATATTAAACCTATCAAAGATCCAGCAATAACAAAATATTAGTTCAAACTTTATTCATTTGGAATGTGTAATGATTACATCCTTGCACACTTCATTGTAAATGTGCTGCTGAAAGAGCTATTAAGACAGTTAAATACCTTTCCAGCAACTGGAACACTGCCAGTGGATTTTCAGAATGCTTGGCCTTCTCATCTGTTAAAGCTAGCAGTCAGTCCACTGTTGGTTGAATCCTTGGATGTAGATCCTGTGGATACAGAGAGCCCACCATGTGTATCAGGCTATTTCCCCAATGCTTATCAATGCTATAGGTTATGAGTCAATTGTGTTTACCCCATCCTGGATTTTCTCACAAGAGCCAATTCTGTAACAATCCATGGAAAGTGGAACTCTTTCTACTAGAGGCAGATATTAACCCTCAGGAGTCTTTATTGAACATGGCTTTCTCTGTGATGAGCTGTCCTGCAAGATTGGTGTTTCACAGTATAAGAACTGATTTGACATTGAAGTGAACATGATTGAGCACTTATAATGCCAGCACAATTCATTCTAAGGTTGTTCCTTCCCTATTTGTGAAAGGGCCAGTACTGAACAGTGACTCAGAGGCAGCGGGGGAAGGAGTACAGGGAGAGCGATGACGATGGTAGAGAAGGGTCTCCTCCATGTTTTCACATGGGCACAGCATCGACTTTTAATCACGGTGGCAGGTTCCCGCTAACTGAATTGATTAAATTATCATTTCAGCATGACCCCTTAACTGTGAGCTATGCTTTGGGCAAACTTGAGGTCCCTAAGAACCCTTTTCCCAAATGTAGACGCATCCCTGGGAATCTGCAGTACTGACAGTTGGCCAGCCACTGCAGTTTCATTGTATGTGTATTTCAGAACAACACACTTAGCACATGTGTTCCTCCCATAAAACATATTACATATTTATGGCTTTCAGCTATGCTTAAGCGGATAAGCACTCCACTTCAATTCAATTCAGCAAATATGAAGGGCCTAATATATGCCAGCGCAATAGAGAGTTTTATCTGTTTTCTTTTTTTTTCTTTCTTTCTTTCTTTTTTTTTCTTTTTTCTTTTTCTTTTTGCTAAAGTGTACTTTCCCTCTCACTCTGGCTTTCTATTCTTCTCTAGAACTGAAATTTAGGGGAGAACCTTCAAAGAACAGTGTTGGCTGTAGATCAGGGGCCATATTGCAGGTTTAACCCATCCATTTTATTTTTATTTTTTAAAAATATTTTTATTGATTTCAGAGAGGAAGGGAGAGAGAGAGATAGAAACATCAATGATGAGAGAGAATCACTGATCTGCTGCCTCCTGCACGGCCCCTCCTGGGGATTGAGCCCATAACCCATGCATGTACCCTTGACTGCAATCGAACCCGGGACCTTCAGTATGCAGGCTGACACTCTAGCCAGATCAGTTAGGGCTAAGCCATTTGTTTTAGAATCAAAGCAGATGTGGGTTTTAAATGTGACTCATCCCTCATTTAAGAAGTGTCTGAAGCCCTCTGAACTATAGCCTTCTTATGTGAAGATTATGATGTTAATTTAAAAAATAGCTCAAGGAGAAGAAACAGGGATTATAAAAGAATGTACAACTGAAATGCTAAGCGCAGCGTCAGATACTCAATAAATGTTAGTAATTATTAAGTACAAATGCTTTCCTTCCTTTTGTGCTTTAGCACAATAGGGGCATTTGTGCAAAGCCCCTTTCAGATGTTATGTGCTATTTCTATGTTACATAGCATTCTTTTTCCTCCAATACCCCACACTGCTGGCTGTGAACCATGTGCAAGCAATGATTACGGAAAATAGGTGTGAATTTTTCAATATTTATGTCATTTAACTAACAGCATCCTCTTCTGAAGTACATTAGTTCTTGCACAGTTGGAAGCAAGAATAATTGATGGGGGCAAAGAATCACATGATTCTCTTTTTATCCTTAATTAAATGTTAAAGACAAAGCCTGACTGATGGCAAGGATGGTTGCTTTTGCCCTGGGCTTCCTATGGTACAAAAAATAAGAATGAAAAACAAAACAACAAAATCAAAGGTTTGAAAATGATGCTGATTAGGGAGTTGAATCTGTATTTCAAGGGTCTGTGAACATCCAAATCTCAGTGATTTCTCGGGTGGAGATGTGCTACTTTTATTTTACATTTAATCTTGCTGAGTAAATACTTATAAGTTGGGAATTATTGCAATTAATGCTTAATAGCTTTATTGAGCCATAACTGGCATACAATAAATTGCATATATTTAAATTTCACAAGATGATAAATTTTGACATATGTATGCACCCTTGAAACCATCACAACATGAATCATTATAAACATACAGCATCAAAGTATCTCCATGTGCCCTTTATTTTTTTAAAAATTATCCTTATTGTTGAAAATATTATACATGACCCCTCTTCTCTCCTACTGACTTCCTCCACCCTGCCCTCATTCCCCCTAGGCCTATGGCACTATTTTCTGTGTCCATGGGTTATGCATATATGGTTAATTTCTTCCTGCCAACATCCCCCTTTCCTCTGAGATTCCTCAGTCTGTTCTATGCTTCCATGTCTCTGGATCTATTTTGTTCATCAATTTATTTTGTTCATTAGATTACACATATGACTGAGATTATGTGGTACTTGTCCTTGTGTCCTTTATTAGAGCCACCCTTCTCTCCCCTGTCCTCCATCCTCAGGTACACACTAACTAATTTATTTTCTGACATACTAGTTTGCATCTTTTTAGGTTTTTATATAAGTAGAATCATAAACTAGGTACACATTTGGCTTTTAAAGATCTAACCTAATTATTTTGAGAAACATCCATGCTGTATGTATTAATAGTTCATTTCTTTTGATTGCTACATAAGATTCCAATCTATGGGTATGGATATGATCTGTTCATATTGGTCTACTGGTCAGCATATGAGTTGTTTACTGATTTTGACTATTACAAATAAAGTTTATTTGAACATTAATATATAAGTCTTAAAATGGACATATAGTTTAATTTCCATTGGATAAATTATTGGGAATGTAATGTCTAAATCATTGGATAAATTATTGGGAATGAAATGTCTAGATCATGAGATAAATATATGCTTAGCTTTATAAGAAACTTCCAACTGTTTTCTAAATTGAATGTTTGATTTTACATTGGAACCACCAGTTCTATTACCTCAATGAACTTTGTATAATTCAATGAACTTTGTATAATTCGTCTTTTAATAAGTGTGTAGTGGTATCTCATTGTGGTTTAATTTGCATTTCCCTATGGTTAATGAGATTGTGCATCTTTTCTTGTGCTTATAATCCATCTATATAATCTTCTTTGGTGAAATGTCTGATGATATCATGTGTCCATAATTTTATTGAGTTATTTATTTTCTTATGGCTGAGCTTTAGGAATTCTCTCTATATTTTGGAATACAAGTCTTTTGTCAGATATGCAATTTCCAAATATTACCTCCCCATATGTGGGTTGTCTTTTAATTTTCTTAACATAAAATTATTTTATCTTCACAACAAAAATTATTTAGTTTCCGCAGAGAAAATCATTTAGTTTTAATACAGTCCAACATACTGATTTTTTAAAAATAGACAATACTTGTTGTATCTAACAACTCATCGCCAAACCCAAGGTCACAATTTTTTTCCTTTATTTTTACCTAGAACTTATACTTTGAAATTTTATATTTAAACATGCGATCCATTTTGAGGTGATTTGTTGTATGCAATCAGATATAAGTTGAGTTTTTAAATGTTTATATATAATATCTATTTGTCCCAGTACAATTTATTGAAAAGACTTTCAATCTTTTCAATGAAGACTATCCTTAATGAATTGCCTTTGCACCATTGTCAAAAATAAGTTGGCCATATTTGAGTGACTGTTTCTGAACTCTGTATTCTTTTCCATTGACATCTATTTCTAACTCTCCACTAACATCGCACTCTTGATTGCTATGAAATCTTTATATTAGTCTTAAAATTAAACATGAGTTCTCCCACATTTTTTTCAGAATTGTATTAATTATTCTAGTCCCTTTGCTTTTCCAAATAGATTTTAGGATCAGCTTTTTTATATCTACAAAAATGCTTGCAGGGATTTTGATCAGGTTTGCATTTAATATATGCTAATATTGGGGATAATTCATATATTAATAATATTGAAGCTTCTAATCTATGAATATGATACACTATATCTTCATTTCTTTGGAAAAATCTTTTATTTCTTTCACCAGTGTTTTGTAGTGTTCAGCATACAAATTGTTTATATATTTTGTTGAATTTACACCTCAGTATTAATTTTATTTGGTGATTTTAGTGCTGACTATTAATTGATAGTTAATTGCTGTTTGTTAAAGATTAATTGGTTGTTTTTAAAATATAAAGCTCATTCTAATTTTTCATTGCAGTTTTATAGGGATATAATTGGTTTTTGTGTATTGGCCTTGTGTGCTGTGTTCTTGCTAAATTCACTTGCTAGTTCTAGGAAATATTTTAGTAGATTCTATGAAATTTTTAGGTAGAAAATTGCATTATCTGAAAATAAATAAACCTAAATTTCTTTCTATTCTGTATGTCTTTTGTTTATTCTTCTTGTCTTGTTGTCCCACTAGGACATCTTGTGTGGTATTGAAGATTGGCAAGAACAAACATCCTTGCCTTTTCCTAATCCTCTGGTGAGAACATTCAGTACCTAACCAGTTGTTATGATGTTATTTTTGGGCTTTGGATAGTAATCCTTTATAGGTGAGGGAGATTCACTTGATTCCGTATTTTGCTGTGAGTTTTATCAGAAAATAATATTTAATTTAGAAAAATTAATTTGCTGCATCTATTGATATTATTATGTGGTTTTCCATATTTAGTATGTTAGTATGGTGAATTACTTTGATTTTGGGATGTAGATCCAGCTTTTCATTCTTGGATTAAACTCTACTTGGTCATGATACGTATATCCTTTTTATATATAGTTGTCTTTAATTTGCTAACATGTTTTTGAGGATCATTGTGTCTGTGCTCATGAGAGATATTGGTTTGTAGTTTCATTTTCTTATAATGTCTTTGGCTTAGTGTCAGGATGATGATGGCCTTATAAAATGAGGAAGTGTTTTCTTCTATTTTCTGGAAGAGATTTGTCAGTAAAACCATTGGGTGCTCATAGTTTTTTGGAAGATACACATATAACTAAAAATTCAATTTTGTTCATTTATCTATGACTATGTGGGTTATTTATTTCTTCCTGAGTGAATCTGAATAAAATAGAAATGGTCTATTTTACCTAAATTATTGAATTTATGGGCATAGAGTTATTTGTAATATTCCCTTATTATCCTTTTAATTTCTGCAGGATCAATCATAGTGTCTCCTCTGGCTTCAGTACATATTGTTGGTAATTGAATGCAGTGAAAGTGATGCTACATGACTTTTAAGGCTAGATTAAAAGAAGTTTTGCAATTTCTGCCTTAATTTCTTGGAATGCTTGCTTTCCCAATCTTCTCAATATGTGTACTTTTCCTTGGAATTAATATGCCATTCTGTGAGACGTCTGAGTCACTTTGAGAGACCTCTAGCAGGTTCTCTTGTTAAAAGTTCCACCACAGCCCAGCCTTTGAGGTATCCCGCCCAGGTTCCAGACATACAAGTAAAAAAAACCCTTCAGGTGATTTCTATTTTTAACTATTTGCCTCATTTCCTGCCTGAGACTCCAGACATTATGAAGCAAATACAAGTCATCTGTGTTATACTTTGCTCAAATCATTGGTCTATAGAATCTGTGAGGAAAATAAAATGGTATTGGTTTTATGCCTTTAAATTTGTTTGTTGGTCAGTAATAAGTAGCTGGCAGAAAACCGAGGCCTAATATTTACTAGCTCTTCTCCTCAATTTTGTTTTCTACACAATGTGGACTTATCTCTTACTGGCTAACTTGACCCTAAGAACTATGTGTTTGAAGTAGAAATGACTTCTAATTGGTTCGAGTATGTATTTTGCTTACCAAAACAAAATTGAGTAACGCTAGGAGTGAACACATATTTGTGCCCAAAATGTGTTGTCCTGACAGTGTGTTTACTGTCCTATCAGTGTGACATGTGAAAGACAACACTCTTTTTTCTCTTCATCTCCAGAGACACAGTGATCACAAAAAGAACTTTGAGCTATTTTCTAAGTGACAGACTCTGGTCAAATTTGAGGTTTAGTTCACTTAGGTGGTATACCATTAATAGACAATCTATCTATTTTCTCTTCAATTTCCATTGAATCTCCTTTCCAATACCACTTCCAATGCTCTTCCAATGCACTTCCAAAGCCCTTGTTATCTCCCTGGAACTATTGCAATAGTCTCTTAAGAGTCCCAAACTCAAATCAAATCTTCTTCTATGAAATCGATCCTGCTCAGTATTATTAAAGATACCTTCCTTACTTAGTCTCCTTAGTACTTTCTCCTCCTCACAATTTTTCAGTGGTTTCATGTTGTAGTCTCAAACAGATAGGAAGACTCTAACCCATTCTAATAAAACTTCAGGAAAACTTTTCTTTTCTCCTCTCACATTAAGCTCACAAAAGGCTATATACTTTTAGTGAAAGAATAAAGAAAATAAAATGAAAAAAAAGAAAAAATTATTTTACCAACTGAGAGAAGAACAAAAATGTTCTCTGTGTATTTCATAGTGGAAGGGGGTATGGGTGGAATTCCCATGATGGGAGGGTACAGAAAGTTAGTACCTTATACAAGTTTGAAGCCTGACATATTCAACACATATAATGAAGGAATTTTAAAGTCAGAATTCACTTAAAAATTGATACTGGGCTTGCCCTGGCTGGTGTGGCTCAATTGGTTGAGCATCATCCATGCACTGAAAGGTTGCTGGTTTGATTCCTCAGTCAGGGCACATAACCAGGTTGCTACTGGTCAGGGTGCATGTAGAAGGCAACCAATCAATGCTCCTATCTCACATTAATGTTTCTCTCTCTCTCTCTCTCTCCCTCTCTTTTCCTCTCTCTCTGGAAAATGTCAATAAAAATACATATTTTTTTAAAACTCGGTACTAGACTAGAGATAATCTTGTTATGTCTGGAAGATGAAAACACAGAAACCCTCTGAAAAGGAAAAATAAGGCCAGAAGGTAACATGATATTTAAAATGTGCAGATTAAAAAAGGAATCAAAGAGAATTTCTAGAAACAAATATATAGCTATAATAATCTATAATAATAAAAGTGTAATATACTAGTTAGACAGGACAGCTGACCAACCTTTCAGATGTCCTATGGACAAAGCCAGGGTAGCTAGGGCTGAGCATCTTGCACAAATATCATACATTGGGCCTCTAGTAAAAGCATAATACGCTAATTAGATTGACAGCCAAATGTCCTTCTGGAGAAAACTGTGGCAGCTGCAAGGGCCAAGGGCAGACGGCAGGTGGCACCTTCCCTTGATTGGTTGGTCTCCTCCTTCAGAGGGAGGCTGGAGGCAGCTGTGGTGGCGGGGTGATAGGGAAGGTGCCTTCCCCTGATCTGCAGGATCACCTCCAGCAGAGGGAGGCAAGGCTGTGGCTTAGGCCTGCTCCCTGAAGGCCCAAGCCAATAGTAGAATATCCCCTGAGGGTTCCTGGACTGTGAGAAGGGACAGGCCAGGCTGAGGAACCTCCCCCACTCCAGTGCACGAATTTTTGTCCACTGGGTCTCTAGTATATTCTTCCAAAAAGTTTATATATATAAACTTTTTGGAAGAATTAATAATTAGATATGAGAGAAGAAGAAATTATTGAACTGGAAATTAGATCCAAGGAAATTTTCCATGACTCCTTTTGGAGTACACCAAGAAGAAAAATATTGAACATATAAAGGAAAGAATGGGAAGCATCTTACTGTTTAAATGTTTCATAATTTAAAGAAAATAAAGACAAAAATTTCTCTGGGAATCCAGACAGATAAAAGCATGTTATTTACAATGGAAGAAAGAGAAGAAAGAAGAGAGAAGAGAGAAGAGAGAGGGACACCTAATGTTAAATGCTTATGAAGCACTAACTCTGGAATTTTGAGAGAAAGACTTTATAAGTCTTTATATGTAGAACATACAGATATTTGGAACATGTAAGAACTCAGTATATATTCCATTCATTTGACCTCTATAAATAAAAAGCAAACTAAAAAAGAAATCACAGTTTAAAAAGAAAACTAAGAAACAGCGGTAAGTAATAGATCTACATAACAAGATACATATCCAAATTATTTTTCATATTGTCATAAAATTGTATAAAAGTACAAAACATATACATGTACACAAAACAACAAAACTGAGTTTGGCATCTAACATAATTTGAGAAATAGTTAGAGAGTAGTAGGGTGAGGAAGGAAATGAAATGTTAAATTTTTCATCCTAAGTCGAGTTTTATAGAAGAGTAGGCAATGGACATGATGTAAAAACAATGTGAGCAGCCTTCATGGAGAGTGAGTACAGGAGAAGCCACTATCCCTATCAGAATGAAATTGGTGAAGGAACAACTATCCAATGAGGATTGATAGGAAGTTAATCTATATAAAGCACTTTGTAAAATCATTATGTTGCCTCTGGAAACCTTTGGTGAGGACCAAGATAATTTTTTAATATTTTCAGAGTCAACTTTTTAAAAATGTATCACAGTATCAATACTAGGTCATTAGGTTACAATGATTGAGTCAGTTGATATAGAAGTTACCACAAAAATATTATTTAAATTTTATTAAGTTTATTTGGGTGACATTGGTTAATAAGATTACATGGTTTCACCCTGGCCAATTGGCTCAGTTAGTTGGAGTGTTATCCCATACACCAAAAGATGGCAGGTTCAAATCCAGGTCAGGGCATATACCTATTATGTTCTGGGTTCGATCCCCAGTCGAGGTGTATATTAGAGGCAACCAATCTTTTTTTCTCCCACATTGATGTTTCCCTCTTCCTCTCCTACAACTCTCTCAAAAATCAATAAAAATATATCAACAGGTGAGGATTTAAAAAAGATTATATCAGTTTCAAGTGTACAAATCCATAATGCATTATCTGTATATTGCATTGTACTTTCAGCACACAAAGTAAGGTCTCCTTCTGGCAACAAATACTGGATCAATACCCTTTACCTTCCTCTACATTCCCCATTTGTTACTTTCAGTTTTCTATCCCACATATGAGTGAAATCATATGGTTTTTGGCTTTTTCTACCTGAATTTTGCTTAACATGATATTTTCAAGATCTACCCAGCCTATCACTAATGACATATCTCATCTTTTCTTTTGACTGAGTAATACTTAATTGAATATATGTACCATACCTTTATCCAGTCATCTATTGAAGGGCACTTCTGTTATTTCCAGGTCTTGACCACTGTGAATAATGCTGCAATAAACATGTATCTTTATGAATAAATGTTTTCAATTTTAGGGGGTGGGTACCCAGAAGAGGTAATTGCTGGTTTGTATGTTAGCTCTATTTTTAATTTTTTAAGGGAAGCTTTATTGTGTTTTCCATTTTGCCTGTACCAAGTTACATACTCACCAACCAGTTATGATGGTTCCTTTTTCTCCACAGCCTCCCAACAATTTGTATTTCTTGTCTTGTTGATAATAGCTATTGTGACAGATGTGAGGTGGTATCTTGTGGTTTTGGTTTGCATTTCCCTAATAGCCAGTAAAGTTGAGCATCTTTGCATATATCTGTTGGCCATCTGCAGGTCTCCTTGGGAGACATTTATGTTCAGGTCCTCTGCCCATTTTTAAATTGAATTGTTTAGGTGTTGTTGTTGTTAGATTGTATGAGTTTTTTTTTACATATTTTGTGTATTAACCCATTCTCTGAGGTATTGTTTGCAAATATCTTCTCCTATTCAGTTGATTGCCCTTTTATTTTCTTGATGGTTTCTTTTGCTGTGCAGAAGCTTTTTAGTTTGATAGAGTATTTTTAAGTCAAAATCAATACTTGTCCAAAATAATTTTACCATTATGTGATTGCTAACTTCTAAGACCCAGACAGTTTTAATGTTTTTGAACCATTCCAATGTAGAGTTCTCCAATGCTTCTAACACTGGCACGCACGTAAGAATACTTGTATGACATATTGGGATAAATCTACAAATACAGTAAAGAAAGGCATATGAGAACCCATATTATGAGATAAGATCCATATTTGTATTTATAAGTAACTAGAGGCCTGGTGCATGAAAATTCATGCACTGGAAGAGGGGTGCCTCAGCCTGGCCTGCCCCCTCTCACAGTTCGGAAGCCATCAGGGGTGGGAGGTGACCTGGTGATCAGGGGAAGGTGATGCCCCCATCATACCTCTGCTGATGCCAGCCCTGATTACCTGAACCTTGGGTGGCCCATGGCGGCTGGGCAGCTGCCATCTGAGGCTTTCTGTGCCTTGGGCCAGCCCTAGGTGGCTGGGAGGCTGAAGGAATTGGGGGAGTCTGGAGCCAGGTGTGCAGAACAGCTGTACCTGCTTGGGGGTGGGCCTGGCTGTGCCACATGCCTGCCACTCTGGCAGGGCTGAGGGGTCTGGGCACTGTCATCTTGTGGCTGTGGGTGTCACCATCTTTGAAGGTGTGGCAGTCAATTAATATATTCCCTCCTTATTGGCTGTGGGTGCTGCCATCTTTGTGAGGACATGACAGTCAATTAGCATATGCCCTCTTTAATACATAGGATTTTTCCAACATTTAGGATATTTGGGAAACAATTATGGTTTGTATTCATCTACAAGTATGATCTTGGGGAGTAGAAGAGAAGTTATGTCATTTCTCCTTTCAACTCAAAATTTGAATCACTTAAGATTTCCCTTTATGCAAGGCCAGCATTTGTGTTAATTATACTACTATAATATTCTTTTTCTATCTGGGACATTTTTGTGATTAATTTATGTTTGACAAGACAATATATCACAAGTTTTTGCATATGGAAGAGACATCACAAATAGTCTTACAGGTCGCTTACAAAGTTGCCTATTTAGTGGTTGTGAGAGGGTCCAAGAATAACAAGCAATGTCAGGATCTTTGTCCCCTCATGTTTTCTTTCCACTATCAATTTTGTAGGGTATCGATTTTGCTAGTTTAGTAAAAATGACATAAGGTAGTCCTCAAGATGCATTATTTGGAATGATTGCTAATGGAAATGTTTATGCTGCACTTATAGAATCTCTGGTTAAAGTTCAGAAGTGAAATGGCAAACATGAAATCTTAATCCTGCTTTGGGAACATGCTACAACTAAATCATATGCCTTTGATCAGAGAAATCATATGTAATTATTTGACAGTTGTTAAATAACACATGTTCCTTTCCTAAAGCAATCTGCTGGTACAAGTGTAGCTGAAGCTACTACAATTGTTTTAAGCGAGAATTTATTAGAACTAGAGATTCTTATATTACCTCCCCAAAAGCCATTTGATTGCTAGTCAGTCATTGTAGAGAACAGATTTACCCTGGATCAAAATTCAAAAGTGCTTAAAATTCATTTGTGAAATGAGTCTGCCTCTTAGAGGTAGATAAACTCTTCTGCTAAACCTGGTAATCTGTAATAGCCCAGACTCTCTTAGGCTATCCTACAATTAACATCTCTTTCTTGGCTTTGCAAATGCCAGATGGTTAAATGTTTCTTTCATGATTACCTGAAAGAGGTGGGATGGACTCCCACCTATAAAATTTAGTTTGGATATTGAGACTGATGGCATCATTCCACGAGGGTGTAAGAAATGTTATTACTCATACAATGAGACTTTCTCAGGAGAAAGAGGGTGTTAAAATGGCTTGAGAGAACAAGGAAAGGATATTGATTTGTTTTATGGTGAGTAGGAGGTGGAGCTGAATTGAGGACAGGGCTTGATTCATTTGAACTTCCCTCCAGGGCCAAAGGAAGGAGCAACTGGACTTGCTTCTTAATTTACACAGAAATGAGGCAGAAGAGGAAGGGGGACCAGTGGGACTTGAAAGCTGTCAGCAGTCAAATGTCAAAAATAGAGTCAGACTATTACAGCTTTACAACTTAAGTGGTCATGAGAACAGCTAGTATTAAGTATACTACCATGAGTAGTAAAAGGCAAAGTATTTATGGAATACTTTGCAAAGTAAATTATGGAATTTACCAATTCCAGCTAGCCGAATTAGGGTATCAAAATATATTCTTGTTTCTTTTTCACAGGGCTCTAAATTAGAGAGAAATGCCATCCTTAGACTTGGGCAAACTGGCCCTTAGCCCCAGCCCCATGCCTTAGAGCCCTTGTACTTTGGAGTGCCTTTCTCTTTCTGGATCTCCTCTGGCACCTTGGACTGGCCTCCACCAGCAATACTGTCCTTGCAGGGCAGCCCAGGACTCTCTAACCCTCTACTATCAACTCCTAAGATGACTAGATGTCCTAGGAGCTTTTGGACTTTGGTCCACAGTATGCTTTTCTTGGGATCACAGAGATTGAGCCACTAGAAAGGTGCTGATACATTGATTCTCAGTGATGTTACTCTCACTTATGTGGACTCAAGGAAACCTCAGCACTCAGAGCCAGTGACTGTCCACTCCCTGGTCTGGGCCTTCAGCTGTGCCCACAGGCTAGTGTTCTCACTCATCAGTGCTTTTACCAGTGTTTCCTCAGGTCCATAGCACCTGAGAGTGGCAGTGGTAGCAATAGGTGCCCTTTATTCCCTGTTCTTGAGGTCCAGGGAAGTCACTCCACCCCTCTGCAAGTTCTATATGTAACACATCCTCCTGGGTAGGCATTATTTATCTCCTTTGGGGATTTTGAAATAGCATTCCAATGTCAGTGGGTCCTTTCCAGTCTCCAGGCCCTGTGATGACACTATATTCTCCCAGGTGGGTCATAAGCCTTGCCAGATGCAGATGAGGGACAAATTCCCTCATCAAATGGGCCACTCGTCTCTTCCATTATTCTTCTGCCTTCTGTGGTGGTGTGTGGAAGACAGGGTTTGGTAAATATTGAAAAGACCATGTTCTTTGAATGTAGTAATTATGGCTCAAGGGATTAAGAGAAGACCTGGTTGGAATCTGTCTTTATGCTATAAAAGTCTAAATTGCAAATTTAACATCGGAACACACATTATTCACATTTGCCTACTTACTCTAGTTAAGATTTGCATTTGTGGTTATCATCAACAAAGGTCAGTAACAACCTTTAAAAGAGTCACTAGAAGGCAGTACCCAGGTGTGGCATGATGATATGAGGGGATCCCATGAGAATGATTTTACCAGCATTAGCTAAATGCCATTAGGGATGCTTGCAGAGGCAAGATACTCTACTTGTTCTAATACAGTTTCCCACAGCTATGGCTGCATGATTATTAACATTGCTATCTTTTTCTTATGGTGTGAGATATTAATTAGTTAGAAATAGAATATTGGCCAGTAAAAAAAGAAGAAGAAGAAATACTTCCAGGATCCGAGCATAAGAATGGCATACTAGGAATACTAGGTATACCTGTATACTAGGACAAATTTTTTACTAGACAGTAAACGAATACATAAGCACCAGTTCTCTATTTGTCATCTATATATATAAAACCCTAATATGCAAATAGACCAAATGGTGGAACAACCAAACAACCGGTTGCTATGATGTCTGCTGACCACCAGGGAGCGCAAGCAGAAAAGGCAGCAGTTGGCAGCAGGTGGAAGAACACATATCATAGCAGGCATTGACCATGGGGGGATGGTGGAGCAAGTGAGTGGGGGTGTCAGACCAAGGTGGGGTGCAGGTCACTGTTTGGGCAAGCCTCTAGTGGTTACTGAAAATTATTTGCTCCTGTGTGCTGCAGTCCCATCTGGTGCTCATACCTGCTGCTGGCTCTGGCCCTGCTCGCACTCGCTGTCAGCACCAAAGCTCTGCTCGCACCTCTTCTGACACCTGGTGCCAGTCCCTATTGCTCAGCACCAACAGCAGGTGCAAGCAGTAGCTGCTGGCCCTGATCTCCCCTGAGGACTTCTCTACCTCCCCTTGCTCCTGAGAGGAGATCAGGGCCAGTAGTCACCTCTCATACCCAAGCTGGCACCAGAGCCACCACTCACACCTGCTGCCAGTGCCGGGCACCAAGCCTGATTGCCCCTGAGGGCTTCTCCACCTCTCCCTGCTCCTGAGGGTTTCTCCACATCCCCTTTGTCCAATTGCTCTGTGTCATCAGTGGGTGTGAATGAGACCAGTGCCATCAGCATGTGGAAATGGTGGGAGAGGGGTTGCTGGCAGACAAGGACCAGGCCCTGCGGTGGGAGGGTCCAGGTGGGGGCATGGAGGATGGGCTGAGACCTGCCCCTATGCCCACTGCAGCCTTGTGGCCCACAGTTCCTTTGAAGGTACTTGGATTCATGCACTGGGACCTGCTAAGTGTCGGAAGTTCGACCAGGAGACTGGGAGTTTGATCGTTCGCGATGGTATGTGCTGACTGCCAGGGGGTGGCACAGAATGAAGGAAGGCCCTGGTAGCAGCTGGAAGGCCCTGATTGGCCCTGATTGCTGGCCAGGCCTAGGGATCCTACCTGTGCACACATTTTGTGCACTGGTTCCCTAGTTGTAGAATAAATCACTATACCTCACAATGACCTACTAGGATTTTGCAAAATTGTTTTCCTGTGGCCCCAAGTACCCTAGGAATGACTCTAGAGAGCAACCTCTAGCAAGAAAATGTGCTTGATATACTAACTAGAGGCCCGGTGCACAGATTCGTGCACTGGTGGGGTCCCTGGAGCTGGCCTGCAGGGATCAGTGGACTTCTGTGCCACCACAGCCCGGCCTTACCTGCCAGTTCATTAGGCTCCAGCCCGCTGTCCCAGCTGATCCTGCACAGCAAGAAGTAGTGCGCTAAGCAACAAGTGGCTGGGAGGAGCTCAAGACTGGGCTGAGTGCCACTCCTGCTCATCCCAGCCCCCCTGCCCCCTCAGCCTGGGTACACAGGGGAAGTGTCCATGAGAGAGGCTCACGCAGCCACAGCTACACTCACCAGCCATCAGTCCAGAGTCTGGTGGTCTTCTGTCAGCTGAGCAGCACTCCTGTATTGAGCGTCTGCCCCCTGGTGGTCAGTGTACATCATAGCTACTGGCTTGTCATCTAGTTGTCTGTTCATCCAGTTTCTTAGGCTTTTATATATGTAGATAGGTATACATTGTTGACACAAGAAGGACAATGAGGGAGAGAGAAGACATGTTACCTGTTTTTGCTCAGTAAAATACATACAGTGAGAAGTTAGTACAACACAAGAGGGTCAAACACTTGTGCGTCCCTTCACTGGCAGCTCAGTGAAACACACAGTACAATAGACTTTAGAAGAAAGTGAGAAGACTCATATTCATGTGTTCAGCTGGAAGAACATCAAAGATGATAAAAATGTATGCAGACAGTTCAGGATGCCCATTGCTCAAGAGTCATATCTAAGAGAAAATGCAAGATTTACCTTCTACCCCTATATCTTTTACTTATCACTTTCATATGATAATAAGCACACAATATCCATAAAAATAAGTCTGCATTTTTAAGCCAGGGTATTTCTATAATTTTAAACATTGTGTTATTTTTTTCTAGAAGTTTATGCTTTGAAACAGATCATACAAATGTCTTGGTTCATAAGCTAAAAACAACACTAAAAATTTTCAAAGAAATGTACTGTTTACTGGCAGATAAAAAAATGGTCTTAAACATATTAACATCTTTATTCTTTTAGTTGTTTGTCTTCTGAAATTTTTTTCTTTTTGATATTTCTGTTCATTTGTATGCAAAATTAACATCCAATGAATCAATATCTCTTATTAAGAGGAAACTGCCTTGTTATAATGTTATTGAAATAATTGCAGATTATTTTATTCATTATGCTTATTATCATAAATCAAATTCATAAGGCAAGTATAAAATAATAAAGCTTACAGTAAAATTTAAATTCTGTGGAAATTATTCACATAGAAATGCAAATATTTTAGCTAAGCTGATATAGAGTGAGGCATAAAAAACAGCAGCACAATGACAGAGCATGGGGCTAATTAAAAATATTAAAGACAAGAAAATCTTTTGATTCCTTGACCTTTTAAGAGAACACACTACAATACATGACCTGATAACAGAAGTCACAGTGATGCTACTTAAACCATCCCAGAAATAATATTACACTACATATTTTAAAAATATTTATTATACTTGTTATACATATTCATCATATAAACCTTAGAAAAATATGCATAAACAGAACTAAATTTAAACCACCCATATCTGTCCACAGTTTATCTTGTAATTCCAAATAAATGTAGGCACATGATTAATGAATGGAAACATATTTGTTATTATATTTTACATAAGGTTGCATAACCTGGTTTTTCCCTCATTATACCACTCACATCTTTCTATGTAAATTGCATGTATGACCATTGTAATATTATTGCCTTCAATAGTATATAGAGTTGCCAAATGACCCTGTATATGAAGACAATTGAAATTTATCTGTGTTCACTTGTTTAATATTTTCTTAAATATTTTTATAAATTTATAAAAAGAGGATTTATTGGGTCAAAGGGTAAAATACTAGAGCAATCCACAGGCAGGGAAATCTCAGACATATGTCGAAGCAATTTTTTCACCGATACTGCTCCTAGGGCAATGGAAGCTAAAGAGAAAATAAGTGGGAGTGCATCAAAATAAAAAGATTTTTTTCACAGCAAAAGAAACCATCAACAAAACAACAAGAAAGACCACTGTATGGGAGAACATATTTTCAAATGTTATCACTCATAAAGGTTTAATCTCCAACATCTACAGGCAACTTATACAATTTAATAAAAAAGATAAGTGATCCAATAAAAAAATTGGCAGCAGACCTAAATAGAATCATTTCAAAAGAAGAAAGAAGGCCAAGAAACACATGCAAACATGCTCAAAGTCACTAATTATCCGAGAAATGCACATCAAAATGACAACATGGTACCATCTCACACCTGTCAGAATGGCAATCATCAACAAATCAAAAAATGACAAGTGCTGGAGAGGATGCAGAGAAAAATGAACCCTCATGCACTGCTGGTGGGAATGCAGACTGGTGCAGTCATTGTGGAGAACAGAATGGAGTTTCCTCAAAAAACTAAAAATGGAACTGCCATTTAATCCAGTGATCCCACTTCTAGGAATATATGCCAAGAAACTTGAAACACCGATCAGATAGGATATATGCACCCCTATGGTCATAGCAGCACAATTCACCATAGCTAAGATTTGGAAACAGCCTAAATGCCCATCAGCAGATGAGTGGATTAGAAAACTATGGTACATCTACACAATGGAATACTATGCTGCTATAAAAAAGAAGGAATTCTGATTTGCAGCAGCATGGATAGACCTGGAGAGCATTATGCTAAATGAAATAAGCCAGGCAATGAAAGCAAAATACCACATGATATTACTCATTTATGGAAAATAAAGAACATTATAACTTGATGAATAAAAATATAGATTCAGTGGAAGTAAATCACTGACCAGATGGTCAAATCACAGTGGGAAGGCTGGGGAGTGTTGGGGAGGGAGGGAAATAGATCAATCAAAGGACTTGTATGCATGTGTATAAGCACATCACAGTGGGAAGGCTGGGGAGTGTTGGAAGGGGGAGATGAGGGCATGAGACAGGGTGTAGGGGAGGCTGGGGGAAGGTCAATGGGGAAAAAAAGGAGATATATGTACTAATATATGTAATACTTTAAACAATAAAAAGAAAAAAAGATTTTTGATACATATAATTTCATTGCACTGCTGGGTTTTCTTTCTTCCAGCTCTGATATATCATGGGATTTTTGTACACTTAACTGACCATTTTGTTTTAACCAACTTCCATAACAAACTATTTTGTACTCTACATTTCTCACTCTGTTTTCTTGGTAGTGATTTTTTCCAAATTTTGATGTCTAAGTGCTCATGTTTTTATCTGGAAAAAATGCTCATTTATACAAAGGAAAGAAATCTGCACACTAAAGTTTTTGTTAAAGCCACGAAACATTTTTTTTTCATAATGAATACAATCCACCTTAATTTGATTTACAAATGCCAATGTTAGCATTAAGAAGTCTTTTAGAAATTTTATTGATACTCTGCATTTTTCCAGTTAGATTTGTAACAATCATTGTTTGTATTTTTCATTCAGAAAAAGTATTGATAATTGATACCAACTGTTATCAAAATTTCAGTATAAATATTATATTATTATTGTTTTTAATATTAACAGTAAACTACCATAGGCCTGATCGTTTCAGCCTTCTGAATCATCACTATAAGAAACACGCATTAAAGGTTTAATATTACTAAAAAATTCTCTCTTTGCCTTATTGAAGCTTATAATTAATTAACCAATTATAAAACAAGAAACTACTAAATGCAACTCCTATCAAGATACCAATGGCATATGTTACAGAACTAGAACAAATATTCCAAAAATTTATATGGAACCACAAAAGATCCTGAATAGCCATAGCTTGAGAAAGAAAACAAAGTTGGTGAAATCATGCAACCTGGTATCAAACTATACTACAAGGCCACAGTAATCAAAATAGCGTGGGACTGGCTTAAAAACAGACACATCAATAGAGAGCCCAGAAATAAATGCACACTTTTATGGTCAATTAATATTTAACAAAGGAGGCAAGAACATACAATTTATCTATTCAATAAATAGGTTTGGAAAATTTGGACAGATACATGCAAAAAATGAAATTAAACCACCTTCTTACATCATAAACAAGAATAAACTCAAAATTAATTAATGACTTAAACATGTGACTCAAAACCATAATCATTCTAGGAGAAAACATAAGGAGTAAAATCTTGGACATTTCACATAGCTATATTTTTTCTAATATGTTTCCTCAAACAAAGGAAACCAAAGAAAAAGAAATGGAATTACATGAAACTAAACAGTTTTTGCATGGCAAAGGAAAGTATCAACAAAATGAAAAGAAAACCCATTGAATGGGAGGACATATTCACCAATGATACCTCTCATAAGGGTTTAATATCCAAAATGTATGGAAAACTTCTACAATTCAACACACACACAAAAAAAAGGCAAAGGGGAAAGGTTAGGAAGACATTTACCAAAGATCTTATATGCATATACGCATTGTCCAGGAACACATACAATAGGGTGGTGAAGGCCTGGGGTGGCTCAGGAGCTGTGTGGTGGGGAATGTGGGGGAGAAAAAAAAGTGAGTCATCTGTAATACTATTAAAAATAAAAATAATTTAAAAATAAGTGAAAATCCATTAAGCATTAGCTGAGTATACACACACCAGCTACATTTACCACCACAGATATATTTACATTCTCAGTGCAATAACTGATAAAATATATTTCTAATATTTTATAAAATTTTCCCCCCAAAATTAATTCTCCATCAAAATAAATGGGCAAAGGACCTGACTAGGAGCCTCTCCAAAGAAGACATACAGATGGCCAATAGACATATGCAAGAAATGTTCAATATCATTAATAATTTGGGAAATGAAAATTCAAACCACAATGAGATGTCATCTCACATCTGTCAGAATGCCTATCATCAATACATCAACAAACAAGTGTTGGTGAGGATATGGAGGAAAGGAACCCCTTGTTTACTCTTGGTGGGAATGTGGATTGGTGCAGTCACTGTGGAGAAGAAATATGGAAGATCCTCAAAAAATTAAAAATGGAATTGCTTTATGACCTAGTGATTCCAATTCTGGGAATATACCCAAGAAACTTAAAACACTAATTAGAAAAAAACATATGTACCCCAGTGTTCATTCCAGTGTTATTTACAACTAGAGGCCCAGTGCATGGATTTATGCACATTAAAAGGAAATTAATTAGAAGATGGTCAGTGTTGGTGAGGTGGGACTGCATGAGATGGGCCGGACACATTCTGGAACAAACCTCCCACAGTCTCTCCCTAGCTGGCTGCTCTTGGAGCATTGCTGGGGCTCAAAGGGCATCTATGGAGTGAGTGGGGTCCCTCTAGCAGGTGGGGTCCCTCGGCCTGGCTTGTGGGACTAGGGCCAAAACTGGCATTCCAACATCCTGGAGTGTGAGAGGGCACTCTGCAAAGTTGTTGTTGCTTGGCAGCTCCTGCATTGAGCATCTGTCCCCTAGTGGTCATTTTGCATCATAGCTAACAGCCAGTTGGCCGGTAACTTAGGCTTTTATACATATAGACTAGAAACCCGGTGCACAAAATTCATGTGGAGGGGATGTCCCTCAGCCCAGCCTGCACCCTCTCCAATCTGGGACTCCTTGAGGAATGTCTGACCACCAGTTTAGGCCTAATCCCACCTGGTCCCCCTCAACTGCCCTCCCCTGCAGGCTTAGTCTCCTCCAACTGCCCTCCCCTGCATGTTTGGTCCCCCAAAAGACCCTGCCCCCCATGCAGCCTTGTTTCTCCCAACTTCCCTCCCCTGTAGGCCTGTCCCCCCCTCAAACTTCCCTCCCTTGCAGGCCTGGTCACCCTTAACTGCCCTCCCTGCTTGCCTGATTGCTCAGAACTGCCCTCCCCTGCAGGCCTGGGTCCCCATCAACTGCCTTCCCTTGCTGGACTGGTCTCCCCCAACTGCCTTCCTCTACTGGCCTGGTCACCCCCAACTGTCCACAACTGCCCTCCCCTGCCAGTCATCTTGTGGTGGCCATCTTGTGTCCACATAGGGGAGCCATCTTTGGTCATATGGGGGCAGCCATTTTGTGTCTTGGAGTGACAGTCAATGTGCATATTGCTCTTTTATTAGATAGGATAGCCAATATTTGGAAGCAGCCTAAATGTCTATCAGTTAGATGAGTGGATAAAAAAAATCTGTGGTATACTTACCCAGTGGAATACTATTTAGCTGTGCAAAATAAGTAAATCTTACCTTTTGTGACAGCATGGATGGATCTGGGGGATATTATGTTAAGTGAAATAAGATAGTCAGAGGAAGATGAATACCTTATAATGAACAAAATAGGCTAACAAACAAAATAGAAATATATTCATAGATGCAGAGAACAGACACAGATGTAGGAGGGGAGGAAGGTTAGGGAGCCAGGTGAAAAAATTGAAAGGACTAAGCAAAACAAACAAACAAACCAAAGACACAGATAACAAACAGTATGGCGATTACCAGAGGAAAAGGGGTGGAGGAGAGGTGAAGAGGGGGATAAATGGTGATGGAAGGAACCTGGACTTTAGGTGGTGAACACACAATACAATATACAGATGAGATATAGACTTGTACACATGAATCCTATGTAATTGTGTTAACCAATGTCACCCCAATAAATTCAATAAATTTTTTTAAAAAAATTTAGCACCCAAATAAAGTAACTGAGATATACACTTTTTACAGTTAAAACTTTTTTTATATTTTAGCAAATTTATAAAAACAAATTAGCAGTAGGTTTGAAGATTTCATAGCAGTGCCATCTGTTCAGAGATCTGAGAAACATATTTCAAAAATAACTTTTAAAATAAAACTATTTAAAATTGACACCATAAAAAGTAACTTTTAAAACATGATTCAAAAATATCTAGATTCTGGGATTTCCATTATTGGTTTTGGCTTTTTCAATTGCAGAAATAAATTCTAAGAAATTACTCAAATTAGTGGGAACTACTAAGAATTATCAGATTAATTTTTAAATGTATTATAAATATTTTAAATATATGTATTTTAAATATATATTAAAAATTTAAAGTGTATATTTATTTACTTTTAAATATATATTTCTATTATTTTTTATTTATTTCAGGGAGAAAGGGATAGGGAAAGACAGAACATCAATGATGAGAGAGAATCATTTATTGGCTGCCTCCTGCAGGCCCTACACAAGGGATTGAGCCTGCAAACCAGGCATGTGCCCTGACCAGGAATTGAACCAAGTACCTCTTGGTTCCTGGATTGATGCACAAACACCAAGCCACACTGGCTAAGCAGGATTAGTGTTGATATTTTGCTTTAAGACAACTTTTTCTTCATTAGAACAAATTAAAGTTCTGCTTAATATGTGTCTTTTGACAGAATATGGCTTTTAAAATGTACATATACTTTTTCTGTTGAATTTATTGGGGGGACATCGGTTACTAAAATTATATAGGTTTCAGGAATACCATTCTGCAATATATCACATTGTATTATATGTTCAGAACCCCAAGTCAATTATCCTCCCATCATTATCCCCCTTAACTTTTTATACCTCCCCTGTATTCCCTTTTTCCCTGGTGATCATCATACTGCTGTCTGTGTCTGTGAGCTTTGATGTGTTTTTTTGCTTAATTTCTCCACCTTTTTCAGCACTACAACCCACCTGCCCTCTGAAAGCTGTCAGTCTGTCTTCTATGAGTCTGCTTCTATTTATTTCTTAATTTTAAAAACACAATGAGATGTTACCTCATTCCTGTCAGAATGGCTATCGTCAATAAACAAAAAGTGCTAGTGAGAATCCAGATAAAAGGAAATCCTCATGCACTGTTGGTGAGATGCAGATTGGTGCAACCACTCTGAAAAGCAATACAGAGTGACTTCAAAAAATAAAGAATGGAACAGCCTTATGACCCAGTGGTTTCACTTCTGAAATATATCCAAAGAAACCTGAAAGACTGATTCAAAAGAATGTATGCACCTCTGCGTTAATTGCAGCATTATTTACAACTAGAGGTCCAGTGCATGAAATTCATGCACGGAAGTGTGTGTCCCTCAGCCCAGCCTGCACCCTCTCCATTCTGGGACCCCTCAAAGGATGTCTGACTGCCCATTTAGGCCCTATCTCTCTCACAAGCCAGGACTGCTGGCTCCAAACTGCTCACCTTCCTGCCTTCCTGATTGCCCCTAACTGCTTCTGCCTGCCAGCCTGATCACCCACTAACCACTCCCCTGTCAGCCTGTTTCCCCCTAACTGCTCTCCCCTGAAGGCCTGGTCACTCCTATCTGCCATTCCCTACAGGCTTGATTGCCCCCAACTGCCCTCCCTTGCAGGCTTGGTCCCTCCCAACTGTCATTTCCTGCTGGCCATCTTGTGGTGGCCATTTTGTGTCCACATAGGGGCAGCCATCTTGTGTGTTGAAGTGATGGTCAATTTGCATATTACTCTTTTATTAGATAGGATAGCCAAGATTTGGAAAGAGCTCAAGTGTCCATCAGTGGATGAGTGGATAAAAATATACACATTTTTTTGAAAAAGTATTTTTATTTTTATTTTTGAGAGAGAGAGAGGAAGGGGAAGGAATAGAGAGAGAGACATCAATGTGAGAGTGAAACAATCTGAGAGTTGCCTCCTGCACACCCCCTAGCAGGGATTGAACCCATAACCTGTGTCCTGACCTGAATCAATCTGTCAACTTTACAGTGCATGGGATTACAGCCAATCAACTAAGCCACATAGGCCAGGGGAAAATATACATATTCTTAATGAAGGAGATGGCTGGATAAGCAATATTTAAATAAACCAAATAAATTCAAGACCTCTGATGATTAATTTTTGGTTGTCTGATTTCAACCTTGCATGTTAAAGTTTTCATATCAGAGTCAGGATATTACTTAAGGACAGGAAAGAAGTTTAAGATTCTTTAGGCAAGACTTCTGACCCCACTGACCAACTGGGTATCAGTAAGTGTGGAATGAGAAGGATTTACCAACTTCTTCTGGTTTCTTCCTATCTTTCTCTGTGCACTCACACATGGGGTAGGCACACCCAGGTTTGCACAGATGTGCACACAGGCTTTAGTAGGCAGATAGATTCCTGTGAAGATGTTCAAATGCCCCCTTAAATGGCCAATGATGCTTTTGCTACCTCTGTCCACAGAGAACATTACATCTGAAGCACACATGAAAGACTCATGTACAAAAGGGGTCCACATGATACTAGCTTTTAAATATAGCAGACCTAAGTGAAATTAGTTAACAGATTTAGAAAAATATACTGTTGTATTATTTTACCTTTGAGGTTGAATTTTATTGGAAGCATTGCCCAAGATCGAAGGGTAAAGAGATTACTAAATATATAGACCCAGCTAGAAAGAATAGAAGCTAGCTGAAGAAATATAAAGTAAAAGTTTCATAAAAATAATTTTAAGGTAGCTATTCACACACAAATATATAAAGACTTAAGTTTATACCTTACTCAAATTTATTAAAAATACTTAGTACATTAAATCATTTTGACTGCTTATAGCAAAATAAGAAAGGTAAGCATTGTAGATTAAATAATGGCATATGACTTATTGCCATAAGTCCTGAATAATGTGCTCTAAATTTGCATGCACAAATTATTAAATATGTGTTATGTTTTCATTTGCACTGGTGACAGCAAAGGTGATTGCCAGTTTATGAGCATATTCTAGGTAATTTCCCAAGTGATACACTTCTAATAATAATGCTTTGTTAAATCAAGCAATGCATGAGCTGACTCCCATGGCATCTTGCCTGTGCTGGTGACATCAGCTTGAATTATTTCATTTGCAAATATAAGACAGCTGTTTTATTAATTGAAATTGCTTCTGTGATAAGCTAAGAGAAAAAAAGCTATCCTGATTCACAGAAATACTGGGGCATGACAAAATATTTTGACAGAGTGAAGAATAGAAAAGTAAAGGTATAATGTGAAAAGTCTTCACTTTAGTAGCCTGTTTTTATCACAGTAATACTGAACATGAATACAATATTTTAGGATCTTTATTCATTTTCAATCGTAAGATATTTTCCCACTATCACTCTGCTAAATAGAGAAGAATTGGTAGAAATATCAATTACTTTTTTCCCTCCTTCTAGCTTATCAAGGTTCATTGTTTTGTTTTGTCACTTTGCACATCACATACTAGTATATTCAGCTTTTGGGAGAATAGCACATTTAGCATGATAGAGAGAGAGAAATCCCTTTGTTTCTGCTTCATAGTGATTGACAAGTTACCGACTCATATTTCTTGGTCTGACTGTCCTTTTGATTACAATTTCTGTGTTGTTAACAAACATACATAAAAGATGCCAATGTAACATGAAACATTTCAATCTTTTTTTATAATTCAATATTGCATTAATTATAGTCACTGGGCCATGTCAATGTATATTTTTTCATCTCTATTCAATGTTGTGCTTTTCCTTTTTTTTTTTAAATCTGGAAATAGGATTAAATGTGCCCTATTGGGGGCATGTGTCACTGATTATATAATCTTATTAAGGTCTAGAACCAAAGAGAAAATAGACTTGAATGTGAAGGAAAACATAAATTAATTTTTGGTTGAATAGCAAATAAATATAAATGCCCCCTCTGTGCCGATTACTTTCTATATAGAATTTCTATTCTCCCAGCTCTACCACTTTCTAGCAGTATGCATTGGAAAAACTACTGAACTTCTCTATGCTGTAATTTCTTATCTGTGAAATGGGAATAATAAAATTTATTACACAGTAGGGTTTTGTGAGAATTACATGAGATAATACAAGTAAATCAGGAAAATAAGCACTCAATAAATTGTAGCTTTTGTTTTGTGTATTGGATAGGAGTAAAGTTCAGTTAATATTTTAAAAAGTACATTCGTATGGGAAACTGAAATAAATATGTTCTTGTTTTATGAAGTATATTGATGCATGTGAAATTGTTCACAAAAGTACTTTAAATCTCTAAGGAAGGCACATTGAAGCAATTTTTGTATTTATTTAAAGTTTTTATTTACCTTACAATGTGCAACAAGCATGTCAAACTCAAAGGTTAACATGGGCCAAATAAAAGGCCTGTGGCCCAGGGACCGAGAGGTTGACATGCTTGATATACAGAATTTTCTTGGCCTGGGAGTTCCAATTTATTTAGCATAAACGGAATTTGGGGGGAGCTTTTAAGTATCACCTATGGAAACTCTTCTGTGATAAGAGAGAATGTTGATTGTAAGAAGAGAATGTAGAGAAGAGAGAATGAAGGGAATAGGTGGCAATACATTGGTTCTGGTTTTTCCCCCACTAAGTCCATCCCTTCTGAATTACGTGAAATTGTAATTTCTTCCTGTAACTTAAAACCAAAGGGGTGATGACTGATGAAGTGAATGCTATAACACCATAGGGAGGTTTTGTATCCTAGGGTTTTAGGAACCTAGCTCATCATATGTATTTGGGATACCTTTTGGAGACAAAGGTGGTCATTCTATTGTATTTCTACATGCCCATGACCTTGGAAAAACAATAAATCGTTCCATGCTTCACTTACATTCTGTTTCCTGTGTGTAATATTAAATTCCTAAGCTGATGTGTCAATCAAAATCTGCCTATATGATTTAGTAATAAGGACCCTTTAGAGCTCTACTTACTGTATCTTTCATCTTTTTTAACCCACTCCTTTCCTTCTGTCACTCATAAACCTACCTCTAACTATATATAGAAAAAGAGTCTGAAATAAAGTAACCAAAATTTGAATTTCATGGAGAGAATTCTGCCTCTGCAAGCAGTGGAGTGCTCTGAAATTTTTCCTCAGAATCAAATTGATAAATATGTATGAAGATAAAATGACTACTTCTTACTGACTCCTTTGTCAAACTGAATGTCCAAAGGAATATGCAATTAGGTAATGGCTTTGAAACATCAAGTATAACTGGGAATTACATCTTATAATTTTTAAGGTATAGTACAGGAAAGACATTGCTTTTTAAAAGTCTGAGATTGTATTAATCTACCATAGCAGCATCTTATGTGATTTAGAACACTGAACTCGCGCCTAAGAACTCATTTGCTGTGTTTTTTCTTAATTTTAATTCTAAACAAAGTTTTATTTGTCTGTTTGTTTGTTTATTTATTTATTTATTTATTTCCATCACTATCTATGCCCCCATACCCTCCTCCCCCTTCACCCCCACCACCCTTCCACCTGTAATCACCACACACCGTGGTTCATGCCTGTGAGTTCTTTTTCATCTGATATTTGAACTGGACTAGATTTCAGGTGAAGCTGAACAGAAAAGAAAGGTCAGTGATATATTCTGCAGCTCTCCTGATAAGTACCACATCAGCAGTAGAACTGGCCATAATGCAGTACCATTCAAGCTGGTTACACTTTAGTTAGAAGAATACACTACAAAATCCTTGCACCTTCATACGGTGCAACTGCAGTCTTGGGAAGCTGAATAACAACCTGAAACTTTCCTCTCTGGCGAGTGAGAAATCTCTCCAAGGAAAATCAGTTCTCAGCAGCTTATTTTCTTGAAAATGTAAAGTGATATAAAGTTAACATGTGTGTCTACAGGAGCACAGATTGGATAAATGTATCAGAATTCTCTCTGGATGGCCCTGCCCATTAAGATTCTTCAGGGCATAATATTTTATTATGCACATTCTAATTTAGAAAATAAAAAAACACCTTTCATTTTTCCTCTTTCTCATAGAAGCATTTGAGGGAATCACGATAATTTAGAATAAGCCCTGGCTTGTAAAGACTTAAAAAGAAAATAAGATTTGCTTTTAAGCATTTACACATTGAATAGTAGCTCTTAGAAAATTTGTTATCTTGGCTCATATTTACATCACTATTGCCAACCCAACGAATGACTTCTTAGCATGAATTTGAGCTTCTTTCATTCTTTTGAGTCATTTATTCTTCTCAGTTAGAGACAGTACTTAAATATAGAAAGTATATGAAAATGTGCTGAAGCATAAATTGTAGTTTGAGTCATAACAGGGCCTCTCACTCAACAGGAAAATGGGAGTTCTCAGGGCAAATTATTTAATCTAAACAAATTTATTTCTCAATAGGACTATAAAGAGAATCTAATCAATGAGCTAATAGCTACTCCCTGTTTACAGGGCATTATTCTGGATCTTGAACTGTAAAAATATACATAAAAATCAATGTTCACAGAGCAGAGAGAGAGAATACATTTCATTTCTAGAACTTTGCTTGTGAGACATTTCAATCAGAGATTGCACAAGAAATGGGTCTTAAAATGTTATCTTCTTGAAGTCTGAATCTAAGTTATTCATTGTAAAATTGTTTACTGTTTTCTAGACTACATACATAACTCAAATATCATCTCCATTTCCTCTTGGGATATCACTTACTAGGGACTCAATTGGGCTAACTCAGATCCTATGTAAGAGTCAACTGACTCTATCTAGGGTTAGGCAGCTCACTAATTCTTAAAGCAAGCTTTCCCAGTCAGACAGTCCAATTATTAACATGTTTTGTTGTAAGTTATTTCCTCAAATTAAACTTTTTTGTTGTTGTTGTTCTTTGTCTAGCTTCTGAAGATGCTTAGAAATATAGATTCTTTTTTTCTATGATCGCACTTCAACTTTAAATTAATATCAGTAAACACTCCTCTTTCATATTGTCAAACCACATATTCCCTTTCTTTTTCTAAGTGTCATAGAACTTCTACTTTTAGGAATGTTGGATTAGGTAATTTTGACCAAATGTGCCATTGAAAACAATGGAAATTATAGCACTTTTTTTCTTTAGTGATTAAGGTATTACTGTGTGTCCTTATCCTCCCGGGTCACACTTACGTCTTCACCCACCTGGTGTCTGTGTTCAGTTGTTAGGCATATATGATGTATACAAGTCCTTTGGTTGATTTCTCCTCCTTACCCCCACCTTCCCCTACTTTCCCTCTGAGGTTTCATGGTCTGATCGATATTTCTCTGTCTCTAGATCTGTTTTTATTCGTCAGTTTATGTTGTTCATTATATTCCACAAATGAGTGAGGTCATGTAATATTTATCTTTCTCGGACTGGCTTATTTTGATTAACATATTTTTTTCCAGTTTCATCCATGCTATTGCAAATAGTAAGAATTCCTTCTTTTCTTTTACCACAGTGTAGTATTGCATTGTGTGGATGTACCATAGATTTTTAATCCACTCATCTGCTGATGGACACTTAGGCTGTTTCCAAATCTTAGCTATGGTAAATTGTGCTGCTATGAACATAGGGGTGCATATATCCTTTCTGATTGGTGTTTTTTACTTTCTTAGGATATATACCTAGAAGTGGGATTAATGGGCCAAATGGGAGTTCCATTTTTATTTTTTTGAGGAAACACCATACTGTTCTCCACAATGGCTGCACTAGTCTGCATCCCCACCAGCAGTGCATGAGGGTTCCTTTTTCTCTGCATCCTCACCAGCACTTGTCGTTTGTTGATTTGTTGATGGTAGCCATTCTGACAGATGTGAGATGATACTTCATTTTTAAAAACATATCATAATGCTAACAATATAACCAGACCAGAGGCTGGAAATCTAGAGAGATTTTTAAAAAAGGTATTTGAACAGTTTTGCCCTGAGGTTGCTTAAGAGACAGTTGAGGTCCTGAGATTTGCTCCTACTCACCTACAAGGCACAGGGAGACAAAACTTAACATTTGTAACTCACCAATGGGGCTGATTCTGAGAAATGTCTTGTTTGGTTGTGCAGAGTTGGCCTGTAAGAGTAAGAGTGGACTGGGAATAAGCAAGTCCTAGGTTGGTTGCAGCCAAGTGATCTAGAAAATCTTAAAAATTAAATTTATATTAAAATGGTCCTAGACTTCCAATGTCCCAAAGCATTAAGCATTTGACTGAAGCAAATAAAAATATTCCCTGAAGGAAAATATTATCAAGTTAGAACTCAAAGTATTTTTTCAAATAAATTTTCAAGTACAGCATCCAATGGCTACTTCAAAATAACTAGGCAAATGAGGAGATAGGACAACATGAGAAACATAAGAAAAAATAAATGGACAAAAATATAGAGATTCATGTATTAGAATTCTTCAGAGAAACAGAATCAATATGTTCTATACATAAGAGGAGATTTATTATAGGAATTGGCTCACGCAGTTATGGAGGCTGAAAAGTCCCATAGTCTGCTGTGGCAAGCTGGAGACCCCGGAAAACCTGTGGTATAATTCATTCCAAGTCTGAGGCCTGAGAATAAGGGCCAATATGGGTCTGAAATCCCAAGTACCAGGTGTGCCAATGTCATTGGACAGAAGATAGATGTCTCAGTTCAAGCAGACAATGCAAATTCAACCTTCCTCCACCATTTTGTTTTATTTGGGCCCTCTACAGATTGGGTGCTGCCAACTTGCATTGGGGAAAATCATCTGCTTTCCTTGATTAGCAATTTAGATGCTAATCTCTTCCAGAAATGCCATCACAGACACACCCAGAAATATTTTTTCTTTTTTTATTGTTTAAAGTATTACATATAATAGTGCATATATCTCCTTTTTCCCCATTGACCGTCCCCAGCCTCCTCTACCCCCCGTCTCATGCCCTCATCCTCCCCACCACCATCTCTCAGTGTCTTGTGTCCATTGATTGTGCTTGTATGCATGCATACAAGTCCTTTGGTTGATCTCTTGTTTTGTCAGGTATCTGGATACCCCTTAGTCCAATCAAGTTGACACATAAAATTGACTCTTACAATTAGAGATATTGTTATTATCAGGAATATAAAACAAATACCCTTACTATATAAGGGTAAAGTTTAAAAAATTGGCAGGGAACGAGAAACTATAAAAATGACATACATTTTTAAAAATAAAAATTAAACTCAAAACTGTGAAAACAGCTAGAGAGAGCATTAAAATAGTTATAACTATATCCCCTATGTTCAAGAAGGTAAAGAAAACCATAAGCATATTAAATAATGATATGAAAAAATGTAGACTATAATGAAATTTCTAGAGATGAAATATCTATGATTTGACTCCTTGGTTAATTACACACTCATGTATTATTCCCATCAAAACACAGCACACAGGTAGAGGTCTATAATTTAACACTGTGCTTTATCCTGAAGAATGGCTTCCATCCTTTCAGAATGTTGCCTCGGAGCTGGTACTTCATCGATGCTTTTAGAATGCTGGTACACACTCTAGGAGACTGCTACTGGGTTGTTTAGTATGTGGTATTAACAATGGAGCCTATCATGAATGTGATCCTAGGATAGCCAAGTCACACATCTCTTTTTCTGTGAAGTGGGTCCCTCGATTAGGTGCTGTGCTTTGTGGGATTCAGTGCCTGAGAATAAGGCATTGTGAACCCCTAAGGCGTTGTAAATACTGGCTGAAGCTCTGTGGACAGGAAAGAAAAACTTACCCGGAGTACTTACCCTTTAAGATGAACCATTGGCCTTTCTGGGATGTTAGAGGCCCAATGCAGCCAAGTTTTTATCAAGTTATTAGTTGGTGTTCTCAAAGCATTTTTACGTACTAGAGCAGTGGTTCCCAATCTTCCTAATGCCGTGGCCCTTTAGTACAGTTCCTCATGTTGTGGTGACCCCCAACCATAAAATTTTGCTCCTGTTAATGAATCTTAATGTAAATATCTGTGTTTTCTGATGGTCTTAGGCTCTACAGCAGCGGTTCCCAACCTGTGGATCGCAACCCACAGGTTCAGAATCACTAGCAGGGTCGCCTTAGACCATCGGAAAACACAGATATTTACATTAAGATTCATTAACAGTAGCAAAATTACAGTTATGAAGTAGCAACAAAAATAATGTTATGGTTGAGGGTCACCACAACATGAGGAACTGTATTAAAGGGTTGTGGCATTTGAAAAGTTGAGAACCACTGCTCTAGAAGGTCAGCATCGGTCTCTGTTAATAACAGGTGGGATATTCAGTGGCTGGATTTGCTTTGTTAGATTGGAGCTCTTACTGTTGACTCTATCCATAGCCTCTGCTACCAAGAGCTACTGCTTTCATGGGCCACCAGTGGCACTTCTAAGGTGACCGATAACAAAAGCTAATTTATATAAATTGTCCAAGACATTGTCTGTATGGTTGTTCAGTGCCTCTTCCACTGTAGATTCCTTCTGATGAATGCTAATAACTTTGTGCTCAAACCCATGTGTTCACCCACATGCCTCTACAGCAGAATTTCTTGACTCTGATTCTGTAGTCCTTTCCTTTCCAGGCATTTAAACATTAAGCTAGGCCATTGGCTGCTAATCAGAAACTGGTATCTAGTTTCACTTCTTCCACACAAAGTAAAGGACTATGTGCATTGTTCATTGCTCTGTTTTTGTGGAACTATTTTCATTACCAATCTTTCAAAACCATCCCTGAATATAGTTTGAACGCAATCACTGATAATTTTTTTTTAGCTTGCACCCACTTACTAAGCCAACCTGTTCTAAACTAAACTTGGGTTTTTTCTCCTCCTCCTTTAAGCTGGTATTATGGGACCCCTCCCCCATCCAATTCAATCAAAGATATGAGCAAAGGAATAGTATTGGTCCATTTATGTTAGTTAATATGGGGACCTGGGGACCTGTTTCCATGTCTTACTCTTGCCCTTTCATCCTCCTTGATTTCAAGTCAATATGTACATTTTTATCTTTCTGGGACTATGTAATTTTATGGTTTGATGGGTCTGGCAGACCCAGCTCATGGTAGATAGTTCTAGACTCATGGCCACTTACTTGGTGTGCCATTATGAACTATTTCATCTCTACCAGCATCAAAATAACATACCAGAAACTGTTCCTCAGAAAGCACAGAATTATCTGATTTGCTTCAGAATCCTAATGGCCATGGTGAATGGTGTGTCTTCTGTATTTTCACATGGAATGCAATCTTCTTCTAGGTCTTCTAGCTTCATTGTTTATTCATCCCAAGCATGCCCATACCATCCGCTTCTTCATTCTTTCCTTTCTCATCTGACAGGACTTCTCAGTCATTTCCTCTTTACTTACCATTGGCCATTGTTTTTTCCAGACTTCTAATAGCTACCTTAACAATGAGTTTGCTTATCCCCTAGAATCCCTGCCCATGGTGATGGTCTGAGAAATTACCTCAAAGTCAATGAATTCTTCCTTATCCCATCTTACTCTGGACCTATTGATCAAGCTCCCTAAAAATTCCATCCCAGAGTTACTTATCTGCATCTTTCCAGTTATGCTGCATCATTCTTGTGTCTCCTTTAGCATATAATATTTTCTCTTCTTTATCATACCCAATACAACCTCAGGCTTGTTATGCTATGATTTAACCCAGTTATTATCCTAGCTATCAAGAGAGCAGGTAGATTAGCACTTGAAGGAAGTACCTGTGTTTTTTTTGTTATTGTTGTTGCTTTTTGTTTGTTTGTTTGTTGCAAGGAGAGGTCTTTGTAGCATCTTCTAATGGAGAAGAAATACTAATGCTTTTACTAGGGAAGAGTTGACTCCATCTGCAAGCCGTATGTGTTCTGCAAAGCCTACTCTCTCAGGGCCATCTACCCAGATCTTCCCAACCCAAGTTTTAGAGTTTTAGATTTCTCACTAGGACCCTACCCTTGGCTTGCAGACCCACCTTGACTGAAAATTAAAATATCTTTCTTTGTGAGTCAATCAGATCTTCTGCTGCTCAGCAGTGTCTGCTCTTTACCAGAGGAGATAAATGCTTCTTTGTAGTCTACCAAAGTGTCCCTCTTGTTAGAGTTTAACTGTTGTTAATGGCCCCTACTTTCTCATTATCCCTCTACAGAGGAACAATTAAACATTGCAGTAACCAATCAACTGATGTTATTATGGGCATTGCCAACTGCATTGCCAAGAGCCCTGATATCTTTCCAGTACCTACACCATCTCACCTGTAAAATCCTGGATAAAGGGATCCTCCACTAGGATGTTTTCCTAGGTCACCACGAATAAAAATCTTTAGCAATTATGCTTCCTGCTTGTTCCAGTAACTATCTGTATTCCCCTCAGGATGATATCCTCTTAACCTACTGGACAGTACTCTTAACATGAACATAGATCAGGATCCAAAGGAGCAAGTAGCTAAGCACATTATGCTTCTTGTGGCAGGAGATATGAATGGTGTATTTACATGGCTGAGGCACAAGATAATAAATGAAATTGTTTAAACATTCCCTCTTATTATTGCCATTTCCACAGGATATAATCTGTCCTAGTTCCGTTTAGAGTTTGAATATATTATTTTATGATACCGTTTTCTACAATGAAATTTAATTCTCTCCACATAATTTTATAAAATCTTTTTAAAGTGGAAGTTTTTCTCTTTTCTTGATTACTAAGAAAAAAACATTTTGGTTTTGTCTTTTATTTATTAATTGTAACTTATCCTATTCCACCTTTTTTTATCTGTCTTTATTCCAGGTGATAGCACATGGTCACTATGACACTGTGTCATTTTGGTTATAGTTCTTCTGATAGATAGATAGATAGATAGATAGATAGATAGATAGATAGATAGAAAGGTAGTTTTTTTAAAAAAACACACAATGAGTCTTTGAGGTTTGAGGGCAAAGAAGAAAATGATGACCACAAAACTTGGTTACCATAGTTTTAAATCTTCTTTTAGAGAAACTCTTCTTAATACTCAAATAGACTAGTAGAACTATCTAGTAGAACTAGTAGAACTCAATGTCAAAGTAAAATAAGAGACATTTCACTCAGTGGTTAGATAATCTATCATTCAACCATACAGAGTTAACAATAGAACCTAAAATAACCAGAAAAGACCAGGAAAAATTAAATTAAAGACAAAGTTTGGGGAAGTTTGAGTACTTTTAGGAGATAAATGTTTCTTGTCAAAAGAAATATTTAACTTTATGAAAGCATGCCACACTATATTATTCATTATGGATGGCAGGATACAAGGGCTTGGGAGCAATTACATTTTCTTTAAAGTGGATTTGTATGTATAATTTAATACAGGAAGCCAACACTGAATATTTTTGAATCCAATTAAAAATCTTAGAATATCAGAAATTAAAGCAGTCTAATATAGTCATATTTTATGACATTTCACATTTTAGTTTTAACTACTCTTAGCTTTATTTCTACAATATGCTTATCTCAAGGTCTTTCAAACTTAATTTTCAGTTGCCAATTGCTTAAGGTAATTTATTACATTTTGTTTTATGTTTTTTACTATTTACTGTGTGTGGTGTGCTGGTTGAACCAGATGATAAGCAGATATATCTATGCCAGTTTCTGTAAGTACAATAACCATTTTTAAATTGGAAATGTAATACTTTAAAAAAAGAGAAAATATAATTAAGATTAGTGGCTGCTGATATGCTATTTATAATAAAATTCACAAAAGAAGTTGGTTAATTCATAAAAGTGATGGTTTAGACTTAACAAATGATCTCATATTTCATTGAGACTCTCATGCTTTCTCATAGTATCTTCCCCCTATCTTCCCTTTTCTGATGAACAAATTTAAAGCACATTTACCCACTTTAAAAAGTTAAATCCCTGAAAAAGTACAGCTTGCCTCAATTCTTCATGTCACCCAAGAGGCCAACAGGGTGGACTGAGAAAATAATCTCCCTATAGAACTACATGAAGTCTAAGCCAAATGGAAGATAAAAATAGCTACAGCCAATGCCAAGAAATAATCATCATATGTTTGAACAGCTTGTACGCTAAATCCTTAGTGGGTAAAGTCCATGTTGTGTGCTTGTCCTACATAAATTCTGGTTAGTTCAGAATCATTTTTAGTGAGTTGTGAATCTTGATGCATATTTTTAGAAGCATTTATCTCTGTTCTAATAAGACTTATTTCAACTACGCAGAGGCAGTCATTAATTTTGGATAGCAGAAATTTCTTTTCCTTTACTCAGGCTTATTCTAAAACCTAATGTCTTCCAAAAGTGTTCTCCTAGACACAAAGACGGCTAGGGAAAATAGCATGCATTTCCCAGAATGAGCTACTCATACAAAGAACACTTTCTATTGGTAGTGTGTCATTTGTGTCTTATTAGACAATGGGCAGCAAAATGTAATGAGGGGGCACAGGTTTGCCTTATTAAGTGGACTTTGCTTAAAAATATCAAAGTGAATCCACTTCCATAGAAATGCTTTTTTTTTTTTTACACATTAAGTCCCTATTGGGTGATCTGTACTACTTAAAGTTTAATATTTGCAGTCATATCACTAAGAGTTAATATGTTTCATTCTATAGAAACACAAACTTACTTTAGAATGGTGAAAATGAATCATTCCACTGAGCTAGACAAGTCAGAGGGGCCAGCAGTGAATTCATTCAGGTAGTAGCAAGACAGGAGATTAGCATATTATGTTAATGAGGTCCTCCCATGCTCTTGGAGACTTGTTGCTAAGCAATACCCACTATAGCAGTGTAAAAAATATAAAAACATAATTCAGTTATGGAAACAATAAAAATTCTTACCATTTTTCTAAAGGAGGTTGCAGTAATACATAATTTCAGGTCAAAAACACTCTAGAGCTCACACAAGGGTTGCAGAGCAGCTGCAAATTATTCAGATTTATGAAGGGGTGGCGTGAGATTTGTAAGAACTTGATGTAAAATCAGGTTAGACCTCACTGCTATCCATCATTCCCCTGGAGCACAAACAATAACAGTGAGTACAATAACATTATGGGGAACCACACATACACAAGAGATTTATTTTACCAATATAATGCTATTAGATCAAAACTGGGTTTAAAGTTCATTCTTTGTAGGTAGAATATTTCATTCACAGAAAATCATTTCTAAAGTTAACAGGCATTTTCCACACCACACACACACACACACACACACACACACACACACACAGAACGATATGAAAGGCATCAAGTATGTACAATATTTAACTTTACATACCTAAATGTGTGTGTTTTTTAAACAACCATTATTTTTGGCATGGAACTTGAAATTACTAGAATTCTGAGTTAATTTTTAGTATCAGTTTTTTTAAAAAAGAGGGGTGTACTTGGTTTGGATAATAAATAATTTGGAGACTAACCTGTGAATTCCAAATTGGTAAAGAGAAATTAGTCCATAAAAGATGATATATTGGGGTTTCTAGTCATGTAGGGTCTGTTTGAACTGTGTTCAGAGACTATGAGGCATATCATAGAGACAAAGGGCATTCTCAGTAGGTTCTGTGCTCAGACTTAAACAGTCTTTTCCTAGATTGCTGAGTGGTCAGATCCTCTCTAAATATGATTGACCCATTTATAATTTTATATAAGCTTTATACTTTATCTATAAATACATTTAGAAAGCCAGACCTTTGTTAGGGTTTTACTGTTCAGACATTTACAATACCAGGAAACTGCTATCTGAACTACTCTAGAAAATTTTTGTTGAGTGTCTTAACAACTCTATCAGGAAAATAATTAGACAATGCAACAGGTGTTTTTTTTTTTTGTTTGTTTTTGTTTTGTTTTTGTACATCTACCCAGAAATATTCATGGTTTGTGCCTGAAGGTATGAGATTACTATTCGTCTCAAGAGAGAGTTGTCAGGATTATATACTTGTAGCACCTGAAATAAATACTATAAGTTCATTTGAAAGAAGAAGAAAAAATCAGCCAGTAGAAAACCCATCACCCATACTTGATAGAGACCCCTGAATTGTGGAAGAGTAAAAGAGTTGGGAGAGGAAGCAGGAGTTAACTGAAAAGATTGTCCTTACAGCCTTGGGAGAGTTCTGATGGCAGGAAATCACACTTTGATCTGAAGGTGGAGAAGACCTAGTTCTCTCTAAGCTCTTTGGATCTCTGATAAAAAGCAGCATCACTGGTTTCTCTCATCTTGGCACCAGGACAATCAAATGGCTGTTGTATTTTTAGGGGAAGAGTGAAACTTCATTGACATATGAGTCTCCTGCTGCCTCAGAAAGACACAGGTGTGCAGTAAAATCTTATCTGTGTTCCTGGGAAGATCATAGATGAACTGAGGGAGAACCAGCAACTCTGAAGAATTGTGTGGTCAGGTCAGAAGGGAGCAGAGTATCATACTTGACCTCATGGCCAGAGGCTGAGTGAGACCTGGGTACATTGTATAGGGGTAGAGGTCAATGACTGCAAAAAAACAGCCTGATGTTTGTGCAATCTTAGTGGGTGCCATGTGTCCACCTAAGGATCAAAGAGAACCAAAGGAGATAGTATAACCCCTTTATTGTTCAGTTTCATCCTGGAGGTTTATACACCTTGTTACATGTTACTCCCCCACTCTCCCCACTGCTCTCAGCTTTGTAAGGTCAGTTAATTCTTCCCCAAGGCAGTCTTCAAGGACATGCAAGAAGATAGCTTAACATCTTGGTTGGTCAATCAATTTTAAACTTTTAATTTCACATTCTGCTTACAACTTCCTCCTCCTTGTACCCAACCTCACCTCAGCAAAGCTTGTGAAAGGAAAGGGATGTGATCTGTTTTATTATTTCTCCTCACACCCCAGGATTTTGAAGTAGAAAGTCAGGGCCAACTTCTTTTATCCTGTCTGTGTCTTTTTCTCTCCCTCTCTTTCATTTATTTTCTTCCCTTCTTCCCTCTCTCTGTCTTCTCTCTTTTTTCCTTGTCTCTTATCTTCCCTCCACTCTTTCCTTTCTTTCTGTCATTCTAATCCTTTTATTCTTCTTTTTCATTTTCTTGCCTTCCTTCCCTCTAGTCTTTCTTTCTCCCAATAAATTCTATATTGTTGTGTGTAACAAAGGTGATCCTATGTCCTGATTTGCTAGGATAGTCCTGGGTTATACCTGCTGTCCTCATGAAATAATGCCATTCATTTTTACTGTTAAAGTTATATGAATTTGGATAACTAATTACATAGTTATGTTAAGTGATCCATCTAAAGAAAAGTGGGAAAAAACATAAATGCATGACTCAGTGAATAATCCCAAGGTTGTACTGTCAGCTCCCACACAAGTCAAATAATAGAACACCACCAATATTTGGGAAGCCTTCTTCAATTCTCTAAATTACTTCAAAAGATTACTACCATACTTTCAACACTATAATTTAGTTTTGCTTTAATTTTTTTTATGAATCTGATCTTTTATGAGATTCATTAATGTTGCTGAGTATAGTTAGAAAGCATTCATTATCATTGTGATGTAATATCCCATTTGATTATATCACTTTTAAAAAAATGTAATCTACTGCTTAGCCAGTTGGATAGTTCTTACTTTTAGATTATCATGAATAATGTTGCTATGAACATTTGTATACATGTTTCTTGGCATATACTTTTTTTGGGAAAATATTTAAGAGAGGAATTGCTCAGACACAAGGTATGAACATACTTAATAGCTAATGTTAAACTATCTATTTTCCTAAGTGGTTGATGGCATAAGATAATATAGATGATTATTTGTACATATGTATGTTTTTATTTAATTCTCAAAACAACCCCTTTTAATGTAATATATATATATATGTTACATTATATATATTACATTTAAAATTTGCAGATGAGAAGACTAAGACTTAGAAATGTTATATACTGTGCTATAGTTCATACAACTAGTAGGTGGTAGAATCATATTTTAAGCTAAGTGATGTGATTTTAGAGGTACCATGCTTAAACTTAGGCTTTACTTCCTCACATAGGAAGTAAAAAAAACTGCCAGATGCTACTCAACTACCCTTTATCCCTGTCTTCCTAATCAGTAAATCTCTTTTCCTCCTGGAAACTAAAACTATATTTCCTAGTCTCACATGGACCTAAGGGTATACAATGAGATAATAACTAGAAGTCTTCAGGTGAGGATTCTGGGAAGAGTACTTAAATGACTGATTCTGTTGGGAGAAACATTCTTTTATCCCTTTTATGCTTCCCTCCTCTGCCTCCTACTCCTCCTACTCCTCCTTCTCTTTTTCTTCTTCAAAGCTTTGAGGTGATGGCTGGAATTTCTGTAGCCATTTTGGAGCAAAAGGTTCCCTTTAGAATAGATTAATCTATTTCTCCTTTTAGTTCTATCAATTTTTACTTAATGCATTTTGGAGTTTTCTTATGTGACACATAATCATGTGGGGTTACTTTGTCCTCTTGGTTAATTAACCCCTTTATCATTGTAAAATAACCTTTATGCCTGGTGTTTTCATTTCCTGATGTTGCAGTAACAAACGACCAAAAAGAAGGTGACATCAAACAACAGGAACCTATTTTCTCACAGTTATGGATGCTAGAAGTCAGAAATCAAAGTGACAGAAGAGCCATATTTCCTTCAAAGGTGCAACGGAAGAATTCTTGCACACCCCTTCTATCTTCTGGTGTTTTTTGGCAGCATAATCCCAATTTCCACTGATGCCTTCAAATGACCATTTTTCTCTGTGACTCTGTATCCATAGTCTCCTTAACTTATAAGGACACCAGTCAAATTGGATTTAGAGTTAATCTTAAATTGACTAAATCTGCAATGATCCTATTTGTCAATAGCTCCACATTTACATATTCCAAAGTGAGTGGTTTTACTTCAAATACTTTTTTTAATTAATTTCTTTATTGATTAAAGTATTACATATGTGTCCTCATCACCCATTACCTCTTCTAATCCTCCTTCATCACCACTTATGCCCTCACCTCCCCCTGGTGTCTGTGTCCATTGGCCAGGCTTATATGCAAGCATACAAGTCCTTCAGTTGATCTCTTTCCTTTACCCCGACCCTTCCCACATCCCTCTGAGGTTTGACAGTCAATGCTTCTCTGTCTCTGGATCTATTTTTGTTAATCAGTTTATGTTGTTCATTATATTCCATAAATGAGTGATATCATGCGATACTTCTCTTTCTTTGACTGGCTTATTTCACTTAGCATAATGCTCTCCAGTTCCATCCGTACTCTAGTTTGAAGCAGCACCTTTTCCTCCTTTTTCTTCTTCTTCCTCTTCTTAAAGAACACCTTTCAGCATTGCATATAATACTGATTTGATGTTGATGAACTCTTTTAGCTTCATCTTATCTGTGAAGCTCTTTATCTGACCTTCAGTTCTGAATGATAGCTTTGCTGGGTAGAGTAATCTTGGTTGTAGGTTCTTGCTATTCATCACTTTGAAAATTTCTTGCCACTCCCATCTGGCCTGCATAGTTTCTGTTGAGAAATCAGCTGACAATGGTATGGGTGCTCCCTTGTAAGTAATTAGGTGTTTTTCTCTTGCTGCTTTTTATATTCTCTCTTTGTCTTTTGCTCTTAGCATTTTAATTATGATGGGTCATAGTGGGGTCCTCTGTGGATTCCTTTTGTCTGGGGTTCTGTGCACTTCCTGGACTTGTAAGTTTATTTCTTTCACCAGGTAAGGGAAGTTTTCAGTCATTATTTCTTCAAATATGTTTTCAGTATCTTGCTCTCTTTCTCCTTCTGGTACCCCATAATTTTGATGTTGGCATGCTTGAAGTTGTCCCAGAGGCTTCTTACACTATCCTCAAATTTTTGGATTCTTTTTTCTTTTCCAGTTGAGTGTTTTGGCCTCTTGGTATTTCAAATCTTTAACTTGATTCTTGCATTCCTCTAGTCTGCTGTTGGGTTTCTGAAAAAATTTTTTTTTATTTCAGTCAGTATATGTTTAATTTCTAGTTGGTCCTTTTTCATATCCTTGAGGTTCTTGCTCATATTCTCAAGGGTCTCGCTAAACTTACTGGCCTTTTCTAGGAACCTCTTGAAAAACCTTATAACCATGGGTTTGAACTCTATGTCCAGTTGTTTGTTTTCCTCCATTTCTTTCACTTATGATCTGTTTCTTTCTCTCCGCATTTTCTCTGCTTCCTTGAGTTGGTAGGATAGCTTTGTGTGCTAGGTATCTCGGCCTCCCATTACCTGAGGTGGACACGCTTGGTGCACCATTTGTGGACTATGTATACAGCCTTGTTTCAGATAAGTCTTGATTATTGTTGGTATCACTGGGAGGAACTGACCTCCAGGCCAGTGGGCTGTGAGGATCAGCTATGTCTTCACTGGGAGACAGCCTTATGCGACAAGACTTGCAAATTTGCCAAAGCCTCTGTGCTCTGCTTGGATGGGGCAGAGTTTCTGGCTAGGGTGGAGTTTCAGGATGGAGCCAACAGCCTTGGCTTCCAGTCATTCCCACCCCATGAGGTCAATGGGTCTTAGGGTCTGCAGACAATCACTGCAAGCACCTCTGTGAGAAAGATGCCCTTGAGTTTCGCCTGCCGCCAGACCATCTAATCTCTCCCCCAATGAATCCAGAATCCTAGATTTTTGCCTGGCACTGGGGTTTTGTGCAGTAGGAACTCCTTTTTCCCTTCTGCCAGACTATGCTAGTGGCACAGTCAACAGTTATCCCTCACTGCGCAGACACCTCTGGAGCTCTGCCCTTGGCTGTTCCCCGGAGATTCTGCCTCACAGTCCAGATACTTCCCGTAAGGGCCTGGGTTCCCCAGGTTTCCAGTGCAATCTGTACTGGGTTCAGAACAGCCTGGAGTTTTTGTCTTCTTTCCACTAGAGCACCCCTGCCAGGCGTTCAAATGCCGCATCCTCTCTGTCTCTGTGCACTCAGGAGTCTCTGTACCTTAGGCTTTGCAGTGGCTCTGATTATCTGTGTGCATTTCTGTTTCCTTCTAGTTTTAGAATTTCCAGTCAGCCAGCCCTCCTGTGGTTCTGGATGATGTCTGCCTTGTCTTTTAGTTGTATTCTTGAAATTGTTGTATGGGACAGCAGCCTAGGTATTTTCCTATGCTGCCATCTTGTTTTCTCCCCTAAAATGCTTTTAAATATGAGTCATTTAAAAATATAGAGAACTTGTTTTTCCCTTACATAAAAGAAGTCAGGGACCCAGGCTCCTTTTATTTCACTCTGTTATCATCCTTAGCACATGCCATCCATCCTCATGGTCAATGCATGATCACACACACACACACACACACACACACACACACACACACACACACAAAAAGCCCGTGCAGCCCTAACATCATGTTCCTTTTCCAGGTAATAGCAAAGGTTAGGTGGAGGTCAATAGCACCCCACCCCCCAAGATAAATCATCCCACTTTAAAGAACATTCCCTGAGACCCCACCCAATAACTTCTAGTTGCTTTCAGCTGTCCCGTTCTGTAAGCAAGTCTTTCAGCAAATTTTCTCTGCAAACTAAAAGGACATAGTGGTTTTTTAAAAACTAATTATATTGTTGCTTGATAGTATAGGGACCTGTTACATAGGAATAAATAGATAGGTGATGGATAGGGGATACAGAGCTAGCAAGCTTTGCCACACAAGTACCACTCTTCATAATAGTGCATTTGTGTGTCTGTATTCCCCATTAGAGTGTAGCTCATAGAAGTCATTTTTTTATTAGCTCTTATCATAGGAATGCCTGAATAAATATTTGTTAAATGAGGTTATTTATCATTATATAATGCTAAGTTGTCCTCAGAATGGTTTCCCCTTATACGTACTTATAATTTGGATCATATAAAACCAGTCTTTGAATAGTTTCCAAAAAAAGAACTATGCAAAAGATCTTATTTATCAATATCCTATAGTGATAGTGACCCACATGGAGTTTTAGTCGATGTAAATATGAATTATTTTTTCCTTTTAATAAAAGACCATGGCAGGAAATTTATGTAAAGACATTTCATAGCTTAACAGATACACGTTCAAAATTCCCAGCATCTCTAATGTACCTGAACCACCCTGAGCTGCTTTGGCATTCCAACTCTGTCTCACATTAATATTCATGTTGGGTTTCAGGAAAGACATCTTGCTAAGTTTAGAACCTGCAATAACTCATGAGCTAAAAAAAAATTTAATTAAGCACCAAATTTTGTGGGCCCAGTTCATTCACCCCTGGCAGAATGCAGCTTCCAGCATAAGCGCTTATATAGCTGATCATAAAAGCTGTAAAGGTTCCCAGGATGGAAGATGAGTCCAAGAAAAGCAACATCCCAACAGCGATCCAATAATATAACTGTACAAGGCTCAGATGTGTAATAATAAATGTTCCTTCTTCCAAAATGCAGATTTACAAACAAAACAGGGGGAAAAGGTAGCAGGAGTCAAGTAAATTCTGTAATTTAATAAATTTCAGGTCCAGTCAAGAAGAATTTGAGTAAGGCTAGGCATAAAATACTGGTAAAGGATCCTTTTCAAAGTTTAGCATCATGATGGTCTATGCACAGCCTGCTTCTAGGGACTAGACAGCTGGGGCATCTAAGATGTTAATATTGTTCTGGCCATAATGATTTCACTGCTTTAATTTATGCAAATAGTGCATTAGTTAGGAAGATCATGAAGGTCACCACCCAAATTATTACGACTAATTGACAAATGAAATCCATAGCTTCTGCCAACATAGAACTGGTGACCTGACAAACTCACTCTTATGCTCCTCATGTTAAAACTAGAGGCTCAATGCATGAAATTTGTGCACTCAGGGGTCCCTCAGCCCAGTCTATGTGCTCTTGCAGTCTGAGATCCCTCAGGGGATGTCCAACTGATGGCTTAGGCCCACTCTTGAGAGAGCCTAAGCCAGCAGTCCTGACACCACCACTGCACTCATCAGCCATGAGCTCAGCTTCTGCCTTGAGTTCTGCCCCCTGGTGGTCAGTGCGCATCATAGTGACTGAATGGTGTCATTCCACCATTCAGTCAATTTGCATATTATTCTTCTATTATGTAGGATTATTATATAGGATCATTGTGTCCTTTTGGACAATGACAAGAAAGCCTCTACCTGGCAGAGTCTGAAACAGGAATTTTGATGAAGATGAAGAAACAAAATGAAAAAAAAATGACATGAAGCCTTCCAAAAGAAACTCATCTTCAGCAAGTACTGATTATATGCTCTCTTGACATTGGCACCATGCCAGGTGCTAGGGCTCTGGATGAAACAAACATGATTCCTGGCCTCAGAGTTTCACATCCGCCAAAGACCTCGGAGAAGAAAAAGAAAACCCCAAACCACCTGATTGATAGTCCAAACTTTTCATTCTTTGTCACAGTATATTTAAAACAAGAGAGTGATAAAAACAGTAGCAACAATTTATATTTATTGCATACAAAAGCTGCTACCCTATTGCCCTGAAAGAGCAAATTTGAAAGCTAAACATCTCATTCATTAACAAAAGCCTCAGACTCGTCAGCATAAGTTGATGAATGATGATCCAAATGCATGTTCTAGTTAGGCTGTGTCAGAAGGATTCTATTAATTCCAATTAATGATGCCATTTTGGTGTAGAAATCCTCCAGTTGTGTATCTTTGTGAGAACTGGCTGAATAAATAAAGCAAACAGGACCTCAGGGTGAGTGAGCATGTTGGAAGCAGGCACCAATGAGCCCCACAGAGATGCCAAGGACAGAGTTCGTTTGTTCCCTGCAGGGATTTCTAAGATCGTCTAACTTTATTTTCTGTTGACAGAAGCTGATATAGTTTGTAACTTTATTAAAGGCATAAAAAAGGGAAAATTTGTAAGCTCCATGGGTGTTTTATTCATATATTCAGACTGCAGGCTGTTCCATAAAAAAGGATTATATGAACTCTGCTTATCACACAGGATGCTATACTTTCAGAGGAGGCTGTCCCCCCAACCCATAGACCAAGATAAGCCATAGCATCCAACACTCACATGATTAGCACAACTGAAACCTGGAACAGTGTTTTTTTGTTTGTGTGTTTGTTTGTTTTGTTTTTTGATGAACCTGTTGGTAGCAGGAAATGTCTAATGTTGAACAACACAGCACTACAATGTACTAGTAGATTACCTAAACTCAGATTTGAAGCTATTCCAATATTGGGGAAAATAATAAATTCTTGCCTAGAAGAAGGGAATAAAATGATTTCTCTCTTTTTTATCAGGATGGAAAGAAGCTAAACACAATACTTTTAAAAAATTAAAAATCCAGATATCATTCAATATTAAAACTAGAAGAATGTAAAGAAATGCTTAACTTAATTCCTCTAGTTTTCAGAACCTATACCACATAGAAAAGAATTTACAATTTGAATAGGGAGGAGTGTACTTTGTTTGCAGGGGTGTCCTGATCATCAACACAAAACTGCAGCTTGAAATATTTTCAATACCACTTTTAATAGCAGGGTTGGCTGCAGCCAGGGAAGCCTCTCCACCCCCCACCCCAGCTTTTTTTAAAAATATAACAATAGATTTGTTTCACAATTAGCTGATGTATTTTCCCAGTCCCTCCAACCTAATGTGGTCCTTCCCTTAAGTAAATATTTTGGTCTGCAGTTTTCAAATCCTCTATATAAGCCCAGCAGACTAGCAGACTTGAAATCCAGTTCTGATTTGACTAAGTGATCTCCTCCTCCTCACTTGTCTGAATTATTAGAACCAGGTGGGCTGACTTGAATGCCATCCTTTCAGAACCGTCATTCTAGAGCAAAGGCCATTCACTTTTCCAGAAACTTGCTTATAGTAAAAAACAACTACTTAACAATCTTTCTGATATTACTAAGTACAGAGCTTTACCACGAAGCCAAGAACAACAGAAACTATTGAAAATTATACAAATTTTAATTCACAGTGATAGCTTTTGAAAATAGGTATCATATGAATACGCCATGAAATTTGTTCAGATAACAGCAAGGAAAAGCTCCTTTGACTTTTGCCTCTATTTTTGGTGCTTATATTTAGAAAGAAAAATTTATAGCAACCTGGGTAGAGCTTAATCATTAAACTTGAGAAACATATACAATAGAATTGAAAACAATGTTGAGGAAATTATTTTCTTCCTGACAAATTCTGAACATTAGACTATCTGGTAGAATTAATGGCCAGGATTTGCATAACCCAGGCAGCATTGAAGTATGTCTTTAGGCAAAAGTCAGTCTTGGACATGAAATCCAGGCTAAAAGATGGTGCTGTGTTTTAAATGGATCCACAGTTTGACATAGCAAAGCAATATTTATCAAGAAAAATAAAAATGTGAAGGCTTGCCTGTGATGAAGGGACGTATGCCAAGTGAAGAAGAGAAGACAAGGGTAGGACTAGGGATGGTGGGCTGAGTATGGCTTGTAATTAGGACAGATAGATTAATTAAACAAGAAAGCTGGATTTTTCAATTGAGATTTTTATTGAAATAAGAATGAAGTCACATATAGTTATTCTTAAGAAATAATACAGAAAGATTCCTGTACACATTTTTGGTTTTCCACAAGGATAGTATCTTGTAAAACTATTTAATTTTTACTCTTTTTTTAAGCCCTTATTTTTCCTTAGAATTGGGGAGAGCAGGTATGAGTAGATGTGGTGACTGTGTCATCAGTGGGTAATGCTATCTAATAAACAGGGAATATGCTAATTGGCCATCACTTCATCCACAGCTGAGGCCAAGTTCCCATAACGAGCCTTAACGATCAATCAGCAGAGACCTGAGGCTATACCCTCCCCCAGCCCCATGGGGCTTGACAGGGGACCTCAGGCCATGCACTCCCCAGCAGGGCTTGGCAGGGGACTTCAGGCAGTGCCCCCCACCTGGCATCAGGCTGGGGGACATCAGGCCACACCCCCAACCTCAGTGCCAGGTCAGGGGACCTGAGGCCATGTCCCCCACCTGGTGGGGCTTGACGAGGGACCTCAAGGTGTACCTTCCATCCTGGTGCTTGGGTAGGGGACCTCAGGCTGCTCCCTATGCCCCAGCACCAGGCCAGGAGACCTCAGACCACACCCCCCACCTGGCTGGGCTTGACAGGGGACCTCATGCTATGTCCCCCCACCCCAGCACCAGGCCAGGGGAACTGAGGCTGCTCCCCCCTCCCTGGCTCGGCTTGACAGGAGACCTTAGGCCATGCCCCCTACCCAGCAGGGTTTGACTGGGGACCTCAAGGTGTACCCCTAGTGCTGGGTTGGGGAAACTCAGGCCACACTCCACCCAGTGGGGCTTGATGTGGACCTGAGGCTGTGCCCCTTTCTTGGTGCTAGGCTACGGGATCTGAGGCTGTGCTCCCCTTCCCCACCTGGTGGGGCTTGACAGGGGACCTCAGGCTATGCCCCCCATCCAGTGGGGCTTGATAGGGGATCTCAGGCCATGTCCTCTACCTGGTGAGCTTGATGGAGGACCTTAAGGCACACCCCCTGCCCCAGTTTGGGCTGGGGGACCTCAGGCCATGCCCCCTGTCCTGGTGCCAGGCCAGTGGACCTGAGGCTATGCCCCCCTGCCCACCAGGACTTGACAAGGGTGGGACTGGCTGGGTCTGGATCTAGCCCAATGTTGGGGAGGGGTCCAGCCGGTCTGGGTCTCATGCGATTTTGAGGTGCATGTGGGTGGGTGGGGATTTGACTCTGGTGTGCCCTAGACTCTTATAGGAGGAAGGTTCTGTGGTGTGCCCCAGACTCTCATAGGAGGAAGGTTTTCATATACATTTTACTAATTTTCTTTCATCTCTGACATTTCTATTTTAGAGAAAGGGCAGAGAGCAATATTAAATTATTTCCTCTAATTAATCCCCTTTTAATGTGCACAAATTTTGTGCATCTGGTCACTAGTATGGTATAAACAAAAAAGAAATGGTCTTAAAACTAGATCAATCTGGATTCAAATTATATCATCTGGTCTTACTGTCTGGGTAACTTATACATGCTATTTATACATTCATATACTCCATTTTTAACTCATCGAATTCTGCTCTAATGAGGCTATTTTGATGAGGATGTGAAATACTAGATGTGGAGTCATTGGGTAAGAATTAGGTGTTCAGGACACTCTAGTCCCTCCCATGCCCTTGCTGTCGGTATAAACCTAGAGGCACCATCTGAAGATGGTCACAGTGAACAATGGGCCTTGAACAAACTGACTCCATCCTGTCCCTCACTCTCCATCTGAACCATAGGCACTCCATCTTGTTCCAGTAACCTCCATTTTGTAAGAACTGCCATTTAAAATTTTCCACCAAACACAGGTGGTCCTTTGTTCTGTTAATTCCAGGAAGTAACTAAACCAGATAACCTCCCTGATAGAAGTAACTCCACTATGTCTAGCTTCTGTAAGCACGATTGCTCGAATAATGGGGAAAATAAGACATTTTCGGGGAGGAGCTAGCAATCTGAATCTGTACCAGTAACCTACCTAATGTATAATATTACCAGCCTATAGTCTAGTCACTGTCCCCTCTTAAATATCTGGTCCTGCAAGCTGCTTTGCCAGTGTGGGACTGTCCTTGGTTCCTTCCATGCCAGGCATCTTCTGGCTATCTGAGCTGTGCTCAAGGCTTCAAACTTTCTGCAAGATATTTGCTAAGCACACTAACCTCATCCCAGCACATGTTTTTGTTTTGTTTTGTTTTTGCCTGTATAAGCTAACCCATAAGTTCATTCAGGGCTGTGAGAATTTGAGAGACCCAAGTCCTCCTTTGGCCACAGGCTTTTGAAATAAAGACTCCAAATTTGGCTCTTTGATTACAGTGTCTTCTGTTTAGCTCACTGAGTTTTCAATATAACAATAGTTCAAAGCAATGGCTCAGAAGACTTCATATTCATTAAGACCCTTGCCTATACAGTTTTTAAAAAGTGTGTTTATTTATGGAAATTATACTGTATTAAAGCTTATTTCAAAATAGAAGAAACATAAAAACAAACTAAACTCAGAATGGCTTTAGACCTCTCCTGCTACCTTCTTTTTCTCACTAACGGATGCACATCCTCTCTCACAAGCGCATCTGCTTTCCTTAGGCAGACATAGGAGTGGTCCTTAGTTTCAATTTTCAAATAGCATAAAAGACTTCTCTGCAACTTCTTGGATGCAGGATATGGTCATGACTATCCCTAGCACCTTATTTTCAAAATGGAAAAAAAAATGTTCCCGTGCTCTCAAGGCCCTCTTAGGCTTATCATTGACTCCTGGCTACTTCCTCCTCCCTGCTGGACAGTCAGAAAAGAAGTACCCTAATGAATCAGGTGTGTACCTCAATAAGTTATTATTGTTGGTCAACACTCTAAAAATATAAAAACGTAACGTAGATCACTTTAATAGTATCAATGAACAAAATTACATACAATTTATCAAACAAACAATATTGATCTGTTGCAATAACATTTTTATTTTCCTAGAAATAATGGGAAATAGCTCTCATTCTTCACTGCTATACTCAATCTGGCTCTTGGTTTCTTATTTACTTATTTTATGCTTAGAGAGGGGTGTGTGTGCGTGTGCGCATGTGCACGTGCTTATTTCCCTTTAAGATAAAATCTCTTTATAGCACTGTTAACAAATTTTACCATACAGCTGGGCTTCTTTATATTTTCCTTTGTCTAAGATGATTCATCTCATTGGCTTGAGAGCTCATTTTCCAGTTTGGAATTGTAAGCCAGAGGAATTATTTTACAAAAACAAAATTTTCATTTTCTTTATTTTTCTTGCCTAGAGGTACTCTCTGATTTATTTCATTCTTCTTCTAGTTATATAATTTAAAGATACAATAGAAAAAACACACTCCAGTGTATTTTTCCCGTGCTTCTTTCTTTAAAGCAACTTGTATTTAAAATTTTAATATCACTAATCCAGAAAAAACTCATTTTTATTTCCAGTTTTCTAAGCCTTAGATAAATCAATATCTTAAACATTCCTCTGATAAATATAGGGTCTAGGTTTTCTATGCTGTATTTTGGATAATTTGAATAGTATTGTGTATTTTGAATCATTCAGCAAATAGTTGTTGGTATGAGGTCGATGAGGGAGTAGTTGATCTTTTGTGGTAAAAGAAGTTATTAAAATTTCAGTGGAGGCCAATTTTCATTCCCTGTGGTGGAAAGTTAACTGAGTATATGAGTCAGAAACCTTGAAACTTCTCTCCCATTTCTGTCTGCCTTGATCCCATCCATTCATTAAGATAAAGCTCAGATGTTATTTCCTCACTCTGGCCATAACTGCTTTTATCCATCGACTGAATTTCCATTTTCTTGGTTTATTAATCCTCTATGGCACTCAACTTGATCTAGATTATAATACGATTATTTGTAAACATGCTGAATGCCCCTCGCCAGATTATAAAATTCTTTAGCAATGTAACCATATCTAATTACCATTTGATTCCCCGAAAGCATTCAGTATATATTGTATATATTGGTCACTGAATGCATGTCTAGTGAATGGATAAATGGACGTCAAAACATTTTAGATAGAGTTTTTCTAATAAGATGATATTTTTAAACTGCTTTAAGAATTAAAAAATATATATATATGATTAAAGAAGTTTCAAATTATCTTTGTAGGTGATGGGGCAGGAGTGGTGAGAAAGAAGAGTCAAGGTTACTCCCAGTTATCTGACTGTGTCATTTACTGAGCAGTTTTATGTAGAAAGCTAGTGAGTTTAGTTTTGGATATGCTGAGTTTGAAATACCACTGGGACTCTCCTAATAGAGAATTCAGTTAGCATTTGGCTATATGAGCTGGAGATAATATTTTAGATTAAGCCCTATATCAATGTGGTATGATATATAATAAGAATTCATTTCTACTTCTTTCTCAGCTTGTTTTCCAATGAGGTATTGCAATGTTACTAAATAAGATATGAGTATCTTATGTGGCCAATAAGATATGAGTGAAGAGAATATGTGTTATTCCTGAACAAAGGCTTTTCAGTATTGGTATAGCTTCTCCATGTTCTCTTTCCTCTTCAGCTGAATGGAAGCAAACAATGACAATGCCCTAATGGATATTAGACTCACAAATTGAAGCATTTGAGTTCTTGAATCTCCACATGAAAAATATCTTTCCACCCACCAGGGACTAGTACTCACTTTGGATCACTATATGTAAATAACTTCTATTCTGTTTGAGCACTACATTTTTTTTATCTATGTGTTACAGCATTGTAGCCTACTTTCATAAGTACAGGTAGTGATGGAAACAATAGAACTTGGTGAGATGACCCAGGAGTACAGGGAGCAGTGAGAGAAGTTGCAAATGAAACCCCTGAGGAAGGTTTGCAGTTAAGGAATGGCAGGAGGAAGATAATCAGTGAGGGAGACAGAAGGAGCAAGTAGAGAGATGGGAAGAAAATCAGAAGACAATAAACTGAAATAATCCAAGGAAAAGAGTGTTAGCTGTGCTCAGTGCTTCATGTACAGGAGCAGAGGAAGGCTGCATTGGTCCACAGACAAGGTTTTATTAGAATAAAAACATAAAGAGGCAGAAAAAGTTTAAGGATGGACCATGAGGAATAAAATGAGTAAGGAGGGAAAATAACATAAAGGAAATAAATAGGGAAATAGCAGAAAAATCAGGATTGGTTAAAGGAACAGTGTAGTATGAGCAGCAGAGTGAGAAAAATCAACAGAGATTGTGATTCAGGAGTAATGCTCTTTGAGTAGGAGCATAGAAGTGCAGCAGTGCTAGGGAACATGAATGTCAAGGATGTGGTCATGAAAAGACTTTAAAAAGTAGATAGTTGAAGTGAAGACTGGAACTGAGGAAGCCTTGGCTTTGGATAAATGTTTCCTTTTGAAGCTGAATTCACCTACATTGTTCTTTGATTTTGGGTAGAGTATAAAGAAAACTAGTCTTTAACTCATCAGTTTATCACAGTGGATGAGACATTATATCTCAGGAGCCAAATTTTGTAAGTTCAAATCCTATTCTACAACTTACTAATTGCATCATTTGGGCAAATTACTTACCTGCTTCTTACATTTTTTCTCTGTAAAATGGGTATGATAATAGCACTTACTTCAAAGATTTGAAATTCTTAGAACAAACAATGTTTGACCCTGAGTAAGCTTTAAAAATATTATCTACTATTATACTTTTAATTTATATTATGTTATTAAAAAGTATTTGGATTGTGTAAGTTTTTGTTTTTTAACTAATAGTGAGCAAGGTAAGTCATACACTTACATCTCAGTTCCCACCATTAAAAATATGGTGAGAAACTATGAATATATTATAAATTATGATGAGAAGTCTATACCTCCTAATAGGAAGTAAGGACTCAATTTTAGTATCATGGAAAACCTTTAATTTAGGTATGCAGGTACCATATATATGTCATATTCTTAAGCTGAGTACTGGTTTACTCTTCTGGTTCCCAAGTGTCACAGCTACCAATTTTCTCAATAAGCATTAATCAGATTGTCAAACATTAGAAGGAAGGTAGGGGAGGGTGGGGGTAAGGAGAAGAGATCAACCAAAGGACTTGTATGCATGCATATAAGCATAACCAATGGACACAGACACTAGGGGGAGTGAGGGAAAGAGGGGAGATGTGGGGGGCAATAGGGAAATAAAGATACATATGTAATACCTTAAGCAATAAAGAAAAGAAGAATTTTCTTGAAGCTTCCTATGATTCAATTTTTAACATCAAAAATAGAATTAACTACTCTCCTTGGTGTTGGGTTATTATAACTGATTGAGAAACTAGATCATGATTCAATAACAGAAATGGTTCATAAATACTTTGATTTTCTATCAGGCAGGATGTCTCAACTGGCTAGAACCTTTGTCATGTTTACATCTTTATAGCTCTGTATTAACTTAGCTGCAGTGGCTTTGGCCCAGCACAATCTAGCAGGAAAGGGAGCTAAGAGCAAAAAATACCACTAGCAATTCCAAATGAATTAAAACTAAAAAGGTTGACAGCACTACCCTTCCCACCAGCTGATTCAAAGATTATATTCATCTGATTCAAGTGGAATAAAATTCATCTTATTCCCCTGACTTCCTGTCACAGCTCAATTCCAAAGTCTGAGTGCTTTGTAATCTTTCCAAATTACCTTTCTATTTGTAAAAAGAAGGGGGGGCATTGCACCTGACACAATAAAATTACTATTTATTCCTTTGGAAAATATGATTTTAAAAAACTTAGTGCTCTGTTTATTTTCGGAGAGGCCAACAGTAGTGATGGCTACAAAGCCTATTCAAAGGATGACAGGAAATTTATTTTGAAGAAATACTCTTAAGCCAATTCAAGGATAATCATATCATATAAACTACTGAGAGATGCTGATGAGAATAATTTATTACTAAGAATCATAAATTTTGAAGCTCATGTCTGAAGTTGTTTTTATGACTCAGGGTGGAGATAATTGTTAGTATTTCTAACATAGTGTGTGTGTGTGTGTGTGCGCGCACACACACACACACACACACACACACATGTTCATTGGTTGAATTATAGGATATCCCTAATTTTTATGTGTAATATATTTAAACATTCCATATTATTGTTGCATATGAGAAAATCAACTTGATTATGCATGTGTGTTTGGAGAAAGAGCACAGGATAAGGATGAGTAGAGATGGACTGAGAATATTCTATCTGGAAGTGAAAATTTTTTTTAATTTTATTTATATTCTTAGATACAATCATCCAGGATATATTTTCAGTATTGTATACATGTTCTCTTAAATATTTTACTATTTCATGTCTAATATGTCTTCAAATGAAATGGAAGGTTTGCCACTTCTAGTACACCTAATGATACTTCCATCTTTCTTTCAGATATAAGTTCATGACATCTAGAGGTTTAATTAATAGTATCAAACACTTTATTGTCCACTCATTTTATAAACTAGTAGGATAAAAATGTAAGATGATTGTCAATTGATCAATTATTTCTGACATACAAAATGGTGACAATTTCAAGATTGAATTATTTGGACAGTCATTGCCAATGTTTGTTCCACCATGGATGGAAAAAGGAAAGATGTGACATATGAAAGGTCTTTCGCAAATATATAAAAGAATCAACATTTGAAAGTTAATTATTTGTAAGTCAACACATTTGTAAAAATGCTGCAATATAATTCATTCTTTTAAGAACTCACATATTTCAACACTTGCTGTTTTTTTCCTTTGTTTAGTATTCACCATATGCTCTGTAGGTGGTTTAGTCTTTTTCTTCAGTGCAATATTTTCACACTGGGATCCCTGGTAGGTGGATTGAAGACACTTATCTTAGCCCCATCAGGATCTGGTTCCATTTCCACTTCACTCCCTTTGATGGACAAGTCAATGATGGCGCTCACTGAGGCTCACCATTTGCCTGGAATCTGAGGTCATGTTGTTCAGAGTTTGAGGCTCTGCTCTGGCTACAGTTTGTATTTATCAATCCTGCTGTTGACCCCCTAAATCTTTCCCCCTTTTCTTCAGTTCTTACAACTGCTTTTTAAGACTCTGAAGTGTCTGTAAATTATTTTCCTGGGCTCAATAGGATTCTATTCATGCCTGCTTTGGCTAACCTTTCAACTGTTGTCATGGCTTGGACCTCAAAACATGTCTGCTCTGCTTTCCCTTTAACTCCCTTGGATGTGACCTCTGACTTCTTTGGCTAGGGGATGTTATAGGTTCCCTATTGTCTAGGTGAATTTCTATCTTGATTCATTCTGGCCAAAAACTTTTCCCAGTGTGATAGACATTTAAGAGCTGCTTCTGTGTAGAACATAGGATTGGTGTAGCTAGTTAAATAAAATATTTACCATTTATAAAAGTGGATCACCTCAATTTTTCTATAATAGCCTGTTCATCCTAAATATATTTAGTTAAGTGTAGATTTAATCCAAAGCAGGATCATTTGCAACATGAGATTCCATGTAACCAACAGAAATCTAGCTATTTAGCTGTTATAGTAATAAAACCACCATTGATAATGATTATATCTGTAAGATCTAGTTGTTTCAAATTTTGTAGCTATCCTGTCCTTAGGGAAAAATAATGCTTGGCAGGAAGAAGTGATGCAGTTAGGAAAGTGTGTGGGGGGGGTGTAGCATAGCAATTAAGAGCATGGACTCTCGATCCAAACTACCCAAGTCCAAGTGTGATTTTTAATCTGCTAAAGAAGAGTTTATTTTTAAATTTTTATTTTTTAATTGCAGTTGCCATTAAATAATATTTTATATTAGTTTCAGGTGTTCAACATAGTGGTTACACAACTATGTACTTTACAAAGTGTGCCCCTCCCGATATTTCCAGTACCCACCTGGCACCATATATTGTTATTGCAATGTTATGACTCTATTTCCCATGCTGTACTTTATATCCCCATGACCATTTTGTAACAACCAATCAGTACTAAATACAACTCTTTACTTAGGCACTCATACTACGCAACTTTGGGAAAGCTGCTTTATCTCTCTATTCCTATTTCCTTATCTAAACCTTATAAGGTCTTTGTGAGTATTAAATGAAATAAAAGATGTGAAATTGCTTAAGTTCATGACAGGAGCAAAGTAAGTGCTCCTTTACTATTTAAAAGAAGTAATATTTGCTGAATAGTCATTCTGAGCCAGATACTAATCTATGTACCTTATGTGTTTTAATGCAGTTAATTCTCACAATGATCCTATCAAGTCGGTACTGTTATTTCTATATTACAGATGATACACCTTAGGCAGAGAGAAGCTAATTAACTTGTCTGAACAGTAGAATTGCAAATTTAACCTCTTCCTATGGTTTCTGAATTCAGTCTTAATGGCTTTACAATACTAACTGTTGAATAATGTTAACTGTCATTATTATGCCCATTTTTGTATTTCAATTTTTGGAAAAAATGAGTTCTCAATTTTTGGTCTTCAGGCTATGTTCATTACATTTAGGGCTCCACACAGCATCTTTATTACTGAATTGCTTTCTTCTCTTGCTTCTAGAACTCATGGACTTCTTTTTCTTTGATATCTATACATATAGATACTAAACAAATTCAAGTCTTCTTTGAAGAAAGTCAGTTCTATTTACCCAAAGAAACTATAAGTCCCTTAGTAGCAGGGAACAAAGGAACTCCCAGTGCTATGCTGAGAACATTAGGGCCTCCATAGTATTTTCAGATAGACATTTCTGTAACTAATGGCTTCAGTTTATTTTAAATACAATGCAAGGAGTTTGAAGCTTTGAATGAATACAGATAGGCTATCCCAATGCATTATTTAATATATCTTCTGATGAGCTTCATAGAAATTCTAGCTTTTCCTAATTACTGCTCTGGTTATGCAATAAAGAACAAATTGATCTTTATGTAATGGCTTGAATATGAATTCACTCATGCCTAGAATATTGTCCCAGCTCTGGCTCTTATTCTGCCTCTTAGCTGCCAAAGATAGCCCCAAAATTAGGTACTCTAGAAATTCTGACGATCGAAATTGTTCCAAACTCCTAGCATGTCCTGTTGGAACAAAGAGGCACTACAAATTCAGGCTATGCACTCTGATACACGCTTACTAAACTCTCTTTAATTTCCCAAAAATTAAGTTATGCACGAGCAAATCATCTAAAAATAGGGGATTTTCACTGATACGGCACTTTAGGGTGACAAACCAGAGAGATCTTCAGTGTCATCGCACCAGAACCAGGCACTACGGTTGCTGGACCTTCTCTTGCTTATGGACAAGAGAAACTCAGCTAGACAGTTTTGATCAGGATAGAGAAATGTGTGTTGAGCAATCTGAACTTAATAATGTTTAAGGCACTTTAGATGAATTCTATGTGTGATGACATCTTGACAATGAGGATAGGATTGAGATTTCATGTTTTTCTTAGTGAGGAGTTTTTTTTAAACTTTTAATCAAGCCAAAGGACAGAAGAGCAGTGGATTTTCTCTGGCAGATAAAGGAAGAAGATTATATAAGCAATTTAAGGTCAGTGAAGAATTGTCATCTTCTATATTAAGCACCCTGTCTCCTAAATATCATTAGCCTTCTTTTAAAGGCACCATTCAGTAATATTAAATGTCACAGAATATGTAAGTATAAAATGATTTACTTTAAACCAAATTTGGGATATCCCTGTTTATTAGAAGATAAAGTTTATTCTTAAATAGCTAGTGATTCTGGATGTTTTATAAAGTTGGAGTGTGATTCCACCCACCTTTTCATAAAATAAATAGACATCATATTATTTAGTAATAAATGTGTTTCCAGATTTAAAATATAAATTCATGTCATCCCAAGAGAGAAAGCATACTGAAACTTTTAAAATAACAGAATATAGTAAAGCCATTGCTAACCCTAGTAGGTAAGCTTCTTAGAATTATTATTCATAATATTGGATACCTAGAAGAAAAATGGTTGAAAGACCACAAACCCAGTTCTAGATTTTTAGTGAATGTGTACAAATAGGAGTTGGTAGGTTCATAAAGACATACAAAATTTGTCCTGCATGTGAACTTGACTAATCTGGAGAAAATGTGTGTTATTTGGAGAAATATAGTTACACTAGAGGCCTGGTGCATGAAAATTCATTCACTGGAGGGGGAGGTCCCTCAGCCCTATCTGCCCCTCTCACAGTCTGGGAGCCCTCAGGAGCAGTAGGCAACCTGGTTATCAGGAAAATGTGACACCCCATTACACCTCTGCTGCTGCCACTGCTGGCAGTGCAAGCCTTGGTCAGCCCTGGTTACCTGCAGCAGGTGGCCCTGGGCAGCTGGGCAGCTGCCATCTAAGGCTTGCCTGCACCTCGGGCCAGCCCTAGGTGGCTGGGGGGCTAAGGGCAGTGTGGGGAATCTGGAAACAGATGCCCCGGCGGGGCTGAAGGGACTGAGTGCTGACATCTTGTGGCTATGGGTGCCACCATATTTGAGGGTGAGGCAGTCAATTAGCAGATTTCCTCCTTATTGGCTATGGGTGCTACCATCTTTACAACTGCATGAGGGTCAATTAGCATATTCCCTATTTATTAGATAGGATATACTATTTGATACCAATGGAAATTGAAATCACCAGCCCAACCTCTTTTTTTTTTTAAATCAAAACTGCTTTTTTTTTTACAAATGAATAAAATAAAAGGAGTCTAAAACATTGAATATGAAGTCACTGATTTCCCAGACTATGATTTCTTCTAGACAGTGAATTTAAAAGTGAGGAGAATTACAAAATTAACATATTCACATTTGTATCTTGAATTTGGGCTTTGAGACCAGATAGTCTTAGAGAGAATCTCAGATTCACCACTTTTCAGTGATATGGTCTTGGGAAAAATCACTTAATCTCCTTAAACCTTAATTTTTCTCATCTGTGCAATTGGGGAATTGATCCAGTTTACTTCTGTCCCCACTCTGCCATGTGTGAGTATATGACATGACAATAAAAATCAGCATGGTCTCTACTATGCAGGAAGAATGCTTAAATGTTAATCCCTGTGATCCTCCTCCTCTCCCTTATCTCTATTAGAACTTTTTCCCTCCTTAGTGGCAGAAATCACAGTTGATATTCAGTTATGATGCACAGGTCCAGTGGTACTGTTTTTTTTTACTATCAGCTTATCTTCTGACTCATTGGGGTTCTGATTGTTTGATGCCTTTCCTGGATTAGTAGTTAAATATTCAAACTAAACTAGCCTAAGGAGAAAAAAAAATTCTTTGACTCTCATAACAATGCAAGATAGGAGTGGATGTATCATCTGGCAGAGTTCGCTCCAGGGACTCCAGTGATATCATCTGGATCCCTTCCCTCTCCATCTGTCAATTCTGTTTGTCCCTGCATTAGTGGTGAGAATGACCATAGTATGAACCAAGCCCATATAATCACAACATACAATTTGTTTTAATAACTATATTGGAATGAAATTATGTCCACTTACTTTTATATCATTATCAAGGCAGGACTCTTATTTGCCAGATTTTATTTATATGCTAATTCCTGTATAGGCCACCATAGTGTTTGTTGACTATGCTGACTTACAACTCCATTAAAATCACATGGAATGAAAGAAGGACACTTACCCAAATGTTACTAAAGGTCTTAAGTGATTCTGGTAAGAAAAACATAACTAAAACAAGTAAACAAACAACTTAGGTGTTCACCATTCTAGCATAATCTACTATAGAAGAGTTATTCCTTGTAAGTGTGATCTGGACTATCTTTAAAAACTAGAGAAGACACGTTAGTTTGCTTCCTTGTTTTGTGATCATATGAATTTTATACTTCAAGTGACAAAGTGGTAATATTATCTCAGTAATTTATTTGGACAAAAGCAAAGGTCACAGTGCATATAGTTTAGTAAACTTTTAGTAATTTGAGATTGCAATAGAATTGAATGTGAATGAAGAACACATTAACTTTTCTAAAATTGTATCAGAGAATGATAACTTGATTCAGACTTCAATTTTTTTGAATACTGTATTTAGCAATATGTTTTTAATAGAAAAAGATAAATAGGAGGGTGGGTTGTATGCTTTATTACACCTTGGTTGCCCCCACCTGCAGACAAATATACATGCTCATGCTATGTAGCACGAGAGGGCATGCAGATTGAGGGCTACAGGTTCAGGAGACAAACCAGACATCAGAGCACACTTATAAAGTGACCTAATGATCTATGCTTTGTTTTCAGAGATAAGTTTTATTGGCTCCAGTAGACAAATGACTGTATAAACATTGTATACATTTTAGGCAATGTAAGAGAAAAATAAGAGTTTAAGGCTATTAAAAATATGTTTGTAGACTCTTTTTTTTCTTATACAGCTTGGAATGTCATGGGATATAGGGTCCAGAAAAGTGGAGAAAGAATGGATGAACATTGAGAAGGAAAAGAAAGAATGACTTGGTATAATGAACCCAGGAGTTCTCAAGTCATTGCCTTCTCTTCTGTATACTCCAGATATTATATACATGCAGCATTTGAGCAATTAACCCCAACAAAATCTATAATATGTAAGACTAGAAAATATATTTTAGTTCATAGTGTTTCAACATTGAATATTATTATACTTTATGTTGTTCATAAATTGAGCTTCTTTTCCTAACTAGATCATAAACTTTTGAGAGCACGGGCTATGTTATATTTACATGTGTTTGTGTGTTCCAGAGCACTCAGCAATATATGATTACCATACCAGTTTCATAAATAATGCCCACTGAATTACACAAATGTTATTGAAGAATTAATGCTATTTATCAGTTGCAAAGAAATAATACAAATATTTGAACATCATAAATCTGAATATATAAATCTGAATATGAATATAGTAGTGATATAATTCTATCTTATAAAATAGTAATATGCAAATTGACCACACCTCTGCCACACCCACAAGCCATGCCCACAAGCCAATCAGGAGCGAGTATGAAAATTAACCCCAACCAAGATGGCTGTGGCCACAGAGAGAGCAGGATGGAGGCTTGGGTTTCCCCAATGAAGGAAGAAGCCAAGCTTTCTGCACAGCCTGGCTGGCCTAGCCCTTCACTCAATGCTACAAAGTTTTAATTATAGAAGATAAATAAATTCCAACAAAAATGGCAGCAGCTAGGGAACTGGACAGTGCAAGTCTAGGGTTGCCCCTGGCGATGGAGGAAGCCAAGCTCTCCACCTTCCCTGGCTTGCCTTTGGCTCCACTTAAGGCTACAAAATTTCAATTATAGAAGATAAATCCCAAAAGAAATGGCAGCAGCCACGGAATGATCAGTTATACTGGTAGTATTAATCATTATAATATTGTATTTTTTGTTTCTATTAATTAGTTCAGATATTTAGGCAAATTTCTCTTATCTAGGAGAAATTATTTTTAAGTCACAGCTTCTAGATCTCTATTATATTTATACTACAGGCCCAATGCATGAAACAAAAAATATAATATTCTAATGATTAATACTATCAGTACAACTGAGCTTTTGTAAATAGATGTATTTTGTTCCTCTAAGGGTCACTTTTTATTTTTTTAATTTATTGATTTCAGAGAGGAAAGGAGATGGAGATAAAGATAGAAACATGATGAGAGAGAATCATTGGTCGGCTGCCTCCTGCATGCCTCACATTAGGGATCAAGGTCACAACCTGGGCATGTGCCCTGATCAGGAATCAAACCTTGACCTCCTGTTGCATAGTTTGACACTCAACCACTGAGCCACATCAACCAGACTCTAAGGATCACTTTTGATAAATGAAATAAGGAAGTAACAGAAAACACAAATGTTACATTAATTTTAACACTCAGAAAAAATATAAAAACCAGAAATCTTGTTCTTAATTACTTAATTATTAAAATGTTAATCCTTAATGAATTATTGCCAAACCTGATATTGATTTAAAGATCCTATTCATTATGCCACCATTTCTATTAAGAAGAACATAAGATACTCAAATCTGTCTTAGTGTTACAGTAAAGAAATGATATTTGGTCAGATTCCAGCAGAATAAAAAATATTGCTAAAATTCTTCTTGCTATTAAAATGTGTGCACCCTGAAGTGAGAAAAATAAAAGGAAACTGAATCAAGGAAGATATGCCACACATGAAAATATACAGTTTGGTAGAATACTAAATTTTACATCCTTGAAGTATGTGGAAAATTATAATCATTACTAGAGGCCCAATGCAAGAAAATTCATAGAAGATTAGGCCTTTCTTCCTCCAGCTGCCAGCACTTGGGACCTGGGCATCCCTCATCTGGTGGCCAGCAGGCACCCAGGACCCAGGCTGGCTTCTCTTGGGCTGCCCACAGGCACTCAAATCCAGCTGGCTTCCCTTTGGCCCTGGCTTCATCAGGAAAGACATCCAGAAGACATCTGGTCTAATTAGCATATTACCCTTTTATTATTATAGTTATGGGACTCAAGAAAGTTATGCTATTCTAATTTCATTGATTTGTGATTTGTGGGCTTGAGCTTTTCTGGTGCTAAAAGTAAAAGAAAAACACAGAAAAAATATTTCTAATGTGCTGCAGTAGAGTTGTATAATCATGTACTGGTACAGTTCCATGAGTTTACAGCTTCCACATTATGGGAACCATAGCAACAGTAACAACCTCTATATTATTGAAATTGTAAGTCTATAGTGAAATGGCTCCATTCAAACCGATGTGAGGGAATTCATTTTACTTTATTTTTTTGAATATGTCTTTTATTGTTTTTAGAGAGAGAAGGGAAAGGGAGATAGAAACATAAATGATGAGAGAGAATCATCAATTGACTGCTACCTGCATACTCCCTACTGGGGATCAAGCCCACAATCCAAGCATGTGCCTTGACCTGGAATCAAACTGTGACCTCCTGGTTCATTGCTCAACCATTGAGTCACACCAGCGGGTCTATTTTACTTTATTTTAAAAATAGATACATAGTTCTTTAGAATAACCCATTGACCAATAATGTCACTCTTTAGGCTTCAATCAGAATTAATCTATGGTTTTGCATTTTTGAGACTCATCAGATGTAGACTATATTGTGTTCCCATTAAAGTACCTCCAAAAGTTCCTTCCATCCCTCTTCATCCTGGATCTAGGTCTTAGGCATAGTAGCAGGGGTTGTCAATTTTGTTGATATATGAGATCTTTAGCATCACCATCATCATCATCACCACCATCAGTATTCTTTACTTCTTTCCGAATCTTTCTTGGTCCTCAAATTGGCTGTACTTAAAGGAGAGTGATTGCAAGAGAAATGGGAAAAGAGTAATTAAAAAATGATCCCACTTGAAACGACTTCAGAGTTTAAATTTATTATAAGTATCCAAATGCACAAAATTTAATGAAATCTTAGTATGAGTTAATTGTTTGATTATACATAGAAGACCTCAGGGTCTCCAGTGGGGGATGTTGGTTCACTTCCAGGCTTAAGAGCACATAAAATTATCTAAAGATTAAAAAAAATAATGTGATTTTACAATGCCTTTTTTTTTAATTTGGAAAACCTGTCCTCTTAAGATTCTACCTGGCCAGTCTGTCTCATTCAAACCCTCTACCCCACCTTAATCATATATTCATCCTTCAGATTGTCAGGTGCTATATCATTTCTGTAGCCATCCTTAACTTCACCTTACTTTCTCCTATGCTATGCTTGCATTTGCCACAGCCTTTATAAATATATTAGAGGCTCAGTGCATGAAATTTGTGCACAGGGGTGTGTCCCTCAGCCCACCCTGCACCCTCTCCAATATGGGACCCCTCAAGGGATGTCCAACTGCCCATGTAAGCCCAATCCTGGTGGGATTGGGCCCAAAAGGGCAATTGGACATCCCTCTCATAATCCAGGACTGCTGGCACCCAACTGCTCACCTGCCTGCCTTCTTGATTGCCCCTAAATGCTTCTGCCTCCAACCTGACCACCCCCTAACCACTCTCCTGCCAGCCTGATTGATGTCTAACTGCTCCCCTGACAGCCTGTTTGCCCCCAACTTCCCTCCTCTGCCAGCTTGGTCACCCTTAACTGCCTGCTGGCCTGATCAACCAAAACTGCCTTCCCTTGCAGGCCTGGAACCTCTCAACTGCCCTCCCCTGCTGGCCATCTTGTGTCCACCTGGGGGCAGGATCTTTGACCACATGGGGACAGCCATCTTATGTGTTGGAGTGATGGTCAATATGCATATTACTCTTTTATTAGATAGGATAAAAGCCTGTGCATGAGTGGAGGCCAGGTAGTTTGCCCTGAAGGGTGTCCCAGATCAGGGTGGAGGTTTCCTTTGGGTGTGGGGCGGCCTGGGTGAGAGGCCTGTGGTGGTTTGCAGGCGGGTCATACCTTCCAGCAACCCAAGTGGAGGCCCTGGTATCTGGGATTTATTTAACTTCTACATTTGGAATTTTGTAGCCTGGAGCAGAGCCAGGCCTTCTGCTCGCTCTGTGGTGGCAGCCATTTCTTTTGGGATTTATTTATCTTCTATAATTGAAACTTTGTAGCCTAGAGTGGAGGCCTAGGCTGGCCCAGGCTGCAGAAACTTGGCTTCCTGCATAGCCAGGGAAATCCTAGTCTCTGCTCTCTCCAGCTCTGTGACTGCTGCCATTTCTGTTGGAATTTATGTATCTTCTATAATTGAAACTTTGTGGCATTGAGTGGAGGCCTAGGCCAACAAGGGCAGGCTGGAAGCTTGGCTTCCTCCATTGCCAGGGAAACCCAAGTCTTCCTCCTGCTCTCAGTGGCCTCAGCCATCTTGGTTGGGATTTATTTGCATATTTTCTCCTGATTGGCTGGTGGGTGTGGCTTGTGGGCATGGCTTGTAGGTGTAGCGGAAGTATGGTCAATCTGCAAATTACTCTTATTAGATAGGACTAGTGGCCCGGTGCACAAAATTTAGCCTCACCCTCTCTAATCAGGAACCCCTTGTGGGATGTCTGGCCACTGGTTTAGACCTGATCTCACAGGGACCACAGGCTCCCAACTGCTCACCTGCCTGCCTGCCTGATTGCCCATAACTCCCCTCACCTCCCAGCCTGATTTTGCCCCCAACTGCCCTGCCCTGTTGGCCTAGTTGCCCCCAACTGCTTTCTCTTGGGGGCCTGATCTCATCCCCAACTGAGCGTCCTCAATGACCTCTGCCTCAACCCCCACCACTATCACTTTTTCTGGAAGGAAGTCAGACATCCAGAAGATGGCCAGTTGACCCTGTCTAATTAACATATTACTGTTTTAGTAGTATAGATACATTATATAAGATAGGATTGCTTAAATGGGGAGCAGCCTTTTTCATCAGGAGGAGATGTTTCTGGCAGACAAAAATTCACAATCCCTATATCTGGATTGATAGCCAGCTGTATGCACTGTACTGCCAAACCAGTCATTGAAAAGTTGAACTGCTTTCTTACACCTTACACCAGACAGCTGTTGCCCTTAAAACCCCTCCTCAGCCTCCACTTTAGGGTCTGCCTTTGTAATTGACCCAGATTAGGTTCTGATTGGTCTGTTTCTATGCCAGTCAGCATCAAAAGCTCCACCTCCTAGACAGCCATTGGCTCCTTACACTTCACCCAGCTTTGGTTCTGATTGGTCAGTTTCTAGACTAGTCGGCATCTCAGGGCCTATTAACAGGCCTGATTAGAGAGGCAAGGCTGATCAGCAGCCCCAGTAGAGGCCCAGAAAGAGAGAGGCAAGGGCTGATCAACAGAGGGTATGGATTTGACCCTGCTTCTCTCTTTAGGCCTCTTTTCGGGCCTGATCCGCAGCCCCCTTGGCAGTCAGTGCCGGGTCTGGTTGCTGCAGCAGCGGCAGTCAGTTTAGGGTCACCAAGGCAACCCAACGCTGACTTCAGGTTGGTCGAGCCTTCAGTCGGTAGGGACCCTGGCTCTTTATATATATATAAAGATAATTAACCTATTCTATACATCTTCCTTCCAATTAGTCTGAAAGCTCTTTTAGGATAACAATCTTTGCTTCCTCTTTTTGAGTAATTGTTCTGAACTAATAAGAGCCCCCAAAATACATCTTATTAAATATGGGTCTAGACCTGCAGTCCCGATACCTGTTCTCAGTTTAGTGCTGGATTGAGAGGAATTAACTTGGAGGGATTTTTAGAAATATAGATTTCTAGTCCCTATCTTTAGATATTCTAATTTGAGGGTTGAAAATATGTACAGAATTATATAATTTTAAAAGATATCTCAGCTTTTAGTCCCTGAAATTATATTGGTGGAACAGATGTCCTGAAAATTTCTGTCCTGGATATCCCACATTCAAACGAAAATCAAAAATATATTTAGCTAAAGTTAACTTGTGTGGGAGATTGGGTGATGGGATATATTCTGGAAATCCAAAATCCCTTTATATCATAAATTTTATCCTTCTCTCCTGAAATAGGTCAGAAAAAGAGTAACCAGGGCAGATATGGATGTGATCAAGAGAGACAACCCTTCTTCCAAATATTTTCATTGTCAGTAGTTGATCACATTTCTATGTTTGATTCTTATATTTTAAAAACTCCTAAATCAAATGGCTTAATGTCTATTTTTTAAATTTACTTTATCAAATAAAAAATTTCTGTTTATAATTTATCACATTTATTCTTAACATTATTATTTAAATTAAGGTGATTATCAACACAAGTAATTTTTCTTGAAATTATTTATTATAACAGTTTCTCTCTGGGATCATTTCCTTCTGCCTGATAAACAATTTTCATTTTGAGTCTCCTGATGACACATTCTCAGTTTTTGTTTGTTTGATTGTTTTGTTGGGTTTTTTTTGGTCTGAAAATATGTGTTTTGCTTTCATTCTTTAAGGGTATACTAAGTGGTTAGAGAATTTCAGCTCATCAGTACTTTTTATTAGCCTGCGGGTATTTTTCTATTGTCTTTTGCTTTCCAAGAACTCAGTTGTCAGTCTGTCATACCTTTGTGGGCAACTGCTCTTTTCTTTTGGTTGTTTTTAAAATTTTGCAGTGTCTAGTTTTTAAAAGTTTCATCCTCCATAAGCTCAGGACTCAGACCCAAGCAGCCTGCATCTCTTACTTATATTCTTTCCTGATTGGGTTTTTGTCCCTGAGGCAATTCAGTTCAAGCTCACCACTGAGATGCAGTTGTCTTCCTGTGCTCAGCCAGACAATGTTTCAGTCTCTAGTTAGATCTCTGAACTTTTTAAAAGGTGCCAGTTTATCAAGCCTTTTAGTTTTATCAGGAAAATTGACCCTACTTATCAGGACTATCATGAACAAATGCTTTGACGACAGCTTATTATTTATGAGTGGTTATTTTTCATTTTATGTTGGTTTGTAGTTTTTAATTCTTATTTTTTTATTTGATTGAATTATTACTCATTTATTTTTTCATTTCTTAATTTGAGCTTTATTAATTTTTTGCATTAATTATTTTGTTACTTTTCTTAATACTCATTATCAAACACATTTTTTATTAGTATGTGAAATTAAGATTTCCAAAATATCCCCATACAGTATGTTTCTGCTAATAAATTTCACTTTTTAAAGGTGAAGGGATTAAGTACCAATTGGTAGTTACAAAATAATCATGGGGATGTAAAGTATAGCATAGAAAGTAGTCAATAATATTGTGATAACTGTATGGTACCAGGTGGATACCAGAAATATCGGATGAAACACTTTATAAAGTGTATGATTGTGTAACACCAAGTGTAAACCTGAAATAATACAAAATAATATGAAAAGTAAATTGTAATTGAAAAATAAAAAAGAATCTGCTAAGATACTGAACCAGATAACTTTTGAGATATTTGCTAATAGAATAGTCCATGTAAATTATTAACTAGAAGCTCGGTGCCCAAATTCATGCACTGGTGAGTCCCTTGGCTTGACTTGTGCACTCTCACAATCTGGAAGCCCTTAGGGGTTGTAGGACTGTCAGTTTTGGCTTGATCTCCACAGGCCAGGCCAAGGGACCCCACTGGTGCACAAATCCAGACACCAGGCCTCTAGTATGCATATAAGATTTTCTGTTAATCTCTTCCCACCCTCTCTCTGCCCCTCTTCCTCTTAGATTCATCAGTCTGTTCCATTTTTCCATGCCTAAGTGTTGAACATCAGTGTGCATCATAGCTGCTGGCTGAATGGTCGAAAGAATTGTTGCTTAGGCTTTTATATATATAGATTATACTTTAATGTTATTTCACTACACCTTAATGTTATTTTATTTTAAATAAAATAGAATTACAAGTGGGGCCACTCACACTTGTTAGAATGCTCTGAGTCCCATTGTGTAATCAACATGTAAATTGCATATGTATCCCTTATTTAGAACATGGAACTTACTTACATAGTTTCAAAGGATTACAATTTTAATGATGATTGTATCTTTAGTTTTATGAAATTGTTATTTATATCTTTGATTTACTTAAAGTTTAAACTTTGAAAGTACTAAGATCCTGGAGTTTAATTTATTTCTGTGGGAAGCACCCTTGGCTTGATAATGATATACTTTCTGATGCAATTCCTAGGAATGTGTTCTGAAAAAAAAACAGTAGCCTACATGGACTTGTTTTTATGATTGTTAAATTCTATTTATTGATAAACATTGATAAATTACATGTGTGTTTATATTTGTACATTCTCTGCATGCTTATATAAATTATATATTAAGGAAAATCTGAAGTCTTAAAACTAATAACTGAATTTTGAATACAAAATAAAGTTCCAAAGTCAAAAAACAAAACAAAAGCAAAGTGATGCGTCTAAAATGTCAGAGTGGACTGTTCTCTATTGCTCTGGTTCTACTTGTCCAACCTGCATTTTTGCTCTGGTTCTACTTGTCCAACCTGCATTTTGGCCAGTTCTCTCATGTATTTTCTTCCTTCTTCATCATACCTATCCCCTTTTTTTTCCATGGCTGCTCCTTTCCCATTATTCTTCTCACCTTCCTGTTTCATCTCTTCTCATATCATGGCAATATTTTACTGATTTGAACACCTCATTGTCTTAGGTTTCTGTTTAATCCCACGTTTCTTAGTCATCACAACTCTACCCTCCAAACTTACTATCCTTTCCATCCTGGGAAGAAGCTCTTTTCCCCACATCCTCATCCTTTGCTGCACTTCTTTGACATCATGTCACCCAGTATACAAGAAAATTAACATTATTGAAATAGGACTTAATACAATAGTATTCCATTATAATTCATCTCTTCTCATGTAGGTTTATTATGTCCAGATTTGTCATGTTTTTAGTGTTTAGAGATTCTATTATATCAATTTATATTTAGACAACATCAATCTGACTTCTGTTAAACTAGCAGATCAGCAAATTGGTAGAGCCTGAACATTTTTACTTATTGACAAAAAAGATGACACCCTATTTACATTTTACCTTTAGAGAACCACCAGCTTTCTTGTAATTAATGTATATTACATAAGAGTGATAATGGTCTCATCATGGGAGTTTTATAATTTAGCACCTTGATCTTTTTATAACATTGTGTTCCCTTTCATCTATGACCCACAAGGGAACCATATCCTTATTTTATATACCAGTTTCTTATGTCTCAGCACTTGAATAATTTCTGTATTTTCCCAGTAGGGTTGCTTCACCTTGATCCATTTTCTTTTCTATTTTTCCCTGCTGTACTTCAATATTTCTTCAAACCCATTGTGTTTTCTCTCTTGAGGCTGCTTTTTTTAGATTGTTTCTTACTGACTATTCAACTTTCTATGAATGTGCAGAGAAGTCCCTGGCCAAATATTTAAAAATTTATTAAAATAAATAAATAAAACAAATCTGAAACAAACAATCCCAAGCTTAACCTCCATATAACATCTGAGCAAGGTCTTTATAAGGCAATGGTAAAAATCCCTATCTTGCCTATGAACACAAGAAAATCATAAAAACCTAGATGCAGGGATTTAAATAGGAAGTGTTGTTCTCTTAACATTCTTTTTCTCCTAGTTTCACATTTATAGACATGCGATGTGAACCTCCAATTCATAATTCTCACATTTTGGACTTATAAGAAATTCACAAATTAATTTCACAGAAGATGTTACATGTTTTGCTTACATTATATTCTACAACTTTTGGATTAGTTGTCAACATTTAAAATGTTGGAGATTTGTATAAAATTTTGGACTCATAGTTCTTTTGTTTTTCCCCTGTCGCATGCCCTCATCCCCAGTGTCTTGTGTCCACTGGTTGTGCTTATATGCATGCATACAAGTCCTTTGGTTGATCCCTCCCCCCACCCCCAATACTCTTCAGCCTTCCCACTGTAATTTGAAAGTCTGTTCAGTGCTTTACTGCCTCTATATCTATCCTTTTGTTCATCAGGTTATAATGTTCTTTATTTTCCATAAATGAGTGAGATCACATGGTATTAGTTCTTTATTAAAATGTATACGGACTGTGCTGTTATACCTGTATTTTGACATGGCGATATAATTTGATATGGTTGCATAGCAGCTACCTCCTTCATAAGAGACAGAAATCTAGCTCTTCATAGTCTTCACAGCTCCTCACTGTGTTTTGCTCTGCTCCACACACTCCTGTTACCTGCCTGGCTCCTAACACATTTGAGGTTGTACCATCTCCTTAGAGTTCAGTCTCCAATGAAGACACATGCAATTCAATGACTAGAGAAACAATGAAAAAAACTTTTCATCATAACTTCCATTCAGGTGCTTATATTTAAAACAGATGTGGCAGGTACTGTCTAAATATACATATTATTTGCTACTAGCCCATACAATCTCCCCCTAAGCAAAACACTTTGGATGATTTTAAATTACTATCCAAACCAAAATATTATGAGTGTGAACTGGAATACGCTCAATAATTTCTTAGGACTACAGTTGTATACAAGTCTGTCCTGGTAAAACTATAACATATTCTCATCTTACTTATATTCATGGAAAGAATTCTCTTTATCAATGAGCTTAAAAAATATCTGTAACTTTATTTTCTCACTTAAATTTCCAGCTACCTATAGCTTCTACTCAAAATGTTCATTCACTTATTTATTCTTTCAATAAATATTATGTGTTATGCTTTATTCTATGTTCTGGGAATAAGATTGGAAACAAACAAACAAATGCTATACCGATATATAACTTATATTTCATTCACAAATAATTAAAGATGCAATGCAGTATCATAGGGATAAAATCTGTGAATGAAAATGAAGGTCAGGGACTGAGGGTGATATGAAGATTCTATTTTATACAGAGTTGTTAAGAAAGACCTCACTGAGCAGGGGGTATTGGAACAGCCTCCTGAAAGAAATGGGAAAATAAACCCTTCAAATGCCTGGGGAGATGGTTTGAAGGCAGCAGCAAACATTAATATCCTGAGAGTGCTTGACATCTTCAAAGAAGAGTAGGTGGCCCAGTGTGACTACCGCAGAAAGATAAGGGGAACAAGTATTAGAGAATGAGGCCAAAGATGCATTGGACAAGAGCAAATAAATAGATTATAAAAATGAAACTCAGGTTATCTATTGCTTGAGACTTCTCCTTGTCCTGACAGAGAGTATGATGAAAGCATCAAGAATCCTTAGGCCAAAACACCATCATGTTTGGATCATCCCAGTGCTTTGGGCACTCACCTCCTTAAGTCAGACCTTCTGGTGCTGAATTCTAGACTTCGTGCTTCCTCCGACTTCTCCTGCTGCTCCAAGCAACTCGATGGATCTCAGACCTCTGTCTCCTTCCTAAGCACTCATAACTATACAGGCCCCCTAATCTCTTAATCAAGTCATTGATCTTCTAATTCTTTTTTAAAAAAATATATTTTATTGATTTTTTACAGAGCAGAAGGGAGAGGGATAGAAAGTCAGAAACATCTATGAGAGAGACATTTATCAGCTGCCTCTTGCACGCCCCCTACTGGGGATGTGCCCGCAGCCAAGGTACATGCCCTTGACCAGAATCGAACCCGGGACCCTTCAGTCCCCAGTCCGACGCTCTATCCACTGAGCCAAGCCAGTCTCGGCTAATCTTCTAATTCTTAATTGGACCCTAACCTCTGGACCTTGCATATGGTTGTCTTCTGTCTTTGTTTCCAGCTTTTGATCTCTGGTTGAACCTTCAACCTTCAGCCTCTTCTCCTCCTTAGTACCTGTCTCGATTCTTACTTTGAAATAACAGTTTTGCGTTTGCTAGTTGGCCCTGATCCTGTTACCACAGTTTAATCTTTGGTGCTACAAACCCATACTGTCTAACTAACCGACTTCATTGAAGTGAATAGTTAAACCAAAGTGACTAATGCCCGAAAGACAACTTCTCTCAATGTTGTGTCTGCACCTGATACCTTGAGAGGTCATGTTGGCTTCTTGCCAATATAAACCAATATCAAAAAGATTTTTAAAGTTTCTCTCCATAAAAACTGGGTGACCTAATTTTATTCTTTATACTATGTTTTGCTACTCACAAGAAAATGTTTCAGATCGATGTCATGACTTATCCATATGCCACAAAAGAGTGTTTATCTTGTAGGCTCATGTCTTAACCATGTAGAAAATTATGTTCCTAGGTCACACAGGAGTAATGGATGTGACTACATAATGGTCCCAGCAAATCAACCCTTAAGCACATTAGTAAACCATCCAGAACATATCAGTTGAGAACTCTTTTGTGCAGGCAGATTTTTTGTTTGTTTGTTTGTTTGTTTGTTTTGTTAATCCTCACCTGAGAATATTTTTACCATTGCTTTTTCAGAGAGAGAGAATGGTAAGGGAGAGAGAGAAAAAAACATCAATGTGAGAGAGATACATCTATTGGTTGCCTCCCTCATGTGCCCAGACTAAGAGTGGCATGCGAGCCCACAACCCAGGTACATCCCGTTGACACAGAATTGAACTTGTGACCCTTCAGTCTGGGCCCTGACTCTAACCATTTAGGCACAGTGGCCAGGACCAAGTTGGTTTTTTTTATTTCCTCTCTAGAATTTGCTTTGTTATGGCTAATTCAGTTAATTATCAATATTTCTACATATACCATAACAAGAGGCCCAGTGCACGAAATTCATGCACGGGAGGTGGGGGATGTTCCTCAGCCCAGCCTGTACCCTCTCCAATCTGGGACCTCTCAAGGGATGTCCGACTGCCTGTTTAGGCCCAATCCCAGTAGGATCAAGCCTAAACGGGCAGTCAGACATCCTTCTCACAATTCAGGACTGCTGGCTCCAAACTGCTCACCTGCCTGCCTCCCTGATTGCTCCTAACTGCTTCTGCCTGCCAGCCTGATCACCCCCTAACCACTACCCTGCCAGCCTAATTAATGTCTAACTGCTCTCCTGCTAGCCTGTTTGCCCCCAACTTCCCTCATCTGCCGGTCCAGTCACCCCTAACTGTTTTCTCCTGCAGGCTTGATCGCCCCCAACTGCCCTTCCTTGCGGGCATTGTCCCTCCCAATTGCCCTCCACTGCTGGCCTGATCACCCACAACTGCCCTCCATTGCAGGCCTGGGACCTCCCAACTGCCCTCCTCTGCTGGCCATCTTGTGTCCACATGGGGGCAGGATCTTTGACCACATGGGGGTAGCCCTCTTGTGTGTTGGAGTGATGGTCAATCTGTGTATTACTCTTTTCTTAGATAGGATAGAGGCCTGGTGCATGGGTGGGGAGCAGTTGGTTTGCCCTGAAGGGTGTCCTGGATCATGTTGGGGGATCCCTTGGGGCATGGGACAGCCTGGGAGAGAAGCCTGAGGTAGTTTGCAGGCTGGCCACACACCCCAGTGACCCAAGCAGAGGCCCTGGGACCTGGATTAATTTATGTTTTATAATCGTAACTGTAGCTTGGAGCGGAGCCAAGCCTTCTGTTTGCTCTGTGGCCACAGCCATTTCTCATGGGATATTTACCTTCTATAATTGAAACTTTGTAGCCTAGAGTAGAGGCATAAACACTAGGGCTGCAAAAGCATGGTTTCCTCCATCTCCAGGGCAACCCTAGCCTCTTCTCTCTCCAGCTCTGTGGCTGCTGCTATTTCTGTTGGGATATATCTTCTATCATTGAAACTTTGTAGCATTGAGTGGAGGCCTAGGCTGGCAATGCAGGTGGAAAGCTTGGCTTCCTCTGTTGCTGGGGAAACCCAAGCCTCCCTCCTGCTCTCAGTGGCCACAGCCATCTTGGTTGGGGTTTATTTGCTCCTGATTGGCTGTTGGGCATAGCTTGTGGGCATGGCTTTATGGAGGTATGGTCAATTTGCATATTACTCTTTTATTAGATAGGATAACAAAATGACAATCCCAGCTACATTTTAGTTACATTTTTGAAATTCTCAAAACTAAAGAGACTAAAAATTACCATACCACTAATATACCTTATATTTATATAGACCACTAAAATGCTTAATATATTTTATCTTTCAGAAATATAAAAACTTATTCAAATGAGACCAATATGAACAATAATAAAATTTTGAGTTAGTTCACATTTCTGAGCTTTGAAATATTATTTTTTAAATAAAATCAATATGCTAGCCAAAACTGGTTTGGCTACAAGTCGACCTGTAGACTGAAAGGTCCTGGGTTCGATTCCAATCAAGGACATGTACCTTGGTTGCGGGCACATTGCCAATGGGGTTGTGGAAAACGAAGCTGATTGATGTTTCTCTCTCATCAATGTTTCTGACTTTCTATCTCTCTCCCTTCCTCTCTAGAAAAAAAAATCAATAAAATATATTAAAAAAATAGATATGCTATGTATGTAAATGCATGGGTTATTCTTTTTTTAATTTGTTGATTAAGGTATTACATATTTGTCCTTATCTCCCCATTACCATCCCCCTAAACCCTCCTATTCATGCCCTCACCCCTCTCTTGTCTGTGTCCATTGGTTAGGCTTATATGCATGTATACAAGTCCTTTGGTTGATCTCTCTCCCTTACCCCCATCTTCCCCGACCTTACCTCTGAGGTTTGACGGTCTGTATTACTTTCTTATTTACTTCATTTTTCTCAAATATTATTAAGCCTCAATGTTTTTATAATATGAATCTTATTCCAGATTACTTTCATTTTCAGTTTTATATTTTCAAAATAATAATGCACTCTTTATTTTTTTTTATTTCAAGAGACACCTATTTACCACCTATGTTATGTTATGATATTTTTTCTGGGAAAGTAATAAGAAAAAGACACAGAGTCTTGCTCAAGTTGTACATGGTCTAAAGGGGGAAACTTGTAAGGAAACCAGTAGCTAGAGTATATGTGCTACTTACAACATCAGATGTAGATATAAAGAATCAGAAGTAAGTAGGAAGGAGTGACCAGTTTAAGAGATAAGGCAAGTGAGATCCCAAATCCCCAGATCTGGAATAGGCAAAATATTGAAGATACTTAGAATATCTGCAAATTCTATGTCTTCAAAAGTAATGTCAAATCCTTTTCATGTAAAGTACATCAAACTTGGATTGATAACCCCACATGTATTCCTATGCCTATTCCAGACTGAATTATTGTGGCATTTAAGTCATATTCTTTTCTCACCTTAGAAAATAATTTTCAATTCAGAGTGGGCAGCATTTGCATCTATGGCTATGAGAAAAGACTGGTCACTTCCATCGGCCTGAAGGCACCAATTTATCCAGCGCCACTGATGTACTGTAATAGATGATGGAGCTCTTAATGATTTTAGAGAGGGAATGAAGCCAATGCTATTGGGACACCAACATCTTATTACCCATCTCAGCAGCATAGCATTGGAAGAACATCAATTACATTACATGCTGAACAAAAATGTATTCAAAACTTTTAGGCAGCCTCCTCTGCATTTAACTTTGTCTTTGCAGGTGGCATGAGTGAGTATGTTGGCAGTTATACTGCCTATCTTGAAAATGCCTAAATTACCTGCTGCTTTTGCCCCTGCTAATATATATTATTCATTTGAATCCCTGGATATGAGGAAAATGCTAATGTTAAATTTCTGATAAAACTCTAAACCAGGTCATTGTGATCTAATTTCTTTCTGTTAGATAGCAACTTAAATTATATGTAATGTATTGCTTTATTTTTTCCCCAAAACCATTGAGTATGACTACAAAAGATTGGTGAAAGAGGTATCACTTCTAATTCTGATATGTCATTTTATTACATATTATAAGTGTTAGGTTTGTTTCCAGTTATTTTTACAATCATATATATTATAAATAATGTGTGATATTTTGAAAAATAAAGGTAATTGAAACAAATTAAAAAACAACTTGATAATGACTATTATGGAGCAGTAAATCCTGTGTTGGGTTTTCTATTCATTAGCTTTTATTTTCTCCTACATGTTCTCTGAGGGCAATATCTTCTATTACCATGATTTCAATTCAAGTCCAGAATTATCACTCCTGAATTTTAGGCTCCTATTTTAGGTGAGGCATTTGTTTTCACCTGGATATTCTCAATACATTTAAACCCCTAATTGCAGAAATGTTCTCATTATCTGTCCTATATTTTTTGTATCTTCGTCTCTCCCCATATGGCCTAAAGCCATTCAGTTTTCCAAGTCAGAAACTTGTGAGTCATAATAGACCCATCCTCTGCCTCTCCATATCTTTAGTATCCAAGAGTTTTTAAAGACATATGATTTTGACCTTAGGAATATTTCTTTCTTTCATATCTTTCTTCCCATTTTTACTGCTATTAGCCTGGTTCTGGCGCTGACGATCTCTCTCTAAATCATTAGAATGACTCCTGTCTGAAATCTCCCACTCCTAGTTTTAGATCACTTTATTCTCTTATTTACAATGGCTAGAAAATAGTTGTGTTTAGCAGATGATCTGAGGTTAAGGGATTTAGTCATATTTTGGGGTAAAAGATTTTAGAGATTTGGTAATTTGAAATTCTGAGGGTAAATTAGAGCGACCAACTAATTTTATGAGAGCAGGTAACCTAATAAACATTAATAGTTAATGTCCAAATCCAGATGAAAATAATAAAGACAATGGAAATATTAGAGACCCCAACTTTTAATATCATTTCAGTATATAATTGAATTTGCCCTAATCTGGACAATAAGTAGAAATATATTCTTTTTTTCAATAGAGTGTTTGAATGTATCCATCCAAGATTAGGTTAAGTTGGCCACTTGATCCAAAGTACACCAGAAATCCTTAGGATGGAAGGAAACATTGGACCCCTTGTACCTAGAAGGCTCGCTTATAATTGCTTGCTGCATTTTGTCATTTGTCTCACCCAGTTCTTTAGCTTCACAATTCTTATCAAATGGACCTTCAACTGGTGAAGTGGAAGGCAAGGAGAATAGTGTAGCACCAGGTACAAGTTCACTTGATGAGAATTTGAAACAGAAAACATCTGTACAGTGTGGTCTGAACTCTCCTGGGAGAACTGTGAAAATGATACAGTTAAAGCGGTTATGAAGCAAAACAGAAATATAATAACATGAAGTACTTAAGTTAGACATCTCGCTTCAAGATCACTAGGAGGGTTGTTAAATGTAACACCCATCCTGCAAAGGATTAGAAAAGCAAAAATTATTGTTACAGTTAATCACTTAACACAAACTTGTGAGTTCCCTTAGTATTTAAGAGCTATGTTTTATACTCCACTGGACCCACCATTATCACACCTAATCTGGAAATGTAGTGAAATGAATAGCAGCTCCAAATCAGCACTGTTTCTGTAAGAGCAGCACCCCGTCTCTGCTACTCTAGATGATACATGTTTTAATAAGAGAAACCAAGAGCATATGGAACTTTTTGTTTTGCAAAGGACCAGATATTGTGGAAAGCAATAAGCAATGTGTTACCTGGTTCTAGTGCCTGTTTCACAGTAAGGTGTATCGCTCAAATGAAGAACTATTCTAAACAATCACTTGTGACATTGCTATGCCTTTGTCCCTAGACAAAGAAAAGAAGAAACTATTAATGATATTGAAATGACACAGGTGTAAAGATAGGCATTTTTCTATCAGGTTTTTTAAAAAGCCAGAAACAACCAAATATAAAGCTTGTGGGTACTGTCCTTGGTCGGGGCATGTATGGGAGGCACACATTGATATCTGTGTTTTCCGACGGTCTTAGGCTCTACAGCAGCGGTTCTCAACCTGTGGGTCGCGGTCCACACTAGCGGAGTCACCTAAGACCATCATAAAACACAAATATTTCCATATGATTCATTAACAGTAGCAAAATTACAATTATGAAGTAGCAATGAAAATAATCTTGTGGTTGGGGGTCACCACAACATGAGGAACTGCGTTAGAAAGGTTGAGAACCACTGCTCTGAGGGAATCAGGGACACCTTAAAACAGAGGCCTTGGAAAGGGGTGTTTATATAAGGAAGGCAAGATATGGTATTCTCAGTTAATATATTTTAGTATCTGCTGGTACCAGGCCTAAGCAGAAGCAAGATGGTTAGAGATTAAAGCAGGGGTATTTATGAGTTCTCTGACAATGGAAGGATGAGGGATGTTTTGGGGAGGTCTCAGTCTATCAGTAACCAATATTGTGGCTGCACTAGCCCTTGTGATTGTTTTTGTCATTGTTAATCCTCACTGGAGGATATTTTCCCATTGATATTTAGAGAAAGTGGAAGGTGGGGGGGGGGGAGTCAGAGAGAGAGAGAAATATGTGAGAGAGACACATCTATTGGCTGCCTCCCACACACACCTCAACCTGGGCCAGTAATTGAGCCTGCAACCGGGGTACATGCCCTTGACCAGAATCAAACCCTAGAACCTTCAGTCAGTGGGCTGACGCTCTACTCACTGAGCCAAACAGGCTAGGGCAGCCCTTGTGATTTTTATTATGATTGCAAGATGCCCTTAGCAATAAACATTAGGAAATTTGTTTTAAAAAAGTGTTATATGGTAAGTCCTGGAAATTACAGGGTACACCTGAGGCCACGAGGGAGAAGTAGAGAGGGAGCTGTGTTCAGGCCTAGGGTTCTGATTTTATTAGTATTGAGGGTGGGGGCCTGCAATTTTACTGGATAACTTTATTTTGTGAATTTAAAACATAAAAGCAGAAACTTAAAGTATAGGAAGAGAAAAAAAAGCATCCCAAATGGTGATTTATCGCAAGAACCAAGATCTCTAAGGCAAAGGAGATTGGGGATGCAGGTGAGGGTGGGGTAGCGTGGTCTCTATCTAGCCCTGTGGCTGGCAATGTGCTTATTCAAGACAGCTATCTTCAAGTGGATTTCTGGGCAATCAAAGCCTAAGTCAGGCCCTTGCGTTCTGTAGTATACAGAATGTGAGAGAGTTGGGACTTTTAATTCTTGGACTGGAGAACTCAGTAATCTAGCCACAGTTTATTTAGTAAAGTTACAATTGTTAAATGATGTAAAAGTTCCTAGGTTAGAAAAGTACTAGACAACTCTCTTGCCTCGTTTGTATCTGGGTTTCCAAGGTGATGAGAATAGAGGAAGAATTAGAAAAAGACTGGAAAAGAAAGTGTAATATTATTGCTAATCATCTCCCCCCCCCCCAATACATTACCTTATTCTCATAGTGTCAGAGATTTCCCAGGCTGAACTGGCACCTATTTTAAACTATTCCAAGGCCTTAAAAATTTTAAGAAACTACAACCACTGGAAGGAGAAGTTTTCATGTCAGTAACAAAATAGTTGAATAAGAAAACACTCTAGAGATACAAATTTAATTATATCTCAGCTTCCACTGCAAGTTGGTGAGGAGGGAATGATATAAGATAACTGAGAAATAGATGGTAATGACTGTAACTTTTTAAAAAAATGCTCAAGTGGTCTCAGCTGGCATGACTCAGTGGCTGAGAGTCAGCCTATGGACCAGGAGGTCATGGCTTGACTCTCGGTAAGGGCACATATCCAGGCTGTGGGCTTGATCCCTGGTGGGTGGCGTGCAGGAGGCAACCAATCAATGATTCTCATCATTGATGTTTCTGTCTCTTTCTCTTTCTCTCCCTTCCTCTCTAAAATCAATAAAATCATATTTTTTAAAATGCTCAAGTAGGAAACTCTCTTCTTGAAAACTCTGAAACCAATATTTTTCCCGTTTCTGTCAAGAACAGGATTATGAATCCTTTCCAGGACATTAAAGAAAAAAAAAAAAGAAAAATGACATATTGCCACAAGCAGAGGAGAATCTTTTAATCTGAAGTCAGTGCATTTATTTACATCTGGGTTTCATCAAACAGAAATAGATCTTTTAAAATAATTTGTTCTTAAAAAGTCTGTAACACAGCCAAGACCGGTTTGGCTCAGTGGATAGAGCGTCGGACTGGGGACTGAAGGGACCCGGGTTCGATTCCAGCAAGGGCATGTACCTTGGCTGCGGGCACATCCCCAGTAGGAGATGTGCAAGAGGCAGCTGATTGATGTCTCTCTCATCGATGTTTCTGACTTTCTATCCCTCTCCCTTCCACTCTGTAAAAAATCAATAAAATATATTTTAAAAAGTCTGTAACACAGACTAACCAATTGATAAGTACTTTCTAATGCAAGAAAGTTATAAATTTGATTTGGGCTTTCATTGATACAATGGAAGGTGAATAAATACCAGAATAGGGGTAATGAGGGAAAAAGTAATTGCCCATGCCCAGTCTATACGCAGGATTTCATCAGTGCAGTAGTAGTGGTTAACTTCGAAATCCCACATTGCTATTTACTGTCATTGTGTTAGTATGTGTGTCCACACAGTTATGCATATCCACAAACGTGCTTGTGTTCTTTCTTTGTGTTTACAGTCGATTCTATCATGAGTTTAGTTGTTTTTAACCAAAACACTTGTTGTTTTTCATAAAGTCCACATTTAAAACACAGTTCTATAAGTAAAGTCTTAATTGTATAGACCCAAATAAATTTATCACTGATTATCCTGTTACTCAGAACCGACAGACAAAATAAGCATGTCTACGTGCAAAATGATGAGATTCACATAAGTTCTTTCCCAGGGAAGATATGTGAAGATAATACTCAGGCATAAAAATTGTAATGTACAAACTCATGAGCTTATAAAAGCCTTGAAATATAATAGAAGCCACCACTCCTTGAGAACATCACATACAAGGCAGTGATATAAATGAAATGTGGGAATTATTTTTACTGAGAATTTCTCTTCATGGGCCAGCCATTATTTTTTCCATATTTTCACATTATTCAAGTATGGGATGGGAGGGGATGAATAAGCGTAAAAGTTTGCACTATAAAAATCATATGTTTATTATGATAGCAAACACACACTGTGGCAATGTATATTGCTAACAATGTAGATTGCACTTTTTTAAAAAAGCCTTCAAATAAAATAAGGGGTACCCATGGAGGCATCAGTCCTGCTTGAGTATCTGCTAATCTTTCCTAAATTTTCCCCTATGCCTGCTAATCAATTAAAAAAACACACAAACTACTGTGTTTTTGCCCCCAGCAGATGAGTCCTGATTTCAAGACTACCTTTAGAGCAAAGTACAGGCTCATGGTTTCCTTTGAGTGGTTGTTGACTGTAAAGTATGTTAGGTACAGCAGAGAGCCACCCATGGCTCCTTTTGTATTTTGTGGGAGTTGGATGCAGTAGAAAATGATTACTATGAATAGATCTCAAAGAGATGCTAATCTCTCTACATATGCCATGCTTCCTGAGGAAAAACGGAGATTGTGACCTTGCCCAGAATAGGCACTAAGGGCAAGGTAGTACCTGCTACTGAAAAAGGAGTCTTGTTGCTCCTCTTTGGGTCTAAAAGCCTGACCCAGCACCATTCATTTCTTGCATTTACTTCTCAGACACCTAAACAAGAATGGCAGGCCTCATGTTATTATTCTTACTCTAGCAAAATGCCCAGTGTCATCTGTAAGGACACTGTGATCGAGTTCCTTGGCTGAAGAATGCATTTCCTCAGCTCTAATGTCCCCAGGGCTTCTAAATAAAATGGAAATTCAAACTTTACTTTTAGAAAAAATTCACTGTGTTGCATTTCTAAAAATAAGTTTTGCTCAAAAAGAGCTTTCTGTAATGCTAGAGCGAGGCATTCTTGCTGACATTCATAGAAAGTGGCAGCCGAGTCTCCTAATTGATGTACAGTCAACAGTCTGACATTAACTGTAGTCACGGGTAAAATAAAGCTAAGGGATGGATGATCTGCATCCCAGGGAGGAAAAACAGAGCATTCGTGATGAAGGTCAATGGGTCTTCTGGGCCAGTCTCAAATGCCGTCAGGGCCAGACAGGCATGCACATTTGTAGAGCATGTATAATATGACATGAATGTTGGGGACAACGTCATGCAAGGCACATGCATCTGGAGGCTAGCATTGGCTCATGCGCTACTAGCTTGTTCTTCTGTATTTAGGATTTAGACTAATTAGGATTGTTTCCTTTCCTGGAGAAACATTGTGAACTCAAGAGAGAGGCAAACATTCATATTCTAAAACTCAACAATTCTCTCTTGGATTTTCACCTGATGTATTTCATTGTCTTGCTGAGGTAATGTCAAAAGGTCTTGTAAATGCTTTTCCTATTTTCACCAAAGCAAAGGATCATAATGATGAACCACTGAAGACTCAGAGGTAGCCTGAGATTCATGAAAGAGATCCTGACATCTACTGTTACGTTCTTGTTTAATTGGGCTTCCCTTTACTTATTCTTTCTGCATATTATTCACCAGAAAAGCAGATTTAATAATTGTTGGTAAAGCACAGAAACTAATTCTATAACCTTGAGAGAATCATTTTTCCTAGCCGAACCTATTTTCTCATTAGGAAAATAGGAATAATAATATCTTATGGGAGCTTCCTAAATTAACTGTTAGATGAAAATAGAATTTTTAATAGTAAAATAATCCATATTAAAGTAACATTTTATATTATAATTATGAGACTAAAAATGGTGATTTCTTACAATGAACTAAATTTCAATTAGCCTCATTTAAATATGTGTGTTTTAAGATTATTATCATATTTTATTTGGAAATATATGATAAACATTTTTTACAAAAAGTAGGCATATCTAAAAATACATTTATAAAAGACAAAAAAATATTTCTTACTCTAAAAATCCTCCTATAGTGTGTGAAAGGGTAAGTGAATAGGTAGTTGAATCTGCCTTCCTTTATGGTGGCTATTTTTGAGACTTCTCTTTGTGAGATACAGCAAAAGTCATCTATTACAACACAAGAACCCTTATCATTCTGAGCCCAGAGAACTCTTGTGAAACCATTGCATTGGTAAAAAAAATTATGTTGTTGAAATTGAGGAAGAAATTTTTCTTAACCAAAAAACAATAACAAATATTCAAACAATTAGTCATACATTATAAGACTTGAATTGAAAGAATATTTTTGAAGATGAAAGGAATGGAATCAGGTTGATGGGGCTGTGTTTTCTACAAAAAAAAAAAAAGGAAACATCCTTTCTGCTTGAAACCAAATCAGAAAAATATATGATTTTTGTGTCATTTAGAAAATACAATCATGCACTCAAGTGAATAGCTCTTTTGGAATGAATAGAACCATTTTTCCTAATCAAATCATTAGCAAATAGCTAAAAATAATATCTTTTTTTTGCCTCTTGGAAACTTAAAGGTCAAACTTAACTAAGTTGCAAGAAGATTTTGATTTTCTTAAAATCATGAGAAGAAAGTCCTTCTAAATGATAATTCTTTGTATTAGTTTATATCCTTCAATGCTCTAACAGTGAAAGACAGGTACACATAAGACTTAATTAATGGATGTATTTCAAGAATATTTGTCAGAGCTTCAGCTGAATGCTGCTACATCCAATATAACCAGTTAGCTGGTAACCAGGGTTCACTTGATAGCAGCGACATTATTTAATGTCACAGATCAAAAATGTTTGTAATTATAGAGTTTCTCTTACTTATTCATTCAAATGAGTATCTACTGTGTGTCAGTACTAGGCATATACCTGCAAATAACATTTCTACTCTCAGAACAATCCAGTGCAAGCACCAGAAAATTAATAGATATTTAACATGTGTTATGAAGGAACATATCTTATGTAATAATTTTATATAATAAAGAGGTAATATGCAAATTGACCATCACTCCAACACACAAGAGGGCCACCCACATGTGGTCAAAGATGGCTGACCCCATGTGGACACAAGATGGCTGCCACAAAATGGCTGGCAAGAAAGGACAGTTGTGGGCAATCAGGCCAGCCAGGAAGGGCAGTTGGGAGGGACCAGGTCTGCAGGGGAGGGCAGTTGAGGGAAACTAGGTTAGCAGGGGAGGAAGGTTAGGAGCAACTAAGCTGGCAGGGGAGGGCAGTTAGGGGTGACAAGGCCCACAGGCTAGGGCAGTTAGGGGCGACTAGGCCAGCAGGGGAGGGCAGTTAAGGGCAATTGGGCTTGCAGGGGAGCAGTTAGGCATTGATCAGACTGGCAGGGGAGTGATTAGTGGGTGATCAGGCAAGCAGATAGGCAAACGGTTTGGAGCCAGCAGCCCTGGATTGTGAGAGGGTAGTCGAACATCCCTCGAGGGGTCCAAGATTGGAGAAGGTGCAGGCTGGGCTGAGGGACACACACTCCCATGCACAAATTTCATGCACCAGGCTTCTAGTACTATAATAAAATGAATAAGGGAAATAGCAGGGACTGTGGTGGATATTGTGCTTTCATATCAGGTGATGAGAGAAGACTCTCTGATAAGGTGACATTTGAACTGAGACCTAAAGGATATAATGGGAGAGTCAGCCATCTTTGAGGAGAAGGAAAAGTAAGTTCCAATAGTCAGAGGTCTGAGGGCAGAAGTGTGCTTTCAATATTGAATAGCATAAGGAGGCTATTGTAAATGAAATGGAGAGAAAGAAAGGGTGGCAGCCCTTATAAGATTTAGATCATATAGTTCCTTGGAAGTTAAAGTAGAGACTGTATCTTAATATGAGTGAGATGGGAGGCACAGCCTTATTTTAAGTAGAAGGGTGACACAACTTACTTCACATTTTGAAAATAATAATTTGGAAATAATGTGAAAAATATGCTAGGAGTGTGAGCTGGGAGGTAAGTTAGAAGGCTCTTGCCAATGATGCAGGTCAGAGATGACAATAACTTGGATCAGGATGGAAGCAAGTGGAGACAGTGAGCGATCACTGCCTAGCTTTCCTGATGGGCTAGAAGTATGAGAAGAGTAGTCAAAGATGGTGCCAAAGCTCTGACTTAAGCAATAGGAAGAACAGAGTTGCCATTCACCAGGAAGAAGGTGAATCTGAAAATAGTATGTTTAGAAACGGGAGGAAATTAAGAGTTCGGTTTTGCAAATATTAAGTTTTAGATGCCGTTCCATATGTAAATTTAAGTAGGCAGTTGAGTAGACAAGTTTGGAAGGCTAGAGATATAAATTAGGAATTAGCGGCCAAACATACATAAAACTATGATGCTTGAGATCACCTGGGAAATGAGTGTAGGCAGAGGCAAGGGCATGTCCTGGGACTAAGTCCAGGGCACTATCACATTTGGAGACTGGGAACATGAGGATGATTCAGCAAAAAAGAATAATAAGGAGTAACTTGCTAAAGGAAAATCAAGAGAATGGTACCCTATTAGCCAAGCAAACCAGGCATTTTAAAGAAAATGAGTAATTAACTGATAACCACAACTAATTGGCTAAGTAAAATAAAATGTTAGAACTGGTAGTTGGATTTTACAATGTGCAGCCCATTGGTGACTTTGATTAGAATACTTTCAGGGGAAAAGTGGAGAAGAAAACCTGATAGAGTGGATCAAAAGGGAATGAGTTTTTCTTTCAGTCAAAATGAAACATTTGGCACCCAACTTGAAACTGTCTATATTTATACATGTTCATGGTTGATTCTATCATGAGTTTAGTTGTTTTAAACTAATAACAGTTATTGTCTTTATAAAGTACCAAGTTAAAACATAGTCCTTTAAGTAAAGTATTAACTGTATGTAACCACATAAAATCATTATTGAAAATTCTGTTGCTCAGAATTGATAGACAAAATAAGCATGTCCATTTGAAAAAATGATAAAACTCACACATATTCACAGGGAAGGTGTTATGATTAATAAGCTAATACTCAGGCCCAATAAATTATAATGTACAAACTAAGAAACCTATGGAAACCTTGAAGTATAGCAAAAATCACAATTTTTTGGAGAATAGCATCACTTATAAGGCATGAAAATGTTCTGTATGGTATAAAATGTGAAGGGTTATGTTTGCTGGGTATTATACTTAAACTAGAGGCCCAAACAAAATTTGTGTGTGGGCACGGTCCCTAGGTCTGGCCTGCAATCAGGGCCAACTTCCTCAGCTGCCAGCAGTTGGCCCTGCCCCTTGCTACCACCCACCCCTGGTTCCCCATTTGCCATCAGGTGATTGGTGCATGACAGCTGGAGGAAGGGACTGAGATGTCGGCTGTTCCCTCCTGCTCTCCATCCCCATCCCACTGCGGGTCACCCTCTGTGTGTGGGGCAACTGGCAGGGCAGGGACCACTGCCACAAACTGCCAGTTTCCCATTTGCCATAAGATGATCAGAGTCTGCTGGCCAGTGAAACAGACAGAGAGGTCGTCAGTGAGCCTCATAGTGACTAGTCCAGTGGTCATTCTGGTTGTTCTGCCATTAGGGTCGATTTGCATATTAACCTTTTATTATATAAGATAGAGGCCTGGTACATGGGTGGGGGCTGGCTGGCCTGCCCTGATGGGGGCCCTGGATCAGGGTGGGATTTCTCCTGGGGTGTGGGTCTGGCCAGAATGAGGGGCTGTGGGAAGTTTTCAGGCCAGCCACACCTCTGAATGGGGAGGAGGGACTGCTGTCATTCTGGTCACCGATCATTCTGGTCATTCCACCGTTTCGGTCACTGGGGTTTTATTATATAGGATGCCAACCTCTTTTTGATATTTCTATATTACTTGAGTAAGCTCCTGTTCATTAGATAGGAGAATATTTATACTAATAATAGCCTAGGTGGCATCATACCCTACATCATCACAAGATGGCTGTCACAAGATGGCCATCACAAGATGGCCACGTGCACAACAGAGGCAGGCCCAGTGGCTGCTCTGCGCATTGAGGCCTTGGGTCCCATGCTCTGTGCAGCACAGAGGAGGCTGGTTCCAGTGGAAGAGGCAGGACACAGTAGGGGAAGGCAATTGGTGGTGACCAAGCCAGCAGGGGAGGGCAGTTGGAGATGATCAGACTAGCAGGAGAGGGCAGTTGAGAGCAATTGGGCTGGAAAGGGAGGGCAGTTGGGGGCGATTAGGCCAGAAGGGGAGCAGCTAGGGAGCAATCAGTCTGGCAGGCAGAAACAGTTAGGAGCCATGGTCCTGGATTGTGAGAGGGATTCCAGATTGGAGAGGGTGCAGGCCAGACTGAGGTTCATCCCCCACATGCACAAATTTTATGCACTGGGACTCTAGTATAAATAGAAAAGTTTACACTATTAAAAATCATACATTTATAGACAATGATGCTTGATTATGAAAGTAACTCAAACCATGGTAATGAGAAACAATGCACATTGTTAGAACTTATACAGAAGAAAATACAATGTATACAATGAAAAATACAATGGGCAGATTAAAAGCAGAGTAGACAATGGAGAAAAGAAGACTAGTGAATTTGAAGACACATAAAGAAAAAAATATTCAAAAGAAAAACACAGAAAGAAAATTTAATTTTGAAATCCTATAAAGGATTTTTTTTTAAATCAGTATCAGTGAGCTGAGTATTCAGAGTATAATAGACAGAATAGGTAAGGTGTGATAAGAAAAGGAGATAAAAGTATTTGCCTTAGAGTAGACATTTTCTTGGGGTCAAGCCCTGGATGGAAGGTTAAAATAAAATTCCCAAATAAACTCAGTGGCTTTGTTGTAAGAAGTACAAAGAGTAGCTTTTCATTTTTTTTTTTGCATTTTATTATTTATTTAGATGTTTAAGCTCTCATATGAGGATTTTATAAACTGATGAGCAATGACAAATTATACTTTCCACAGAACTATAACCACACTTTCCCAGACAGTATAAATATATGGTTGAACTAACATGTCACTTTATCAATTACATAATAAAATAAATGACCAAGTATCCAAATATTAAGTTGCATAACACAAAAGCCATATAAAATGTTAGATGTTTGCTCAATTCATTAGCAGAAACCAACTTTTTTAGAAGAGGTTGGGAAGAGAAGGAAAATCATGCTGCTAGTAAAAATAATAGCTGGCAAACTACTTCATATATCTATGAAAAAGTTGATAATAAAAAATTGATGATTGGAAACAAAGTACAATTATTAAAAAATAAAGTAAAAGTTTTTACTAAATTAAAAGGCATATTCTATATGTTCTGCATAACACAGAAACATTTCATTTAAAATATTCAACATTCTTTTTTCAGACCCTCCCTGTTAAGATGCACCACAAAGTGCAAGCATTAAATTAGATGCAAGGTGTTTGTTTGTTTGTTCATCTGATGGTGTTAAGAACATGTGCTTTTATACATGTAGAGTTTAAAAATGTAGGTTTTCTATAAGAACACAAAAAAGGAGACTGATATCAAGGCATTAAGTAATCACCATAAGATTTGATAAAAATTCAACAAAGATCAGTGGTTATGCAAACTTAATGTGTACTGGTTCATATCTGGGAGATATAAACATAAACTGAGTAGGCAAATAACCATATAGGCCCTACTTTCAGTATTTAAAACAACTGAAGACATAAACCACATAAGGTCTAGAAAGTTTATAGTTATTGAGAATTTAGTTTTGTGTCATAATAAAAATACACAAGTATTGTGTTGGATATTTTGGTACCCACTATCTCTAAATTTTTTGTATTTTTACAAAAATTGGCTTGAGAATAGATTTTAAAATGTATCATTCAATTCTGCATGACTTCAGGAAAGTTAGACTCAACTGGTAAACTGGGAAGTACATTTTCAATGCTGAACAATAAGAATCTTTTGATAAGTATCCATATAGGTTGACTGTAACTGAAACATGGAGATTATAATTATGTTGTTTGTGACCTGATAAAACTTTTTCAATATTCCTATGTAACCTTTATTGTACTTATTCACCAGGCCACCATGTGGCTAATATGAATGACAAATTAGTTCCTGCCTCAAGCTCCACTATCAAGGCAATAGCAGTTTTATTGAAAATAACAGTTGTTTATATGGTCATGGGAATTTTAAACCACATCCACATTTTAGGACAATACTTGTTCAAACCCAAAAGTTGATTGCTGTTAAAAGTTCCACTTGGACTGGTCTCTTTCTTCATATTTCATTACACCTTTAGTTAATGTTAGGACCACAAGTACCAGAGGTCTGCCAAGAGAACAGCCAAGTTCTTCATAAAACTTAAGTTTTTACAAGACTTAACCAGTCATTAGCAATCTGGTTTGAAGGTGGTATAGCATCATCATAAGGCCAATTGTGAAACATGGATAGCTTTTTTCTCCACGAGGCCAGTTCTGTCCTATTGTGAAAACATCTCATTTTATAAGTTCCTCCATCAATTTGTTTAAGGTTGTGTTGGTCAGATTTCATGTATAAGAAATTTCATGTTCTTTTCTGTGACTTCAACAGAGTCTGGTGGTTTACTTGAGCCATGTTAATTTAGTTCAAAATACCCAATAGGGTTATGAAAGAATTTTAAAAATTGAATACAGAAATGATGTAATGAAACTGGTCTATTTCAATATCCTTCACTTGAAACTGTTGCTCTGAGTATGAAGCTAGAAGTAATAGGAAATAAATAGACTTTCTAACAAGAAGCATCAGTCTTTTAATTCAATATTACTGAGGTAATAGATAGGAATCACACTGGGGTTAACCCCATCTAGGTCAGGAAGCTTGGAAAATGTTCTGCAGATTTCAATTCAACACTCTGTGTCTAGGTAAACTGCTCTTATATGGGCTTCTTGCTGGGCTAGTGATGAATTTCTATAGTACACTTGTCTGCATAGGGTTCTGCTGTGCCCAGCAGTAATCTCCATTGCCCTTTAGAAACTCTATAAATGTGAAGATTGTGTTCTAATCATACAGCTGGACCATCAGTGACAGAGACACAGGTGGTGGTGGGACACAGGGCTCTACCATGAAGTGACTGGGGGGAGTATGGTGCCATCTGGCCCTTAGCAGAGCAAGGCAATATGCAAGTCAAGGCACAAAGAATGGCTTTTATTTAAAGAATGAAAATTTGGGAAATGAAGGAATTTGAATGACAGAAATGAAGAAAACTATATGAACTAAACCTTCTTAGCCAAGAGAAGAAACATGATGAATAGAGGTAGGATTTGCTGTATGTTTTGAAGGGAGAAGCGTGAGGATGTTGAGGTTGGAGAGAGGCATCTGTTAGTTGTCTTTCAGGATTACTATAGCCGTTATTTCCAATTGATAGACCAGCACTTTCTGGCTGAAATCTTCACTAACTTTCCTTAATTTCAGGATAAAATCCAGAATTTTCACTGTGCCATAGACTGTCTAACCACTACTTTATCTGCCACTCATCTCCACATTCACCCTATGCTCTTGCAATTCAGTTTTCCTTGACATCACTCCATGATGCATGCTTTCCTGCTCTATCCATTTACATCCTATATAATACAGAGGTAATGTGAAAATTGACCATCACACCTTCACAAGATGGCTGCCTATGACCAGGCCAGCAGGGAGGTTAGTGAGGGACAACCAAACAACTGAGCAAGCAGGCTGATCAAACGACTGAAAGGCAGGCTGTGTGGGGTGACCAGGCTAGTGGGGTGTCCGTGAGGGCAACAGGCCAGTAGGAAGGAGCAGTAGGGGACAACCAAGCCATCAAGGGGGACAGTTGGGGGCAATTAGGCTGGCAGGGGGGCCAGTGAGGGGCAACCAAGCTAGTGAGGGAGGGGCAGTTAGGGGCGACCAGGCCAGCAGAAGGGGAAGTTGGGGGTGACCAAGCTGGCAGGGTGGGCAGTAAGGGGTGACCAGGCTGGTGGGGTGGGGGCAGTTAGAAGTGACTAGGCCAGCAAGGAGGGGAGAGTTGGAGGCAACCTGGCCAGCAGTGGAGGGCAGTTAAGGGCAATCAGGCCAGCACACAGAGGCAGTGAGGGGTAATCAAACTAGAAGGGGAGGAAGTTAGGGGCAACCAGGCAGGCAGCGATTAGAAATCAGTGGTCCAGGATTGTGATAGCGATGTCCCCAAGATCAGGCCTAAACTGGCAGTTGACATCCCCAAAGGGGTCCCAATTGGAGAGGGTGCAGACCAGGCTGAGGGGATCCCTTCCATTCATGAATTTTGTGCACTAGGCCTCTAATATATATATTAGAGGTGAGAGTTAAAGCCTGGATTCTCACTACAGTTCACTCTTTCCAACACATCTTGCCTCCTTCCTGCTAATTGCAATCTGATTTTAGCATAGGAGTAGATTTAGAAGCCATAGGATAGAGTATGCCTTTTACTTTGGAGCCATCTGTCTCACATACCAACTCCCAAGAGTGCATGTCAGTTACCGAGCCACTGTGTGGCCTTTCCATTCAGGGATTATCGAGTTCCTGCTGATGACTTCTGCTCCAAAGGCTGCTTTTAGCAGTGCAGAGGGCTCTAGTCAATGGAATCTTTATTTTTAGAAATACTGCATTCCCTCTATTCTAAAAATAAGTCCCTGACAGTTCTCATCTTCTAAAAGCCCCTTGGGTAAATGTACCCAAATGAACAGCTTTGAATTTATAGGATATTACTAGCAAATTTTCACATGAATATAAAATTCAAGGGACTGAAGATAAGTGAGATGATTTGTATGTTTTGTGGATGTAAACCATTATGTACATCTAAGGCACAGTAGAATAATAATAGAAAAGGGAATAATGGGAACTTAAAAGAACTACCCATCAGATAGGAAAGCATATCTTGCTATCTTTCAGTCAGGTTGCTAGCAGACAGCAGTGAATTTTGATGTTAAAAGACGCATGATCTGCATGAATGATTTCCTAATTTTTCCCTTTGTTATCCTCACGGATTTTCTGTCCATTTTTCAAGTTCAATTAAGGAAACAATAAAAAAATACATTCATTTTTCTCAGTATGTTAGTGTCATAGAGTTTCTGAAACCAGCAAGAGAGTTAAAGGATTGTAAGTAATCCCTCTACTTTAGCAAACCTATTTTCTTCCTATCTTCGTCTTCCTCCCCATTCCTCCCCGCTCTTTTCTTTTTCTCACTCCTGCTCCCCCAATTTTTTTTCAAGTAACATTAGATTCACTGGTAGAGCTTCAGGGACCCTCCTTCACTCTCATCTTACACCAAATACTCATTCTGCTCAATGGCAGACAACTAAGGTGTGATTGTGTCAGAAATCCTCCTTCTTCCCATCGCTTCATACTAATCTCACAGGTGTCACGCTCACCCTACATCTGTGAACTACAACCTCAAGCCAAATTACTCTCTTCACTGCTGCTGCAAGGCACTCTTCTGTTACATTCGCCACACCGAGTCTTTACAGTTCCTGCTAAAGTAGTGCCATCAGGACCATTCTTGCCTCTTCCTATCTGTCCCTCAGGAAGTGCACCAACACCCTCTGATATCACACCATTTCAAAATGGGGCAGACACAATTTAGGGAAACATGGTGACTGCACCATATTAGCCTGGAAATTTAAAATTCTATATTCTCAGGGAGAGCATGGCCACTGCATACCCTCTCCAGAACTGCACCTCCCTTCTCTGCATTGTTTTGATACTTATATGTAATATCTGTTTCCTATTTTGCTCCAGAGAAGTGAGTGGATAGATATGAGATGTTTGAAGCAATTGAGGTTGGGAAGTTCTATTTTTCCATAGAGTAGACTATGGAAACTTCATTATTCGTCATGATTCATCAATGTCTTTGTAGCCTTGGATTTATCTTTTGAAAATTCTTACCTATGCAAAAACCCACTTCTGTATGTATTTCTCACTTTCTAGGATTTCAGTTCCAGTGCACTTGGAAATTCAAGGCACACTTATTGGAATACTGCTTATAAATATTTTAATGTCTTTTCCATTAAAACCTCCTACATTACTCTTTCTGAGATGTGGACACTGAGTCAGACATTAACATCTCCAACTGAAGAAGTCAGAAAGAAATGCACTAAAGTGTGTTCTTGGAGCATTGTATGCACTGCAATATATATATATATGGTTTGTATATTTCTGCAAAGGTGCAAAAAGGATTTACAGTATGACATTGAAACCCAGTAGAGCAGAAATTCTGCAAAGTTCCAGTGAACAATGTGAAATAAATGAAAAATAATTGGATAACAATTAGAATTTCTAATTTAAGATATTATAATATCTTAATTATAAATGGGCTGATATTCTGCATTTTAGTAGGCAACAAATAAAATGCCATTATTTAATGTAGCCATGACCATTCTGTTGTCATGTAACAATTTACCCCAAGACTTGGTGATTTAAAACATCAACAATCATATTATTATCATATCTCATGGTTAGAACTTTGGGAGGGACTGGATGGAGCAGTCATAGCATGCTTCATAGTCTCTCATGAAGTAGCTGAAAGACAAAGGATTGGACATGAAACAGAGGACAGTTGGAATGTCTAGAACCTGGTAAGGACTCTTTCCCTTTCTCTTTCCCTCTGTCTCTTTCTCATTATGTGGCTCCGCACTTTTCCATTTTGTCTGTTGCATGAGTTAATTTGGGCTTCCTCACAGCCATGGTAAGAGCAGGACTCCAGAGTGAAAGTAGTGGTGAACAGGCCTCTTTTGAACTAGCTTCTCCAGTTATAACATTGCTCCCACCCTAATCACATTGCTTCCAAGATTTGAAAGAATGGCGCATAGAACCCACTTCTCAGTGGGAGGAGTATCAACTAATAAAAGTCTCCATATTTTACATTTTGGCCAAAATTATTTGCATTATTCCCACATACAGTCACACTTAAGTTTGATCTCATTATACTAGGAGGCTCAAGACCAGGGTCTCATTATAGATTGGAAGGGTCCTGGATTAGTTCCCTTGGACATACCTCCTGAAATGTGGTTCCTCTCAGTTTTAAGATGTGTGACGTAAGATGAAAAGTTATTTGCCTCTTACACACTCAGTACACAGTTGTGAGGTAGGCATAGAATACGTGCTATAGGCACAACTACTCAAAATGGGTGGAAATGGGAGGCACAGAGGTCATGGATGCAAAGCAATTTTGAAGTACAGTCTGAAATGCTTCCTTGATTAGAAGCCAGGTCTGCTCCCTGGGACTGACTCTCCAGAGTTCTTGCTCCCATGTTGTGAGATCATGGATCATGGTTCTATCACTCAAGTTTTCCTTCCTTTCCCATAAAAAGGAGGCTGTATATACCAGTCAGTCATTTTCTCAGACTGTCTCCTGTCTATAGACATTCAAAGATCCAATACTACTGTGCATTTTGCATTGTCTTTGTCCCATTCTGTCCAAAATAACTGAATAGTAATTAGAATTTCTAATTTAAGATATTATAATATTATAAATTGTATTATGATACAATTACTTAAAAATGATATGGGCCCAGCCAGCGTGACTCAGTGGTTGAGTATTGACCTATGAACCAGGAGGTCATAGTTGTATTCCTAGTTGTGACACGTGCTCTGGGTTGCCAGCTCCATCCCCAGTGTTGGTCGTGCAGGAGGCAGCCAATCAGCGATTCTCTCTCATCATTGATGTTTCTATCTCTCTCTTCATCTCCCTTCCTCTCTGAAATCAATTAAAAATATTCTTAAAAATGAGATGGGTTTTCTGTGTACCAATTGACAATTGATTACATTAGACAGAGCCCACACCTATAAATATTTTAGAAATAACCTATTTTCTACCTTGGTTTCCCTGTGAGGTTTCTTTAGGAAAATACTTACATGATTCCTGGGAACAGTGGTGGGATGGAGGTGTCTGCCAGTCATGCTCTTAAAACGTTTAGAAGGCTTTGTTGTTTGAGAGGATCGATGCAGCACAAAGTTAATTTTTTCTGAGGTCTCACCAAGGACTTTATAGGCCCACCTGGATTTGTCCTTTGTCCTGAAACCATTTCTTAATTTGAATACAGTATTATATAATTTTATGTTTGCCATCTAGAAAGACTGGGAATGAAAAATTAATTTATTTTAAAACCCAGCAAGTCCTGGATTCTTTCTATTTCCTCTAAATTTTGCTTGAAAACCAAGAAATTCTGTTTTGTGGTTCATCTGTCTTTATAACTTATCATACATGGCTAAAAGAGCTTACACTTTCAATGTTCTGCCATCAAATCTTAGCCATATCCATTAGCTCATGAGGTACATTTTCTATTATCATTATTACCACAATTAAGAGTTTTGCTAAACATTCTGCCGTTACACAAAATAAATCTCCTTTCTTCTAGCTTTAAATAGCATTCTTCTCAATTTTCTTTAAGCCCTCACTAATAACTTTCTTGAAGCCTGTCCAGCTTCTGTTAACAGTCTTCTTGAGGTCACTCAGCTTCTGCCCACCACTAGTGAGCGCCTAAAGCTAATATAACCTGTTACAGGTTGTGTTGGAGACACACCGCACTTCCAAATACAACTCTTCTCCTGGTTCTCTGTTGCTGCACACAAAAAGAAGCTCAACACTTAGCAGCTAAATATAGCAATTATTTCGTTATATCCTCCATATTTGTGGGTTAGGAGTTTCCAAAGAGCATGGCAGTACCGTTCTGCCTGGGTGTCTTTCATGAGGCTGCACTTGGAGAGCAGCTAGAACTGGGGAAAAAAGGGGGATTGCAGCAACCAGCAGTCTGCTGGGCCTTTTGTGCACAGTGTTGGAGTTTGTGTCTGATTTCCTCATGGGCTATTTGCACTTCCTCACAGCATGGAAGCTTCAGGGTTTTTCACAAGTGTTCCAGTGAGCAAGACAATAGCTTCATTTCTTTTTGTGAGCTAGCCTCTGAAATCACTTTCCATCATTTATTTTGTAGTCACATGTTCTTCCAAAGTCAAGAAGAGAGGCATAGACAGACTCTCCTGACTTCTTCTCAATAAAGTTGGGCCTATGTTTTAAAACTGTCCTAATAACTTTGGCATATACATATTTCAGAGAGGGAGGAAGAGGGAGGTAGAGATAGAAACATCAATGACAAAAGAGAATCATTGATTGGCTGCTTCCTACATTCCCCTCACTGGGAATCAAGCCCACAACCTGAACATGTGCCCTGATATGAAATTCACCTGTGATGTCCTGGTTCATAGGTCAATGCTCAATGACTGAGCCACAATAACTGGATATAACTTTGGCTTTTTAAAAATCATGCTTTTAAAATAAGGTCTTAAGTTTATTAACCATGAAGTCTAAGTCTCCTACAAAAAAATTTCATGAATTCAATTCTCACCTTGATATGAAAGTACTATAGTATAAATTTGAATAGCTACATCATAAACTTGTAAGGTTACGTAGCACTAAGGTTATCTTTACTATCTCTTCTTTGGCGTTCCTGTTCTCCTAAAATAATGATTTGGACCAGACTCTAAATACCCATCTTCCTGGATATGAAGTCTCTGTTCTTCTCAGTTAGTTTCCATTTCTGATCATTGCTTATTAAAGCAGGAGGTATTTTAAATCAATTACACTAAATGGCATGACCTTTGAGTAAGCAACTTGACCTTCTGCTCTAAGACTTTTTCTTTTACACAATTGACTTCTTTGTTCCCCTAAAGGACCTCAAATGGATATTTCATTATACCTATCAACCTGCACAAATATATCATTGGAACACTGTGTTCATTATAACAGTAGCTGTTTAACATTGATGGACTATAAATGTGATTCTATGACTATGAAATTCCTGTACTCTTAATTTTATTTCTGGCTAATTGGGAATATAAAATATCAACATGCAAATACAATGTTCATAACAACATTAGGTCACCACAACAAAATTTTGTTAATTTCCCTCATTATTTTTACTTAAAAAGCTGGCCAGTTTCAGGCTTTTGACCAAAAATAAAATCCTTAAGTGGTAAAGTACTGCTCAGTTCTTAAGAACAATTTCTACATGACATGTCATTACATAAACTTCTTGGGTAACATGTACATTTCCCAACTTAATTTCACTACCTTTCATCCATCACAACCACATTAGTATCACAGTAGGAGAGTACAAATTTAAAATGAAAATTTTTGCCCTGACTTTTTACTCTTTTAATGAGCACACACTTTTACTTCCAGTTGGTAGCCTAATGCGACTGGCCAGAAGCAAGTCTGCCTACTTGTTTAATTAAGGGTCGACTAAAATCTCCCATTACTATGACTTTCTCACACTATATAAAGTAAGAAAAATTCAAGAAATTAGAATAAGATAAATTGACATTTTAGAATATCTTTATTTTTTTCATTTAAAAATCACCTGCCTCTAAAATACGCCTAGCTCATACCAATCAAATTCTTCAGCTCATCAGATAGATGCACAAGCTTATACAGTCTGCCTCTCATCTCAGTATTTAATATTATCAATAGAAGTCATTGATGAATATTAGTAGATATACTTATGGCCTATTCTGTTAATCAGAATACCACTTGGCACAGTAGACTTTATTTTCTATCCTAAGACCAGGTCAACTTAGAACTTGAGGCAGGAATTTATCAGAAATTGCTTTCTCTTCTTCAATACTGGGAAACTGACCTACCTGAATAACTGATTGGTTAATCTACTCATTTATTTACTTAACAAATATTACTCAGTATAAATCATGGATCAGGCAGCAATGGGTAATCCATGTGATTACCCTGACTTTTAATGAGTAGAAAGATCTCATTTCTCCCATTCAGGACAGATGAGAAATCAGATAAAATGTGGAACTTCTAGAATGTTCTGAGAAAACATGAAATAGAAATAATGGCTATCTTTTGAGAATCAAATCCTAAATGCAATTAGTTTGCAGAATCAAACTTGATATAAAAATAAAAAAGAAATCTGTCAATTGAATAATCTTTTGCATTTCCAGACACCGCCATAGCTTTTCCTTATATTCCTTAATCATCTTCAATATTAGTTGCATTTGTCAAAAAAATTCTTCAAGGTATTTGTTTAGAAGTCTTAAAATTAATTGGAGCCTTCAAAGAGTTTCAGTTACGACAATATTATTTTATTCTTAGATAAAACAAAGCTCACTGACAATATACCAACTTGTATGTAAAAATATGTACACATGTGTCTTTTCCACACACACATATAATATCTTTTGTCTGTGTGTTTTGTAGTCTTCAAAAATGTTTCATATAAGAGTTCCCTGTTGATTCTCACAGAAGGATTAGGATACATATAAAACAAGTATGTATCCTTATTTTAGAAAATAAGTCATACTTAAGCTTGTCTAACTAGATAATTATACCAATCTGGGTTATATCATAGAAGCAGAACTTCTAGAATGATATAGAATAAATAATTTATTTTAGGAGAAGACATAATGCAATTTTAGGAGAGGTTGGAGTGGCTTATATAAGCTGTTGTTTCTTTGCCTAATATTGAGCTTCATGTCACTACATGTCAGCCAGATGGGCAGTAGGAAAAATGGATGTGGATGAAAGCAAGAACAAATCCACCTGTAAGAATGGAAGGAGACACAGAATGGCAATTGGAACTTAAGAAGACACACCGAAACTCACGTCTGTCTCTTACCATACCGAGGCTCAATGCCATGGACATATAGAAACTGGTGTCTTTACCACATAGTTTTACATGCACTTGTACCATGAGCCAAATTGTCTAATACCCAGAACTAACTTTCAGAGCTTCCCCATTTGTATCTTCCAAATATCATGCAAAATATCTCCTGTGAGTTGTGCAAACTCAGATCATACAGAGGATTTCTAAAAAACATGATTTAGCTTAGTTAAGTTGACTCAATATAGAGCCATGTAGAAGATCCTTGAAGACAAACTATAAGGAAAGAAATCTAATCCATTTGCGATGTGATGACTTCTGTGGTGATGTGGTAAAACCAACCACTCTTGCTCAACAAGAAGGAAGCAGAATCTTGTGTTTTGGTATATGTACAAGGCACATTTTAATGGAATGCTTTTATCTTCACTATCTTTTATCATTTATGTTATTGTTTCAATAAACTACCCTTTCTTTAGATAGTTTTTAGTAAGTAAATATAATAATGAAAATAAGTTATGATGATTGGTTTAATCATCTGATTTTCATCAATGAATTTGCTTTAGTGAAAATAAGTACAGCTTTGCATTGAGCTTTCAGACTTTTGACCATGTGAAAAGCCAGTGTTTGGCCAGGGGATAAAATACTATTAAATGTGCAGGAACTTTTGTTCTCTATATTTAAGATTGTCTAGCCAATTAGCAAGATAGTACAGGACAAATCCAAATTTTCAGGAAAAAAATACATTACAAAAATTTATCTTCCACTGCTTTTCAAGGTACCATTTCTCCTTTTATCCCCTCTTGCTTCCCAATTAAGGGTAACCTGGGCATTAGAAACCATGGGAAAACCTAAAGGTTGTGTATTTCATCACCTCTGGCTACAGTAGGTGGAACCCTGAAAAGCTATACAAGACATCATGTCCTAGGGAAAGAAGAAAACTAGTCAGGCAGCTCTTTACATGAATCCAAGGGGCTAGAGAGAAAGTGAGAATTCAGGAATAAAGATATAAGGAAAAACATGAGGAATGGGGATAAAGTAGAGATTAAAGGTATGGGCCAAAAACCTTTATACATCTTGTATGTTCAGGTGAGGTGTGGACCAAAAAAGCTGTGTAGGTCCATTAGGGAGAAATAAGATACAAAAGCTGGGGAAGAGGGCTACATAAAGTACAAATAGGGGTCATTACAATACAGATCATAGAGTTTGAAGTTAAGAAGAGAGAGGGTCAGAATCAAATATTGTAGACACTGAAAAGAAGAATTAAAACCTTGGAGCTTCCTCCAGGGCACACTTAAGTTTTCAGGCCCATCCCAGAATTACCACAACCACATATATAGGCCATTTTTTCCAACATATATGATGCTGAGATCAATTTGTTGAAATTATAAAATATTTGATCATTATAGAACTACTAGAGGCCTGGTGCACGAAATTTATGCACTGGGGGCAGGGGGTGTCCCTCAAGCCCAGCTTGCACCCTCTCCAATCTAGGATCCCTCGGGGCATGTCCGACTGCCTGTTTAGGCCTGCTCCCTGTGGAAAGGGGTCTAAACCAGCAGTAGAACATCCCTCTCACAATTTGGATTGTGGGGCTTCTAACAAGTTGCCTGCCTGCCTGCCTGATTGCCCCTAACCGCTTCTGCCTGCCAGCCTCATCACCCCCTTCCGGCCTGATTGACGCCTAACTGCTTACATGCTGGCATGATTGACACCTAACTGCTCCTCTGCCAGCCCGATTGCCCCCAGCTGCCCTCCTCTGCAGTCCTGGTCTCCCCCAACTGCCCTCTTCTGCCGGCCGTTTTGTGACAATGTGGGGGTGGCCATCTTGCGGTGGCCATCTTGAGACAATGTGGGTGCAGCCTTCTTGTGATGACGAGGGGGTGGCCATCTTGTGGTGACCATCTTGTGATGATATGGGGGAGGCCATCTTGTGATAACATGGGGGAGGCCATCTTGTGATTTGAGGTGTGAAGGTCAATTTGCATATTACCTATTTAGGATGATCTCTTTAGCATCCTTTCTACCATGTCTAAGACTACCTAATAAAAGAACAAGATTGTCTATGACACAGAAACTATTTCCAGGTCAGTAACAACAGTGATCATGTTTCCTTTGGAGAAGCAGAACCGCTGATGCGAGTGAGGGTTAGCACCTGAGCTTGAACCTGGGGTAATATTTGCTTTCGCTTTTATAATACGGGCTGCTACTTTTTTTAGAGAACACCTACCTTTTTTTTCTCTTCACTCAGCCTTTCCAACCCAAAGACTCCAGAAAAATTGCCTGAATGAAGAGTTTGGAAGAGTAATGGCTAATGAAAGTCCAACATGAGAACATGAAAGATGATGGAGAGTCTGAGGTTCTAAAACAGGCTTTCAGTTGTCCTGGTTTTCTTTCATCCAATCTGAGGATGAAAATGAGAAACCTATATATAAGCAATTTATACTCCCGATACTAAAATCATCTTTTTGGCTCAAAAGGAAATGGCAAGACACCAAAGCCATGTATGCTAGCAATCCCGTTTGAAGTCTGAATAATCTGCTCCTTTCCATTTCCTTGAGTTACATTGTGTTATTCACATGTATCCCTCATACTCTTTCCCATCAATTTCCTTTTTGCAGAATTTATCAAGAAGAAAAATTACCTAGATCCGTTACTGGCAAAGAATATATTTCTAACTTAGTATAAACATGTCTTTAACATTTTTTTTCTCCTTAGCACAGCTTCATAAATCCATTAGAACAGAAACAATATGAAAAAGGGGAAAAAAAACCTTTAAATGAAGATCATTTGGGATAATAGAATATGCATTTCTGCTTTTTAAAACATGGTCACCACTTTGTTTTCCAGTTCGTACTGAAGGTTTCAACTTCAAGTATAACTGAATTCTTTAAACTCAATAGCTGTGCCTCATTCATATTTGGGGCTCAGGTTTTTGGCATTGTGCCCAACACAGAATAGTACTCAATGAGGGTTGAATTGAGTTTAAATCATGTTAAGACCATACACTATTTTCACAAACAAGATATGACTTGTTTTTGTCCCAAAGGAGACAGTTTGGACTATTTTCTAGGCCTCTTTCTGAAGGACAATGGTGGAAGATAAGCCCTACTGAAGCTTTTCTCCTCTCCCCCACCACAGGCCTTATGTGGCTAGAACTAATTAAAAGCATGTCACTCACATCGGTGGTTTTACCATTTAGGTGAACACTCAGAGTTCTGTTCTACAAAGTTATAGAAAGCTGCAAGAGTAAATTGAGGTTTTATACTCCATCATGTTAGTTCTAGTTAGCTTCAAAGTGATTGTAAATACAGTTTATTGTGTTATTTTATTATTGTATTTAGCTTGTGTCATTGCCATAGTTATACATTTAAGTGAATTACAACTCGGAACAAATCTAGCTGCTTGCATTCATTTAAAGAATTGTCATCAGTTGACTATTATATCACTAGTTTAAATACAGATTGAGAGGAATCTGAGTTTGCTGCAATTTTATGTTGGTAATCTCCTCCTGCATCTACACTCATGTTTAAAACCTATAATACACCACTTAATCTATTTTTGACATTCAGAACCAAGTAAATAAGAAGTGGAAGAAATCCTGTAAACGACGTTCTTCCATGACTGACAAGGGAAACTCTGACTGTACTCATGCTGAGAACGAAAGTCACTAGAGGGAGAAATTGAAGGTCCCAATAACTGAAGGGAATGTCAGTTTTGAGACCAGTGAAGCCTGGTTTTCACATCTTCCTCTCATGGCACTTTCTGAAGCCAAGTCTTAGGCTGTGGGCCAGCCTACTATCTTGAGATGAAATCCACTGGTCTAATTTAGATCATTCTAGAGAACAATGTGCTATCAGGTTAAAAAAACACACACAGAATCTTATATATAAGAATGCTCTAGAATTAGAGCAGGGTTAGGAAAAATTAGGTTTGCAGTTGTGAATACATAAAACATGAAGCTTATTCTGATATTATTTATTAATGGTGGTATTATTTATTTGTATTGTAGCTATGAACCTACTTTTGCTCACCCCTGTAATCCTGAAGGTCCTTTATATTGTAGCATTTTTAAGTCCACAGCATAGTACATAGTACATTGTCACTGTAAGTTTACATTCAAATAAACTTTCTATATTATAAAATTCTCCCTCAAGCAAAATTATAATAATAACTATACCTATAATCAAATTTTTATTATTAATGATCTATCATATGATTGTGGTTCAGCATGTTAATTATCTATACTAATAAAAGAGAAACATGCAAATTGACCATCCCTCTGCTACACCCACCAGCCAATCAGGAGTAAAAATGCAAATTAACCCAACAAATTTGGCAGTGACCATGGGGCTGGAGTGAGCAGGAAACTTGGATTGCCCCCAGAAACAGAAGAAGCCAAACTCCCCCCCCTCCCTTCTATGCTGCTAAAGGAGTGTCTGGGAGCATGGGTTGCCAGGGGAATCCCAGGTTTCCAGCCCATCCTGGCCTCTGCTTAAGGAGGAGCCTGGAGCCTGGGTCACTGAAAGGTGAAAACAGCCCTCAAACCCTCACCCAGGTTTGTCCACACCCTCATGGGGTGAGGGTCCCTGCTGAGGGTTTTGGCCAGCCTTCAAATAGCCATCAGCCCCTCATCCTGGCTGGCCAGGCAACCCAGCGGGGATCCTATGCAGGGGCTATGGCCAGCCTGCAAATAGCCATCAGCCCCTCACTCAGGCTGTCCCACCCTGATTCAGGACACCCTTCAGGGAAAACTAGCTGGCCGTGCCTGTGCACCAAGCCTCAATCTATACTAATAAAAGGGTAATATGCTAATTAGACTGGTAGACCTTCCAAGAGACCTTCTGGAAATTCTTCTGGACAAAGCCATGGTGGCAGGGCTGAGATACTAGAGGGGAGGGGAGTTATGCATGATCATGCCAGAATGGGATGGCAGTTGTGGGTGATCAGGCTGGTGGGGGGGTCAGTTGGGGGTGAGCATACCAGCAGGGGGCCAGTTGGAGAAAAACAGGCTATCAGTGGGGGTGATCAGGGCAGTGGGGAGGGGTAGTTTGGGATGAGCAGACCAGCAAGGAGGGCAGTTGGGGGCAAGCAGGCTGTCAAGGGGGACAGTAAGGGGTGATCAGGCTGGCAGGGGGCGGATTTGAGGGTGAGCAGGCTGGTGACGGGGGGCAGTTGGGGGCAAGCAGGCCGGCATATAGAGTGGTTAGGGGCAATCAGGCAGGCAAGCAGGTGAGTAGTTAGGAGTCAGCAGTCCCAGATTGCAAGAGGGATGTCCGACTGCCAGTTTAGGCCCGATTCCTGTAAACTGGCAGTAGAACATCCTTTGAAGGGTCCCAGATTGGAGAGGGTGCAGGACGAGCTGAGGGACACCCCCACACACACACATTTTGTGCACTGGGCCATTAGTAATATAATGATTATAAAATATTATAGCAGTTTCCATTACAATTATTATCAAATAGTGTTATGTTAGCAGTGTTTTAATGGTTTTATAAGCTCATCCTTATAAAAACTGCATGTTTTATAAGAACAAAGAATTGACTAGAACTGCCACTTTTAATAAAAATATGATGAAAAGTTGACTTTTAATATTTTTCAATGCAGTATTATTATTTTTTGTTAACCCTAACCTAAGGATATTTTTCTATTGATTTTTAGAGAGAGTGGGAGGGAGAGGGAGAGTCAGAGAGAAAAACATCCTGTGAGAGATACACATAGAGTGGTTGCCTCCGACCCAGGGCCAGGGATCTAGCCTGCAACTGAGATACAATGCCCTTGACCAGAACTGAACCTGGGACCCTTCAGTTTATGGGCTGATGTTTTGTCTACTGAGCCAAACCAGCGAGGGCAGTTGTCGGCACACTCATTAGTGAACAGAGCCAAATATCAACAGTACAAGGATTGAAATTTCTTTTGAGAGCCAAATTTTTTAAACTTAAACTTCTAATACCACTTCTTTAAAATAGACTTGCCCAGGCTGTGGTATTTTGTGGAAGAGCCACATTCCAGGGGGCAAAGAGCTGCTTGTGGCTTGTAAGCAGCAGTTTGCTAACCACTGAGCTAGGGGTTTAATGCAATATTATTACCATTAATGAGCTCTAGTTCTTTGAAAGTACAAAAAAGTGCAAAACATAAAAATATTCTACATTTATCTACAACTTGAACATTTAAAGGGTAAAATTTACTAGTATTACATTAAGGGAATAAAATTGTGTTCCATATGCCACATTTTGATAGTTATTTCAAATATTTTCTCTGTTTTTATTGCTTATACTTTGATGTTGTATTCAAATCATCGACAAATCAAACGTTAGATATATTTGTCTCTATGTTTTCTTCTAAAATCATTAGTTTTGGTTCTAGCATTCTCTTTTATATATTTTAATTTTTGTATAGGGTATAAGGTAAGGGTCTAATTTTGTTTGTTTGTTTTGTATGTGAATGTCCAGTTTTCCCAGCACTATGTGTTTAAAAAGAACTGACCTTTCCCTATTAATGGTCTCGGCAGCCTTGCTAAAAACCAGTTGCCAATATAAGCAACAGTCAATTTCTGGACCCTCTATATGATTCCATTTGTCTAAATATCTGTTTTTATGCTAAGACCACACTGTTTTGAATAGTGAAAAGTTTTGAAATCAAAAAGTATGAGTCTTTCAACTTTAGTTTTCTTTTTCAAGAGAGTTTTGGCTATTTAGGGTCCCTTAAAATTCCACACGAATTTAAGGATAAATTTTTCTATTTATACAAAAACATGGTTGAGATTTTGATAGAAATTACATTGAAATTATAGATCAGTTTGGCTAGTAATGTCATCTTAGCAATATTAAGTTTTATAATCCAAAAGTGTGGGATGTCTTTCCACTTCTATATGTCTTCTTTATTATATTCAGGAATATGTATATTAGTGATTTTTTTTCCTATTAATTTTATATCTTACAACTTCTGAATTTGTTTAATAGCTCTAACTTTTTCTGGACTATTTTGTATTTCTACACATATAATATCATGTTACGTGGGAACAGAAACCACTTTATTGCTTCCTTTCAAATATGGATGTCTTTTATTCCCTTGCCTAATTGCTAGAACTTCCAGCAGAATGTTGAGTAAGAAAGAAACCATGTTTGACACTAATAAAAATAGTAAAAATATGTATCTCAGGCATTAATACCAGTACTTCAAATATATGTTTCTATGTGATTCTCATTACAATACTAACAGATAGATATTAATATCTCATTTTAGAGACAAGGAGACTGAAGGAAAGACAAAATAAATTGCCTTTTAGAAAGAGAAGTGGAGTGTGAATCAGGTATGAGTGATCTCAAAAACTATATACTGTTCTATTCATTTTGTCTTTCTGACAATTATACAAGCAATACCATTAATGCACTTTCCAAATTTGTGTATTTCTCACTTGCTATGCAGTATTCATGGGTGACTTAGAATCTGCATCATAAATAGCAAGTTAGCAATACAGAAAATCCAAAATGTTCTTTTGGGTCAATGTGTATCTTATCTGAATTACTAATTAAAACCAGACAGAATATCTATATTTGTGTGATGATGCATGAAAAGTGATAAGTAATTTTATATTTGGCTTTTAAGAGCTAATACACCATTATAAAAAGAATCATAGATTAGCATATCCTCTTGGCATATTCCAAAAGTGATCCTACTGATATAAGAACTGCAATTGCACAAGATGCACAAAGAATTAGCTTAGCAAGATCAATTCTGTACTCTGGTGTGACTCAAACTTATTATTTCATTAGAACCTTGGTGCCCATAATTCATGCAGAGGGAGGGAGCAGGAAGTCCCTCAGCCTGGCCTACACCCTCTCCCAATCCGGGACCCTCAGGAGATGTCCAACTGCTGGTTTAGGCCATATCCCTCTTGCAATCCAGGACCGCTGGCTCTTAACTGCTCACCTGCCTGACTGATCACCACTAACCACCTCTGCCTGCCTGCCTGATCAGCCCTACCCATTCGCCTGTCTGCCTGATTGCCCCTAACTGCCTCTGCCTCAGTTCCTACTGCCACAACTTTGACAGGAAGAATGTCTATAATGATAACCACAAGGTCATTGGGCTGTCCAGTAACCAGGGCCGACCGAGGCTTTCACTACTGGCAGTGGCAGCAACAGAGGTGTGATGGGGTGTCACTTGTCCTAATCACTGGGTGGCTTCCTGCCTTGTGAGGGCTCCTAGACTGTGAGAAGAAGCAGACTGGGCTGAAGGATATCCCCACTCCAGTGCATGAATTTTCATGCACCGGACCTATATAATGTGATAAGAGTAATATGCAAATTGATTGTACCTCAGATCAGGCCATGCCCACAGCCATGCCCACAAGACAATCAGGAGCAAATTATGCAAATAAACCCCAATCAAGATGGCTTCCGCCACTGAGAGCAGGATGGAGGCTTGGGTTTCCCCAGCATTGGAGGAAGCCAAGCTTTCCACCTGCCATTACTGGCCTAGGCCTCTCCTCAATGCTACAAAGTTTCAATTATAGATATACATAATCCCAACAGAAATGGCGGTAGCCATGGCACTGGAAAGAGCAGAGGCTAAGGTTGCTGGGGCGATGGAGGAAGCCAAGCTTCTGCAGCCCTAGCCTAGGCCTCCATTCTAGGCTACAAAGTTTCAAACAGAAATGGCTGTTGCCACAGAGTGAGCAGAAGGCTTGGCTCTGCTCCAGGCTACAAAGTTTCAATTGTAGAACATAAATTTATCCCAGATCCCAGGGCCTCCACTTGGGTCACTGGGGAGCATGGCCAGCCTGCAAACCACCACAGGCCCCTTACCCAAGCTGTCCCATACTCCAAGGGAACCCCCACCCTGATCCAGGACACCCTTCAGAGCAAACCAGCCGGTCCTCACCCATGTACCAGGCCTCTATTCTATCTAATAAAAGAGTAATACACAGATTAACCATCACTCCAACACACAAGAGCGCTACTCTCATGTGGTCAAAGATCCTGCCCCCATGTGGACACAAGGTGACCACCACAAGATGGCCAGCAGGAGAGGGCAGTTGGGAGGCCTGCAAGGGAGGGCAGTTGGGGGGCGATTAAGCCTGTAGTGGCGGCAGTCAGGGGTGACCAGGCTGGCAGAGGAAGGAAGTTGGTGGCAAACAGGCTGGCAGGGGAGCAGTTAGACATCAGTTAGGCTGACAGAGTAGTGGTTAGGGGATGACCAGGCTGGCAGCAGAAGCGGTTAGGGGCAATCAGGGAGGCAGGCAGGTGAGCAGTTTGGAGCTAGCAGTCCTGACTTGTGAGAAGTACATCCTTTGAGGTGTCCCAGATTGGAGAGGGTGCAGGCTGGGCTGACGGACACTCCCTCCTGCTCCCTTCCTCCTCCCATCCCCATGCATGAATTTTGTTACTGAGTACTGGGTGATACAAACTTGTATAAGAAAATGAGACATAGTAGAATTAGCTCTGTAACATAAGTGCTATTTGAATAAGTCATATTTCTACAAAAAGAAAATAATTAAATAAAACACTTTTGTTTTATATTGCGATATAGCTACACAACAATATAGCAATTAATAGAATAAAGAAAGTAGATATATAGTCAAGAAGGAGAAGAAAAAGACAAGTAATTAACTCAACGAAATAGGAAAGTGAACTTTAAAAAAATGGGGGAGACAACTTTCAAGACACATAAGAAGAAAATTAATTATTCATGTAAGAAAAAAATCAAGAACATTTTCTGATGATAAATAAGTAGGAAATTGTAGAACTGCACCTAATATTGAAGATATGAGGATTTGAATACTACATTAGGGTCATTTCCATTATAGTTGTTCTTTTGGGAAAATACATGCAGGTTATGATTATTCAATAGCTTCAAAAGAATTCCACTCTCAACCATAAACCTACTTTTGCCCATCCCTGCTCAGAAAAGTTGTTCTTCTGAGAAAAAAAATAAGTAAATCTTTTAGAAAGATTATCACCCATCTACCCATCATCCATCTCACCAGACACATTTTGGAAGGAATTTATAAGTTTATACTGAGAGGTAGAAAGGAGGCAAACTCTTAATGCAAAAGGTTCTGTCACAATCCATAAATGACTGGTAATAATAAAAATACTGGTTATATAGTTATACTAATATAAATAACAGTGAATACTACATCACTAAAAGCATTAAAGGTAATTACTTTTTGATAGTGAAATATGAAATAAGTAGATTATTACTGTACTAGTGGCCTGGTGCATGGAATTCATGCACATTAAAAGGGAATTAATTAGAGGAAATATTTTAATATTGCTATTTTCCCTTTCTCTATAATAGAAGTGTCAGAGATGAAAGAAAATTAATAAAATGTATATGAAAATATCCATTCCTGTCAGAGTCTGGGGCTGCCACGGGACCCAGAGTCAAGTCTCCGCCCACCCGTGTTCACCTTGAAATCGCCCAAAACCCACATTCAGCCAGTCCCACTCCCATGATGCCCCACAAGGCAGGGGGCACAGCCTAAGGTCCCTCATCAAGTCCTACTGGCAGGGAGCATGACCTCAGGACTCCCAGCACAGCCTTAGGTCCCCTGGCCAGGCACCAGGTCAGGGGGTGCAGCCTCAGGTCCCCTGGCCTGGCCTCATGTCCCTCAGCCCTGGCACCAGGGCAGGGGGTGCAGCCTTAGGACCTCCAGGTTAGCCTCAGGTCCCCCAGTGCTGAGGTGGGGGATGTAGCCTCAGATGTCCTGTCAAGCCCCTCTGGGTGGGGGGTACAGCCTTAGGTCCCCTGGCCTGGTGCAGGAGCAAGGGGTGTAGACTTAGGTTCCCTGGCCGGGCTTCAGGTCCCCTGTCCTGAAGGTAGGGCACCTGGTGCCATGGCAATGTGGCCGATGCCTCAACCCACACCCACCATGCACGTGCTTCGGCCCAGCCCCCCTGCCCCCCTCGACCTCAACCCTCCTTTGCCCCCCTCAGCCCCCGCCCCCTGTGTGCCTTGGCCCCTCCCCACACACCTGATTGGCTAGTAATATAGCGAAGATATGGTCAAATTTGCATATTACTCTTTTATTAGATGGGATAAGCTTCATTTCAAACCTAAGATATTATTTTTCATTATATTACATTTCCTTTGTTTTTATGCCTTTCCTGATTCTAGTTCTTTTAGTTATAAAATCACTTCTTTTCCTTTGTTGTAAATATCAGTTATAAATTATACCACTGCATATGTATCTATTATGACACATTATTTACTGTAATAAAAATTATGACCAAGGAGACACAAAGAGTGAAAAACATTCTTTAAGGAAATAACATCTCATTAAATATGCAACTTGTATAAAAAATGTCATGTTATACAGTTTTTCTTATTACAGAATTAAAATATGTTCATTGTAGAAAACAGAAGATTCAGATAAAATGTAAATCAGTCTGTGGGCCAAGGAAGGGAAGTAGGTTTTCCTCTCCTTCCTCCTTCCACTTTCACATTCTAGACAGAGGATTAATATTATAAGCAATGGTCTGGAATGGTGTTAGGGCTTTATTCTGGTCAGAATCACTGTGCTTTAAAATATCAAACACTGGAAAGAGGGGGTAGTAGTTGTAATTGAATCCAGGACTTAATTGAGTCCCAACCTGTCCCCTTCTCCTTTCTGCTACCCAAACCTAGATGGTCCCAAAATGCATATTGGGCTTGGAGATAAAGGAATATGGGTTCACTGGGACATTTTAGTGCAAAGCCTTTCTTTCTTCCATGATAGAAAGTATGAGTCCAAGAGAGTATTTTAATGTAATCTAAGGTACAGAGTTATAATAAGTATAATTTAATATAACAATTAATGTACTACTATATTAATTAATAAATATATTTTATAACCTAAGTTTAAGTTTGTTTTTCTATATAGCTGTTGGGCACCTGTTAGTGCCCACCCAATGCCATTCTTTCTCCTTTTCCTGATAATTAACTGATTCTGCTTGGGGTTGCAATGTGCTTAGCCCCTAGAAAGTATATTTGTTTTTCCAGGTACCCACTTGCAGCTAGAATTTACCCTGCAACCTACTTTTGACAAATGGGAGGTAAGGCCAAATCTGCTAAGGTAGAGAGAATTCTGGGAAATATCCCCTCTCCCCATGAAATAGGACAGCATTTACCATTACTCCATATTTTCCAAGCATGTTGCTTGAAAATGTTGCAGCTGTAAATGTTTGGCCAAGAAAAGTTAAGACTGAGAAAATGTTAACAAATGAGGATAGCAGAAAAGAAGGGTAGAATGAGACCAGTTCCTTGATGAGATTACGGGAACAAATCAAGAATATACTATCTCCATACTCTTAATGTGATCTTCTGTGTTTTGTAGCTAAATACAATGTATGGTATTTCAAATTTTTACCTCTTCTAAGCAGAACTTCAATGGATCTATCATCTATCTATCTATCTATAGCTGAGTCTTTAATCACATCCATGATTATGACTTTGTGATAAATTCCTAAAGATTGAAGCATTTATTCATAGGAGATTCAACATGCTAAGACTTTTGATATTATATTGTCAAATTGTCCTCAGGAAAGATAGTACAAGTTTAGGATTCAATAAACACTATAGAAATTATTTTAAAAATAAAATTGTACCCCAAAAATGTCAATTTTCTTTAAGAAAAATCTATACCACCGCAAGTTCCTAGAAGACCCAGAAAAATTGCAAAAGAAAACAGAGTGTCCACAAAGTCTGGAAACATAATCAAGTATATGGAATGTCATGAAGGACACCTTCAATTTGTAGATGCGTACATATGAAAAGAAATCCTCTATGTTTCCAGACTTATGGACACCTGGTAGAACTATCAACTGGCAGCGCTCTTTGAGTTTCAGCATTTAAATACCTCAATGAGCATGTGCTCTATAGCACAGTAACTCCATAGCACAGTGTAGCTCTGTGGCTAATATGCTTATCCCTGAAGACTGTCACAGGAGACCTAGAAAAAATATAATTGCCTCTGGAACTTTATTCCTAGACACTTTCAGCCAAGTTTCCAAACTTAAAAGTTTCTACTGCCTCATTCTCTCAGTCTGCCTTTCCTGGAGAGGTCATCTCAAAGAGTCATAAACCCAAAAGCCAGCAGTAGCATACTCATTGCCCAGAAATGGTGGGGAAACATACAGTGGCTGATTGCGACAATATAGATCAAATTAACAACACAGCAGAACCCAATGTTCAGGTTAGTTAACTGAGAGGTGAAAGAAAGGTTGAAGGTACAGCATGTCCTTTTGAAAGGTTTTTTATCTATCTCTACATTATGGGTCCATTTGAAAAATCTATTCTGTTTATTCCACTGTTATTATTCTTAATATCAAAATTTACATGATGTGATATGTTTAAAGCAAATTTCTGTGTCAGAAAATGTCATTTCTGCAATTGAGCAATTTATTTCTGATTTCCTCTGGGGTCAGTTAGCAGTAGGAATACACAGCATCTTCAAATATTTATTCTAATAAGAATAACAAGTTCATTGTAACCATTTCCTACTCTCCTCTTTAGTAAAATGACCCTCTTCACATTTAGCCATATATCCATCTCTTGAAAATGTGAATTTAAAATAAAAGAAGGGATATGGTAAGACCCAGATATTAGAACAAGTCCTGTGAAGAACATAGTATTTGCTTTATCATCATTTGGTTTATTGACACAGGTGTGAAAGAGAACCATATGAGGTTGTTACGGCATGGTAGCACCAAGAAAAGAAAAAGTGCCCTATGTTCTACAATGCCTAAACTCAACTCTAAAAGTGTTGCTATTGTTGTTGCTGTTATTAAAAGGAAGATATTAAAGGCCAACAATAGAATTCAGAGGTATCAACGTGATCTTTGATCTTGAGATGTTTGCAAATTATTGAGAAGACAGGACAGTACCTAGGAAGCATTAGCTTTTTTTTTCTTTCTTTCTTTCTTTCTTTCTTTCTTTCTTTCTTTCTTTCTTTCTTTCTTCCTTTCTTTCTTTTATTTTTTATTGATTAAGGTATTACATATGTGTCCTCATCATCCATTACCCCTTCCAATCCCCTCCTCTCCTCATCACCACTTATGCCCTCACACCCCTGGTGTCCGTGTCCATTGATTAGGCTTATAGGCATGCATAAAAGTCCTTTGGTTGATCTCTTCCCCTTACTCCCGCCCTCTCCTACCATCCCTCTGAGGTTTGACAGTCAATGCTTTTCTGTCTCTGGATCTGTTTTTGTTCATCAGTTTATGTTGTTCATTGTTTTCCATGAATGAGTGAGTTCATGTGATACTTATCTTTCTTTGATTGGCTTATTTCACTTAGCATAATGCTCTCCAGTTCCATCCATGCTCTAGTTTGAAGCAGACACCTTTTTCTTCTTCTTAAAGGATACCTTTCAGCATTTCACATAATACTGGTTTGGTGTGGATGAACTCCTTTAGCTTCTTCTTATCTGTGAAGCTCTTTATCTGACCTTCAATTCTGAATGATAGCTTTGCTGGGTAGAGTAATCTTGGTTGTAGGTTCTTGCTATTCATCACTTTGAAAATTTCTTGTCACTCCCATCTGGCCTGCATAATTTCTGTTAAGAAATCAGCTGACAATGGTATGGGTGCTCTCTTGTAGGTAATTAAGTGTTTTTCTCTTGCTGCTTTTAATATTCTCTCTTTGTCCTTTGCTCTTGGCATTTTAATTATGATGTGTCTTGGTTTGGTCCTCTTTGGATTCCTTTTGTTTGGGGTTCTATGTGCTTCCTGGACTTGTAAATCTATTTCTTTCACCAGGTGGGGGACGTTTTCAGTCATTATTTCTTCAAATATGTTTTCCATATCTTGCTCTCTCTCTTCTTCTGGCACCCCCACAATTCTGATGTTGGTACACTTGAAGTTGTCCCAGAAGCTTCTTACACTATCCTCAAATTTTGGGATTCTTTTTTCTTTTTTCTTTTTTGGTTGAGTGTTTTTGGCCTCTTGGTATTTCAAATCTTTGACTTGATTCTTGCATTCCTCTAGTCTTCTGTTGGGTTTCTGTAAAGTATTTATTTCAGTCAGTGTATGTTTAGTTTCTAGTTGGTCCTTTTTTATATCCTCGAGGTTCTCGCTGAGCTTATCGGCTTTTTCTAGGAGGCCTTTGAAATACCTTATCACTGTGGTTTTAAACTCTATATCCAGTCATTTGTTTTCCTTCGTTTCTTTTGTTTGCGATATTTTTCTTTCTCTACCCATTTTCACTGCTTCCCTGAGTTGGTTGGGTAGCTTTGTGTGCTAGGTGTCTCGGCCTCCCCTATTACCTGGGGTGTACACTCCTGGTGCGCCCCTTTGTGGACTGGGTATACAGTCTTGTTGCAGATAAGTCTTGTTTGTTGTTGGTATCACTGGGAGGAATTGACCTCCAGGCCAACTGACTGTGAGGATCAGCTGTGTCTACTCTAGGAGACAGCCTTCTACTCCTGGACTTGCAAACTTGCCAACGTCTCTGTGCTCAGTCTGGATGGGGCAGAGTTTCTAGGTTGGAAGGAGTTTCAGGGTGGAGCTGACAGCCTTGGCTTCCAGTCAGCTCTGACCCTCGAGGTTGCTGGGTTCTAGCGTCTGAAGGCAATTGCTGCAGGCACCTCTGTGAGAAAGATGAAAGGTGCCCTCGTGTTTTGCCTGCCACCAGAACGTCCCGGAACATCAGATTTTCACCTGGCACCTGGGTTCAGTGCAATTGGAACTCCTTTTCCCTTTCTCCAGATGCCAGACACACAGTCAACAGAACGCCCTCACTGTGAGCACTCGTGCACGTCCCAGGAGTTCTGCCTCTGGCCAGAGCGCCTTTCACCTAACAGACACAGCCAGCGACCCCTTTGTCCCCTCTGAGCGCACTCATGTGCACGCCTAAGGAGGTCTGCCTCTGACTCTTCCCCTGGGATTCTGCCCGCAATCCAGGTTCTCCCCATAAGGGCCTGGTTCCACCAGGTTTTGAGTGCAAACCGAACTGGGTTCAGTGCAGCCTGGAGTTTTTGTCTCCTTTCCACCAAAGCACCCCTGCCAGGTTCAGACACCCTGTTCTCTCACGTGCGCACGCGAATCTCCACCTTATTGGGCTTTGCAGAGACTCTGATTATCCGTGTGCACTTCTATAACCCTCCAATTTCAGATCTTCCAGTCAGCCAGCTTTCCCGTGGCTCTGGACAGTGTCCATTCTGTCCTTCATTTCTATTCTCGTAATTGTTGTGCGGGGCAAAAGCCTAGGTGTTTACCTATGCCGCCATCTTGGTTTTCTCCAGGAGCATTAGCTTTAAGTGAACACTAGGAAAATAGCATGTAAAGACAAGACTTACACTGCCACAGTCAAGGAGCTGCTAGAAGCCAGGAGGGAGAGCTGAAAACGATTCTTCAGAGGAAGCATGGCTCTGCCAACACCTTAACTTGGGGTTTCTCTGATCCAGAAGGTTAGACAATACATTTCTGTTATTCTTTGCCACCCAATTTTTAGTATTTGGTTATAGCAGCCCTCAGAAATGAATACAATTATGCTTTCATCAATATTTCTCACCACCTTATTTGTTTACTCATTTACATTCTATGTCATCCACAGAATATGTTTCATGAAAGGAGTTCTGGGTGCTGGAGCTTCTCAGATGGGTGATTTATCCTGGAGGGACTTACGGAGATATTTGTAATTATGATGTAATCATAATTCATTAATTGAGCACATGTTTAAGTACTGCATGATTCAGGGATTGCTGCAAATTCTGAGGTCACAGTGGTGGTATAAGAGGTTACACTCTGCAAGAGAGAAAGATAAATAAAAAGTATGAACAGAATGAAAAATAGAAAACAGAATAATATGATAGGGACTGGAATTGTGAAGGGAAATTAAATTGATTGGTTAAGAAAATTCAGTCAGAAGAGCAATGTAAAGGCATGTCTAAATCAGGTGACTGAAGTAATGATGCGACAAATGAGAATGAGGGGCCAGGTGTTTGATTTTATAGGACCTGAGAAGCTATGGGCGAGGTATGTCTAAACACCCTGAAAAGTCACGAGGAGGTGGCAATAAAGTTTCTGCCATGTCCTGCATTTTTTTAAATATCACTTTGGCTACTGTGTGGTAAATGGAATGTTAGGTGGCAAATCTAGAAGCAGAGAGAATAATTGGGGAGCTTTGCAGAAGCCCAGATGAGAGACAGTTGTGGTTTTAGCTAGGTGGTAACAGTAGAAGTGATGAGAAAGGACCAGCTATTGAGGTATTTTGAGGTATAGCTAATAGAACTAGTTGGAAAAGAGGTACTAGAAAATTAAAAATCAGGACTGAAATTAGGAATCAGGATTCCTAATGATCTCTTGCAAAGAAAAGTCTAACTATATTAATTGGATGACAGCTCTTCAATTGAGAAGAGCTTACTCGATGTTTATAGAGAAGAGGGTAGGTGGGCATTTGGGCTAGATGACTTTTAATCTCTCTTACAACTTTGAATACTTATAATTCCAATGCTCAGGGCAGAACTTCTACTCTGCTATTGGTCAAGTGATCTCAGAAACTGAGTAAAAGAGTAGCTGGGACCTGGATGGAGACTCCATTTATACTTGGTTCATATTGCACATGAATTTTCCAACTTTTCATAGACAACACCTTGTTAATCATGATCATGATCATTTTCTGGCTGCCCCAAAAATCTGAGCTTGATGTTAATGCTTTACCTGTTACCACATCATGCTCATAAAAATGACCTACAGTAAATAAGATTATCCTTCTCTTATAGATAAAGGAACTGATTGTGAGAGGGCAGTAAAATGTCCAAGACCTTAGAGATCTGAGACTAATTAAAAATTGGGTGGATCTGATAAATATGTCTTATGTTTATTCACTTGAAGCTTTTTTAGTATTAAATAATGAGACTATGCTTGATTGTGTGAATATACACATATGTAATGACCTACCAACATATAACACACATAAATATTTATATTAGTTTCTTGATTTTAAAAAATCTGTTAATAATAAAGTTGGTAAAATCTCATTGTCATGAATGACTTGGATGATTTTTAAATCTACCCAAGTAGACCAGTACTTTGAATTATTGGAGAAGCTTCTTTAAAGCCAAAATGAGAGTGTTCTTTAAAAAGAGAGTGAGTGAGAAGTGGAAAGACATTTTTATTGCTTGCTGTATGTTCCCATTCACAAGCTGCTTAGGAAGATAAATCAAAGTGACACTGAGTTGAAATCAAAATCAAGTATTGCTAGCATACTGATTCAAAGAAGAATTCTCAAGAAACTGAAAATAGAAGAAAAAATGAAAGTCATTCTTATTGCTAATGAAATGTTACGTTGCTGTGGAGCAGCATGTGGCTAGAAGAAAAATGACTTGGACTTAATCAGAGACTCAAAATACAGAGTGTGCATTTCCAATACGGTAATTAGGCTGGTATGAGATGCCACAAACAGTGACCATTACAATGGACTGGCTCTGAAATGCACACTCTGGATTAAACAGTAGCTGAATGGTGAAGGCACCGTCCTGCAGTCTTGGCTAATCCATGTGAAATGATGGCATAAGGGACACTGCTCCTGCTGGTTCCCACTAACGCCTGTCCCCATGAACCGGTGGAAAAGCAGGTGTTTTTGTCCACAGATCTGATTTTTTAAAATAAGTTTCAGAGATGACAGCTGTGAGAAAATAAAGCCATTCTCTGGAGAATAGCTGCCTTGTGGGACAAGAAAAACAGCTCTTGGAAGCCAGCCCGGCAGCACTTTTATTAGTCAGGTATAAAGGAGAGCTGCATCCTCTGGAGCTTGGGCTGAAAAGTTTCCTTTTAATCCTTGACTTTCCCCCAAAAAAATGCAAAAGAAAAAAGTGAACCTCGGTGCCAATATATTCATTTGACATTTGTTCAACAAATACTTATTCAGCAATAACTAAAATAATGTTAATGAAAATGCTAACATGCAACTGAAAAAATAAAGAACTTTGTAAGTGAAGGGAAGTTTGTGCTATATACAAAAAGAGTTTGAATTCAGCATTTAGCATTTCTACACACATATGACCAGACTGTTAATTGTTAAGCAAGGTCATTTCATGCTGTTGCTCAGAGACATCAAAAATCTTTCCATAAATAATATTGCAAATCCAAATTTGTTTATCAAAATTCTGTGCTGTACAAAATAGGCGTACAATAGAGGAATGTAAAGATGAATGCAATTCAGTTGAGAATTAGGTATAGAAACTGAAACACACACATGTCACAATTATGTCAGCTTGGTGAAAATGTCCTATAAACACTAAACAGAGAGAAAGGAATTGAAACTGGGATAATAAAGGAATAATTTAGGAAGATCATACTTAACGAAATGTGAATTTGTATAATGAATTAAGGTAGCATATTCTGGCAGAAGTATCAGTAGAACCAACAAAAGGCCCTGAGACTAAAAATGTGGTCATAATACAAAGAGTATTATGGTGGGAGGGTGGGGTAGAGGAGATATTTTACTGGGAGATAGAAATGAAATGAGTAGGCTCAAATAACATGTTAACTATTATAAACTTTTATTTATAGAAAATCAAGAAACATTAGCAGAATTTGAGCAGGAGGGAAACTGTACCAGTTTTTGTTACAGTGAAGCTTTAGGAAAATAAAGCTTGAAGACAGAGAGATAGATCTATTTAGAGCCTATTGCAATAGTCCAGAAAAGAAATGATGGAGACTCAAATAAGTGCAATAGCAGTACAAATAAAGAAAAAGACAGATGTCAGTAACACTGAAGAAAAAATCAATATTGGCCTTATATAATTGAAATGTTTGCTTTAGTTTGTCGATGCAGGATATTTTTTCTCTAATAAACAACCTCGATGAGAAAAAAAGAATTAATATTTGGTTGTCAGTGGTTTGGGTTTTAAGCTAGATGTGAAGGTGTCCTGAAAACTACTGGAAATTTTGATCTCATGTCAAGAGAACCAGTGTTATAGATGTAAATCTGGTAGTTCTCTGCATAGATTTAAATGGTGGGTGTGTAAGAGCTAATGAAGGTACCCAAAGAGAGAAATGTTAGCAAGCACTGGGGAGAGAACCTTGTGAGATAATACCAGTGTTTAATAATCTGCTTAAGAAGGGGATACATTAAGGGAACATGCACAATGAGCCCAGAAAGGCAGGTCCAGTCTGTGGGGAAATCAAGTCAGATGCATTACAAAAAGGAGGAATTGATCCTGGTGATTCATAGGCATTGGTGACCATAGGCTGAACAGATTCAAAGACAATGTGCTGGCCAAATCTATACGTCTGTGGATTGGGAGTAAAAAACTGAGTAGGGAGAAATGGTGAACAAATATAACTTTTTGTGACATTTGGGATTTAGGGTGCATATTGAATGGGAAGAAGAGTCAAAGGGAATGGTTTTTAGAAGTGAGGACACAAGAGAATGTCCATGAAAGTCAAGGAAACTTGGAGAAGGAGTGAATAACGTTGTGTGAGAGAAAATCTAAGAAGAGTCAGGGTGAGCACATAAGTGGGCTACATAGTTTGTCTTGGCAAAATAGTTTTTAAACGCAGAAGATTTTGAGGGAGATAAGCAAAAAGCAAACAAAATTCCTTGACTGGAGCATAGTACTTTCAGATGATGGCCAGGTACAAGCCTAACTCATTCAGAAGCAGGCAGGAAGGATGGAAATGAAGCTAAGTGATATTTAGGAAAAGAGACCTAGTTGTTGAAGTCACCAAAGATTAGGGAAGGAACAGATAGGGAGAAGAGAAAAATCTGATAATTAATTGTTATTTTCTTCTGTGATGGTTAATTTTACTATGTAATAACTTCACTGGGCCAAGGGGTGCCCAGACTAAACATTTCTGGGTATGTCTTTGAGGATGTTTCAAAAGAAAAATCAGCATTTTAATTGATGGATTCAATAAAGTAAATTTTACTTTCCAATATGACTAGGCATCATCCACTATGTTGAGGGCATAAATAAGACAAGAAGCAGAAGGAAGGAAATACGCCCTCATCTTGGGCATCAGTCTTCTCTGGTCGTTGGATTAGAATTTATACCATTGACCCCCTTGATTCTCGGGCCTTTGAACTGACACTGGAATTATGCCATCAACTTCCCCGGATCTCCAACTTGAAAACTTCTCAGCCATATATACCCTATCTAATAACAGAGTAATATGCAAATTGACTGGACCTCCGATCAAGCCGCAGCCACACCCACCAGCCAATCAGGAGCAAATTATGCAAATAAGCCCCAATCAAGATGGCTGCCACCACTGAGAGCAGGAGGGAGCCTTGGGTTTCCCTGAAAATGGAGGAAGCCAAGCTTTCTACCTGCCGTTGCTGGCCTAGGCCTCCACCAATGCTACAAAGTTTCAATTATAGAAGATAAATAATCCCAACAGAAATGGCAGCAGCCACAGAGCTGGAGAGAGAAGAGGCTAGGTTTGCTGGGAGAATGTTAGAAGCTAAACTTCTGCAGTCCTAGCCTAGCCTTCCACTCTAGGCTACAAAGTTTCAAACAGAAATGGCTGTCACCACGGAGCAAGCCGAAAGCTTGGTTCCACTCCTGGCTACAAAGTTTCAATTGTAGAACATAAATTAATCCCAGATCCGAGGGCCTCTGCTTGGGTTGCTGTGGAGTGTGTGGCAGGCCTACAAACCTCCAAACCTCATCCAGGCCACCTCACACCCCAAAAGAACCCCAACCCTGATCCAGGACACCCTTCAGGGCAAACCAGCCAGTCCCCACCCATGCACCAGGCCTCTATCCTATGTAATAAAAGAGTAATAGGCAGATTGACCATCACTCCAACACACAAGAGGGCTGCCCCCGTGTGGTCAAAGATCCTGCCCCCATGTGGACACAAGATGGACACCACAAATGGCCAGCAGGGGAGGGCAGTTGGGAGGGACCAGGCCTGTAAGGGAGGACAGTTTTGGGTGATCAAGCCTGCAGAGGAGGGCAGTTAGGGGCGTCCAGGCCGGCAGAGGAGGGAAGTTGGGGGCAAACAGGCTGGCAGGGGAGCAATTAGACATCAATTAGGTTGGCAGGGTAGTGGTTAGGGGGTGATGAGGCTGGTAGGCAAAAGCGGTTAGGGGCAATCAGGGAGGCAGGCAGGCGAGCAGTTTGGAGCTAGCAGTCCTGGATTGTGACTGCCTAAATGGGGAGTCAGACATCCCTCAAAGGGTCCCACATTGGAGACGCTGCAGGCTGGGCTGAGGGACATCACCTCCCCCCCATGCACGAATTTCGTGCATAGGGCCTCTAGTATGTATACGAAATTTGTGCACGAACAGGGGGCATCCCCTCAGCCCAGCCTGCACCCTCTCCAGTCTGGGACCCATCAGGGGATGTCTGATTGCCAGTTTAGGCCCAATCCTTGGGATTGGGCCTAAACTGGCAGTCACACATCCTTCTCACAATCCAGGACTGCTAGCAACTAACTGCTCACCTTCCTACCTGCCTGATCACCCCTAACTGCCTCTGCCTGCCAACCTGATTGCTCATAACTGCCCCCTTTGCTGGCCTGGTTGCCCCTAACTGCCTCCCCCCACCAGCATGGCTGTCCCTTACTATTCTCCCTGCCAGCCTGGTCTTCCCCAACTGCCCCCCCTTACTGGCCTGGCCAACCCTCATTGCCCGCCTCTGCCTGCCAGGTTTCTCTTCACTGCCTCCACCCCCACCAGCCTGGTTGCTCCCAACTGCCCCCTTGCTGGCCTGGTCACCACCAACTGCCTGCCCTTCTGACCTGGTGACCCCTCACTGGCCCCCCTGCTGGCCTGGCCATCCCACGCAGCCTGCTGTTCAGTTGTTTGGTCATCCCTCACTAACACCCTGCCAGCGTTATTGCTCCATGCAGCCTGCTGTTCAATTGTTATTGTGAAGGCTTCCTGACCAATTTGTATATTGCCCTTTTATTAGTATAGATGTCTGTCTCTCTGTCTATATATCTCCTATTGTTCTCTTTCTCTGGAAAACCCACTATATCTAACACACTATATCTACTAGTCTATATGTCATGTTTGTGTGTGTGAACATCCATACACATGAATACATACACATTTTTTAACCTATACAAATTTAATACCTTTCTATTCCTCCTTCTTTTTCTTAAATGAGATTACATTTGAAAAATATGTCTTTAAGACACAAAAATCAATTTAGTTTAATTGGAAACTAGTTTAATTGATGAGGATGAAAGTTAAGGTATAATATTAGAAAGGTGAAGTCTTTCTTATAGTCCATATGTACATAGTGTTTTTGCAATGGTCAAAGTACTTTTACATACCATGTGATCTTGAAGCTGAACAGAATCACCCTGGAATCACTCAGGTAGGAAGTATTTCTTTTATTCTGCCAATGAAGAAACCTGCTCTAATCACAGATCCTCATCTTCTAGATTTTGACCCAGAGCACTTTCTACTGTTCACTTCTGTTCAAATAAATATTTGAAGTTATTTTTTACAAGAATTTGGGATGGTGAACACACAACCCAATACACAAATGATGTGTTATAGAATTGTACACAAGAAACCTATATAATTTTATTAACCAATGTAACCACAATAAATTCGATAAATGTACATAAAAAAGAAAACAAATAATAAAAAGAATAAGATATGAAAGTGATCTTTTTGGTGCTCAAGTTTTTATAAACAGTTACACTCTATGTTTAATACTTATACATTAATGTACTGTTCATGAGGAGTTTTAATACTATCTCCATGATGTCCACTAGTTATTCCTTTGAATTCCAAGACAGCCTTTCATTGCATGAATATTACTATTATCTTACTTTCCAGTTTCCTCAAACCTAGGGAATGTAAGGAGTCCTTCAGACTGGGGAAAACAAATCAGACTTAAAAAAAATTACTGGAGAGAAAATAAACCACACTCTGATAGTATTACTTATTGGGATGAAATTTGCAGTCTGAATATTTAAGAAACTTTTAACATATCCCACATTGAAGTCAGACTCTAGAGAAAGTAACAACACAGAAATGTTATTATTTCCTGAAGCATGGTTTTTAACATGGAGGCCCAATGATAAAATCCTACATGAGAAATTAAAACACAAATCTTTTTTTTTAAGATGGTTTGTGAGGACTTTGTGGTTAACATATATGAAGGGCTTAAGTACCATCTACCAGAGTAGGCTGTTGCTCCATTTGAATTTAGAATTGTATATAGGTACAAAAAGATAAACTCTTATTAAATTCTGACATTTTTTCTTTCTCATTTAATAGAAAAGAGGATATCTCATTAGGTGGGCAGCAATAAAAACAGTATTCTTCCAGAGTGGATGTTAGAGCCACTAACCCAGGGTTTCATCCTGGCTGCTTTCAGCAGGGCCAGTATCTAGGGACACTTTTTGTGGTGTCTCACCTGAAATTTATTTTCTACCCAGTTGTTGAGGATCTGAAAAATGGTGGGGCTGAGCGCCTCAGGGCTTTTTGCAGCTTCAGGGGACCCATTTTCTGAGGCTGGTTCATTCCTGTGGTTCTGTTTCGAGCATGTAATTTAAGGAGGCTGCCATATTATTTTGTAGGTTAACTGAGTGCTTCCTTGGGTAATTGAGGTCACCTTCATGTGGGCAGGAGTTGGTCAGAGGTAATTCCATTTAAAAAATATATTTCCTTTTCTCTGCAGATATCTTCAGAGATGACAGTGAAAAAGTCAGAACAGAATGCTGTATTTTAGCTGGTGATGGGTTCATGAATATTCAGTTTTAAATTTTTGTACCATGTATAGTATATATAATTTTTATGTGTATAAAATCGTTTATTTTAAAACTTTAAAAATAAGTGGGATATTTTAAAGTTTTTGAAAAGTCATATGTTCTCAGTAGTAAGGTTTTTTCCCCTTACTGTATTCCCTTTGCTTTTCTTTGATTTTGGCACTTGGGAGGAGAGCAGCAAAATTAAACAGCCTTCTAACATTCAACTTTTTTAAAAAGGCTAAAAATTGTAGACCGAAAGCTGTGTTGTGGTCAAGTAATAAAAGTATTTTACATAATTCTACATGTGTTTTTTCTTTCTCCAGTTTTCTGGTTTTGTTGAAGAATTTTTAATGCCTTACCTTTTGGAATGTTGCAGAGCTGTGGTGCTGCAGAAACTGGATAGTAAGCATAGAGAGAGCTAACTTTTAAGCTGAATTTTATTGATTCATATGGAAAAATATGTAGGTCTTCCTCCCCATCCCTCTTATTGGCTATAACATTACCTCCTTATATTGAATAAATCTTCTGAAACTGATAACTTGCACACTGACTTTATTTAAGTTTTTAGGAGTGCGAAGACGAGAGCACAACATAGGAAAACAACTAAAATTGGAAAAGGAGGGAATAAAGACATGTCAAAAGAGATAAGAAGGGCAAAATCAAATTATATAAAGCATGTCTAGGCAGTTACTCCTTTAGAAATGCCTTTACTGATGTCTGAAGGCTTCTGGACTAGTAAGATAAGGGTAATAAAAGGAGAAGAGTGAGACCTTTTCTTCTCTTCGTCACACAATAGATGTGATTTAGGATGATGGTGATGATGGTGGTGATCATGATGATGATGATGATGATGATGATGATGTGATAGTGATGATGATTTTGTAACATAAGGAAAATGTGAGAAGAATGGTTTTACCTAGTGTGTAGAGGGCATACAGTGGTCTATCAGAGAATAGACTAGTAGTCCTATGTTGAGAAAGTCTCCAAAACAGGGCAATTATCTTCTTTTGAAAGTCACAGCTACCAATCTCAATAAACACTTGGTAATGCCATACAATCCTAGTAGGCTATTCGTGATCAAAGCACTGTCCTACTTTCTGCACTGATACCCTTCTTACGCCTTTTAAAATTATGCCCCATCTCCCAGCCTCTTCCTGATTCCTGGCAGATAGCTTCAGTTCCTACATCACATGGAAAATTGAAGCCATCAGAGGGAAACTCCATCAGCACACGCTGCCTCCAACCCAACAGTCCAACCTACTGTACACTCATTATCTCTTTCCTTTTTTCTATTTCAATACATGGGTATCTTTCCTCCTATCTAAATCCATTTCCTCCACTAGTTCTTTGGGTATGACCCTTTCTACCCTTCTCAGTAACTACACCCCATTGTCCTTTTTCTCTTTTGCACTGATCCTTCAGATGGTTACTTTAAACATGTTCAGGTCTCATAGATAAACCTCCCTTCAATCATGAGTCCTTCTCCTGTTGCCCAAATGAATGAATGAATGAACAAACAAATAAATAAATGAATAAATAAATCGATCTCTATGTTGGGGGTTGATGTTAGGGGTGTGTGGGGGAATTAAGCAAAAAAGAAAAAGGAATATAGAACCCATGGACATGAACAACAGTGTGGTGATTGTGGGGTGGGGGGAGAAGGGAGGTGGAAGGGGACATAGAGAGGATAAATGGTGATGGGAAAAATAAAATAAAAAAATAACATGCTAAAAACAAAAAGAGCATCATTATCTGATTTTCCTCTCTTAATATTGGGTTCATGGTGATAAAAGGGAGCAACAGATATAGTGATACCAAGCTTGCAGTCTCTGTGAAAGTGTTCTGGGTTGAGCATGGGCTGAGATCAGTGTTCTCTTATTCATCTGTACTGTGCTAAGACTCTATGCATCTATGGCCTTCAGGGGGATAAGTTGTAGAACAATAACACTGCTCACTTTCCCACACAATTTCCTCATTGTGTCTTTGGTAGAGTATTTTACGGAGTTTAGACTCTTCATTCTGGGTTTTCTAAAACCTGAGTTTATAACTCCACTGAGAAGTCCTCTGCTGCCTGCTCCTAATCTTGATTCACTTTGCCTCATATTCTGTCCTTTCCCTCCTACTGTGCTTCATACCCTCTCTCCCATGAGTCAGCTCCCCTCTGGTAAAACTAATTGCAGAGAGGCCAGGCTTGGTGAGGCCTTTCCTTTAAAGTTTTTTCTTGCCTTCTCTATGGCTACTTAGCATCAAACTGGGGGTGGAGAGAGACAAGAAAAATCAATGGACATTTATGTGTCTATACAGATCCTATCTAATAAAAGAGTAATATGCAAGTTGACTGTCACTCCAAGACACAAGATGGACACCCCAATGTGGCCAAAGATGGCTGCCCCCATGTGGACACAAGATGGCTGCCAAAAGATGGCTGGCAAGGGAGGGCAGTTGTGGGCAGTTGCGGGAGACCAGGCCAGGAAGGGAGGGAAGTTGGAAGGGACCCAGGCCTGCAGGGGAGGGCAGTTGTGGGGGAACAGAACTGCAGGGGAGGGTAATTGGGGGGGGGGTGAGGCCTACAGGGGAGAGAAGTTGGGAGGGACCAGACCTGCAAGGGAGTGCAGATGAGGTAACCAGGCCTGCAGTGGAGGGCAGTTGAGGGGGACCAGGCCTGGAGTGGAGGACAGTTGAGGGGGGGGGACCAGGCCTGCAGGGGAGGGCAGTTGGGGACAACCAGGCCTGCGGGGGAGGACAGTTAGAGGTGACCAGATTGGCAGGGGAGGGCAGTTAGGGGCAATCAGATTGGTAGAGAAGGGCGGTTGGGAGAGACCAGGTATGCAGAGGAGGGCATTTGTGGGTGATCAGGCCAGCAGGGAGGCCAGTTAGGTGTGATCAGGCCTGCAGAGAACAGTTAGGGGTGACCAGACTGGCAGGGGAGGGCAGGTAAGGTTTATCAGGCCAGCAGGGGAAGGCAGTTAGGGGCGATTGGACTGGCCAGGGAGCAGTTAGGCATTGATCAGGCTGGCAGTGGAGTGGTTAGAGGGTGATCAGGCTGGCAGGCAGAAGCAGTTAGGGGCAGTCAGGCAGAGGCAGGTGAGCAGTTGAGAGCCAGCAGTCCTGGATTGTGAGAGGGATGTCTGACCAGTGGGATCAGGCCTAAACGAGCAGTCAGATATCCTTCAAGGGGTCCCAGATTGGAGGGTGTGCAGGCTGGGCTGAGGACACTCCGCCCCCTGTGCATGAATTTTGTGCACCAGGCCTCTAGTTTATATATAACTCTGTATATGTATAGCTCTGTAAAAGTGTTGTTACGGGAACACCAAGATGGCGGCATAAGCAAACACCTATTGTTCTGCCCCGCGCAACTATTTAAGAACTACAACATAACAGCAGAACAGACAAGCACCCAGAATCGCCAGAAAGCTGGCTGAATGTAAACTCCACTAATAGGAGCAAAGGTGGGACACAGACTCAGGACCGGCGGGAGCGCAATCTTTCAGACGGAAAGAGGTTAGGAGCCGCTCTGGTCGCGTGCGCGGGCTGGGGCTGGAGCAGGGACCGGCCGGATTTCTCCAACGGGGAAGGGCGGAGGTGTCCCACTGCCCAGATTTCCCGAGCCGGGCGAGGTCCGAGATCCAGGGTAGGAGAGGTCCCCCTGCACAGATTACCCGGAACTGGGCGCGGTCCGAGGTCTGGGGGACGCACCCTGGAAGCGGGGCGCGGTGCGCAAACCCGCGACTTGCCCCCTGGAAACTTGGTTCCGGAAACCATTTATTTTACAGCCCTGGGCTGGACTTTTGGTGTGCAGGCACATTTGGGGAAAGGCAGAGTTTTATGGCAAGTGGAAGAGACTAGCGGCTTTTTCTTGGAGGAGACTGCAGCCATCCCCATCCAACAGAGACCCGCGCACGCGAGCGCCGCATAGGACCCAGCTGCTGCCGCCACCGCTGCCGCTGCGCGCAGCCCAGAGACTCCGCCCATCCAATCTGAACATAGTCTCCCTTCACAGCCAATTGGCCTGGAGGTCAAACCCTCCTAGGGCTAACAACAAAAAGCTGGGTTTAAATTCAAAAACACTGAATACAACCCATAAAGGATTGCAGTAAGAGTACCCACCTCAGGTAACCGGGGAGACTGAGCCACTGTCCCTTTGAGGATATCCACCACATAAAGCAGCCACCATGCAGAGACATGGAAAGAAATCAGGTGTGAAAGAAATGGAGGAGAAAAGACGACAAGACATTGAGTTCAAAACCACGGTTATAAGGCTTTTCAAGAGGCTCCTACAAAAGGCCGATCAAATTAATGAGAATTACCAGGAAATAAACAAGACCAACCAGCAAATGAATGAGAATTACAAGGAGATGAATGATACTTACAAGCAAATGAATGAGACCCTCAGGGAAATGAACAAGACCTCTGAGGATACGAACCAGACCCTCACAGATAAAAAAAAGGACCAACTAGAAATCAAGCATACACAGACTGAAATAAAAAATATTACACAAAGTCCTAAAAGCAGTCCAGAGGGCCACAAGAACCAAGTCAAAGATTTGAAATACAAAGAACCAAAATCCACTCAGCTGGAAAAGCAAGAAACAAAAAGAATTCAGATAATTGAAGATAGCGTAAGGGGCCTCTGGGACAACCTCAAGCAAGCCAACATCCGAATTATTGGGGTGCCAGAAAAAGAGAGAGAGCAAGTTAATGAAAACCTACTTGAAGAAATAGTGACTGAAAACTTTCCCCACCTGGTGAAAGAAACTGACTTAAAAGCCCAAGAAGTACACAGAACCCCAAAATATAGGAATCTAAAGAGGACCACACCAAGACATATCATAATTAAAATGCCAAGAGCAAAAGATAAAGAGAGAATATTAAAAGCAGCAAGAGAAAAACAGTTGGTTACCTACAGGGGAGCACCCATCCGATTGTCAGCGGATTTCTCAACAGAAACGATGCAGGCCAGACGCGAGTGGCAAGAAATATTCAAAATAATGAAGAGCAAGAATCTACAACCAAGATTACTCTATCCAGCAAAGCTATCATTCAGAATCGAGGATCAGATAAAGTGCTTCGCAGATAAGAAAAAGCTAAAGGAGTTCATCACCACCAAACCAGTATTATATGAAATGCTAAAAGATATTCTTTAAGAAGAGGAAGAAGAAAAAGGTAAAAATATAAATTATGAACAACAAATACACATCTATCAACAAATGATCATAAAAATCAAGTGAACTGATAGGCTGATGAACAAGATAAACTGGTGACTATAACAGAAACATGGACATAGAGAGGGAATGGACTGACAATTCTTGGGGAGAAAAGGGTTGTGGGAAGTGCAGCAAGAGATTGGACAAAAATCTTGCAACAATGGGAGAGGACATTGGGGTGGGGGTGGTGTGGGGGGAGGGTGGGATAGGTACAGGGGGGAGGGAAGATATAGGGGGATAAAAAAGGGGAAACAATGTAATTAATAAACTGAACAATAAAAAAAGTGTTGTTACTCTCTTATGTAAATTGTTTGTACAATATAACAAATTTCTACAACAAATACAGCAAATACTCATAAACATTGATGAACATGTTTTAAAATCTTTATCACTTTGTGCAACAGACTTAAGTTTCTCTGAAGACAAAAGCATCCCCTAATCTATTTGTTTTAAAGCCATGTACTTTTGTAGTAATGAAGGCAGTATATGCCATTACGTTGTATAACCAAAGAGAGGTTCAGAAGAATTAATTCATAGAGTTAGTAGAGAATCCAGAAATTCTGCCTTCTGCAAATTACTTCATTACTCTTTTCTTCCCACTTTTAAGTGGAAGAAATGCCTATGAACTTCTGAAAGCTTGTTAATGTATTTTTTATGAAAGGATCCCCAAAAACCTCTGTTTGGTGTATCCTTTTGAGTCTTAAGGTACATGTCTTTACATCTGAAAATAAAGTAGCGATTAGAAGTCTTGTAAACAAGCACAAGAAGACATATGTATATAAATTTTAGAATTCACTCTTCCTGGAAGATTACAAATATATATTTATAAAATTGATAATTCAATCATGCATCAGATATAAACATTTTATTTAATTCCAAATCCAAGTATTCAGAATGATTGCAAAATAATGTAGAAAATAAAGTGTTCTGATTCAGTTATTTCTTTATTATGTGATATACATGCAGTGAATTAAAATAATCATAAATAACAATTTTATACTAAATAAAATCTAAGTTACATAATGGAATTTGTGCCCTTTTTGTAAACTTCAAACAATTAAAAAATTTAATCAAATTTATAGTAAGGTATTATTTTGAACAAGTGCTACTAGGCTTATGGAAATAAAAATTCTTACCTAGTAGGTAGAAAAGTGAGTATGAATGGTTTATAGTACCATTGTTACTCTAGCTCCCCTAACTTGACTGCCCTGTTTCACAGGTATTCCCTGGAGTTGTGTAATGCAACAATATCAGCAACCACCTTCTGATTCTCCCTATATTAGAGAAATGTCTACACTGACAGTTGTTCTAAACAGTCCCCTCAGAATTTGGTTCTTGTTTTGTAATGTAGTTACATTGTCTCATAAAGCTTCATCAATAGATTTCTTCCAACAGTTAGTTTTTAAATGTTCAAACATGAGCTGAAACTGGTTTGGCTCAGTGGAAAGAGCATTGGCCTGCAGATGGAAAGGTCCCAGGTTTGATTCTGGTCAAGGGCATGTACCTTGGTTGCAGGCACATCCCCAGTAGGAGGTGTGCAGGAGGCAGCTGATCAATGTCTCTCTCTCTCTCATTGATGTTTCTGACTTTCTGTCCCTTTCCCTTCCTCTCTGTAAAAAATCAATAAAATATATATTTTTAAATGTTCAAACATGAAGAAAAATTGAAAGAATATTACATAATATATCTTATTTATTACAAATCTATTCACTATATCTTATTTGTTACACATCTGTTCATTTATTTATCCCTCTGTCCACATATAAGTCCATTTAATTTTTGGTGTGTTTCCAAGTTAAGTTCAATGATCAGTGCATTTATCGCACAGTACTTCAATATGCATATATTAACTGAAGTTCCATCTTTGTTCACATTTCTTTTTCTTTTGAGATAAAACTCACATACAATGAAATGAAGACTTTTTAAAGGTGCTATGATCTAATTTTGTAATCAGCATCTATCTGTCTAACTTCTAAACCTCTTTAGATATCAAACACCCTAGAAAGTTTCCTCATGCCCTTTCTCAGTCAATTCAGGTCCCAGAGGTAAGCTCTGTTCTAGTGTTTATTTTTCAACAGTGATTTGTTTTGCTTGTTATAAAACTTCATATAAATACAACCATCCAGTATACACTCTTGTGTAATGCTTCTTTACTCAACATAGAGTTTTTGAGAGTCATTCGTATTGTTGCATGAATCATAGTTTGTTTCTTTTATTGTTAAGCATCATCCTTTTGAATGAATGTCACTGTTGTCTATCCATTTTCTATTGATGAACTCTTAGACTCTTTCCAGTTTTAGGTCAATGATAAAACACCAATATTACTTCTATATAAGATTTTTACTTTCAATCATTCTAATGAATATGTTGTAGTATCTTATTGTGATGTTAATTTTCATTTCTCTGATGTGACTTAATGTTGAACATTTTTCATAATTTTGAGGTGTTTGTTCAATATTTTGCCACTGAATCCCCTGAAATTAAATTCCTTGTTTGTTCACATATTTAGTGCTTTCTTATGTGGAGAGTAAACATTATGACAGATACATCGGAGAAACTCTAAATTTGACTATCTTCCTTTGAAGATTCATTCTTATTCTATCAGAAAACCAGCTTAGCTAGGTTCATACTTCAAAACTCAGGCTTCCCTGCTTATAATTTCCCAGTTCTATCAGGCTGTTTTGCAGAGTCTGGTGTCTCCTTTATAATGCACAGTTTAGCAACTATTTGAGGATTTTGGTGATTTTTTTTTGTTACATTTTACATATAGATTAAGGCATTTCCATCTATATGGCTCCTTCTTTCAAAGATTCTTCACACCTAATTTTTCTCTGCTCTATTAGTCTCAAATTTGTCTTTTCACATATTCAGCCAATAAATTTATAGTTTTCTGATACCCTGAACAGTTTTTTGATGTCTTAAATTATGAGGAGATTAAGAAGTACATCGGAACAACAACAAAAAAGCTTTGAATTTGTAACTATAACCAGGTCTCATCTTTTCTGTCTCTCAAAGGAAGTTTCCTCTCCAGTTTCTGCCTGCTTTGGAAGATTATCCACTGCCTTCATAGAGTGGGTGGTTTTATATGTATCATAGATTTTATATATGGCACCTCTTTTTCTGATATATCTTTATGCACGTCACATTGCTGTTACTGGAACCTATAAGGCCCCTAAACCTTTTGGTGTGGATATTACCTGTTAGAATAGGGAAGTTCAGAGAAACTGTTATTCAGTCCATGGGTCTGCTTGTTATGTTATGCTTAGTTTTGTTAACAAGAAATACAACCTGTTCCCCTTTTTAAAACTATCAATTATTTTCAGCATTTGAACCACTAATTTTATGTACCACAATAACACTGCACCCTTGAGGGAGGTGTTTATGGGTAGGAAAAGCCAGCCTGCTCCAGGGATGCTGATACTCTCTCTAGAGGGAAGATCAGCATTTGAATCAGAGTCATAGGTAAAAGTACATTAGTACATCTGCACAGAGTATACCGAGATTGCCCAAAGAAAGAATGTAAAAGCATTTCCTTTGGGGTGTCCGCATAGACCCATGATTACTATGGTAAAATTCCAAATGTCTTTTGATAATATCAATATATCAAGTCAAATTAATACATCAAAACTTACATTATAACTAATGGCTTCCTATTCTACTCTTTTTTGAGGAGCATACCCACACTTATTAGTGTTAGTAGTGAGATAGTATATAAGATAAATACAATGGCTCAAAGTGTAATACATGGAAAAGCATCATTATCATCATCTGGGAAAAATTTACAAAAACAGAATATTAGGTTTTATGAATTCACTGAATCAGAATGTGTATTTTAATAATATCCGAAGGTACTTCTTATGCATAATAAAGTCTGAGAAACATTAAGCTAATATACAGGCTGCCTGTATATTCTTAAGCTCTCTGTGGATATATTTAAATTTTTGTGTGTTTGTGATTCATATCCATCATAGATCAATACATCTGTAGCATGCAATAAAAACATTAATATGAAAATAAGATATATGATATAAAATCCTGATTTTTATTAGATTCATAGAATTACATTTCAAAAATATAATCAGAACACACATAAAATATAAGAATTATTTTCAATTAAAGAGTTCATTTTAGATCATTAATATTTATATATAATATGTTAACAGATGACTTTATAATTCAGAATTATTTCTTTTAGATTATTTGTATGAATTTATTTGTAATGGTTTGTGTGAAAATTCCATTTAAACTTTGATGGTTTCATTGCTTCGTTAGTCAGTATATCTCTGCAAATAGTACAATTTGGTTTTCTCACTTCAGCATCAAATATGTTTACAAAACTAAATCCAATATATATAACTTGAACAAATTACCTTTGTCTTTATTTTTCAGAATCACTTTCATTTTTATCATCACTTTTATTATTATTACCACTTGAGAAAAAGAGTTCCATGAAGCTTTTATTGCTATGTATAAATTATTTTAAAATAATTATTCAAAGAATGCTTTCTTAGTTTAGTTAGTAGTTATAAATGCTAAAGTTATTTTAAAATGTGACTGACCAAAAATTAAAATAATTATAAATATTATGATAAATAAGTGATTATTAATTCTCAGAATCTTATATCTTTTGAATTACAGATGATAGATTCACCTTGAAAAATAAATCTCATAACATTGACTTACAAGGCATAGTAGTATGCAGTTTGTAGCATATAAAATTCATATCATGAATTCAACAATAAAACTTGTCTAGGTCCTGTTCAAAAGACACACCCATTGCCGAGACCGGTTTGGCTCAGTGGATAGAGCGTTGGACTGCGGACTGAAGGGTCCCGGGTTCGATTCTGGCCAGGGCATGTACCTTGGCTGTGGGCACGTCCCCAGTGGGGGGTGTGCAAGAGGCAGCTGATCGATGTCTCTCTCTCATTGATGTTTCTGACTTTCTATCCCTCTCCCTTCCTCTCTGTGAAAAATTAATAAAGTATATTTTTTAAAAAAGACACATCCGTTGATCATGCTCTTGAACGTCACAGTAATGTCAAATTACTATAAAAATGTCTAAATGTTTACAATGAGCTATAGTACATGTCTGTAACAGAGTTGGTGGTCTTTAGCATCCACAGACCATACTTGGTACAACATTGGTCTAGACCCGTGGTTGGCAAACCGCGGCTCGCAAACCACATGTAGCTCTTTGGCCTCTTGAGTGTGGCTCTTCCACAGAATACCACGTCCTGGGAGAGTCTATTTTGAAGAAGTGGCATTAGAAGAAGTTTAAGTTTAAAAAATTTAGCTCTCAAAAGAAATTTCAATCGTTAAACTGTTGATATTTGGCTCTGTTGTCTAATGAGTTTAATGACCACTGATCTAGACCACTGTATACATAGGTCTATCTCTAAATAACCTATTCTATTTCATTGATTTATATGTCTACTTTTACATCAATAGCTATATTGATTACCAGTTTTATGGTTCTGTTAAAGTGAACTTATTTCTTTGAAAATTTTTTTATTATGTTAGTCCATTCTAATTTCTCAATTTGCACAAATATGTGCATTAAGATTATATTTCCCCTTAATTCTTTTAACATATTTAGTTATAATATCTGCTTTAAAGTCTTTTTTAAATGTATTTTTATTAATTTTGGAGGGAGAGAGAGAGATAGAAACATCAATTATGAGAGAGAATCATTGATCAGTTGCATGCTCTCCACTGGGGACCAAACCCACAACCTGGGCATGCACCCTTGACCAGAATTGAACCAGGGACCCCCCAGTCCACAAATCAGCACTCTATACACTGACCCAAACCAGCCAGGGCTGCATTAAAGTCTTTATCTCTTAATCTAACATATGAGTCACTATGGGTCAGTTGACTACTTTCTATTTACAGAATATAAGTCACAGTTTTCTATTTCATAAATGTCTATTACTTTACACTAGTGGCCTGGTGCATGAAATTCATGCACGGAGGGGGGTTCCCTCAGCCTAGCCTGCACCCTCTCCAATCAGAGACCCCTTCGGAGATGTCTGACTGTTGGCAGTCAGAGATGTCTGACTGTAAGTAGCTGGACATCCCTCTTGCAATCTAAGAACACTGGCTGCTAACTGCTCACTGGCCTGCCTGACCGATTGCCTCTAACCCCTCTGCCTGCCTGCATGATTGCCCCTAACCACCTCTGCCTGCCTGATCGCCCCTAAGTGCTCCTCTGCTGTCCTGGTTACTCCTAACTGCCTCTGCCTTGCCCACTCCTGGGACCCAGGCTTGCCTCCCTCTGGCCAGCTATAAGCACCCAGGACCTGGGCCAGTTTCACTCAGGCCAGCCCCAGCCACAGGCAGCCTCAGACACCCAGGACCACAGGGCATGTGGCCTAACCCCAGGGCCGGAAAGGGCCCCTGCCCCTTGTGCCGCCACCCCACCCCTTGTGCCACCACTTTGCAGGGTCCCGGCCTGGGGAGCAGATGCTGTGCTGGCGGTCCTGGCCAGCTCACGGTGCCCGTTCCGATCCTCCACAGAGCCCTGCCCCTTGCGCCACTGCCCCTTGCCTCGCACCACTCAGCCCTGCCCCCTGCTCCTGATTGGCTGGTAGCATAGTGAAGGTAGGGTCAAATTTGCATATTGCTCTTTTATTAGATAGGATTGTACTGGACCATGTTAATACTTTTAAAAGCTCTGATTTCTGTGATATTCCCTCATATGGAGTTATTGGTTCAAGTTCACCATTTAATTACTATCAAAACATCTTGAACCTGTGTATGCACATACTTACATTTTGTTAGTGAAGATATTTGAGAACCTCACCATATTTCCCAAGCCCATCTAACTTGATAGAATTCAATATTTAAACTCTGTCTACCCTGTATATCTGGACAGGTCATGGCTTTAGGGTTTATTAGGGTAGATCTAGAGTTGGGTTGTTTGTTTAAGGTTGGAGTTTTATGATGTCTATAATGAATGCCCACCATGTTAAAATAATGTTTACAAGTTTTCTATAGTCTGGCTCAATCCTATGTCAGCTGCAATTGGGTAAACCTCATGTTCTCTTGCCCTGCACATCCACAGGTTACCTGTTGCCAGTACCACCAGAAAACCCTTTGTCCAGTGTCTTTCCCAAATATTCCAATGATATAAGATGCCAAGATGTCTAGACAGCTAACTCCTCTGCTCAGCATAACTGCCATTTTCCATCTGAACTCTGGCTCAGTGCTGTGGTCAGAATATTAATCCCAAGCAAGTAGCTGGTCTGATTATGATTCTCCTCTGTTTGATGGTGGAATTAATTCATATTTCTGAGGCAAAGCTCTATAGTAGAAATTTCTGCAGTGATGTAAATATATTATATTTTTGCTACCCAATAAAGGTGCTATTAGCCCCGTGTAGTTATTGAGCACTTAAAATGTGGCTAGAGCAACTGAAGAACCAGATTTTTAAATATTCCTTAATTTAAACAGTCACATGAAGCTTGTAGCTACTATATTAGACAATGCAATTTGTAATAGGAATAAAAATATATAATCCAAGTGAGACCAACTGCTCCCCCTCTCTGATCAGGCCTGGAGATAGGCCCAGAGATGCTGATTGGCATAGAAACCAACCAGTCAGAACCAAATCTGGGTGAACTGCAAAAGCAGAACCTAAGATGGGACTGAGAAGGGGTTTTAAGGTAGTTTGGGGCAAGATCAGGCCAGCAGAGGAGGGCCATTGGGGGTGAGATCAGGTTGGCAGAGGAGGGCAGTTGGGTGTAAGAGCACGCCTGCAGGGGAGGGCAGTTGGGGACCAGATCAGGGCAGCATGGGAAGGCAGTAAGAGGTGATCAGGCAGGCAGAGGCAGTTAGGGGACATCAGGATGGCAGGGGAAAGCAGTTGGGAGTGAGATCAGGCTGGCAGGAGAGGGTAGTTGGGGGCAACCAGGTTGGCAGAGGAGAGCAGATGGGGGTGAGATCAGGCTGACAGGAGAGGGCTGTTGGGGGCAAGATCAGGCTAGCAGGAGAGGGCCACTGGGGGTGAGATCAGGCTGGCAGAAGAGGTTCAGTTGGGAATGATCAGGAAGGCAGAGGCAGTTAGGGCAATCAGGCTGGCAGGGGAGAGCAGTTGGGGATGAGATCAGGCCAATAGGTGGGAGCAGTTGAGGGTGAGATCAGGGGAGCAGGGGAGGGCAGTTAGGGGCAATCAGGCAGGCAGGCAGAGGCAGTTAGGGGTGATCAGGCAGGCAAGCAGGTGAGCAGTTAGAAGCCAGCAGTCCCAGATTGTAAGTAAAGCCATGGGGGATATCAGGCCTAAACCATCAGTCAGACATCCCACAAGTGGTCCCCATTGGAGTGGGTGCAGGCTTGGCTGAGGGAATACCCCCCACCAGTGCATGAATTTCATGCACCAGGCCACTAGTAGATACAGAAAAGGCATTTGACAAAATTCAATATCCGTTTTTAATAAAAACTCTCAACAAGGTGAATTTAGAGGGACCATAGCTCATCATAATAAAGTCTACATATGACAAATCCACAGTTAACCTTATATTCAACTAGAGGCCTGATGCACAAAATTTATGCACAGGGGCTGTGGGATGTTCCTTAGCCCAGCCTACACCCTCTCCAATCTGGGACCCCTCGAGGGATGTCCGACTGCCCGTTTAGGAACGGGCCTAAATGGGCAGTTGGACATCCTTCTCATAATCCAGTATTGCTAATTCCAAACTGCTCACCTGCCTGCCTCCCCGATTGCCCCTAACTGCTTCTGCCTGCCAGCCTGATCACCCTCTAACCACTACCCTGCCAGCCTAATTGATGTCTAACTGCTCCCCTTCAAGCCTGTTTGCCCCCAACTTCCCTCCTCTGCCAGCCTGGTCACCCCTAACTGCCCTACCCTGCAGGCTTGATCGCCCCAAACTTCCCTCCCTTGCAGGCCTGGTCCCTCCCAACTGCCTTGCCCTGCTGGCCATCTTGTGGTGGCCATCTTGTGTCCACAAGGGGGCAGGATCTTTGACCACATGGGGGCAGCCCTCTTGTGTGTTGGAGTGATAGTCAATCTGCAAATTACTCTTTTATTAGATAGGATAGAGGCCTGGTGCATGGGAGGGTGCCAGCTAGTTTGCCCTGAAGAGTGTCCCAGATCAGGGTGGGGGTTCCCTTGAGGTGAGAGGCTGCCTGGGCAAGGGCCCTGTGGAGGTTTGCAGGCTGGCCATGGCCCCCAGCAACCCAAGTGGAGGCCCTGGCATCTGAGATTAATTTATGTTCTACAATTGAAACTTTGTAGCTGGAGTGGAGCCAAGCCTTCTGCTTGCTCTGTGGCTGGCAGCAGCCATTTCTGTTTGAAACTTTGTAGCCTAGAGTGGAGGTCTAGGCTGGCAATGGCAGGCAGAAAGCTTGGCTTCCTCTGTTGCTGGGAAACCCAAGCCTTTCTCTTGCTCTCAGTGGCAGCAGCCATCTTGGTTGGGGTTTATTTGCATAATCTGCTCCTGATTGGCTGGTGGGCATGGCTGTGGGTGTGGCTTGTGGGTGTAGCAAAGGTATGGCCAAATTTGCATATTACTCTTTCATTAGTAATAAAAGTGGCCCAGTGCACAAAATTCATGTACATTAAAAGGGTATTAATTAGAGGAAATATTTTAATAGTGCTATTTGCCCTTTCTGTACAATAAAAGTGTGAGAGATAAAAGGTAATGAGTACAATGTATTTGAAAATAATACATAATTTCATGAATAAATAAATAATAACAAAATGATATAACAACAATATGAATCCACATAAACTGTTGAGTTAATTTTCCTGCATTTAAAATAGGATTGAACGTGTCCCTCACAGAGAGATGAAATCCATAATACTGCATTTGGGTGACTCATGTTCTTACATTTCGTCTAGTATTATTGTTCAGTACACTGTTGTCTCTGAGTCTTAATGCAATATCTGTTCCCCAACCTTTTTCACCATGTGAAAAAAGAATAGGATATGTCATTGCATCTAATGTAGGAAACAGGATACTGATTCGTTTCACTTTAGTGCCATTTGGATTATTGGGATCTGGTTTACAATGAATGAGCAAGTCTCTTTCAAAAGGAGGTTCTCCATCTTCATTTCTGAATATGACAGCAACCTTGGTTACATGGGGAGAATTATATCTACCTGTGTCACTATTACGATAATATTTAATTGCCATAGTTACTTCCTGGGAACTATACCTTTTGCTGCTGCTTCATATTGGGCTTTCTTTTCTACCTCATGTAGGATCTTGTACGATTTTGTTAATTCATTTATTTCATGCGTGAGTTCGTTGATGTTGATCATGAGTCTTTCTGAGCAGGCCTGGTTTGCTGGGTTTGCTAATCTTTTACGTGTAGCTTCAGCTGTATCCAAAATATAGAGTTGAGCAAACGTCCGAGAAATGCCATCAGAAGGATGTAAAGTTCCAGTATGATGATAAACTTGTCCATGTATTCAAAAACAGTATGGCCCATACCCTGATGGCGATGCAACATTTGCACCCATGGAAGCAAAAAAAAGAGAACTATTTATAGATTGAATGTTTTCCATGAAATTTTTACTGTCAGAATCTTCATTTGTCATTAATCTTTTTAAATATGGCAGGTAATCTGGAAAATGTATATCATTTGGACAGACTTTCCCTTTGCTACAACATTGAGTAAATTTCCCATCAGATGGTTTTTCATCAGAGAAATTTAGTGATAGGCAAAATTCACATTAACAGTCATTTCACAACAACTATATTTGAGAATTGCATCCTCGTGTACTCCATTTTCGCTGAGAAGGCAGTTCCTATCACTATTGCTAGTACTTGTTGATAACTGTTCTTTAGACATATTCTGTATTAGCCACTGCCTTCTTTCAACTTCAAAGGCACGTTGTTCTTTAGATATTTCCTGTTGAAGATGCCGGAGTTTTTCAGCTTCAGAGCAACATTTTTCCAATAGCTGCTCTTCAGATACATTCTGTCACAGGCGTCGCCTTCTTTCAAGATCAGACATACATCACTCTTCAGACATTTTCTGTTGATAACGTCACACCTTTATGCTACACAGCTCCGTTGTATCAACAGTTTTTCTTTGGACATAGTCCCATCTCTCTATTGTCACATTCTGAGATAGAGGAGAATGACGGTGTTGACGGGCCTTTCATCAGTGTGACCAATGGCTGTTTTGGACAGATTCTGTGGGAGTGGGAATTCCTCCTACCTGTTGTCAGTTTCCACAGCTGGGATGCTGAAGCTGGGACCTGGGGGTGCCTTCCCTCTGGTGGTTGCCTTCTGTTTTTGCTGGCATACAGCTGAAGCTACACATAAAACATTAGCAATGCCAGGGGCCTCAGTTAGATGCAGCTGTGTTGAGTTCTCGCCACCATTGCTGCTGCCACCACCACCACTGCTGCCTCATTCTCCGTGCCCAGGGGCCTCAGTTAGACACAGCTGTGGTTCGCTGGCGCTTCCACTGCTTGGTCTCCGCACCCAGGGCTGGGCGCTTGATGCCTTCACCACCTCATCTCTGTTCCTGGAGCCTGGCGCTCATGCCTCTTGACCCTGCCCCTTGCTCCAATTGGCTGGTAGCATAGCCAATCAGGAGCCAAGGTACAGTCACATTTGCATGTTACTCTTTTATTAGATAGGATGGTAAAAAAATGAAAGCTTTACCATTAAGATCAGAAACAAGACAAGTATGTGCACACTCATCACTTCTATTCAATGTGGTTAGGAATCCTAGTCACAGCATTCAGAAAAGAAAAATAAATAAAAGGCATATAAATTGGAAAAGAAGAAGTAAAACTGTCATTATTTGCAAATGACATATACTATATATAGAAAACACTAAACACTACACCAAAAAACTGAATGAATTCAGTAATTTCAGGATACAAAATTAACATACAGAAATCCATTGCATTTGTATACAGTAGTAATGAATATCAGAAAGAGAAATTAAGAAAACAATTCTATTTACAATTGCATCAAAAATAATGAAATATGTACACACCTGAAACCTAAAAATTTACTTAACCAATATCAACCCAATATCCTATATAATAAAAGCCTAATATGCAAATTGTCCCCTCAACAGGGAATTCGAGAGGGAGTTTGAGCAGGGATGGGACTGGCTAGCCAACTGCTCCATGGTCCCTCCCCCCATCCCCACCATCCTGGCTGGTTGCAGGCAGCCAAGGAAGGGAGGCCCTAGCTGGCAGCTGCTAGGGATCCTACCTATGCATGAATTTTATGCACTGAGCCTCTAGTATTTAATAAAACAATATAAACACCTAGAAATAAATCTAATGAAGAAGTTGAAACACCTTTATCGTTAAAACTATAAGACATCGAAAAAAAATTGAAGAGGACACAAATAAACGGAAGAATATATGGTATTCATAGACTTAAAAATTAATATTGTTAAAATACCACCCATGCCATGCCTACAAAAATACTAATGGCATTATTCTCAGAACTAGAACAAATAATTCTAGAATTTATATGAAATCACAAAAGATCCCAAATAGCCAAAACAATTGTAAGAACATAATTAGAGGTAGCATGCTTTCTGATTTAATACTATACTATAAAGCTACAATAATGAAAACAGTATTGCACTATCACAACACAAACACATAAATAAAAGGAACTGATTGAAAAATAGTAAAGCCAACTATAAGTAAAAAATTGAAAAAGTTATATTACGCTATACTATAGTCTAATCCTATATAATAAAAGGATATATGCTAAGTGTCTGGTCGTCTAGTTGACCAACCAATCAAAGCATAATATGCTAATGAATGCTAAGGCCACTCAACCACTTGCTGTGGCATGCACTGACCACCAGGGAGCAGATGCTCTGACTGGTAGGTTAGCTTGCTGCTGGATATGGTCTATTGGGACTGAGTGAGATGGGCTCGACATGCCCTGGAGCCCTCCCATGGTTTCTTCCTGGCTGGCCAACCTCTTGCATCCCTCCCCAGTCCCAATTATGCACTGGTGGGTTCCCTCAGCCTGGTCTGTGCCCTCTTGCAAACCAGGACCCCTTAGGGGATGTTGGAGAGCTGGTTTTGACTCAATCCCACAGACCAGGCCAAGGGACCACACTGGTGCACAAATTCGTGCACCAGTATTCTAGTGTGTGTGTGTGTGTGTCATATATATATATATATATATATATATATATATATATATATATATAGTTAATATGCAGTGTCCCCTCAGGACTTTTATCAGGAGACCAGGAGTTTGATTGCTTCTTATGATGTGCACTGACCATGAGGGAACAGATGCTCAATGCACAAACTGCCCTCAGCCCGCAGGCCCCAGACTAGCCAAGGTGTGTGCCAGTCGCCCCACAGATAGGCCATGATTGCCAGCCAGGTCTAGGGAACCCTATCAATGCATGAATTTTGTGCACCGGGCCTCTAGTGCTTTTATAAGTTGAAAACATTATAAAGAGATGACATAGTTAATTGCTGCATTTCCATAGTCCAGGACATTTCTCACTATTGCAATACACTAATAAAATATTTCTATAAATAAAAATGATGATTAAAATAATTAATAATTATTATTATCTAAAACATAGGACTCAAAGGGATGATGAAATAGTATTTTCCAATTTCTATTCAAACAAACCTACTGCTATTTTGTTTCATTTAAAAAACGGTCGCCTTCTTCTGTTTTATGACATGCTCTGTATAATCAAACCAATTGGCTTAAATTTATGTCCATGTTTTCTCATTCTATGGTTAGTGGAGATTTATTTTATAAAATAGTTACTATTCAGATAAAATCCTATTCCTAATTATAGCATAGGAAATTGGTAGCATTTTGTTCAACATTTTCTTATTTTGTATTATACTAGTTGGCTAAATGCTCTTTATTATAAAAATTTCATACACCTTTTCTCTTCTTATCCTCCATGGTAGCTACTTTGGTATTTTACATGAAGTACTCTAGTTATTTGAAATGACGCAGACCTACCTTTCACACATTTAAAAGGTAGAAATCTGGACCTATCTTCCTAACAGGTCACAATAGGCTCTGCCATACTATGCTTTATCCAAGCATAGATTTCAATTTAAGCTTCTTGTATTTCTTATTTTTAATATATTTTATTGATTTTTTACAGAGAGGAAGGGAGAAGGATAGAAAGTTAGAAACATCAATGAGAGAGACATTGATCAGCTGCCTCCTGCACACTTCCTACTGGGGATGTGCCTGCAACCAGGGTACATGTCCTTGACCTGAATCGAACCTGGAACCTTTCAGTTTGCAGGCCGATGCTCTATCCACTGAGCCAAACAGGTTTCGGCTTCTTTTATTTCTTAATCTGCCTGCTGATTATTCCCAGGTGGAGGCCCTTGATCATTCAGACTCCACTGTTGTGACTGATCAGCCCAATATGTGGTAACTATGAAACACCCAAGGTAGTATAAGCTCTTTGGTTACTATGTATGGGTTGGTAGTCCAATTTTCACTGTTTCCAAAGGTGGCATGGACATTATGTTCTGTAAATAGGGACAGAGTCAACATAGACAAATGCACCTGATGAGAGAAGTGGAAGCAATAGAAAGAAGAGAGAAAGTGAAAATCTGCTTAGTGTCCACGGCATTTCAAAGACCTGAATAACAAAGCAAAGTAGAAAATGAAAAGACTTGAAGAGGGAATTTATGCTTTCAGATTTTTGCTTCAGCATAACATAAAAAATTAATTCAATTTATAAACTTGCTCACTTTGTGATAGTTTTTACTTACTTGATCTAATTTAAAACAATTGGCAGGAAAGGGATTTGAGAAGGGATTGAGGACAAGGAAAATATGAGGAAATTCAGGGGAGAGAGATGCAGTTTTTTAAAAGGGACTGAAAGAAAGGATCGTAGCCAGCAGTCAGCCTTCTTGCAGAGAAAACTAGAATCCTAGGCTGTGACTTGATGAGATTACTCCCTGCAGCTACCAGGCTTACAACTTCTCTCATCACGGAGCAGGTCTTTGGACTTCCCTTCTCCATGAAATTAAAGTAAAAAAGCAAGTTTCTTCTAATTTCTGATATTCCCAATATGTATGTGCATGTTTCAAGGATAACTGTAAGGATTCTTGCTTCCTAAACATATATTCAACCTGACCATTGATGTCAATTATTCCTTTATTGAGATAGAAAACCAAATTAGGAAATATTTAAAAATAAAATCAATTCCATAATTAGGATCAATAGAAATAAGGATTACCTACATGACTGTCATTCTTCACCAGAGTCTTCAATAACACAAAGAGATAGGAAATAATATAATTTTCCATATTATTTTCATAATTGTGATGAGAGAACTCTTGAATAAAGGCACCATTTAAAACAATGACATTTTCAAAACCTTGCCTTATAAACAAACTTGTGAAAAATAACCTCTTGATATGTGAGAACCAGCAATAAATAAGATTGGACTAAGACACAAAAAATGCCTGGAGCAATAATTTGAAGAAAAAACATGTTGACTGCAAAGCATCTTGCATATATAAAATGCTAGATGCTAATGATGATTATCTAAGACATTTTGATGACTTAAGCTCATTATTATGATTCATAAAAAGTAATTATCAGTCATACTTAACATGATAGACACTCTTATGTTAACGACCCTAACGAAACAAAGTCTGGTCTAGTTTATTAGCTTGTGTCTATAGTAGCACGACTGATTTGATTTAGTGTAAACATTGGCTTGGTGTTAACCATTCATCAGTGTTTTGTTTATATAATCTTATTTTATGAAAAGCAAACTTTCCATGCTCATTAATCTGGTCCAGGCAATTAAATTCATGTATTGCTTCTATTGTCAATCTTTAAACAATTATTTATGAATGGGCTGACTCTAATTTTATAATGGTATAATATGCAAGCAAAGTTTCCAGTCCTGCTATTCAATTTTACTTTAAACACACAGGCAACTAAATAAAATTTACTTTGAACTCTGTATCATGATGCCGCAAGATTGGTCAAGGAAAGGTTTGTCTTAAATAAATAGGTTTCAATATTTTCCTGGTGTAACCTACATTTTGAAAGACTTCTCTCTGATTAGGACCATGATGGCAAACCCATGACAAGTGTGTCAGCACTGACATGCGTAGCCATTTTTGATGACATGCGACCTCTTGTGGTCCCATATAGAGAAGTATGGGGCAACATGCTGAGAAGGACATTTCATCCTCAGCTACTGCACAGCCAGGTGCAGTAGCCGAGGATGAAACATTTGCTGTAGTGTAGTATAGACACTCTAAATTTTCAAGCGAGATATGGAAACAAAACTTATAAGTATTTTCCTCGAGTAACAAAGTATTTTAAGAAGGCCAGTGGAACTGTACAAAGTGAAATGGAACCCTTGCATAGAAAATACCAGCATGTTTTAGACTCATTACTTGACCAGTTCAATGATAGATTTAATCAATTTAGAAGCCTAGAACAGACCATAAAAATAACTAAGTATCCTGATGTAGTAGTCTACAGTAGTTTGGAATTAAATAGTTTCCAATGAATGCAAATTGATGATTTGGAGATGCAACTTGCAGAATTTCAAGACAGCATCTGGGCTCAGTGTTTGTCAACTTGATGTCAAAGCTTGAGAATCTGGAAAGGTGCCGCTTGGAGAATCAAGAGGAGTGCCACTATGAACAGGAAATTTGGAGTGCCTGAAACCAATTACCAGACACTTTCAGCACCCTGAAAAATATAGCAATGGCTTTACTCACAATTTTTCCCTCTACGTACTTTTGTGAGACCTTATTCTCAGTGTTAAATAATATCAAAACCAACAAAAGAAACAGATTGACAGATGAAGTTAGTAGTGCTTGCTTGGGCTTGAAGTGTACAAAATACCAGCCTTCAGTTGAAGGTTTAGCCAATGAAATTCAGCAACAAAAAAAGTCATAATAGGCAGGTTAGTTAAAGAATTCCCCCTCCCCCCCACTTATCTTATTTCACGGCACCCCACACAAGTTAAATAATATCAAGACCAACAAAAGACACTGACTGACAGATGAACAAAGAAGTCACTAAGCAGATTAGTTAAATAATTAGTTTTTGGTTTATTAAATACAATTATATATTACAATTATACCTCTTTGTTATTTAAACTATAAATATCGCAAAATTATGGTGTTTTTTCTCAAAGTGACACACCACCCGAGTTATGCTCGGTTGTTTTTTTTTTGGAGAATTTTGACACCAAGTTCAAAAGGTTGCCCATCACTGGATTAGGACAATGTAAATGGAAATAGCTCAAAGAATGCACAGCTGGGAAACACTTGAATTTAAGGAGTAAATCTTGTTAAGCATAATATTTTGCAATGTGTTGTTCTTTCTTTACTAAAATGATACTTTAAACAACCAAAGAAATGTTGTGGTTATTTTCTCAGTTATAAGCATGATAATAAGTTTACATTGAACTGAGTCGACCACTTAATCTCAGTCCTGTTGTAACCATTTTGCCATAATTGCAAGGTGGTTGGCATGGATTTTAGGATACTGAAATGAATCTGTACCTTTTAATCCCATCTGCTGAATTTTTGTTTTTCACATATTTTAATTTTAAAACCCTTTTTTGTTGTTTTCTAATAATTTAGTTTGCAGATCCATCAGCGTTTTCTTTAAGAATGTAGTATCCTTTCAAATCTCTTCAACCATCCTAATTAGAATTATTTTTCTTTCTCATAGTTATCTCTAACTGGGGTTTTGCTCTGTTGCTTCACATTGGAATTGTTTTGTTGTTTATTTTCCTCAAATAGCTGGTGATCTTTGGTTTTCCATTTATAATGATTAATGACAAGTTTCTAGGCAAAATTTGAGTTAAATGGTACTTATCCTTCTAATGACTATAGGATCTATAGTGATGGTCATTCTTTTATTCCTAATATTGCTGATATTTGTCATTTATGTATCTTCTTTTTTCTCTTCCTCCTCTCCCTCCTCCACCCATTACTCCTCCTGGTTCTTTACTTTCAAGAATATAGATAATTTAAAAAAATACAGATAGCCCCCCCAAAAATGGGTAACAAGAGAACTTCCATTTTCTGAGTAGACATGTAAAAACCTTAGAGGTATTATTCCCATCTCACAAGAAAAATACTAAGCCATCTAAAGATCAACAACTCTTCTTAGATCCATCAGAGAACTGAGGTCACAGGGCAAACTGCTCCTCTGAAATTTGGAGACAGACATATACAAAGAATTACATGGTGGAGAGAGTAGAAGTCTATAGCTGGAGCCAGTATCAGTATTAATGGGAACACTAAACTGTAATTGATGAATTGCTGGAGACTCAACATAGAAAAGCTCGAAAGTTAAAATTTTCAAGGGGGAAAATTCACCAGTATTAAAGGAATCTCCACATTTTCATAAATTGTACCTCCAGGAACCCCACCAAGTTCTCACTGTGAAAGTTAGAAAAAAATTCCCTTATGCTTCCAGAATAGATTTTTTTTTATTTTTTAAAAATATATTTTATTTATTTTTCACAGAGAGGAAGGGAGAGGGATAGAAAGTCAGAAACATCAATGGGAGAGAAACATCGATCAGCTGCCTCCTGTACACCTCCAACTGGGGATGTGCCCACAGCCAAGGTACATGCCCTTGACTGGAATCGAACCTGGGACACTTCAGTCCTTAGGCCGACGCTCTATCTACTGAACCAAACCGGTTCGGCAAGAATAGATTTTTTTAAAAGTGATAGTCCCATACATCAATAAAAAGAAGCAAACTATACACAAGAACATGTGTGACTACCAAAAACATTTTGCTGAATAAAGAAAGCTGGACACAAGAGTCTATATAGTAGAATTCCATTTACATGAAATTTCAATCTGCAGTGATAGAAGCAGATCAACTACTGCTTGGATGTAGGAGAATTAAGCCAAGATTTATTAGGGAACTTTATGGGATGAAGGAAATGTAGTTATACATATTTATCAAAACTCATCAAACTGTTCACTTAAAAAGAGTATGCTTAATGTAAATTATACTTCAATAAAGTTGACTATAAAAATACTAGTATGAATTTTGGGTGAGAGAGAAGATTGATGATGTGATTTTATAAGTCATACAGAAAAAAATAGAAATATACAGAGAAATTTTGAAATATAAAGATAATGATGACCTGGCAAAGACAGTGCTCTCCAAATTTTCAGAATTGAAATACATGAGATCCATATCTTGCAATAGCAATAATTATATTATCTTAAACCAAAATTAAATTATATTTCTAAAAAATAGTATTGATGCCGAGACCGGTTTGGCTCAGTGGATAGAGCCTCGGACTGCGGACTGAAGGGTCCCGGGTTTGATTCCGGTCAAGGGCATGTACCTTGGCTGTGGGCACATCCCTAGTAGGGGGTGTGCAGGAGGCGGCTGATCAATGTTTCTCTCTCATTGATGTTTCTAACTTTCTATCCCTCTTCCTTCCGCTCTGTAAAAAATCAATAAAATATATTTTAAAAAATAGTATTGATAAAGTGTCTATATAAATTATGTTAATTAAAATATTTTAATACGTGAACATTCCTATCATTAAACTATTACCATTATATATTTTAAGCTTGACTTGCTAATTTAGCTTAAACATTGCAATAACACAGATGTGTTTAGATTAAATTTAAAACATTTTTCTTGGATGAAAGAATGGCATGGAAGACAGGTTAATGTGAAAATGTCTGGTCAACCATAAATCCAATGAGCAAAAAATTTGGTTGATTTTTTAAGTAAGCAGTAAGTTTAGTAAAATTCAGTTATTAAATAGCACACAATAAATATTAAGCTCTTACAAATAATTGTAACAAAGCCTGCTCTAAAATATATCTCACTTTATATGGAGAGAAATAAACATCTCAATCTTTAGTATAATATGGAATCTGATTGGTCTTATTGGTCCAGAATAGCTCTAAATGATGAGTTAGAATAGTGGTCGGCAAACTGCTGCTCGAGAGCCACATGAGACCCTTTGGCCCCTTGAGTGTGACTCTTCCACAAAATACCACAGCCTGGGTGAATCTATTTTGAAGAAGTGGTGTTGCAAGAAGTTGAAGTTTAAAAATTTTGGCTCCCCAAAAAATTTTCAATCGTTGTACTGTTGCTATTTGGCTCTGTTACTAATGAGTTTGCTGACCACTGGGCTAGAAAAATGAGAAACTGTTCAGAATAAAAAACAAAATGTTTCAGCATTCTCTATTCTTTGAGTCTCAATCTTTGTTATCTCTAATATATATATATATATATATATATATATATATATATATATATATCTTTAGTTTTATGTATATATATATATGCATGTATAAATATGTAACAAATATACACATATATGTATTATATATGAATTACATTTATATTTAAAAGAAACCTTCAGATCTAGCTAGAAAAACATTTGTCACTGGCAAAAATATTTATTAAAATATGCTCCAGTGGAAGTTAGATCATTGTGAACTCAGTGAACTGCCTATCCTGTAATATTCACACCAAATAAGTTCATAAAACCAGTAAGAATGAGAAAAGGGACTAAGTTTGGCCTTCTACATTTTTTGAAAGAAACAAAATTAAACTAGGATTTTTGTGACATTATTTAATAAATATTATTTTTGGTAGAATATCTGGACTTCATCTGTGTAATATACTTATTGTTAATAAATTTTAAATTATTGGACACCACACAACACAGAGACACACAAACATACACACACTCTTAAATGTGTCTTTATTTGGACAAAATGTGTCCCTAAATTTGGTAATTCAGAAGCTTTTAATGCACTTTGGAAAGGTATAATTTCCCCCAATTAAAAAAACACACAATAGAATTGCCAATCACAAGTTCTCCATTTCCATGAATAGACTGATTTCTGACACATGACTATGGATGACTGGATTTTAATTCTGATTTCTTCTCTATCTCTGACCCTAGTGAAGTCACTCTCCTTGCTTCAGTTTATTAATAGATAAAATAAGGATAATAATTCTTGCCTTGAAAGGGTTGGTAGAGAGGCAGCAAAATAATAAGTGTAAAGGATTTCTTAAAATGTGGTTTAATTTTTTAAAGGACTTTTTAAAAAAAACAACCAATAGCTTTATTTAAAACTGTTGTTCTTTAACCTTTTATTTTTGCTTTTATTTGACTATATATTTTTAAAAAATATATATGTTTTATTGATTTTAGAGAGAGAGAAGAGAGGGATAGAGAGACAGAAACATAGATTGGCTGCCTCCTATATACCTGCTACTGGGAATCAAGCTCACAAGGAGGGTAGGTGTCCTGACTGGGAATTGTAACCTCCTGATTCATGGGTCAACACTCAACTACTGAGCCACTCTGGCCAGACTTGAGTATATATTTTAAAAGAAGATTTATCAGTTTCCTTCTTGTTTCAAGACCTCATTATTCCATCTTAATGCATATCTATACTGTACTGGTTTTCATTGTAAGTAGAGTAGATATTTAAATGTTTATATCTAAAAACATATATAATAAGAATTTAACTTATTAATAGAATCAGCCAGGAAACATAGTTTTAATTAACATTAGAGCCAGGCCATTTTAGGCTCCTCAGCTGCATACAGTAAATAGGTGGATATTCTACATGCATTTTGGTGGTTTTCATTTTAAAGATGAGTGCCATTGTCTCTGAATGTAGGACTATATGCATCAAATTAACTGCCATGGCTGACAAGTCAAGTCTACTCTATATAGCAAACTACTCCAATTGATTAGGCATTATAAAAGAGAAAGAGCATTATAAAAAGTTTCAGAAAATGTATTTTAAGGAAATCCATAAACCACCCAGTGTCTAAGATGACAACAGGAAACGTTGATTATGCAGGTTCCATCCACCACACCAGGCATAGTTGAAGCAAATCTCAATACAGCCTTTTCTAGGAATATGCTTTCTCAAATATATATAAAGTTCAGGTCCCTCTATATTTCATGGCATCTTTTACAATTTCCTCCTCTTAGACTCCCTCCACTCCACCCCCATCACCATGACAACACACATACCGAACTGAGCAGCAGGAGCTTCATCAGGAAAGGTAGAAGTGAGCTCAATTGGCTCTGATTCCCAAATGGGAGAGATTTTTCTCCAGAGGTTCTCCTGTCACATTACTATTGTCTTAATAGGTACATTCTGATGCCATGCACACTAGTTTAATCTATGATAAAGGAACACTGGATGCTGGAGACAATGAATGTAAAATTAAACAATATCCTTAGAGTCAAGGCGCTGGCCCATCCTTTATTTAGCTTTTGTTGGTGCCATTGTGCTACTCCTTTCATGGATATACATCTATTCGAGATGCTCACATTTTTCTGTTTCCCAATTTATTGAGCTGCTTTTGTCAGAGAAGCTTTTCTGTTCCCTCTGCAGATCACGCTTTGTACTCTTTTGCATGTTCTCATCTAGTCTCTAGGCTACAAGGACAAGTTATGAGCCAATGACTCAAAGTTATATCATTAGTCCAGAAATCTCTTATAAGCTATGGTCTGCTATACCATCCAACAACCTATTAGATATCTTAGTTAGAATTGCCCCAGACCTTCAAACTCTTCACATAAATGAGTGCCCATTATCCTCCTTGGCCAAACCTCTCCCTTTCAGTTTTCACCACCCTTCTCCCTGGTGCCCAAGTCACAACCCTGAGTATGTTTTTGCCTTTCTCTAACTCATCTCAGCACAGCGTCACCAGGTTTGCCCCAAAGAGTACACATACCTCCAACCTCACAGCCACCACCTTCTATCCAGTCCCCATCAATTTGTGTCTAGGTAATTTCAAAGCCTCTAAATCATACTCTCCCTATAAGTTTATAATCTCTCTAACCAATCCTCCACAAAGCTATCATCATGGTTTTTTAACACTAAAATCCAGACATGCCAGTTTTCTGCTTAAAATGCTTCAGTGGTTTTGCAGTTGCCTTAAGGTTAAAATCCAAATTCATTAGCAGGGCATTCTCCAAAATCTGGTTCCTGTCCTTCTGTCCAACCCAATGTCAGATTATCCCTGCCACCCTCCTTTACTGCAGACATAATAAAGGACATAATTTGCAGTTCTGGGAAATTGTGCTTCTCTCAATCGCTGCCCTCTATTGAACAGTTTTCCCAGAGCCTGGGATGATCTTGACTTCTTTCTTCGCTTGTTTAGCTCTCACCTGTCATTAACAATTCTGTTCAAATGTTTTCTTTTGAAAGTTGTCTCAAATCCTTTCTTCTTTCTGCAATTTAGACTATATGAGAAGCCCTTCCGCTTAGTTTCTGTATTATGAAGCTCTCACCATTTCAGTTCTCATCAATTTTAGTTTTTATTAAGAATTGAATATATGTGCCAGGTATTAGGCTAGAGATACACTAGTATAAAAATGAAGACACAATCTTCCCTCTATAAAGCACTTGGTCTAGTCTATCTCCCTTTCCACACTGTGTCGTCTATTCACACCCTTTTTAATTACACCATGAGTTTTTTAAGGCCAGGAAATCTTGGTCTCCAAAGTTCATACCTGGCACACTCCATGTGTTTAATAAACATGTAAAGAATAGATTCAGACCCTGGCTGGGTGGGTGGCTCAGTTGGTTGGAGCATTATTCCATACACTAAAAGTTTGTGGGGTTTGATTCCCCGTCAGGTTGTGGGTTTGATCCCTGGTTGGGATGGGTGCAGAAGGCAATCTCTCTCTCTCTCTCTCTCTCTCTCTCTCTCTCTCTCTCTCTCTCTCTCTCTCTCTCTCTCTCTCTTCTTTCTCTCTCACTAACAGAAACAAATCTTCAGGAGAGGATTTTTAAAAAGAATGGATTCAGCTTCACCATATTTGAAAGAAAGTGTCAGGGGCCTTAACATTCCAGGTAGCATTTTAAAAATAAGCATGCCTATCTGCAAATGAGCAGAGATATTAGCTATATATTTATGGTAGAAATCATTCGTGACTTCCCTTCACATCCCTCAGCACTTTGGCAGAAGCCCAAGCTGTATCCAGGTATTATGGATGTAATGCCTCCTCTCAATACACGCCTTGGATGAGTGGCAGGAGAGTCCCGGCTTTTCTATTAAATCAGTCCCTTATCTCTGACAGAATACTCCACTTGGTTTTCTTATTTTGAATTCCAGTTGCTTTAACAGATATCCTAGAGCTTTTCTTATTAGCCCCCCTGGTGCACCGTGACAGCTGTAAACCATTAGTTTGGGGCTTGCCGGAGGCCTGCAAAACACTGTGCCCTGATCATCTGATTAATCCAATTCATACAACAACCCAGATTCTGGATTTCTGATGAAGTTTTAATAGGGATGGTGGGGGAGAATGCATCTCAGAGCTACTGAAGTTCATTTTTCCTCCCAATCAATGCCAGACTAAATTTGAGAAAGCATTTTATTTTTTATTAACAACCAAAATATTCTATTTCTTGCCTGATGAAGTAAATTATAGATACTCTCCAAAAGCGTTTTGCAGAAAACAATTCTCCAAAGTATATCTGTCATTAGCTGCATGAATTGTCTGCACATGGGAAAAGGAAAGTGAGTTGGGATATGTCTATGCTCACCCCTAACTGGCTCCCAGCTATTTTCATGCAGTCTCTTTGTCCACCAAAGAGGTGAATGTCATGGACTCTACAGCAGTGTCCCCGAGGTTCTGGGTCTGTTTTAAAGGGACAGGTTTCCCAAAGGATCTTTGAAGAGCAAATCTGAACTTGAACTTCTCATTGCTTTAGAAATTAAAAAGGAGGATGGACAAAAGAAAAAAACTAGCATATATATCCATACATTACCTCAGTTAAGATTAGCTGCTCAGATAACTTATTAAATATCTAATAGAGAAAAGACAAAGTTTCCATTGTAACTTGTATCCATATCAATTCTTAACTCCCTCTCCCCTGATTTCACTTTTACCAGATAATGAAAGGAAAGAAAAACATTCTTACACAAGATGACAGTCACTGTGATATTACACTTAATTACTACAATTCCCAAGAATACTTTATTTGCTCTTCATAAATTTATTCAGTAAATTATTCTTGTGTGTCTACTTTATAACAGATTCCTCATGTGGTGTTGAGAACTGTGAAAAATAGACATCCCACACCTTCAATAAACTTAATATATAGAAATTGAGTACAGCATTAAACTTTCCTTCACATGAATAGCTATGACTATATCTGTGATGAGGGTATTAAGTCAAAGCAAAGAATGTGAGAATAGAATGTGAGAACACGAAGTGTTAGGCAGCCTTCTCCTCCCTGCCTCCAACCCTGCACAGATGTGCAGAGCCTGCTCCCTGAATGATGTGAGCTAGCAACATCTCAGCTGCAGTGTGGGCAGAGCAGCCCACTGTTTTGCTGGAGTTGATTGAGGTCTATTGTTGTGTTGGCCAGGAACCAGCTGGGGAGCATCCCTCTATGTAACAGCCCAGAACTGTCTGTAATAAGCCACTGCCTGGGAAGGTTTGGGGTCTGACAAAAGAAAATTTAATGTTTGTGCAAGACAGGAAGGCTCCTTGGAAGCTCCTCTTAGAGGTTACTCTTCTAGCTTTTAAGACTCCTTCTAGACTTTCCATAGCAATGAAAATAGCATTGTTTATATATCACCTGCCAGTTCCAAACTCAACCACACACATTATTCAGCTTTAATTTCCATCCAGGGAAACACATTCTAGTATTCTCGTTCTCAAGAGAATCAAGGCTCAGAAAGGATACATGATTTGCTCAAAGTTTCAGAGTTAATATATAATGGTGCTGGGGTCCAAACCCAGCTCTCCTGAATCAAAGCAGGAACTTTCTACCATGCCCTATATCTCACCCCTCCAAAGAAGCATATTAATTCCTGGGATAATTGTTTAGATCCTGCTTTTAGTTGTCTTCAAGTTCTTGAGCACCTCGGTAATAAAACTACTCTTTCAGGAACTTAATTGTGGTGAACAGAACGTGAGCCACAAGGAACAGAAATTGTGAAAGTGTCTTTTAGAAGGAGAAGGAAAGTCTAATAGCTAGTGTCACTCTCTTTATGAGATGACAGTCCAGGCAACTGTGAAATAGAAGGTGATAGATAGGATCTTGAATTTATAAATCTATTATACTGTGGTTATATGAGAGGTGTTAAATTTGTAGAATCTGGGTGGCGATAGAATAGGAAGAATTATTTGTATTATATTTGGCATTTTTTGTAAGTCTAAAATAATTTCTAAAAGATATGTTAAAGAACTCCAAAATTTGAATAGCCAAGCTCAAAGAGCACTCCTTCCTCTAGATCTAGTTCCTTCCTGAAGACCTACCATCCTACACTGGGAAATAAAGAATTCATCTTATAGAGAAAAATAATTTGTAGGAAGCAATACGTTGAATAGGAAGGTAGATTATTGTATCCATGGGGAAGGTGGTGGGGAGAATCCCAAGGAAAGGCATACTCATAAGGAAAAACAGAGAGCTTTTTGTTTATTTGTTGTGTTTTGTTTTATGTGGCTCATGCATGCAAGGAACATAATTTTGATACTGAAGCAACATTCTGGTGTTTGCTCCTATCTGACTGGGGAGACAGCATGACCTGAGAAAAACTGCTTATCAGCAAGTGTGTTTTTCCTTAAAATATCACTGTCTGCACTTAGAATCAGCTTTTATTTCCCTCTCTGGCTTGCAGTAGGTGCTTCATTTTCTCTGATAGTACATGCTTTTTTTAAGGAGCAGAGGAATGTTCAAATCAAACAAGTATACAATTCTGGGATGCTGGAGTACAGGAAGTAAAATGACCTCGGAAAAGCAGAAACTTGGGTTTAGCATACTCTCATCTATGCTTCTGGTCTATCAGTCTGTACTGCAAGAAGAGTAGCATGATTAAAAACACAAAATTGGAAGTTAGGCTGCCTGGTATTGAAGCTTGGCTCCACTACCAATCGTCTGTAAGTCTGAGAAGAAGTTATTCAACTTCTGTTATGTCATCTATAAAATCAGAATAGAGGATGTATATTCTCTTATTCTTTTTTCTCTCTCATCTGTCCTCTTTCTTTTCCTCTCTTCCTCCCTGTCTTTCTTCCTTTTTAGCATACACAACCATCTCATGTTTCCTTTTGAGGAATCCACTACTTGTAAGTCTTTCCATCATAAAGGCCAAAGAGGCCAGATTTCCTCTCAAACTCCTACCCTGTTGGTTAGGGCTCCAGCATGTGACCTCGTCTCAGCCAAGAGTTCTTCCCTCTGAGACTTTGCCTCTAGGGGTAGGAGTGCACATGTAAGGAGAAATGAGAAGTGGGTGATGCCAAGAGACCAGCATCCAGGAGCAGTGGAGCTATAGGCAACACCTGGCCTGGCCGTACTGTTCCCACCCCTGGGTCCCAGCTTCCCACCCCGTCCTTCAGCCTTCCTGTAAATTCTGTTAGCTTCCTCATGTCTACCCAACACATTTCTTTTCCAAGTTAATGCAAGTCAGGTTCTATTGCTTTCTAAATGTCTGTATCTGTGTGTACATGTGTGTAGTTGCTGTTACATAATTGAACTGATATCATAGACTTAATTTCATAAATTTTTTCTACTGTGTTCACATTAAATACTAGAATGTCTCCATGTCATTAAAACTTCTTTTATCAATATCTTTACCTAAAATCCTCACCCGAGGATATTTTTATTGTTTTTATTTTATTTTTAAAAAATTCTTTATTGTTGAAAGTATTACATATGTTTCCTTTTTCCTCCATTGTCCTTTCCCAGCCAGCCCCTGCCCCCAGGCCAAGCCCTCACCTCCTATTGTCTGTGTCCATTGGTTATGCTTATATACATACAAGTTCTTTGGTTTATCTCTTTACTACCTTCCTTTCTCATCCTCCTTTATCTTCCCTCTAAGGTTTGATAGTCTTATTGATTTTAGAGTGAGGGGTAGAGAGAGAGAAATATTTGTGTGAGAAAGAACATTGGTTTCTTTTTCCCTATGTGCCCCATGGATTGAATCCGCAACTAGGTATGTGCCCTGACCACAAATGGAGCCCACAGCCTTTCTATATGTGGGATGATGCTCTAACCAACTTAGTCACACTGGCCAGGGCACAATATCTTTTTAAAGTCTGGTTGATAATATCTACTATCTTCTATACTTGTGTATATTATCTTATTGAATTCTCACAATAGCTATTCAAATAAGCATTTTTAATAATCCTTTTATAAAGGAGAAAACTGAAGTTCAGAAAAGTCAAGTGACTTACTTGTGGGCACAAAGTAAGCAGAGCCAGAGAGTAGAACCAGTGTTTGGACCCAAACTGCTTCAACCTGGGTCCATGCTGCTTCAACCTCCTCCATGATACCTTGTCTCTACCCCACTCCTATGCATAAGATTTTGAATATAATAGCAGTCTTTTATTTCTATTTCTTGTAGCACTCATTCTGGCCCTAGCCAGGGGAAAAATTGAAATCAGGATGTTATGCATGGCCCCTCTTTTAACTTAATCATTACTGTCACCTGATTGTTAGACATAAAGTAATAGAATTTTCATTAATTTATTCAAAGTTTGTGGGACATCTACTATGTGCAGATAGGAGTCACATATGTCTTTGATAAGCTAGTGGAGGAAAGAAAAGGAGAGGGACTAGTATAATTCCAAATGATAGTCAACAAGATAGAACTATATAGGAAGTTCTTTGGGAACATAACCCAAAGAACAGAACTTCAGTGATGGTTTTTGAGGAAGCTGAGCTTAAAGGATTTTTTTGATCATAGCAATACAATATCAGCATATGGAAGAAATATCCAAAGACACATTAGGTATAACTACTCTGTGTGTGTTGAGGGAAATTGGGGGAGAGGGGATGGTTAACAGGAGGTATCATGGGCTGAATTTGGTCTAATAAAAAATTATACATTGAAGCCCTAACCACCAGCACCTCAGAATGTGACTGTATTAGAACATAGAATATTTAAAAAGGTAATTAAGGTTAAATGAGATAACTAGGATGGGCTGTAATTTAATACAACTAATAGCTTAAAAAAATTAGGACACAGATACCCATATGCAGACACAGGGATAATGGCATCACCTACATGCCAAGAAGAGAGTACTCAGAAGGAACCCATCACAATGACACTGATCTTGGACTTCTGGCCTGCAGAACTGTGAGAAAATAAATATCTATTATTTAAGCCATCTAGTCTTGGCAGTCCTAGAAACCTTTTACAAGAGATGAGGCTGAAAAGGCAGGAAAGGACTTGATTAGGGAGGCCTTTACATGGCCATGTTTAAGACTTTATGCTCCTATTCAGAAGACAATGGGGAGCTACTAAAATATGTAAATCAAAAACGGATATAATAAAATTCATGTTTTAGAAATGTTTAACCTTTAAAACCACTATACTCTTTAAATCCACTTCCTCCCCTGTAAGTTCTTCTATATTGAAAGTAAAGGGATGAAGGAAGAATGGAAGTAATTATTCAGTTACTGGTTCCTACATGTCTGATTAGGCTTCAAGCTCCATTCTCTGACAATCCCATATATGGCTTATCCTTGTTTCCAATTTTATGGGTTTTTTCCCCAAATGAGCCCTGAGTCCACAATTCAGACTCTTCTTCCAGGCCATGATTCATGCCTGTCTCACCAAATCTTATCATTACCCCTGCCCCAGCGTGACATTTAGGGAACATTGGCAAGACTTAAAGAGGTTAAAAAAAATGAAAGTATTAAAAGTATTTTAATAGAGACCCAATACTGAGTTTTAACTGGGATTAAGACACATTTGGGCATAGCTGAAAATGTTACTGGGAAACCCACAGTTGGGGTTGGGCTGCCTGTCACTGTGTCCAATATCCAAGGCAAGGTTGAATCATATTAGGCATTTATTGAGAAGACTAGCCAACCAAGAAAACAGGAGCTTACAAGCATCAAATTCTGCCTTCCCAGTAAGGTTCAGGGAACAGGATTATATAGGGGAAGGGGGTAGGGTGCCATGTGCATCCCTGGGGCTCTGCAGATGTCAGCTATTGTCCTTTAGTCATCAGGTAATGAGATGATATTGATAAGTTGTTTTGACTCCCGGCAGGCTGGTCTGACCCTGCTTATCAGTTCTGCTTGCTGAAGTCACAATTGAGTCACCTCGTCAATTGCTTCACACAGGCCTTAAAAAGGAAACTTAAGAAAAAACTTAACTCCTTATCTATAATGATAAAAGTATAATATAATAATTACACTGGACATCCTTCCAGACTAAGCCAGGACTGGGAGGGAAGCCAGGATCCTGGGAGCCAGAGGGAAGCCAGTGCCAGCAGCAAGGGAGAAGGAAGGCCTACTCTTTCATGAATTTCATGCATCTGGCCTCTAGTTCACATATAATAAACTTAACTCCCCTATTCACATAAGTATACGTGTTCTAAGATTTAAAATAATATGATTACTTTTCATATTAATTCAGGTGCTCCATCTATAGATTATAAGTGCTCCCCCTATCAAAAATGTGGGTGATAGCTGTGGAATTCCCAGAGGAATAAATAGTCTAGAAACATCAGTCTCTGCCATCAATTTCTAGTCCAAACTTTTGGATGTGTGCTAGGTTAATGGAGGAGAAAACAGAGTAAACTTGTTTTATGAAATTCTGCTGAGAGGTAAAGTGGCTGCATGTAACAGGGTGGTTAGCAAAGGCCTCCCCCCCCCCCTCATGTTTTACATATCACATGGCACAGGCTATGTGAGGGCTCTTGCTGTTTGGGAAATGTGGGGAGATAACAAAGTTGGTGTGGAAATGAGAGTCCTCACAGGAAGGGGGTAGACCCTAGGAGAACCATCTATAAATATATGAAGTACCCTCCCCTCCAATCCTCATTCCTAGAGACCACCCTTGACACTTAAGGTAGTTATGGAACTGGGAGGGGTTAAGTTGTTGTGTGGAGCAAGTTGCCAAGAGCCAATGAGGTAATATGACCCAGGGATACTTTGATTTACTGGGTCAAGGAATTACTCAGGTAAACACTGAGTACCATTCACCAATTTTGATGCTGTTTCATCTCTATTCCTTCCTTGTTCAGTGTGTCAGTGTGCATATGGCATGTCATGCATCAAACTACTGCATCGCATCTTCAACTTCTGGAATAAAATAAGGATGATGGCAAGATTGATTTTTACCCTCTCTGTATAACATGACTTCCTCATATTATCTTAACTTTTGTGTCTTTATAAAATGGCTTGGTAATTAATGACTATTTAAAAAAATTATGATAGAGTGGGAACAAGGTACTGCTACATTCTCATAAAAATTATCCTTGTGACATTTAGTATTATCCTACTCAAAGAAGGCAGTAAATATCATTGCTGCACTTAAAAACTCTAGGGACCTATACTCAATAAATATGATAAATTGAGTACAGTGAGCTCTTTTTTATGGAAATTGGGAAAATGGGTATGAGGCAGAAAGGAATTTTTATTTTTAATAAACAATAAATCCCTTCTCTAGGTTATAAGCATTGCATTCACCTTCTCTACTTCCTGTAGCTGAATTCACCATGGTTCCCAGTTATAGACATAAGATCACCATAATTTCTGAATTAACTATGACTGAGTATGAATATATACCAATAGTTTTAGTTCTACTATTCAGTTAGCCTTAATAATGGTATGGCAGATTACATTTTCAAAAAGCAGTCACTAGCAATATTTCTGACCTCGTGTGCTCTTCTAGAAACATTCCATTTTCCCACCAAGAGGTAGAGTCTATTTCCCTTCCTCTTGAAACTAGACCAGCCTTTGTGGAACAAATGAAATGCAGCAGAAGAAACTCTACATGATTTCTGAGGTTGTGTCCATCAAAGGCTATACCTCTTTCACCTGCCTTGCTTTGCTTTATTATGCTTACCCTTTGGTAACAAGTCGTCATGTGGTTAGGAAGTCCAGGCCCATGGAGGCCATCCAACAGTTCTAGTCTTCGGCCCCAGCTGTGGTTGAAGCTTATATAGTCAGAATCAACTGCCAGACATGTGAGTGAACAAGCCTTCAGATGATTCTAACCTTCAGTCTTTAAGCTGATATTAGTGAAGCAGAGCTATTTTTACTGATCCCTTCCCCAACTGCAGATTCATGAATAAATTAAAGGCTTTCATTGCTTTGGGGGTGGCTATTACACAGCAACAGGAACTAGAACAAATGAGTTTGTTGTCCACATGACATAGTTTCCATTGTGTTGAGGATGAGTGTTGTTGTTTTGAGAACACTGAGCTGCAACATGTTGAAGTTATCTTTGAGTCTAAATTTACTTAACAGACATGAGTATAGGCTTTGGAAGCAGAAGAATGTAGGTTCAGGTCCACGCATTTAATACAAACTGGCATACACTCTCTTGGAAACTAAGATTTCTGAATCAGTAGAGTTCAAATTTTAAGGAACAGGGACCAACAATTTGGGGAGCAGGTTATAAAAAGCAGTAATCAGAAGAACTTTAGCCACTGGTTTAGAATGTATATACCCTTCCACTTAATAACAGAGTGTTGATTTCCCCAGACTTCATATAGTTTGTTGAATTAGATATCATTCAGTTCATGATGGGTAGCTCAGATTCTGTGACTATTTGGTATCCCATGGTCAGTCAGTAAGTCTTTATCTGGGCCCAGTAGCAAGCAGGAGTTAGGGGTCTACACAGCATCCCTGTTTGCACGATTTCAGCATCATTATATCAGCCAGATCAAATGCCTAAGTGAGTAGTTTGCAGTACAACCTGGTCCTTATGCACACCTTATTTTGCTCCCAGTCTTGCTCAACTGTCAGTTCTCAGAAAATTAGAGAGAGCATCACACTCGTATTAATATATATTGTTTCCAAAATTCAAATGATGATTGGTAGGAAACTTGTCCTTCACTTTGGAAGGGGTATTCCAACAAATCCCAGGCACTTGAAATCTTAGAAACTTTTCTTAAGAGACAGATGTCTGAGTTTTCATAGTGTTCGTTTTCCACAGTCTGGCCCCCATTTGTCTTATTTATGCTTCTAGGAGACTTCTCAACAAATCTCCTCAGGGTGATTCAGCATAATGAATGATTTGTATGTCAGGTAGATCTAGGTTCTCAACACTCTGTTATAACTAAGAAGAGGAAAGTTGGTAAGGCTTTCTCCTTCTCTGGTGAAATAGCTTCTGGTGGTCCTTGATGTTAATAAGGATAAAAAAGTACTTATCTGATCAGTATGCATACCAGCTGTCAAGGGCTGTGTTAATTTTCTTCAATAAACATGCCACATCTGGAGCAGCAGCTGTGAAATGAAATCACTGTCTAATTGAATCTATGATACTCCATTGTTATTCTCTATAATCCATTTGCCAAACAGGGCATTTAAGTGAGAATGTGATCGGAGTCATCACCTCTAAATGCTTAAGTCTTTGATGAAGGCATTATTCTCTCTTGTGTTCCCATACATAAAGCCTAGACTCTGGTTTGCATACTGACAAAGAGGGGAAAGTTCCTGAAAAATGGCATAATTTTGCCATTTCATGGGTGTGTTTATTCCAATTCTGCATTTAGGAACTAAGGAAGTACCTACTAAATGATTAGATCCATTAGGTCCTCATTTAACAGCTGATCTCTATAAAACCTCAACAAGAAATGGTAGAATTTATTTCAACACACATTTTTCAAGTTTCCATTATTTTAAATTAATATTTTTCTGTTTAGTTTAAACTCAACTCTACCCTAGTTAAAGTTAAGTTTTCCTCTAGAGCTTTCTCTACTTTGGCTCTAATTATGGGTCTAGAAGTAATTAGGGCTAGTGGAGTGGATCCCGGGAGCATGAGCATCTTCTTACAAGTTACCTGCTTCAACTGGCATTAATAGAGGAAGAAGAATTTCTTCTATTGGCAAGGATTGCTCAGCAAATTGGTGGGTTTCTGGTTCTTGGATTTTATCCAAGTGCTCTATTTCATTTGCTTTAATTTTTTTTTTTTTTCAGAGAGGAAGGGAGAGAGAGAGATAGAAACATCCATGATAAGCGAGAACCATTGATCGGCTGCCTCCTGCCCTCCCCCTACTAGGGATTGAGCCTGCAACCTGGGCATGTGCCCTGACTGGGAATTGAAACTATGACCTCCTGCTTCATAGGTCGATGCTCAACTACTGAGCCACACTGGCCGGGCCAAGTGCTCCATTTCAATTCCAAGGGTCTCCCTCCGTCCCAACTAAGGACTTAACTTTCACATGAGAGATTTATGTTGTATTTTGCAAACTATAAAAACATTCTGGGTGTATTTCAGCTCTCAGTCTTATGGATGCTGAAAATTGTAAGCCTTGAGTTTGTTATTTCCTTTGTGTAAGCTCTCTGATGTAGAATCAACCAAGTACCTCAACAGCCTCTGCCATCATCACCACTCTGGTAGTCTTGTGTCCACTTGATTCCCTACCCCTGTCTTCTGTAAGCATTCTTCCCCAGGTTTCAACAGATTATACTTAACAGCAGTTGTGAAAATTATCCACACCATGGGCTATCAACACCATGTTTTCCACTAATAACGAGTTCACCATTTTATTTGTTCATATTCTTATTTTTATAATATTTCCCAAGATAGTCCCATAGGTACCAATAGCAATCAGGATGTACACAGGAAACCAAATTAGTATTTCAAGCAGAGAATAGTCAATATAAAAACAGTTAAAACATGTGGAAAGGACTGCAGGAGCAAAAGGAAGAAACTACATCATCCTGAAAAAAACAATCCAAAAAACCCAAAATGCCATCATCTGTATAATGGAGCCCATTTGCATTCACAGTCTAGTATGCAGGGGTTAGAATTTCCGCAGAGAGCTAGACTGCCAGAGTCGGGATCCAGGAGGAGCGGGCCTGCTGGAGGGAAAGTACAACCATCTGGTCACTACTCTTACAACCACCAGCTACCAGGGTAACTGCTGATGCTTTCAGAGCCAGAATCAGAATTGATCTTCCTTCCTTCCACTTCACAATCTCCCATCAGAATTTAACAAGAAGCTGGCTGCCAAAAGAGCTGGGAAACATAGTTTGCAGAATCCCTGGGCCCTGTAGTTCAGAGCTGAGTAGAGAAGGATAAACTGGTAGAAAACAGATAAATAACTAAAGATGGCTAGGTGGAAAGATAGGTTCTGGATGTTGGTGGCACTGAGGAGATGCTTTGACAGTCCTGGGCTATTCTGTTTCATGAAAAGTGAAAAAAATTCCTATTTGTTTAAATAACTATTATTTGTATTCTCTGCTGCATGTGGCTAATTACTATCCTTGCCTGAAACAGAATTTGGTAAGGGGAAGTAGGATGCTACAATATACAATTAACTTAGCTGGGCCTTGAGAGGGAGGACACGTGCACTGTTGACCGGAGAACTTGTGACCTTTGTTATGTGGTGGTGAAACATTGGGCCAGTTTTTCACCTGCTGTACCTTGAAACACAAAACATGTTCCCATTAAAGCTTCAGTGTTAGGGGAAATGGCAGGAAACCTAGATTTTTTTGGTGTGTGCTGATTATTTCCTGATGCCTTCTGCAAGAATGGCTTGATAGAGAAATACTAGTTTGAGATTAAACTGGACCTGACCAGCCAGAAAGCTAAGCTAGAAAGGATTATGGCACTGCTAAAGAATCTAAATTGAATTAGAGTTCCATAATTTGGAGCCTACTAGAGTTGAAAAGTTGCCTGCTTTTGTTTCCCAAACAGGAGAGTTAAAAATTAGAGCAATGAAGCTGTATTTGTAGTAACAGATGAGTCTAATGACCCAGGATTTTTAAAAATATATATTTTATTGATTTTTCACAGAGAGGAAGAGAGAGGGATAGAAAGTCAGAAACATCGATGAGAAACATTGATCAGCTGCCTCTTGCACACCCCCTGCTGGGGATGTGCCCGCAGCCACAGTACATGCCCTTGACCAGAATCGAACCTGGGACCTTGCAGGCCAACACTCTATCCACTGAGCCAAACCGGTTTCTGCATGACCCAGGCTTTTACCAAGAACCGCTTTAAAATGGGGAGATTACAAAGAGTTTTAACCAGGATCCACATTAAAAATTGAATTTCATATTGCAATCTAGCATGCATATACATTTATTACTTACTAAGGGCCCAGTGCAAGAATATGTGCACCTTGTGAGCTACGAGGCTACAGTGGGCTCAGGGGCGAGTCTCAGCCCATTCTTGGTGCCCCTGCCTGGATCCTCCTGCAAGGCCCCATGGTCCCCTGTCTACTGACAGTGCCAGACCTGCTCACACCTGCTGACAGCATGGATCGATTGGGGCTGGCACCATCAGTGGGTGTGAGCAGTGGCTGCTGCCCCAATCGCCCCTCAGGAGCAGGGGGAGGTGGAGCAGCTCTCAGGTGTAAGTGGGGCTGGAGCCAGCAGCAGATGCAAGTACTAGACAGGAGTGCAGTGCATGGGAGCAAAGAATTTTCAGTAACCACCCCAATGACAATGACCAGCACACTGCCTTGGTCTGGCACTCCTGCACACTTGCTCCACCATCCCACCATGGCTAATGACTACACTGTTCCGCGCACACCCCCTGGTGGTCAGTGCACATCATAGCGACCAGTTTGGTTGTTCTGCCCTTCAGTCTACTTGCATATTAGCCTTTTATTATCCGACTAGTGGCCCGGTGCACAAAATTTGTGCATGGGGCGAGAGGGGGTTCTCCTCAACCCAGCTTGCACCCTCTCCAATCTAGAACCCCTCAAACGATGTCCTGCTACCGGTTTACAGGGATGGGGCCTAAACCAGCAGTCAGACATCCCTCTCGCAATATGGGACTGATGGCTCCTAACTGCTCACCTACCTGTCTGCCTGCCTGATTGCCCCTAACCACTCTGTCTGCCAGCCTGCTCGCCCCCAACTGCCCCCTGCTGCTGGCCTGCTCACCCTCAAATGCTCTCCTGCCAGCCTGATCGCCCCCAACTGCCCCCCGTGCCAGTTCCCAAATGTCTCTCCTGCTAGCCTTCTCACTCCCAACTGCCCCCTCCCCCTGCTGGCCTGCTCACCTCCACTTTCCCTCCCCACTGGCCTGCTCACCCCCAACTGCCCCCTGATGGCCTGCTCATTCCAAACTACCCCACCCCGCTGTCCTGATAATCTCCAAGTGAGACCACTGATGGCCTGCTCACCCCCAAATGCCCCCCCCCCCGTTGATCTGCTTACCCCCAATAGCCCTGCCCCCTCCCAGTATGATCACCCACAACTGCTGTCTCATCCTGGCCTGATCACCCACAACTGCCCTTTCCTCTTGGCTTCTAACCACCTTTACCTCAGCCCCACCCCCATGGCTTTGTGCAGAAGAACATCCAGAAGGTCTCCTGGAAGGTCTCCCAGTCTAAGTAGCATATTAACCTTTTATTAGTATAGCTAGAGGCCGGTACATGGGTGAGGGCTGGCTGGCTTGCCCTGAATGGTGTCCCAAATCAGGATGGGGGTCCCAATGGGGTGCCTGGCCAGTCTGGGTGAGGGGCTGAGGGCTGATTCAGGCTGACATGGCCCCTGAAAACCCAAGCTCCCAGCCCCTTCTTTTTTTTCTTTTTTATTTCAGCACCTCCTTAAGTGGAAGTGACCTGAGTCATTTCTTGCCCAAAGCTGTAAGAAGCCCCTGCATGAAAACCCATCCCTGTCTTCTCCTACTACAGTAGTGATTTTCAACTGGTGTGTGACAAGAATGTTTAAAACATGCAATACCTGACTATTTATTTAGTGAAGGGCACTGACCTCTTTTCCCTTAGACTGTCATATTTTTTTTTAAATCTATCTTTTTGTGTGTTTGACAGATTGGCAAATATATATACACTAGAGGCCGAGTGCACAAAAATTCATGCACTCAGGGTGGGGGGAGTTCTCCGCACTCAGCCTGCACACCCTCACAATCTGGGCCCCTGGGGAAGGGTCAGTCCCATTGCAGCATGGCTCTGGTTCCCAGAACCTGTGGAGCTGGGGTGCGGATCAAGTGTCCAGTCCAATGATAGCATGGCTCTGGTTCCTTGGAGCCTGCGGGTGGTGGAAAGGACACAGAGGCCAGTTCTGTGGCAGTATGGCTCCATTCCCACAGCTTCCTCCCACTGCCCCACAGCCGGCAACGAGGGCCCACAGCTCCCTCTTGCTGCTGCACCGCAGGCAGCTGGGACCCAAAACTGACTCCCGCCATGCTGGCCCAGACCCTAGCCTGGTGTTCAGTCATCTGTGATGTACCCTGGCTCTTTATATACTAGGATATGTATTATTTGGTGTGCCACGGAATTGTAGTAATTAGTTTATGCGCGCGATAATGAAAAATGTTGAAAAATCACCACACTATAATGACCTGGCTACCTGTGCTGAGACAATTGACACAGGAGTGAAAGCACATTAGATCTCTGGGCCACTGCTTGGGAGATAGCTCCCTTCGGAAGAAGCCATTAGATCTATTGAAAACCTAGTGTGAGCATGAAATAAACTTTTGATATATTAAGCCATTGTAATTTTGAGTTAATTCCTTTCGTGGATCACAAAGATGCAATTATTTGTGTAATCATTATTGAAAAAAATCTGAAAAAAAGGCGTAAGCTGAGAGATATTAAAACATTTTAACTTTTATCTAACTTTGTAGCCACTCTCCCACACTGGATAATTTATCCAAATACTATCTTATCTCTGCAGCAGCAATGTTTTCCCTCATGAGTTTTTTAATAGTACCTGCTGACAGAGAAATGCACTTTAGTTTATCACTATATTAATTTCCATATATCATTTCAGCCAACATTGCTGTAGAAAAGGAATAACTATTTCTCTATTGATTTTTTTTGGTCTTTTTCTATTAGGTAAGAAAACTTCAAAAGGAAATTCAAAATGTTTATAAAGTTCATTGAAATATTTAATAGACAAAAAAATCTCAAATTAAACATTGCTAAAAAAAAAGTTGAAGAGTTTCTCTTATGTCTCACGTTCATGGTGCTTAATATATGTTTTAAATTCTGAGTATTTTTAGACAAATCACAATGGTGTCATGCTAAGTATTTCAAGATCCCACATACAGTTAAGATGTGGTTCATTCTTAAATCTTTTGGATAATTGCACTGTTTTCCCTGACTTCTCGAATGATTTGTTTGGAACCTGATCATTTTAATCACAGAATGTGTGATTAACCTTGTCTTGTAGCTTGTGTTTTCTTAATTATTTCTAGTATCTTCATATCATGGTTTCCTTGCAAGAATCACTTTTGGGATGTTTTTTATGTGAGGTTTCATTCTATTATAATAAGACTACTGGCCAGGTGCACAAAATTTGTGCACGCGGGAGGGAGGGCGGGGAATTCCCTCAGCCCAGACTGTACCCTCTCCAATCTGGGACCCCTCAGGCCTCTGGCTCCTAACTGCTCACCTGCCTGCCAGCCTGATCCCCCTGACTGCTCTCTCCTGACAGCCTGTTTGCCCTAACAGCTCTCCTCTGCTGGCCTGGTCCCCCTAACTGCTCTCCCCTGCTTGCCGGATTGCCTCTAACCTCCTCTGCCTTGGCCCCGCCAACATGGCTTTGTTGGGAAGGATGTCTAGGACATCTAGAAGGTCGCCAGGAAGATGTTCAGTCTAATTAGCATATTACCCTTTTATTAGCATAGATGCTACCTTGTCCTAAAAATGCAGGTTGTTCTCAGGTTTTCCTATCGTGGAAGGGGAGCCCGCAGTAGCATCCTGGGTTCTGACCAGGACTTAAGTGCTTGTGCTTTATCTCAGCAGATGCGATTCCTAGAAGAAGACTCTTGGATATACCTTGAACATTTCTATCAAATTTGCCAAGTCATCCTCCAAAAATGTCAAACCACTTTAAACTGCCACCATCAACCATGCGTGTGCCCTCCATCCCACTTTGATGCCAATATCATTGATTTTTCCCTAGAAGCTTCCCTCCCGTCTGCTGGGAACGCTTGATAATTGAGCCAGCCTCATTGTTCAGCTGGGGACTTGATTTCCCGAGATAGAATTATGGAGGAAGAAAAATAAGTTTTCCTCATCCTTTCTGAGTTCTTAGTGGAGGCCCTTGTAATGAAAGACAGATCGCCAAGAGAAAAAAGTTCATTAACATGTGTACCTCATGTATATGTGGGAGATCTCAGGGAAAAATGAATAACTCCCCAAGCTGGCTTAGAATGCAGATTTAAATACCTTCTTCCTGGGGAAAGGGAATGGGAGATGTAGGCCTCCTAGAGTAGAGTAAATGATTTTTAGGAAAGATGAATGGGGGTGGAGAGAAGTAGTTTGTAACAAAGTTTGGGTGTTATGTCCTATGACAAGAGTCAGTCTTCTCTGCCTGATAACACTTCTCCCATCAAGGGGACCTATGACATTTAAGCTCCTTTAGGGTGGTCCAATTTTATTTTTTTATTTTTTTTTTTTCGATTTTTTTTTTTTAATTATTTTTTATTGATTTTTTGCAGTATAATAGTAGTACATGTTTTCCTTTCCCCCTCCCCCTTATCCTCCCCCCAGCCTCCCCCACCCCCCAGCACATATCCCCAGCTTCCCCCCTCCCCGCCCCAGTGTCTTTCATTCATTGGTTATGTTCATATGCATGCATACAAGTCCTTCCGTTGATCTCCCTAGGGTGGTCCAATTTTAGACAGCTCAGGAGACTTCAGTGAAATCTTCTGCATGCACTTGCAGTTTTTCAAGAATCTGCAGTTCAAGATCATCAATATAACAATAAAGCATATGTTGGGGGATGGCATGTTCTCTGACCTTCAGAATAAACCCAACAAAAGCTTGTTTCCTCTCTCAGATGATTTGCCACAGTAAGTTATTCCCTGGAGACGGCATTCTGGGAGTGGTCATAACATACCCTGTGTATGTAGAAAGGTGTGGGCCACATTACTAAATAATCCAGGGACAGTTTTCTCATCTTGAGGAAAGGGAGATAAAGTTAGAATAGTTTATCTCCTTTTCCACAGGTTTCTTGTGGGTTTGTGTCTCAGCTGCCTCCACCCACCGTGCTACCCCAACCCCAGCAGCCCCAAGGCCCAATGCCTACGCATTGGGCCTTGGGGCTGCTGGGTGCCAGGCCTGCTGGTTTGTATTTCCAGTCCACCCCCCTCCTAACCCCCAGTCCCAGGTCTGCAGTGGTGGGGCTTGGGGCTGCTGAGTGCCAGCCTCCCTGCTGGTTTGTGTCTCCAATCTGGGTGCTGCTGGGTGCTAGCCTCCATGCAGGTTTATGTCTCTGATTCGGCCTTTGCAGCTCCAGCACCTGGGTGGCAGAGCTTGTGGGTACTGTGTACTGGCCCCCTGTGGGTTTGTGTCTCTGATCCAGGGGCTATTGGGTTTGCACCCTGCATGCGCCCTGCCCGCCGAGCCCCCCACCAGCCCAAGGCCTAAAGCCCCCGGCCCGGCCTGCCCCACCCTGCTACTTCCACACACACACCCCCACTACTCACTCCTACAGTGGTTCTGTCAAGAGAACTACATTTCCCAGAATTCCTGGCGCCCCCATACCCTGCAGGAACCAAGAGCACCTTGAATTTTCTCCACCCGGTGGTAGCCACCGGGGTCTCCGCACACCCCAGAGACTGGCAGCAACCCCCCACTCCCTTCCTGGGTGCTGGGCTGGGGGGCATGCAGGGATCCCGGGCGCTCATTTGCATGTGATTCAAGCACCATGAGTGTAAGTAGGGCTGGCCCTTATGTATCTTGTGGGCCACCCTTACAGGGTGGTGGTTGCTTTCACTGCATTGCGGACACACCCCTGCCAGCCTCACCCCCTGTGTGCTGGCCATGCCCCTGCCCTGCCCCACCCTCTGGCCCACCCCACCCTCTGCTCCACCCCCTGTTCCAATTGGCTGGTAGCATAGCCAATTAGGAGCCAAGGTACGGTCACATTTGCATGTTACTCTTTTATTAGATAAAATAAGATAACACATAAATACACCTAACCAGGAGCACATAAGTTTAAATACATAAGAGTATTCTGAAAGTTGACAAATAAATAAAGGTCCCATATCAAGCCTTCTGCATTGATGTAACTCCTACACACCTTCTATACCTCCTATGGCAAAGTGAATGAAGACTTTGGGAGAATTCTTACAAACTCCTTCTTTTTCAGTCCCTCTATTTCCTCTAATATGAATAGGGGGGAACAAAATAAACCAATTTCAAGTCCTTCCTTAATCCTTCCTTAATCAAGTCCTCCTTATACTGTTCTAGCCAACATATAAGCAAAGGTCCCTGAAGAAGGCATCTATCTGAGATAACGCCTGGCTAGAAGGACTTTAATTTTTGGTCTTTTCTTTTCTTTTAGCTTGAAATATGCTTGCAATGCTTTAAGAAGAAACAACCATCTTGCCTGAATCAAGTACCAAGCTTCAAGCACCAAGAAGTAAATTTTGGACTAAGATCCACTAATGTCTGATTCCAAAACTTTAGGCTCTTAATTCCTGTGGTATACCACAGCTGTGGTAAAATAAACTCATGGGAGGGAGATGAAAAAAGAAAACAACAGCAATAGGGAGTTAAGGAATGGTAAATTGGGTACAGCTGTAAGATTTTTGGAGAATAAGGTGTTTCTACAACACAGGACAAAAAAGAAATTTGATGTCCTCAGGACATTTGTGGAAGTAGGGTATCTTGATGAGGCTCCTTTAGGATTAAATATGATCACACATAAGTCAACTTTGTAGGATTGATTTTAATTGTTAGTGAAGCTGTAATAAAAATGGAGATTGTTAAATGCTCTGTGTACTATAGGATTTGTCAGAAGACCATGAAGTAGGCAAAGAAAAGTGTTGTTAATATATTTTGACATTTTGGCAAGCTTTCCCTACTTGACTAAAAGGCTGAATGTCATGATGCATCAGATCCATGTATAAGAGCCTGTGAACATATATTTTTTCTTTGAATGAAACTAATTTTTCCACTTGTATAGAAGGATAATTTTTATTGTAGTCACTACAAGTAAAAGTTAACATTGTAGTACTGCCTATGTAAAATAATTAAAATTATTGGGCCTTATTGCATAGGATTTACATTTTTACTAGTTTTCCTCTTGTACAAGTCTTAAAATTCAGAGAGACTCTTGGAAATAGACTAAATATTTTTAAAATTATAGTTATACATATTTTAAGAAAACAGAGATTCCTAAACAAAATTAGTATGAAATGCAACTTTCTATTTGAAAAGGTACCGGAATTGAGAAAGACTATGGAGTTCAGAGTAGAGATTTGTTGATGTCAATTTCTGGAATTAAAATGGAAATGTTATATCTTATTCAAAAATATTTGAATAGGACATGTGCAATATTTGTATCAAGAATTAAGTTTCCTGTACTTTACTGGGTATTTTTCCAGATATTATACATATAATAAATTTTGTTTTCATAAGTCTATAACTGACTCCTTCTAAAAATCCCCTATGCCTGACTAGTGATGACCAGGACACTGAATTCTGTTCTTACAAACCAAGCCAGACATGGGAAGAAATGGGAGCACAAGTCTCTCTGTGGAAAATTCCCTATCATTAGATTCGTGAAACTGGATTCTGAGCACTGCTAATAAAAATACTACGGACAATCTGAACATCATGGAAAGCAGGTGAAAAGCATTTTGAAAAGCATCCAGACTGAAAACCTCAAAAATTTGTAGCCGGTAGATAGCACCTGGTGTTATGTTCTGACACACACCCAGAGCCTGGTCACAATATGCTTTCTCTCCTGCTTACACCATTGGGTCAAACCCCTGGGTTCCAGATGCCGATGCAAAAAGTAGAGGTGGAATGAACATTTCCATAACCCAATTATGGCAATTTAAACCACATAGACCTATTTGGAGTTTGATCCACAAAAATTTTCAATAATTCTCTTCCAATTGGCCCTGTCTAAATGTTTTTCAACTTTGGCACTATTAGCATTTGGGCTGGATAATTCTTTGTTGGTAAGGAGGGAAGCTAGCTGTGCGTTGTAGGATATTTATTTATTTATGTATTTTATTTATTTATTTATTTATTTACTTACTTACTTACTTACTTACTTACTTATTTTTGCATTGTAGGATATTTAGCAGCATCCTTAGCCTCAGACCACTTGAGGCAGTAGCACTCCCTTGTTGAAAAATGTCTGTGGACACTGCTAAATGTCCCTTGGGGACAAAATTGCTCTTCCCCATCTCAGTCCAGTTGAGAGCAACTGCTCTATTCACAGAGAAATGTTCCAAATGACTATGTGGTCCACAGTACCAAGTACTACACAGGGGTCATACAGAACAAGGGCTTAGAAAGGCCATTCTGGTTGGCAGTATGGACCCCAAGGGGAATGGAAATACATAATTCTGGCAGAGAGGAAGAGATTACATTCAGGGCTTGGGAGAAAGAGAGATGTGATTTTTCAAAAAAATAGAAATTGGCTGCTTTTCTGTTAGTTGGCATTCAGAGAGACATGTAGGCTGATGTTTGGAAGGTCTTACTGAAAGGTGTACTGAACAAATAGATACGTGTTTCTTCTGTTAACTTAGAACTTAACTTCCCCTTTTTCTCCAGATGATCAGGTTGAGCGTCAGGGAAGAGTTAATAGAAAAGAGGATGGAGGCAGCCACAGAAACAGGAACTGGAAGGTGGAAGGAAACAAAAGCCACTCTGGCCATGCTAGATTTTATATTTTGAAAGAACTTTCTATGTCCAGGACATTTGACTTACTGTATTATATACATTACTTTAGTCAATCCTCCCCTTAATTCTATAGAATGGGGAGATTATCACCTTCCACACCTTCCACACTTCCCACACTAGGAAAATTAGGCTCAGAGGGTAAGTTATGTATAAGGTAACAACTATTATCCATCAATGTAAATAACAGGTGTTTATACTATCTACTGTTTGTATAGTAAGTTCAATCATGATCAACAGCATTTTTCTGAACCAATGTGTTAAATTAACTTTTGTAGCTTTATTTTAAAGAGTTCCTATTCTCTCTATTTATTTTCATTCTTATCCCAGGATATGATCATTGATTCTAGAGAGAGGAGAAAGGAAAGAGAAAAATTGATGCAAAAGAGACATCGATCAGTTGCCTTCTGTACTTGGTCTGACCATGGATGGATCCCGCAACCTTTCGGTATCCCAGAGGATGCTTCCACCAACTGAGCCACATCGGCCAAGACTCTTATCTTCCCTTTAAAGAACATTTCTGGTTCTGCTTTCAAGAATTATTTTTAAAGTAAATTTTGATTGTTCATTTGAGTTAATACTGTTATTGAATCAATGCTGGTTATGAAGGCCCTAGTAAACTTATCTAACATCTATGTTGTTTCTATGGGTTTTCATTTACACATGTAATGGTGCATACAGTAGCTTGCATATTGTCTTACACAAAGATGATACTTAATCACTGGAATAAAATAATGAACTTAAACTGACATGTTCCTCATATATGCTTAGTATGTCAACAGCCAATAAAAATACATCTTACATCCTGTTTGAGATAGTATTTAGGATGTATTTGTAGTTTGGTATTATAAAATGACTTGGCCTTTTGTTTTCACTTTAGTTAACCTATTTGAAACATGATTATTCACCTTGATACTTGACTGTTTGAAGCTTAAAAAATGCTCACTATTGGAGTAGGAAAACAGGATTTTCAGGGAGGAAATCAGTGAATTGGCAATGTCACCAATGATCTTTGATGAGACTTGTCAAGAGCTGCTACTTCTTTAGCTTGAATACTTTGAGGTCATTGTAATTCCTTCCTCATGATGTTCTGATGCTTCTGCTCTGGTGGTGTACTTCACTTTCCTTTCTTAGCTAAGTTAGTTGTCTGTGTGCCCAACTCAGAGGCTTTTCCATTTCAATTTTGAAATTTGACAGCAAGGCAATACCAACTTGGACACACACTAAAAGGAACCACCAGTGGTTTCTTGGAAGAAGTAGAATGACTATTTTATGAGGAGACTATCTCTCCTGAGTCCCCTGAATCATGGATATTGGCCACATCCCAATTTTTTGTTCAGCAAAATGGAGAAAAGAAAAAAAACTAGGTTGACTAGCTAAGCAAAATGCAAGCTGCTTAAAAATTAAAGGTTCACAAAGAATATCTCAGGAAGGGCAGTCAACTGGAAGTTTGGAGTCAAAAACTATCAGCTTGTTGGATCAGAAAAGTTTAGGAATTTAAACTTACAAGAGAATATAAAATTACACTAATTTTCTTGAGCATTCGTGTGAACATGTGTGTGTGTGTGTGTCTGTGTGTCTGTGTGTCTATGTGTCTATGTTGATTATATAGATATTAGTGACCCGGCACATGAAATTGTGAAGCCCACCCACCCATGCACTCCACCCACCTGCCTGCTGCCCTGCCTTGACACCCTAACCTCTTTACCCAGAGCTTGAGCACACCTGGTTCCACCCCAGACTCCCCTGGCCTTCTCTGGCTGCCTCAAGATCCACCCTTGGTCCCCCAAGTCGCCTTGGACTGGTCTCACCTCCTCCGGGTGCCTCCCTGTTTCCTCCCCATCTCCAGAGCAATGCAGTGACTCGGCCTGTCATGGTGCCATAGGAGAATGTGAATCCTCTGCCTGCTGCAGATTTTCGAGCCCTGCTTCCTGGCAGCACGCACTGCACTCCTTCCCCTGGCAGGTGGGTGGCAGGCACACTGAGTGTGAGCAGTAGTTGGCAAAGGACTGGTGAGGGGGGCACTACAGACTCTCACCCCCACCCTCCCTGCCACAGGATGGCCCCACCTCCTCCAAGAGCCTCCCCACTTCTGCCCCATCTCTGGAGCAATGCAGCCGCTCCACCACACTGCGGCAAGCAGCCTCCTTCCAAATGGTCATTAAGGCATGAGGGTGTCATGACCATTAACATATTAGCTCTTTATTATATAGGATATATATTTTTTAAATAAAATTACCAAGTAGATGCTCATGTTTGAAGTTTACCTTCCACTCCCACAGTGTCACTGAAACAAAAATAAAATACTATGCATATTAAAATGTGTAAATATTTTCTCCTACTGATTTTATTAGCTGAGCATCTGATGTGTATGTTGCCCATAATTCAGCCCAGCAGGTTTATTTTCTGGATTCTGTGTTTTACTTCAAGTTGAGCAGAATGCCTCTGAGGTGAAGACGACTGATCTCTTCAGACTCACCCCGTGAAGGAGTGCTTTTATTGCTTGCTCAAGCTTAAAAAAATAGCTGCTTGTTAAGCTTAAGAGATCAGAATACTGTCCTTAAAAAGCCCTGAAATAGGGCACTCTACATCACATGTGCTCTGCTAATCTCCTTTGGAGAAAAAAAAAATTAAACTGGATGCCTTTTTTGCAAATACAGAAGAGTACACAGAGTATTATTATTTTTTAAAGAAAAACAGTGGCAGCTCTTCTGAACAGAATGTGAAGACGGTCCTGATTCCATATTCTACCCATATGAGCTACTACAGGAATTAAAACATCTATATATTAGGGATCACGTTTAGGAAAAAATAAAGTCTACTGATGGTTTATGTACCATTTAACATTAGGATATAAGAAGTCCCGTAGCTTAAAGTCTCAATAATGGTGGGAATACCTTATAAAGAGATTCTAGATTGTTGCTCTAACTAGATTAGATGTTCACTTTATAAGGTCACATCAATAAATATGTTTGCCTATTTTCAAGGTATCAGTAAGAGTTATAGCTATTACTTTCCTCATACATTGAACATTAACATTAATTACTGACAGTCCTTTCAAAAAATGTTGACTGCATTGATGAATGGTTAATTGTTAATGCATCTTCATAGGGCCCTGACATTACCTGAGCGGGACACCTGTTACATAGCTTCTTTGAAGGTTAATGGAGCAGAAGGTGAAATTCAATTACACGGAAACATAATGAAGGGAGAAGAAAGGAGAAAATACTAGCCTTTCAGAAGCACATAATGGAAAAAACATATTATGGCCTTTTATCCTTTTCACAAGTATTTTAGGATTTAAAAAAATCATTATATCCTCAATTATTATTTTAAGTTATGTAACTCCTACCTATTCTAGGCCTCCAAATAGCTTTTATTTCTGACTTGGAATATAGCTTAGAACTATAGTCCTAGCATCCACTAAAACTGCTTTTCACATTAAACTCTGTGCAACCTAATCAGGATCCACATTGGGTAACCAAGCAAAAAACTGGAAAGCAGCCCTAGCCAGTTTGGCACAGTGGATAAAGCAATGACCTACGGAACCAAGGGTCCCAGGGTCCCAGGTTCGATTCCGGTCAAGAGCACATGCCTGGGTTGTTGGCTTGTTCCAACCTGCAGGAGGCAGCCAATCAAAGATTCTCTCTCATCATTGATGTTTCTCTCTTTCTCTTCCTGTCCCTTCCTTTCTGAATAAATAAAAATAAACTTTAAAAAAGTACCTGAAAGCAATGAGATGGGACACAAAATATATGAGGGCTAAATTACCTTGGATTGCTGGGACAGCCAGCAAAGCTGTCTGCAACTTCTTACTCCATTAATGAATCTTGATGGCTCCCTACTGCCATCCCCAGCATGGAAAACCAGAACGATCCCTTGTCCTATAACTACTTCAGCCCACCAAATGGCTGGCCCTGCTTCTCTGAGATAATATGTCTACCCTGAAAGGAAGCAAGCTACCTAAGCTAGCTACCTAAGCTGCTTCCAGAGTCCTCTGTTCATCAACATGTATACTAGCAAAACCCTTGCTGATTTATAAAGTACAAATATAAAGCCTGAACTTAACAACTCAACTTGCTTACAGTGAACCAAATAAATGTAGACTCTGTCTTATGAATGACAAGAGGCTTCTCACATGGAACCAAGAGTTTATATTTATATGAGTTTTAAACTATCTGAAAAAATTTTACATTTTATTCCACGTAATTCTTACACCAGTTAGGATAGGATAGCTTTCGTTATGACAAAACACTCCAGAATATCGTTGGCTTAAAACAGCGATTTTCACCAGTATGCCACTAGAATTTTTAAGCATGCACAACCTGACTGTATAGTCAGGGGAACTGACCTCTTTTCCCTTAGATTGTCAAATAAAAAAAAATAACAGCCAGCACAACAATAGCTGTTAGTGTCAATGAGTCAAAATCATAACTATTTTTTGTCAGATTGGTGAAAAATATATTTTTTGGTGTGCCACAGAATTTTAGTAATTAGTTTATGTGTGCCATGAGATGAAAGAGGTTGAAAATTGCTGTTTTAAAGCAATAAAGGCAGCCCACTAGCTGGCTCAGTGGTTGAGCATCAACCTATGACGCAGGAGGTCAGGGTTCCATTCCTGGTCAGGGCGCATGTCCTGGAGGGGGGGCGGGGCCATGCTCGAGGCAGCAGATCAATTATTATCTCTCATCAGTGATGTTTCTATTTCTCTCTCTCCCTTCTCTCTGAAATAAATTAAAATATATTATTTAAAAAATAATAACAACAAAGGCATATTTCTTGCTCATGCTACTTGTTTATCATGAGTCACTGGGGAGGGAGTCTTGCTCTGTATCATCCACACTCGGAGGCCAGGTGAAGAGGGTCTGTCTCTGTGCTCCCGCAGTTGCGAAGGCAGAGAAAAGGGAGCATGGTGACTGAGGTGCTGCTTGAAAATGACTCAGAACTCTCCTGCGCATAGTTTATGGGCCAAAGAAAGTCACATGATCCCTCCTTACTTAAAGGAAATGAGAAAGTTTAATTTTGTTTTGTGTCTAGAAAGAAAAGAACATGAAAGTTTGGAAGAGACCAATGACTATCATACCCCTCTTCACAGTAGGTCAATACATGGACAGCAGGAAGATTTTATAAAGTTGATATTTGGAGAAAGAATGGATAGTTACATACATGGGGCAATGCTTTAATTTTCTTGTTCATAAATATCTTCTCAACATACCACAAAGCCTCAAGTTTTATTTTTCACTTCTTTAGACTAAGCAATATCTTGCTTAAAAGAGGATAATACCTTTCCTAACATCTTGGTCCGATTTATTATCAAGAGATTATGGGAAGGTGCTCTTCATGAGGGACAGAGAGCACATTCATGGCACAGGAATCAGAGGTGCACCCAAGGCTGATCCTGCCAGCAGGAGTGTTTAGAGTGCAGCATGAGATAATGAGGTGTCTGTGATTCTTGCCCTATGGTGGGGTGAGGGGTATGAGGTTAAACAGGTTCTTATCATGAAAGGCAGGAAATATATATATATATATATATATATATATATATATATATATAGAATATACATATTAAATATATATATTTCATGCACCAGGCCAGAAATATATATATACTAGAGGCCCAGTGCATGAAAAGTCATGCACTGGAGGGTGGGTCCATCAGCCCGGCCTAGTCTGAGAGCCTCAGGAACTGGAGACAACCTGGTGATCAGGGGAAGGCAATGCCTGAAGTATACCTCTGGTTAACTGAGCCTCAGGCAGCCCTAGGTGGCTGGGCAGCCACCTTCTGAGGATTGCCTGCACCTTGGCCTAGCCCTGGGCAGCTGGAGGGCTGAAGGGACTCAGGACTCCAGCCTTGCCACATGCTTGCCAACCCAGTGGGGCTGTGGGGACTGGGAGCCACCATCTTATGGCTGTGGACGCCACCATCTTTGAGAGCATGTTGGTTAATTAGTATATTCCCTCTTTATTGGCTGTAGGCTCTGCCATCTTTGAGGTTATGGCAATAAAATTAGCACATTCCCATCTTATTGGTTGGAGATGAGCCATCTTTGAGATTGGGTCAGTCAATTGGCATATTCCCACCATCTTTGCAATGGCATGAGAAACAATTAGCATATTCCCTCTTTATTCAATAGGACTAGAGGCCTGGTGCATGAAATTTGTGCTTGGGGGGTGGAGGATGTCTCTTAGCCCAGCCTGCACCCTCTCCAATCTGGGACCCCTCAAAGGACATCTGACTGCCTGTTTAGGCCCGATCTTGGTAGGATCAGGCCTAAATGGGCAGTCAGACATCCTTCTCACAATCCAGGTCTGCTGGCTCCAAACTGCTCACCTGCCTGCCTCCCTGATTGCCCCTAACTGCTCTGCCTGCCAGCCTGATCACTCCCTAACCACTACTCTGCCAGCCTGATTGATGTCTAATTGCTCCCCTGCCAGCCTGTTTGTCCCCAACTCCCACCCTCTTCTGGCCTGGTCACCCCTAACTGCCCTTCGCTGCTGGCCTGATCGCCCACAACTGCCCTCCCTTGCAGGGCCTTGAACCTCCCAATGGCCCTCTCCTGCTGGCCATCTTGTGGTGGCCATCTTGTATCCACATGGGGGCAGGATCTTTGACCACATGGGGGCAGCCCTCTTGTGTGTTGGAGTGATGTCAATCTGCAAATTATTCTTTTATTAGATAGGATCGAGGCCTGGTATATGGGTGGGGGCCAGCTGGTTTGCCCAGAAGAGTGTCCCAGATCAGGGTGGGGGTTCCCTTGAGGTGTGGGGTTGCCTGGATGAGGGGCCTGTGAAGGTTTGCAGGCTGGCCATGCCCCCCAGCAACCCAAGTGGAGGCCCTGGGATCTGAGATTAATTTATGTCTACAATTGTAACTTTGTAGCCTGGAGCAGAGCCAAGCTTTCTGCAGCCATTTCTGTTTGAAACTTTGTAGCCTAGAGTGGAGGCCTAAGCTGGCAATGGCAAGTGGAAAGCTTGGCTTCCTCCGTTGCCAGGGAAACCCAAGCCTCAGCAGCTGCCGCCATTTCTGTATTTTTTCTAATTGAAACTTTGTAACATTGAGTGGAAGCCTAGGTCAGCAACAGGCAGAAAGCTTGGTTTCCTTGTTGCTGGGGAAACCCAAGACTTCCTCATGCTCTCAGTGGCGGCAGCCATCTTTGTTGGAATTTATTTGCATAATATGCTCCTGATTGGCTGGTGGGCGTGGCTTTTGGGTGGAGTGAAGGTACAGTCTAATTTGCATATTACTCTTTTATTAGATAGGATTCTCTGGGATAGGAACTTTGTAGACATTTTTACAAACACTACATGTAAAAGAATAGGGTTATATGTCTTTCTTAGTTATCATTTTTCTCTGAACTTTGTAGAGCAACTTAAAAGCAAAATAAAAATTCGAAATATGATGCATTTAAACTGTGAATTTTATGAAAATGCAAATTGAGACAGAATTTTCTTAAAATTGCTGTGCTAGTGCTACCCAAGTACAGTTAACCCTCTGTATCCATGGGTCCCACATCTGTTGATTCAAGAAATCACAAATCAAAAATATTTGGAAAAAACTTAAAATGTTGCTCATATATACTATATGTAGTTAGGCCTACAATGATTGCATCTGTACTAAATATGTCCAGGTTTTTTTTTTCTTATCATTATTCCATAATAAATACAAAATAGCAACTAATTATATAGCTTTTACATTTTATTAACCATTTATTATAAACTAGAGGCCAGTGCATGAAATTTGTGCACAGGTAAGGTCCCTAGGCATGGCTGGTGATCAGCACCCATCTGTGGGGTGACCAGTGGGGTGATCAGGGCCCCTGATCACACCTGACTTGTCTGGCCTGGTGGCGCTTGCTTTCCAGCCCCACCCCTCGTCATCACCGCCAGTCACCTCTCTCTGCAGGGTTACCAGCAGGGCAATCAGGGGGGCCCCCACTGGATCCCAACTTGGCTGGTGGCCTGACAGCACCCGCTCACCAGCCCCACCTCCCCACCACCGCTGGTCAAGGTCTGCAGGTTGAGAGGTAGCTCCTGTGTTGAGCATCTGCCCCCTGGTGGTCAGTGTGGGTCATAGTGACCAGTCATTCTGCCGGCGGTTCTGCTGTTTTGTTGATTTGCATATTAGGGTTTTATTATATAGGAATAGAGGCCCAAAGCATGAAATTCATGCATGGGTATAGTCCCTAGGCCTGGCCTGAGATCAGGGCCATTTTCCCCAGATGCCCACAGCTGGCCCCACCCCACCAGCCACCACCCACTCTTGGTTCCCCTTTTATCATAGGGTGATCAGTGCCTGATGGCTGGGGGAAGGGACTGAGAGTTTGAGTGTACCCCACCATCTGTGTGGGGGGTGACCAGTGGAGCTGGGGCCTTGGCCTGGCACCACCCACATCCCCTACCACCCATCTCTGTTCCCCATTTGCCAACAAGCAATCAGAGCCTGCCTGCTGGGGAAAGGGACTGAGAGGTGGTAAGTACACCTCAATAGTGACTGGTCCAGTGATTGTTTCGGTCATTCCGCCATTAGAGTCAATTTGCATATTAGCCTTTTATTATATAAGAATAGAGGCGTAGTGTACAGGCGGGGTCCAGCTGGCCTGCCCTGATGGAGGCCCCAGATCTGGGTAGGGGGTCCCTGATGGAGGGCAAGGCCGGCTTGGGTGAGGAGAGCCAGCAGTCTTCAGGCCAGCCACACCCCCAATCAGGTTGGGAGTCCCTGCTGGGGAGCAAGGCCAACCTAGGTGAGGGGCCATGGGTGGTTTGCAGGCTGGCCACGCTCCCATCATATTTGGGTTCCTGGGGAGCGAAGCTGACCTGGGTGAGGGTCCCTACTCAGGGGAGAGGCTGGCCTAGGAGAGAGGCCGCTGGTGGTTTGCAGTCCAGCCATGCTCCTGATTGGGGTGGCAGTCCCTGCAGGGGGGGGCGAGGCCTGCCTGGGCAAGGGGCCACAGTATTCTGGTTTCTGGTCATTCCGGTTGTTATGGTGTTAAGCTCGCTGGCTTTTTATATCTATAAATAACTGAGAAATGATTTAAGGTATATGAGAAAATGTGCATAAATTATATTCAAATACTACATCATCCTATCTAATAAAAGAGTAATATGAAAATTGACCATACCTCTGCTACACTCACAGGTCATGCCCACAAGCCATGCCCACAAGCCAATCATGAGCAAATAAACCCCAACCAAGATGGCTGCGGCCACTGAGAGAAAGGGCCAGCCCAGGCAGTGTCAATGCTGCCCTGGCTGGTCTGCTCTCAGCCGCTTGGAAGCTGTGGTTGAGCTGCCCAACAGGGCCCGCCTCAGGCTGCATGGATGCTGCGCTCGCCCACCCAGCTGGCAGGGCTGAGGGACACCACCCCCTTTCACACCCCGCACTTCCCGTGCATGAATTTCATGCACTGGGCCCCTAGTCCTATCTAATAAAGATGAAATATGCTAATTACCATCACTCCATCACAAATATGGCTACACCCACAGCTGAGACCAAGTTCCCTTAAAGAGCCTTAATCAGCAATCAGCAGGAACCTGAGGCTGTGCCCTTCTCTACCTACCCCTGTGGGGTTTGACAGGGGAGCTCAGGCCACACACCCCGCCCTGGCATCAGGCTGGGGGACTTCAGGCCACTCCTCTTGCCTTGGCACCAGGTGGAGGTACCTGAGGCCACACCCCCAACCCAGCAGGGCTTGATGGGGGACCTGTTCTGGTGCTGGGCTAGGGGACCTCAAGGTGCACCCCCAGTGCTGGGTCAGGTAAATTCAGGCTGTGCCCCCCACCCAGCAGGGCTTGATGGGGGACTTGAGGCTGCACCTCCCTGTCAGTGGAGCTAGACAGGGGATCTAAGGCTGTGCCCTCCCCCAGCCTGGTGGGGTGTGATGGGGGACCTAAGGCCATGCCCCCACCCAGCAGGGCTTGACAGGGCACCTCAATGCATGTTCCCCACCCCATCTTGAGGACCTTAGGCCACACACCCCAACCTGGTGCCAGGCCAGGAGACCTAAGGCTACAATCCCTGCATGGCGGGGCTTGACAAGGGTGGGACTGGCTGGGTCTGGATCTAGCCCAATTGGGCGGGGGGAGGCAGCCAGGTCTGGGTCTCACACAATTTTGAGGTGCATGTGGGTGGGTGGGGACTTGACTTTGGGCCCCCCTTTTAATGTGCACGAATTTTGTGCACCAGGCCACTAGTTTTATATAAGGGACTTAAGCACCCACAGATTTTTGTATCTGCAGGGGCTGGGCATCATGGAACCAATCCTCCTTCCAATATCAAGGGCAAACTGCTATGAAGGTAAATTTGGAACACTGAAATTTGAAATTAGAAACATGAAAGAGATAACCAATGAAATTTGGAGACATGTTTCTAAGCACACTGAAGTATCCTTAGATAGAAAGAATCAGAAGTTGATACCAAAATCATGCTGTATACTTTTTGATTGATACAAGTTTGTGCTTTCTTATATTAACACTCGAGGCCCAATGCATGAAATTCGTGTAGTAGAGGCAGGGGTCCCTCAACCCAGACTGCACCCTTCGCAATCAAGGACCCCTCTGGGGATATCTGACTGCCAGTTTAGGCCCAATTGGACCCTCTGCTCTTAACTGCCTGCCTACTCACTCCTTACCACTTGGCTCACTGTTCTTTAGCACAGTGAGTCCAGAGAGGCTCCCACTACCGCTGCTGTGCTCAGTAGCTGTGAGCCCAGCTTCTGGCTGAGCGGTGCTCCTGATGTGGGAGCACACTGACCACTAAAGGCCAGCTCCTGCTTTGAGTGTCTGCCCCCTGGTGGTCAGTGCACGTCATAGCAAACAGTCATTCTGGTCATTGCATCGCTGGGCTTTTGTATTAATAGATGGTGCTTTGGAGTTTTTTATCTGATTATGAAACTTTTTTGAATGGAACCTTCATGAAACCTCATATCAACTGCTGATCCTTTCATGCTAGCATTTTCATAAAATAGTAGCATATTTTCAATCCATAGTTTAGATTCATTCTTTTGATTTAAAAGCTCAAAAGCTCCAACGAAAAGATACAAGTGCCTTCAGGGAAGTCATCTATCATGGTGATAATTTTTCCTGCTTCAACTAAGAAGCACTAAAATATATCATAACTTAGAAATATGAAGGATTTTGTTCAGGCTTTCCATGAATTGCTGGCTTCAGGCTGACTTATCTTTCGAGTATTTAAAATGATTGAAATTTTAAACTGTTGGAAACTTAAATTTTAAAAAATTATAATGAAGTTTTTAAATACTAACTGCAGTGTTTGCTTGTCTATTGATTAATTTTGAGTAATACTTTTAATGCTTAGCAGGCTATCCTGGGACTGAAGTGATAATTAGCAAACACTCATTTTCTTTATCATGCTTCTCAGACATTACATTTTGTTATTGAAGTTTCTCCCAGATAATAGTCTAAGATTCCTAACCCTTTAACTCAAGCAATTGGTTGGCCTAAAAATAATTATTAGAAAAGAGCAAATGGTATTGAGAAGAGTAGTGAAGAGAAAGGCAGATAAATAACACACAGAAACACATTCCTGTCTGTCAAAGGGGACACAGCAGAGATGTGGACATGGTGGCCAATAGACTCAGATTAGACTGCCCTACCATGCTCTGGTGTGCTGTCAACCTATTAACGCTAACATCCCATATGGCAGTGTATCATATGTTTGCCTATATTACTAAATGCTATCCAATGTTTTTTTTTCTATTGAAAATATTTCTACTATGCCAAGTGTCATGGGACAATCATACTCATCTTTTTAAAGAAATTGATTTTATAAAGATAGGAAGGCAGAAGGAGAGAGAGAGAAACATGATGTGAGAGTGAAACATCAATCAGTTGCCTCCTGTACACACTTAATAGAAAATTAAACTCAAAACCTGGGCATGTGCCCTGAGTGGAATTGAAACAGCAACTTTTCCGTGTGCAGGTTGATACTCAATCCACTCAGCCACACAGGCCAAGGCCACACCCATCCTTTGAAAAAATTTTAATTTTTACATATTTCAGCTTGTTCTAAATGCTCGGAATCCATGCCACATAATTAGCTTTGCCCTTTCTCATGTATTTAATCTATTAGAAATAGAGTTCTAATTCTTGATGCTGTCATGAATAAAGTCTGTGAAAAATTAAGATAGCCTTTACTAACCAAATGGACTTATATAAAAACATCATCTGCAAAACCTTATTAGAGTCTAAATGGTTGATAATTGTGAGTTGAAAAAATATTTTATAGTATTTATAGCATTAAATAGTATTTACTATTGAGAATAAATACATAAATATATGGTATTATAATAAATGTTTTATTTTTTATTTATATTACTTTTTTTCCATTTAAGAATACTTAAATCTATCTATCCTATTACAATTTACTGCTCAACTCCTTAATATTAATTCACTCTGCACCTTATGGTCATTAAGCTTTTATGTGATTTCCAGTTTCTAAATTTGCAAGGTGTTTTGTGATGAAGTTTTTTTTTTTAATTGTGTAGCATTATTGTTTTACTATTTAAGTTGTATTTTTATTAAAAACTATTTACTATCTTACAAGTTATTTCATAAAAGTTAGAATATATTAAAAAGATCCATTGATGAAATATACTTGTACCTTTTTTGACATCAGTGATAGCCTTAATCTGAATTCCTATACAAAAATGGAGAGAACTTTTACTTCATTTACATTTTTGGCACACCGCCCCTTGAAATAGGAAGACCACCAGGATTTGAGTTCTGGCTTTGCCATTTACTAGCTGTCAGACCTAAACCTAGTCACTTACCAGCTCAATTTAAATATGCATAAAAAAAATAATATCTGCCCTGCCTTCCCTAGTTTTTGTGCTGTGAATATTAAAATCATAAAAAAACACTTTGATAGTACAAAAATCTTATAGAAATGGAAACAAATAATACCACCATTTAATTATTTGATAGGTTATTTACCCTTTGGAGGAAATCCACTGTAATTGAAACAAGAATTAAAAATGTCACTAACATGATCTAGATTACTTTTGTGAAGACCTTGAAGATTACAAGTGTCTATGTAGATTTTTGCTATCTCTTTTTTACTGTGTGTTCTTACTAAGTTTATAAGACATAGTTAATTGTGTTAAGGGGAAAACAAAATCAAATTTCTTATTTCATATTCAATTTAGGACCAAACATATGCACACTTCAGTAACAATCTTTTCTCCATTTTAGAGTAAAATGCATTTCTTTATGTGGAGCTGAATACATAGTAAGAAGAGTTGGCAAAAGGATAGAGACCTTGATTGAGATGCTAGACAGGCAAAAAGTCCTTGTGTCCACTACACTTAGTGGTAAGATTTAACATGAAATTTGAATTAGGTATTTTTCAGAGCCTTTTGACACAAAATGGCTAATTTTTAACATGGCTATCTTATACCTGAAGCACTAGTTGAAAAAAATATGTGCACCCATATTTCATTGCAGTGTTATTTACAATAGCCAAATTTTGGGAGCAACTCCAGAACCCATTAGTTGGTGAGTGGATAAAAAAGCTGTGGTACACTTATACAATGGAATTCTAACCTTTTGTGACAGCATGGATGGAAATGGAGAGTATTATGCTAAGTGAAATAAGCCAATTAGGGGAAGACAAATACCATATGATTTAATTTATATGTGAAATCTAATGAACAAAATAAACAAACAAACAAAATAGACTCATAGATATGCTAAAAGACTGACAGTTATCAGAGGAGAGAGGTGTTAGTGGGCTGGGTCAATGTTCCCTTGACTTTTTCTCCTATAGTTTCTTGTCTATGGGTAACATATTTTCCTTCACTAAAGCAACAAAACAATCATGATGTTCTTTATCTGTGACAGAAAGAAATAAAATCAAGGGCCTTTGGTTCCTACTACTCATACCTCGCATTTCAAAGGAAAAACAAACATGTTTTCTCCATTTCCTGAAAATCTTGCTTGGGCAATTTCAATAATAAGATAATCACATGGAAACTTTCAGCAAATACTAGTAACAGAAAGAAGGAAAGTTGGAGCTATGTGTTTCACTAATTTCTAAGAACCATCAGGTAAGAGAACCAAGCTCTGCATGGGCAGAACTTACAGAGAAAATGGTTTTAAGACGTATTGAAAGATGAGGCTTTACTAAAATGCTCAAACTGTAAATATTTTCAATGTCAGCTGAACTTGAAATCGCAGACAGCACCCCACTCCCATGTACTCAGATAAAGCTGTAGCCAATTCTCTTCACAGTCTTCCTCCTCTGTGCTTCCAATGCCAACTCCCTCCTTCCCATCTCCAGTTTAGACCTCTAGATGGCCAAGGTCAAGCCCTTCCCATTCTGCACTTCTCCCCACCAAATTGACCAAGCAACCTGTTGCTTCATTGTAGTAAATACAATCTTAGATTTGTTTGCTAAGCAATAAAACTACAGTAAGTTGGAGCAGTAAGGGAAAGAGTGTGAGTGAGTGAGTGAGCAAAAAGGGAGTGCATGGATGTGTGTGTGTGTGTGTGTGTGTGTGTGTGTGTGTGTGTGTGAGAGAGAGAGAGAGAGAGAGAGAGAGAGAGAGAGAGAGAGAGAGTTATATTTTACAGGAATTTTGGGGGTTGGTGGACCAAGCTCCAATAGCCAGGCAACATCTGCTACCACTGCAATCTCTCCCCAGGTGGCCGGCTCTGTCACAGAGACCACACCATTTTGAAGGAGAGAGCTGCACCCAGAGGGCAGCCTGAAGTTTTGCACTCGTTGCACAATGCCAGGGGAGAAGGGAAAAGAAAAATGAGAGTGGCATAGTTGCTCTGTCTTTATATTTTCTTGCTTTTACTCACTAAACCTAGTACATAAGATCTCTCAATTACAAACACTCACGAGACTGCAGTGCAGGTGGAGGTGGTTTCGTGGAGGCTGGGGAGCAAAAGAAGAAGTGACCAGGAATCCAGCTCTGGGACAGTCTAGTTCCTCCAACCCTAAACAGCCATTTTTCCCCTGAAGAGCCAGCTCTTCCTAGTAGAGCAGCAACACCCACCCTCAAGCTCTGCAGGGAAATAGGATTCTGGCTATCCTCAAGGAATCTTCAGGGACTAGGTTAAGGAGCCATTTGGTCCTAGAATCTAATACAGCAACAACCTGACCTAGAGCCCCTGTAGATATAGATGCTTGTGTAAATATGACTGAAAGCAGGCAGACAAAGTGGGCAGATTGGTCCTGCCTGCCTGAAACCAAGGCTGTGGAGACCAACACAGAGGAGCATGGATCACTGGGAACTTCAACACAGTGATGACTACCTAACAAGAAACTAAGAAGTGGCAGACAGAACTGTAGAGAGGGGTCTTAAACCAGCCTCTGGGACATTAAAACACAGCTAATGTGAATGACACTTTACTTTTTTATTTTTTATCTTTACTTAAGAAAGAAAAGGGGGAAAATGTTTTCTCTTTCTTTTCTTTTTTTGTTTTTTATTATTATTTTAACCTTTTATTTATGTTTTTTGAATTAGTGTTCCATATTCTATTTTATTTTTTATCATTATTTTACTTTATTTCATTTTTCCCCTTTTTGCCAAATTTTCTTCTTCACTTCTCCTTTTCTCATCCTGTTTCTCTTTTTCTGTCCCTGCTTTAGTTTTTCTCTCTCTCTTTTTTAAACTCTTTGTTAAAAATTGATCTTTTTTAACTGCTTTATTGACACATTACTATTATAGTAGTCTCTGATGGCTTACTCATATATCTAATTTCCTCTCCCCTTCTCAAAGTCCATGAACATCTTTCTTTGCTAGATAATTTTTATGCTTTTGTTTTTCTCTCCTCACTTGCTTTCTTATTCTGTTAATTGCTTAATTAGTGTCACTTGCCAAACTCTATTTAATCTCTACTTTAGTCTCCTTTTCCAAAAAGGATGAATAGATACGTAGATAATTTAAAGAAAGGGGATTTTTTATTGATTATTTTGTTTTTTACTTTTCTTCTTATCCACTCATTCTCTTTCTACCTCCTCTATACTGAACTGTGGCAATTCACCTACTCATTCAATACCTTTAGTGTACTTTCTGGAAATAAGCTCTGCCTCTTTAGATTCAGTCCCCCCCTCCCTTTTTCCCTGAGTGTTTGTTGTTTAATTTTTTTGGTTTATTTGTTGGTTTTGTGGAGTTTTCTCCCCATTTACATATATGTTTCCCCTTATTTTTTCTTTTTCTTTTCTCTGTTACCTTTTTTTCCTTTTCTCAATATAATTTTTGCACTCTTTTCTTCCCCCTAATTCTCTTTTTTATGGTGGTCACCCTTATTGGGGTTATTGGCGTCATGAATACACTTGTGTTTTGTTTTCTCTGTGTTGTTTCTTATCGAGTCGTGTTTTGTGCCTTTTGATCAACATGACAGAGAGTGAGTCACATAACCAGACACCCTCAGAGGAGCAGAAATGGAGAGACAAAGAAACAGTCCCCTTATTAAAGAAAAGGAGGAATCACCAGAAAAGGAAGTAAACAAAATGGAGGCAATAAATTTTTCAGAAAAAAATTCAGAGCAATGGTCATAAGGATGCTCAAAGGATGGAAGACAAATTCAACAACATGTATAAGAATCAAGAGGAAATGAAGTACCAAGAGGAAATAAAAAATGACATAGCTGCAATAAAGAACACAATAGAAAGCTCAACAGTAGTCTAGAAGCTGAGGAGTGAGCTAGAAGATAAGGTAGGAAAAAACACCCAAACAGAGCAGCAACTGAAAAAAAAACTTAAAAAGCAGGAGGAGAGCCTAAGGGAGATTTGGGACAACATAAAATGAAACAACATTTGCGTAATAGGAATTCTAGAAGGAGAGGAAACTGAGCAAGGAATAGAAAACCTGTTTGAAGAAATCATGACAGAAAACTTCCCTGATAGTGGGAGGAAAAAATTCACACAAGTTCAAGAAACACAAAGACTTCCAAATAAGATGAACCCAAAAAGATCTACACCAAGATACATCATAATTAAATTGGCAAACACCAACAACTAAGTAAGAATCTTAAAGGCTGCCAAAGGAGACAGAAAGTAACCTATAAGGGTTCTCCGATTAGATTATCAATTGATTTCTCAACAGAAACACATCAGGCCAGAAGGGAATGGAATGAAATATACAAAGAGATGCAAACCAAGGAACTAAATTCAAGAATACTATTCCAGGGAAAGCTAACCTTCAAAATTGAAGGTGAAATAAGGAGCATCATTGACATAAAAGGACTAAAGGAGTTTATTACCATCAAGCCACCAATGCAAGAAATGCTAAAGGGACTGCTGTAAAAACAAGAAATAGGAAGGGAAGAAGGAACACAGCATAAAGAATAAAAAATGGTGACAAACAAGTCCCTATCAATAATAACATTAAACATAAATGGCATAAATGCTCCAATCAAAAGACATAGGGTAGTTTAATAGATAAGAAAACTTGACCCATATATTTTCTGTCTACAAGAGACCCACCTCAGAACAAAGGACTCACACAGACTGAAAGTGAAGGGATGGGAAAAAATTTTTTTCAGGCGATTGGAAATGAAAGAAAAGCTGGGGTAGCAATACTTATATCTGATAAAATAGACCTCGAAGTGAAGGACATAACAAGAGTTAAGGAAGGCTATTTCAGAATACTAAAGGGAGCAATTTAACAAGAGGATATAAATGTGGTAAACATATATGTGCCCAGTGCAGGAGAACCCAAATACATTAAAAAAAACTTCTGGAAGATATCAAGAGAGGGATTGACAGCAATATAGTCATAGTTAGGAACTTTAATGTCCCCTTGACACCACTGGATAAATCCTCTAAACAAAAAGCCAGCAAAGAAACTTCAATCATAAATGATGTACTAGATCTGATGGAATTAATTGACATCTTCAGAACATTTCACCCCAAAGCTACATGTGCACATGTAGCATTTTCAAAGTGCACATGGGGCATTTTCAAAGATAGACCACATATTGGTACACATGCAAAGTCTCTTCTAATTCAAAAAGATACAAATTATACCAAGCATCTTCTCAGATCACAATGGCATAAAATTAGAAATCAACTATAATAAAAACAATTAAAAATCAAACACTTGTAGGCTGAATAGCATGCTATTAAACAATGATTGGATTACCAAAGATATCAAATAAAAAATAAAAAGCATCCTGGTAACAAATGGCAATGAAAACACAGCAATCCAAAATCTATGGGACACTGTGAAAGCAGTCCTGAGAGGAACATACATAGCTCTACAGGCCTACCTCAAAAAAAAAAAACAAAAAACAAAAAACAAGGAAAAAAATGGTAATACATAAAGAAATAGAAAGAAACAAGAAAAGCCCACAATAAGCAGAAGGAAGTAAAAATGATCATAGCAGAAATAAACAACATAGAGACAAAAAATAATACAAAAGAGCAATAAAGCCAAGAGCTGGTTCTTTGAAAGGATAAACAAGATTGATGAACCTCTAGCCAGGCTCATCAAGAAACAAAGAGAGAAGACCCAAATACACAAAATCAGAAATGAAAGAGGTAAAGTAACAACAGACCCCACAGAAATACAAAGCAATTTTAAAATATACTACAAACAACCCTACTCCAACAAACTGGATAACCAAGACGAAATGAACATATTATTAGAAAAATACAAGCTTCTAAAACTCAATCAGGAAGAATAAAAATATGAATAGGCTGATAACTACTGAAGAAATTGAAGCAGCAATAAAAATATCTTACAGCAAACAAAAGTTCTGGTCCAAACAGCTTTACAGAAGAATTCTACCAAACATTCAAAGAATTAAACACCTATTCTCCTCAGACAATTTCAAAAAATTCAAAAGGAAGGTACACTTCCAAGCCCTTTCAATGAAGCCAGCATTACCCTAATTCCAAAACCAGATAAAGATACCACAAAGAAAGAGAACTACAGGTCAACATCCCGGATGAACATAAATGCTAAAATCCTCGACAAAATTCTAGCAAATCAAATCCAGCATTACATTAGAGAGATCATATATCATGAAGTGAGATTTATTCCAGGGATGCAAGAATGGTACAATATCCACAAATCAATAAGTGTGATACATCACATAAATAGAGAGACAAAAATCACATAATCATATTATCGGATGCAAAAAAACAAAAACAAAAAACCAACATTTGATAAAATCCAACACTCTTTCTTGATAAAAACTCTCAGCAAAATGGGAATAGAGGAAACATACCTCAAGATAATAAAATCCATGTATGACAAACCCACAGCCAACATCATATTCAATAGGCAAAAACTAAAAACATTTCCCTTAAGAACAAGAACAAGACAGGGATGTCCCCTTTCACTATTCCTAGTACTAGAAGTATTAGGCAGAGTGATAAGACAATAGGAAATAAATAGCATCTAAATTGGAAAGGAAGAAGCAAAACTGTCATTATTTGCAGATGACATGATATTGTATATAGAAAACCCTAAAGACTCCATCAAAAACATACTACACTTAAATGAATTCTGAAAAGTAGCAGGATACAAAATTAACACCCAGAAATCTATGGCCTTTTATACACCAATTAGAGGCTCAATGCACAAAATTCGTTCAAGGGCCTTGGCCCCGGCCCCCACCCACCACTGCTGTGGCCAGGGGCCTCTGCCATGGGCCCCACCCACTGTGGTGCTGGCTGGAAAGCAGGACATCCAGAAGGATATCCAGTCTAATTAATATAGAGGCAGTCTTTGGGTTACATAGGTCTTAACTTACATCATTTTGTGGTTACATTGCCATCTCCCTTTTACAGTATTTGTATAAAAAAAAAGTTCCGTCATTTTGACATATGTGCTTTATGTTTTCTATTATTTATTTGCCACAAGTAAAGGTCATGAGTTGTTATTTTTCTTTTAATTTTTTTTTTTACTGTTTCACTTCATTACTGCTGTGTATGTGCTCCATGTAAGTGTTGATATAGGTGCTTATGAAGGTGAATTCCAACTTACAGTGAAAATCAAGTTACATTGTGCCGTAGGAATGGATCTGTGAAATAACCTGAGGACTGCCTGTATTATGTTTTCATTATTGTATACTAGAGGCCCAGTGTATGAAATTCGTACACAGGAAGGGGGTCGCCTCAGGTTGGCCTACACTCTATCCAATCTGAGACCTCTGGCTCCTAACTACTTACCTGCCTGCCAGCCTAATCCCCCTAATTGCTCTCCCCTGACAGCCTATTTGCCCTAACTTCTCTCCCCTGATGGCCTGGTCCCTCTAACTGTTCTCCCCTGCCTGCCTGATTGCCTCTAACTTCCTCTGCCTTGGCCCTGCCAACATGGCTTTGTCGGGAAGGATGCCCGGAAGGACATCCAGAAGGTCGTCCAGATGTTCAGTCTAATTAGCATATTACCCTTTTATTAGTATTGAAGCCTCCTTGTCCTATAAATGCAAGTTGTTCCCAGGTTTTCCTATCATGGAAGGGGAGCCCGCAGTAGCATCCTGGGTTCTGAGCAAGGCTTATGCGCTTGTGCTTTATCTCAGCAGATGTGATTCCTAGAAGAAGACTCTTGGATGTACCTTGAATATTTCTATCGAATTTGCCAAATCATCCTCCAAAAATGTTGAACCACTTTAAACTCTCACCAGAAACCATGGGTGTGCCCTCCATCCCACTTTGATGGCAATATCATTAATTTCTCCCTAGAAGCTTCCCTCCCATCATCTGGGACTGCTTGGTATTTGAGCCAACCTCATTGCTTAGCTGGGGACTTGATTTCCCGAGATGGAATTATGGAGGAGGAAAAATAGCTTTCCTCTACCTTTCTGAGTTCTTAGTGGAGGCCCTTGTAATGAAAGACAGATCACCAAAAGAAAAACAAAAGTTCATTAACATGTGTGGGAGATCCCAGGGAAAAATGAGTAACTCCCCAAGGTGGCTTAGAATGCAGATGTAAATACCTTCTTCCTGGGGAAAGGGAATGGGAGATATAGGCCTTTTAGAAGAGAGTAAATGATATTTAGGAAAGATGAATGGGGTGGGGGCAAATAGTTTGTAACAAAGTGTGGGTGTGATGTCAACTTCTACTCTCCTGTCCTGTGACAGGAGTCAGCCTTCTCTGCCTGATGACACTTCTCCCATCAAGGGTACCTATGACATTTAAGCTCCTTTAGGGGGGTCTGATTGTAGGGAGATCAGGAGACTTCAGTGAAATCCTCTGCATGCATTTGCTGTTTTTCAAGCATCTACAGTTCAAGATAATCAATATAACAACACAGGTTATGTTGAGGTGGCATGTTCTCTGACCTTCAGAATAAACCCAACAAAAGCTTGTTTCCTCTCTTAGATGATTTGCCACAGTAGCATTATTCCCTGGAGACGGTATTCTGACCAAACCTTCCTGGGAGTGGTCATAACATTACCCTATGTTTGTAGAAAGGTGTTGGCCACAGCACTAAATAATTCAGGGGCAGTTTTCTCATCTTGTGGAAAGGGAGGTAAATTTGTGATAGTTTATCTCCCTTTCCACAGGTTTCTTATGGGTTTATGTCTCTGCTGCCCCAACCCACGCCCCTCAGCAACCCAACTGCCTCTGCCTTAGGCCTTGGGGCTGCTGGGTGCCAAGCCTGCAGGTTTTTGTTTTCAATTCACCGCCCCCCCCCCCCGCCCCAGCCCCGGGTTTGCATGGCCCACCTTTGGGCCATGAGGGGCCAGATCTCCTGCTGGGTCTGGGGCTGCAATCTGGACCCACCTCCCCAGCGCTGCCATGGCTGGCTCAGGGCGAAGGGGCCCTGCTCGCTATCTTGGTTGGGGGTTAATTTGCATATTGCTCCTATTGTCTGGTAGCGTATCAAAGGTCAATTTGCATGTTTCTTTTTTATTAGATAGGCTTGAACTCACAGAAAGAGAAACTAAAATAACAATCACATTTACCATGGCAGCAAAAATGTTAAGATATCTGGGAATAAATTTAACAAAGGAAGTAAAAGACCTGTACTCAGAAAATTACAGGACATTGAAAAAAGAAATAGAGGAAGACATTAACAATAGAGAATATTCTGTGTTCATGGATTGGTAGAAAAAAAATCATTAAAATGTCCATACTACCCAAAGCAATTTATATATTCAATGAAATCCCCATTAAAATACCAACAGCATATTTCACAGATCTAGAACAAACTTTCCAAAAATTCATCTGGAATAACCACAGCAATCCTGAGAAAGAAGAACAAAGTTGGAGGGATCACAATACCAGATATCAGGCTATCTTATAAATTCATTGTTCTCAAAACTGCTTGGTACCAGCACAAGAACAGACAGATAGTCCAATGGAACAGAACAGAGAATCCAAAAATAGACCCAAGCCATTATGCTCAATTAATATTTGACAAAGAAGGTAAGAGCATACAATAGAGTCAAGACAGTTTCTTCAATAAATGGTGCTAGAAATATGGTCAGATACATGCAAAAAATGAAACTAGACTACCAACTTACACCATACACAAAACAAACTCAAAATGGATAAAGGAGTTACACATAACATGGGAAACTATAAAAATCTTAGAAGAAGCAATAGGCACCAAAATAGCAAACAATTGTTGTAGCAATATGATACAGCTATTAGGAAAATGGAAACTAAGGAGAAAAAACAAACAAACAAATGGGATTACATCAAAATAAAAAGCTTCTACACAGCAAAAGAAACTATCAACAAAACAACAAGAAAGCCCACTGCATGGGGGAACATATTTGTCAATATTATCTCTGATAAGGGTTTAATCTCCAACATTTACAGGGAACTCATACAACTTAACAAAAGGAAGATAAACAATTTAATTAAAAAATGACAAAGTACCTAAATAAACACTTTTCAAAAGAGGATATTCAGAAAACCAAGAGACTTATGAAAACATGTTCAATGTCACTAATCATTGGAGAGATTCAAATAAAAACAATAATGATGTATCATCTCACACCTGTCAGAATGGCTATCACCCACAAATAAACAAACAACAAGGGTTGGAGTGGATGTGGAGAAAAGGAACCCTCTTGCACTATTAGTGGACATGTAAACTGGTACAGCCATTGTGGAAAACAGTATGGTGTTTCCTCAAAAAATTATAAATGGAACTTCCAACCCAGTAATACCACTTCTAGGAATATATGCCAAGAAAACAGAAACACCAATCAGAAAGGATGTCTACATTCCTATGTTCAGAGCAGCACAATTTACAATACCTAAGATTTGGGAACAGCCTAAGTGCCCATCAGCAGATGAGTGTATTAGAAAACTGTGGTTCATCTACACAATGGAATACTATGCTACTATAAAAAAGATGGAATTCTTACCATTTGCAACAGCGTAAATAGAACTGGAGAGAGCATTATGCTAAGTGAAATAAGCCAGTCAGAGAAAGATAAATATCACCTGATCTCACTCATTTGTGGAATATAATGACCAACATAAACTGATGAACAAAAACAGATCCAGAGACAGAGAAGCATCGATCAGTCCATCAAACCTCAGAGGGAAGGTAGGGGTGGATGGGGATAAAGAGGAGAGATCAACCAAAGGACTTGTATACATGCATATAAGCCTAACCCAGCGATCAGCAAACTGTGGCACTCCAGCCACATGTGGCTCGTGAGCCACGGTTTGCCACTCTGTTGACTAATGAGTTTGCCGACTATTGACCTAGACTCTCGATTCCAATAATTATAGGCTGTTGCTGTTCCTTGTGATTAAGACCCTATCCAGTGGTTGGCAAACTCATTAGTCGACAGAGTGGCAAACCACGGGTCACAAGCCGCATGTGGCTCGCGAGTCGCAGTTTTCCGACCATTGGTCTAATCAATGGACATATATACCAGGGGGGATGAGGGTATGAATGGGGGATGGTGAGGGAGCAATGGGGAAATAAGGATGCATATGTAGTATCTTAATACAGAAGAAAACAGAAATATGATGGCCAAATTCTAAGTATCTGAGATCACAGAAAGCCAAAGGCATTAGGAAAAAGTACCAAGTAATGTATTGTATAGAATAGGGTAGAGGAGTGGTTAAAAGATGCCTGCCAAGTGAATTAGAAAGGGAGGTATTTTGGGGGAGAGAATTAAGGCTCTAAATGTAAATGTAAATCTGAACTTGTTCATATTTTGATCCAATTAACTGTGGTCCTAAGATGGATATTTAAGAGGAGAGGGACATTATCAATGATTGATATTTAGAGAGTGTATTGATCACCTAGGACAGTGGTTGGCAAACTCAAACCTCGGCTCGCGAGCCGCATGCGTGGTTTGCTGACCTAGGAAGTATCATATATAGATGAACAGACCACACCCACAGAGTGAATGGAATTAAACCAATGAATTTTCACTTTTAATAAGCAGCCCTAGCTATTCTGATATATGTGGTCTAAGGGCCATTCTTTGGGAAACTCTGGCAGAAACTACCAGGTTTCACATACAAAATATGGCTAAGATGTCTGCTGTCTGTGTCCTAGCTAATTTATAGCTTGGTCTGTCCAGGACTCTGGTATCTGAGTTGGAGGAAAAATATCTGGATGGCTTTATGAACATATTGTTCACTATTGTGGCCACCAGAGCTCCAATTTAAAAGAGAGGAAAGGATCTATAGTTTTGACACATTCAAATCTTGAGGCCCCACATCTGTTCCATTTAGATCCTGTTTTCAGCTGAATAGGATGAACAGGATGTAATTTTTCTTTCATATATTTAAGTTGCATAAAGTCCAACAGCAGGCTTAGTTTTCAATAGTAAAAGCACTATAGATATCCCAATAATAACTCATAAAACTTCTCACAAATGCCAAACATGCAAGTATAAACAATCCTTTAGCTTTTTAACTTTCAAACTATATCCAAAGAGCACAATTAAGTCTCTGTATACTAACTCCCTCATGAAAAATGGCCAGTAAATGCTTCCCATAGATAATTTATTTTAGTGTTATTGACTTTTTCCTCCTAAAAAGCTGTATTGAAACAACAGCCATTAAGACTTATAGAGCCTTGCAACATCTGGTTATGATTGCAGACAATTGCTCTATCCCTTATTCTTGAGGCTGCCTGTAATTCCATAGAGAACACCTTCATTAGCTGCCTATCCCTCTTTCAGATGGCACCTGGGGAAAGGCATGCAAAAAAAGATAAAGAAATATCTGAATGCAAAGCAATGGTTACTGTCCATAAATTACTCATGTCATTTACCCATGGAGTCTGCTCGCTGTTGATGTGTTAGAAGAACATTTTGCTTTTAAATGCATTGCCTGTGAGAGCTATGGCCAATATATTTAGTGAATTAAATACATCATTTTTTTACATTAGAAGCATACTTACACATAGTCTTCCACTGAAACAATTTTGCATAAGTAAAATTCATCAATATTAGTCAATTTTGTTAGCAGAAAGACATAAACTGAAGGATTTTATCAAAAAGACCAGTGTAACTTGGAAAACGCCTCAGAAGGCTAGAGCATGAGGCTTGGAAAATGAGCAGGGAGAAGGAAAGACCTGGTAGGTGCCTGGACATGGGAACTATTATGTGAAGTCACTGTTTTCTCTGCCACTGGAGATAAAATGAACTTGGCTGTTGCTACCAATCGGGGAAATGGGTGTGGTTGCTGCGTAAAGGAATGAAGACTCTGATTGTTGTGCCACTCCTTTGAATTTTAAATAACAGTACAATTTTTATTTTTTTGGCCCAAGCTAGATCTCATAAATGGGAGAAGCCTGAATCTGAATTAACTGAGTTTTCTGGAACTTTAGTAGAATTCAAGCCCTGCCTTCCACAAAGATGTATAGCATTACTTGGCCATACAAAAAGAATGGAAGCTCACCATTTGAAACAACATGGATGGACCTGGAGGGTATTATGCCAAGTGAAATAAATCAGATAGAGAAAGACAAATACCACATTATTTCACTTGTATGTGGAATCTCAAGGACAAAATAATTGAACAAATTTGAAATGAACTCATAAATACAGATAACAGACTGATAATTGTCAAAGGGGAGAAGATTTGGGAGGTTGGATGAAAATGCTAAAGGGATTAAGAAGTATAGATTGGTAATTACAAAACAGTCCCAGTGACATGAAGTACAACATAGGGAAAATAGTCAAAAGTATTGTAATAACTACGTGTGGTGCGTGGGTATTTGAAACATTGGGGGGATCACTTTGTAAAGTATATGATTGTCTAACCACTAGGATGTACACCTGAAACTAATACAAATACAAATAATCCTATCTAATAAAAGGCTAATATGCATATTGACTATCACTCCAACACACAAGATGGAGGCCCCCATGTGGTCAAAGATGGCTGCCTGAATGTGGACACAAGATGGCCACCACAAGATGGCCAGCAGGGGAGAGCAGTTCGGAGGAACCAGGCCTGCAGGGGAAGATAGTTGGGGGGGGGCAGGCCTGCAGGGAAGGGCAGTTGGGAGGGACCAGGCTTACAAGGGAGGGCAGTTGGGAGGGACAAGGCCTGCAGAGGGGACAGCTGTGGAGACCAGACTTGTAGGAAAAGTAGTTAGGAGGAACTATCCCTGCAAGGGAGGGCAGCTGAGAGAGACCAGGCTTACAAGGGAGGGCAGTTGGGAGGGATCAGGCCTGCAGGGGAGGGCAGCTATGGGGACCAGGCCTCCAGGGAAAGGCAATTGGGGGCAACCATGCCTGCAGGGGAGGGCAGTTGGGAGGGACCAAGCTTATAAGGGAGGGCAGTTGGGAGGGATCAGGCCTGCAGGGGAGGGCAGCTTGGGGACCAGGCCTCCAGGGGAGGGCAATTGGGGGCAACCATGCCTGCAGGGGACAGCTGTTGTGGGGGGAACCAAGCCCGCAAGTGAGGGGTATTGGGGGAACAAAGCCAGCAGGGGAAAGCAGATAGGGGCAACCAGGCCAGCAGGGGAGGGTAGTTAGGGGTGACTGGGCTGGCAGGAGAGGGCAGTTGGGGCAACCAGGCCTGCAGGGGAGCAGTTAAGCATCAACCAGGCTGGCAGGGGAGTGGTTAGGGGATGATCAGTTGGCAGGAAAGCGAGTGGATGGGAACCAGCAGTTCTGGGTTATGAGAGGGATGTCCAATTGCCCATTCAGGCCCTATGCAGCCTAAGTGGGCAGTAGGGCATCCTTTAAGGAGTCCCAGATTGGAGACAGTTAGACTGGGTTGAGAAACACACACCCCATGCACAAATTTTGTGCACTGGGTCTCTAAAGTATTGAATATAAATTGCAGTTGAAAAATAAAATTTAAAAACATAAGAAGGGTATTCAGATGCTGGCCAATCAAAAAATCCTTGTGTCCACCAACAAGGCCTAACAAGAAGTTTGACTTATGTTTTCTTCAGAGCCTTTTGGCTCAAAATAACTAATGTTTAATATGAGATGTACCACACCTAAAGGAGTATAATTAACTACTAAATTCATATCACAATAATAATAACTTTAAGGAGGTTTAACTAGTACAGATTCTTCAGAGAATCAGATATTTATGCCCACAAAGAAATAGTTTATAAACACACAAATATGTAGCTGAACAACATTAAATAAATATGAGTTTTCCATCGTTCTTCCATTTCATCTGCCAATAAACATGTAGTTTAGTGTTTTCTATAGAATGATTACTCTGTTAGGTACTGGGAACTCACAGGTGAATTTAACTCTATTTTTGTCCTCAATCAGTTTATATTATAGTGGAAGATATATCCATAAACAGACAATTCAGTAGTGTAGCTTAGATGCTTTATGAAATTCTGTACACAGCACAGTGGAGGTACAAATATGTGAGGGGTCAAATTTAAGCAGACAAAAAAACGTTATATTTTAAAATTTTATTTCATTGTTTAAAGTATTACAAATACTAGTACATATGTCTCCTTTTTTCCCCCATTGACCTTTCCCAGGCCTCCCCTACCCCCAGGCACATGACCTCACACCCTCACCCCAGTGTGTTGCATCCATTGGTTATGCTTATATGTGTGCATACAAGTTCTTCAGTTGATCTCTTATTCCTGCCTCTGCCCCCAACTATCCCCAGCTTTTCCACTGTAGTTTGACAGTCTGTCCAATGCTTCTTTACCTTTGTATCTATTTTGGTTACTCTACACTAATAAAAGAGAAACATGCAAATTGACTGTCACTCTGCTACACCCACCAGCCAATTAGGAGCAAGTATTCAAATTTAACCCAACAAAGATGGTGGTGGCCACAGAGCTGGAGTGAGCAGGAGGCTTAGATTGCCTCCAGGGATGGAGGAAGCCAAGCTTCTTACCCACCTTGGCTGGCCTTGGCCTCTGCTCAAGGCTACAAAGTTTCAATTATAGAAGATATATAAATCCCAGATACCTACTTCCAGGCAGCTTAGGCCTCTACTCAAGGAGGTGCTGAAAAAAGAAAAAAGGAAGGATTGTGAGCTTGGGTTGCTGGGGGTGTGGCCAGCCTGCAAACAGCCATCAGCCCCTCACCCAGGCTGGCCACACCCCAATGGCCCAAACCCTGTAAATGGCAGTCAAACATCCCTTGAGGGGTCCCAGATTGGAGAGGGTGCAGGCTGGGCTGAGGGACATGCCCCCCTTGCATGAATTTCATACACCGGGTTTCTAATCAGTTTATAATATTCTTTATATTCCACAAATAAGTGAGATCATGTGATATTTTTCTTTCACTGACTGGCTTATTTCACTTAGCGTAATGCTCTTTGGTTCCATCCATGCTGCTGCAAATGGTAAGGATTCTATTCTATTGTGTATATGTGGCACAGTTTTCTAATCCACTCATCTGCTGATGGACATTTAGGCTGTTTCCAAATCTTAGCTATTATAAGTTGTGCTGCTGTGAACATAGGGGCCAATATATCCTTTCTGATTGGTGTTTCTGTTTTCTTGGGATATACTCCTAGAAATGAGATTACTAGATCAAATGGGAGTTCCATTTTTAATTTTTTCAGGAAACACCATACTATGTTCCACAGTGGCTGCACTAGTCTGCATTCCCACCAGCAGTGCAAGAGGATTCCTTTCTCCTTATCCACTCCAACACTTGTCATTTGTTGATTTGTTGATGATAGCCATTCTGACAGGTGTGAGATGGTACCTCATTGTAGTTTTGATTTGCATCTCTCAGATGACTAGTGACTTTGAGCATGTTTTCATGTCTCTTGGTTCTCTGTATCTCCTCTTTTGAAAAGTGTCTATTTAGGCCCTTTGCCCATTTATTAATTGGATTGTTTATCTTACTTTTGTTAAGTTCTATGAGTTCCCTGTAAATACTGGAGATTGAGCCCTTATCAGAGATAACATTGGCAAATATATTCTCCCATGCAGTGGGCTTTCTTGTTGTTTTGTTGAGTTTGTTTAGTTTCTTTTGCTGTGCAGAGGCTTTTTACTTTGATGTAGTACCATTTGTTTATTTTCCCCTTAGTCTTCATTTTCCTAATAGCTGTATCAGTAAAAATATTGCTACAACAAATGTCTGCTATTTTTGGTGTCTGTAGCTTCATCTAAGATTTTTATAGTTTCCCATCTTACATTTAAGTCATCCATTTTGAATCTATTTTTGTGTATGGTGGTTTAGTTTCATTTTTTGCATGTATCTGTCCAATTTTCCCAGCACCATTTTTTGAAGAGACTGTATTGTCTCTATTATGTGCTCTTGCCTCTTTTGTAAAATATTAATGAGCATAATGTCTAGAGTTGATCTCTGAGTTCTTTCTTTGTTCTGTTCCACTGGGCTACATATCTGTTCTTGTGCCAGTACCAGAAAATTTTGAGAACAATGGCTTTGTAGAATAGCTTGATATCTGGTATTGTGACCCCTCCAATATTGTTTTTCTTTTATAAGATTGCTGCAACTATTCAGGGTCTTTTTTTTTCATTCCAGATGAATTTTTGGAGAGTTTGTTTTAGGCCTTTGAAGTATGCATCTGCTATTTTAATGGGGATTGCATTGAATTTATAGATTGCTTTGGGTAGTATGGACATTTTAATGATATTGATTCTACCAATTTATGAACATGGCATATTCTTCCATTTGTTCATATCTTCTTATATTCCTTTCTTCAGTACCATGAAATTTTCTGAGTACAGATTTCTTATCTCCATGGTTAAATTTATTCTTAGGTATCTGAATGTTTTTATTGCAATGGTAAATGGGGTTGCTTTGTTAATTTCTCATTCTGTGAGTTTATTGTTGGTGTATAGAAAAGCCATGGACTTCTGGGTGTTAATTTTGTATCCTGTTACATTGTCAAATTCATGTATTAAATCTAGTAGTTTTTTGACGGAGTCTTTAGGGTTTTCTGTGTACAATATCATGTCATCTGCAAATAAGGACAATTGTGCCTCTTCTTTTCCAATTTGGATGCCTTTTATTTCTTCTTCTTGTATGATCACAATTGTGCCTCTTCTTTTCTAATTTGGATGCCTTTTATTTCTTCTTGTATGATCACAATGGCTAGTACTTCTAGTACTATGTCAAACAGGAGTGGTGAGAGTGGGTATCTCTGTCTTGTTCCTGTTCTTAGGGGAAATGACTTTAGTTTTTTTTCCATTGAGTATGATGTTGGCTGTGGGTTTGTCTTATATGGCTTTTATTATGTTGAGGTATGATCCTTCTTTTCCCATATGGCTGAGAGATTTTATCAAGTAATAGTGTTGGATTTTGTCAAATGCTTTTTCTTCATCAATAGATATGATTATATGGTTTTTATTTCCATTTGTTTATGTGGTGTATCACATTTATTGATTTGTGGATATTGTACTAACCTTGCATCCCTGAAATAAATCCCACTTCGTCATGGTGTATGATCTTTCTAATGTAATGCTGGATTTGATTTTCTAGAATTGTGTTGAGGATTTTGGTGTCTATGTTCATAAGGGATATTGGCCTATAATTCTTTTTTATATGTGTGTTGTCTTTATCTGGTTCTAGGATTAGGGTAATACTGGCTTCCGAGAACGAGCTTGGAATTGCATCTTCCTATGTAATTTTTTGGAATAGTCTGAGGAAGATAGCTTTTATTTCTTTTGAAGTTTGATAAAACTCCCCTGTGAAACTGTCTGGTCCATGGCTTTTGTTTGTTGGAAGTTTTTTTTATTACTGCTTCAATTTCCTCCATAATTATCGGCCTATTCTGATTATTTGATTCCTCCTGGTAACGTTTTGAAGGGTCATATTTTTCTAAGAATATGTCCATTTCTTCTAGATTGACCAGTTTGTTGGAATAGAGTTGTTAATAGTATTTTTTTATGATTCTTCATATTTCTGTGGGTCTTCTGTTATTTTGTCTTTTTTGTTTCTGATTTTGTTTATTTGGGTCCTCTCTCTTTGCTTCCTGGTGAGCCTGGCTAGAAGTTCATCAATCTTGTTTATCCTTTCAAAGAAATGCTCCCAGTTTTGTTGTTATTTTGTATAGTTTTCTCTTTCTTTCTTTCTTTCTTTCTTTCTTTCTTTCTTTCTTTCTATCTATCTTCTTTTTTTCTTGTTCTCTATGTCATTCATTTCCACTCTGATTCTTTATTACCCTGTTTCCCTGAAAATAAGACAATGTCTTATATTAATTTTTGCTCCCAAAGATGCACTAGGTCTTATTTTCAGGTGATGTATTATTTTTCCATGAAGAGGAATATGGTATTCATTTATTGTTGAACCAAAAAGGAAACTTATTACCTGTATACGATATGGTAGTAGTTGTCATTACAAACCAGCATAACCAGACAAACTGAATCCTACGGTATCAAGAATTTCTTGTTACTACCATTATTTCCATGTACAACAATCTATGGTACATTTACTGATGCTGATATTTACTGGTATGAACACAAAGTAAGATTTGTTCAATGACAGTCATGTCATCATCTTCTGGAACATCATCATAACAATCCAAACCCTGAATTTCCTGGTGAATTTCTTGTGACTCCATTTCTTTCAGAATTAGTGGACCAAATCTTTCATGTTTAGCGATAGCACCGTCCTTAAATGAGTGCTATTTCTAAACAAGAATGTCAAGGTAACCTGCTCGTAGCGCATTTGCAATGCAACTGTCAGTGATTTACTCCCATGAATTCTTCACCCAAGTTACAACTTCTTGCAGTTTAAGTTTCACAAGTTTCCACGCCAATTTCTCTCCATTCTATTTTCAATGTAGTCATTAATTTCCATGTGCAAATTGTCCTTGAATGGCTTGTTTATTGCAATATCAAGAGTCCGGAGATAGGCCGTTATTCCTGCGGGAATCATTATTTGATCTATTTTTTTTTTCGTGAAGAAATTTCTTCATGTCTTTAGCGGGGTGAGTGCTGGCTGCATCCCAGATTAGCAGATCTCTTTAACTCCCTCGCATAGCATGTGGCAGCATTAAATCGACCCAGTTCCTTATAACTGCCTGTGTGGCACAATCTTTTCCAGTTTCAAGAATAGAAATATTATCGTGGAGGTCTTATTTTTGGGAGGATGCCTTATATTACAGCGAGAGGCAAAACTGGAAGTAGGTCTTATTTTTGAGGGATCTCTTACATTCGGGGAAACAGGGTATTTCCTTCTTTCTGCTCACTCTGGGCTTTTGTTGTTGCTCTCTCTCTAATTCTTCAAGTTGCAGATTTAGATGGTTTATTACCAGTTTTTCTTATTTTTTAAGGTAGGCCTGTAATGCTATGAACTTCCCTCTTAGGACTGCTTTCACTGTGTCCCAAAGATTTGGATTATTGTGTTTTTATTGTTGTTTGTTTCCGGTATGTTTTTTCTTTCTTTTTTGATCTCATTGGTAACCCGCTCATTGTTTAATTGTAATGCTATTCAGCCTCCAAGTATTTGAATGTTTGTAATTGTTTTTATTGTAGTTGATTTCTAATTTTATGCCATTAGGGTCTGAGAAGATATTTGATATGATTTCAATCTTCTTGAATTTGAAGAGACTTTGCTTGTGTATCGATATGTGGTCTATCTTTGAAGATGTACCATGTGCACTTGAGAAGAATGTATATTCTGTAGTTATGGGGTGGAATGTTCTAAAGGTGTTGATTAAGTCCATCAATCTAGTGAGTTGTTTCAGATTGCTGTTTCTTTGCTAATTTTTTGTCTAGAGGATTTATCTAGTGATATTAATGAGGTATTAAGTCTCCCACTATGATCGTGTTGCTGTCAATCTCTCCCATGATATCTTTTAGAAGGTTTTTTTAAAAAATGTATTTGTGTATTCCTGCATTTGGTGTATATACGTTTATCAAGGTTATATCCTCTTATTGTATTGATCCCTTTAGTAATATGAAGTGGCCTTCCTTATCTTTTATTATGGCCTTCACTTTGAGGTCTATTTTGTCAGATATAAATATTGCTATCCCAGCTTTTTTTTTTTTTCATTTCCATTTGCCTGATAGATATTTTTCTAATCATTCACTTTCAGTCTATGTGAGTCCCTTGTTCTGAGGTGGGTCTCCTGAAGACAGCATATATATGGGTCATGTTTTCTTATCCATTCAGTCACTCAATGTCCTTTGATTGGAGCATTTAATCCATTTATATGTAATGTCATTATTGATAGGTACTTTTTTGTAGCCATTTTTGTGCTTTATGCTCATGTTTCTTTCTCTCTTTCTATTTCTTCATTTTACAGCATTCCCTTTAGCATTTCTTGCATTGGTGGCTTGGTGGTGATAAACTCCCTTAGCATTTTTTTTATTTGTGAACCTCCTGATTTTCCCTTAAATTTTGGTTGATAGTCTTGCTGGATGGAATATGCTTTCATTCAATCCTTTGCTTTTCATCACTTTTTATACTTCCTTCTATTCCCTTCTAGCTTGGTGTATTTCTGTTGAGAAACATTTTAAAATATGATGGGGGATCCTTTGTTGGTAATTCTCTGTCTCTCTCTTGCAGCCTTAAAGATTCTCTCTTTATTGTTGACAATTGCCATTGTAATTACTGCATGTCTTCGTGTGGGTCTTTTGGAATTCATCTTGCTTGGTACTTTCTATACTTGGGTGACGTTTTTCTTCCCCATATAAGGGAAGTTTTCTGTCATTATTTCTTCAAATAGATTCTCTTATCCTTGCTGCTCTTCTTGCCTTTCTGGCAGCCCTATTATACTTACGTTACTTTGTTTCATATTGTTCCAAAGCTCCCTTAGGCTCTCCTCCAGCTTTTTAATTTTTTTCTCCAGTTGGTATTCAGATTGAACTTGTTTCTCTACCTTATCTTCCAACTCACTAATTTGTCCTCTGCTTCTTCTAGTCTACTGTTGAAACCTTCTATAGTGTTTTTTTTTTAATTGTAGCTATATCACTTTTGATTTCTTCCCGATTTTTGCATAGGTTGTTGATTTTCTCGTCCATCCAGTTTATGAATTGTATGACCATTACTCTCAATTATTTTCCTGTCATATTGGATGTCTCAGTTTAACTTATTTCCTTTCTTGGCAATTCCTCTTTTTCTTTCCTCTGGGGATTATTTCATTGTCTTCCCATTCTACCTATCACCAGAAGGTCCAAATGAGGAGTTGCAGGGCCTACACCATGTGGAGTGGGAGTGTCACACCATCAAGTGTCAGTGAAAAGCTATGGCATGGAGATGTGTGGGAGCCATGCACCCTAAGAATCAGAGCCACTAGCACTCAGTGTGACCTCATACACACACCTATAATCAGGGACCCTGCCTGTGCCATACTGAAAAAAAGTCCTTGTGTGCATATGTCAAAAATCAGAGTCTCCTAGAGCATGCCAAGAGTCATAGACCCTGTGTGCATGTGCTGAGAATTGAGTATCTGAGTCTCTATTGCTTGTTGAGACCTTGCTCCACGAATAAGGTTCTCTTTGTGTATATGCGCAGAGAATTACAGTCACAGGTACTCAGTTTGTGTGCACTGAGAATCGGGGATTCCCGCATGGCGAGAAACAGAGTCCCCACATGTGCATGCTGAGAGTCAAGTCACTGGTGCTCAGTGCTGCCTTTTGTGTGGAAATCAGGGTCCCTGGTCTGCTTGGGGGACCAGGTTGCACAGCTGTTCTGTGTCGGCAGGCGGTTCACTCCTGCGCCTCGGGAAACATACTACTGTGTGCGCACCGAGCCCAGAGTCAAAGTTAAGTCGCATAGACCCCTGTGTCAGCAGGAAACCTATTTGCACCGAGTTGGTCTTACAGATCTTATGCTGCTGTAGTGGGCTGGCGGGGAGGGGATGGGCTCCGTGACTCACAGAGTAATCTGCAGCTGGGATGATTGGAATCGTGATGTCCGTGGGTCTGCAGGTCGCCGGCCCAAGTGAGTGTGGGGTCCTGGCTTGCATCTGATACTCGATTGGGTGGCGGTGAAGCCAAGGTCCTAGTCACAAGCAGTTCTGCTCTTCAAGATGGTATGGTCGCTGTGCCCATGCTGGCCACTCTGGTGTGTCCACAGTGGCAGTCGGGTTTCACAGGTCAAGACTGCCCAGTCTGTCAGTCCCCTGGAAGACTCACAGTATCTAATTGTCCCTAGCTCACATGCACACACACACACACACACACACACACACACACACACACACCCCACATGTCCATACACTCCTCTATTATTCCCTCCCTTTCTCATACATTCGCCCTTCCTGCCTTCTTGCTGGTCACCCACTATTGGGTTTTCCAGAAGAAAAAAAAAAAAAAACTTTAAATAAAAAAAAGATTAAAGTATGCAAAAGCTTTTTTATATTTTTCTTTTTTATTTTATTGTTATTACAAATTAGTAGTATTACAAATAGTAGTACATATGTGTCCTTTTTTCCCCATTGACCTCCCTCTGACCTCCCCTACCCACCGGAATATGCCCTCCCCCCGCCCCTCCCCCCTCCTCCATTGGTTATGCTTTGAGCCTCACACCAGGTGAGCTCAGCACTGTAACTATAGTCATTACCCTAGTTTCTGAGATGAGGCTCAAAGATATCATGTGATTTGCCTTAGGTTTATATTTTAAATACACTATAACTCAAATCACATCAGTTCAATACATGCTGGGCTTACAGCCGGCTTTGATGGAGATATCAATGAAAAAAAGTAAAAGATTGAGTGGAAAAAGAAAGGACATCCAGTAAATTGGAAGTGCAGGTTTGGAAAGCCAGAGAGATATTTTATTTATTTATTTTTAAATATTTTTTATTGATTTTTTACAGAGCAGAAGCGAGAGGGATAGAAAGTCAGAAACATCAATGAGAGAGAAACATCGATCAGCTGCCTTTAGCACGCCCCCTACTGGGGATGTGCCTGCAGCCAAGGTAACATGCCCCCGACCAGAATCGAACCCGGGACCCTCCAGTCCGCAGTCCGATGCTCTATCCACTAAGCCAAACCGGTCTCGGCCAGAGAGATATTTTAATTAGAACCTATCTATATTAATTACCAGGATGAAGTACAGGAGGTGACTCTGGGAGAATATGCAGAATAACAAGAGAATATGACAAAATATAGTGTGTTGGAGCACACCTCCTTATAAGAAACTGACAGAAAGAAAGGAGCCTGCAATGGGAACAAAGCAGGAATGATCAGAGAGCCCGGCAGACCTTAGGAACAGTAGTCACACAGGATGGTGGGATGAAGATAAATTTAAGAAAAATTGTCTGAAAGATACCACATTAAGCTGATTTTTTTTCATTGTCTCTAAGGCCATCATAAAAAGGGAAAGTGTCTTTTGAAGACCCAAAATGATCCAGCAAAATATCTAGCATGTGGTAAGTACCCAGAAATGTTCTTCAGATTGAAGCATAAAATATTCTTGCTGCCTGAGAAGGAGTTTGGGATATAATACGATCCAAAACGTTCCTCTAACAAAAGTCTACATATCAGTGTGTTAACAGGAATACCCTGAGCTGAAACAGTCATGATGTCCACATTTCTACCTTCCAGAAAATAGGGAGAACTAGCATCAATTGAGTCTAATCAGGAAGTTATTTGTCTAACTTAAAGAAGAAGCTCTTATCTGCCAATTAGAAAAGAAAATACAGTTACAGAGAATGGAAGGGTAGAACAAAAAAGCAACTGGTCAAAGACCTCATAAAGTTCAAATAACTGGTAAGATGCATGTAGAGCAGTCATTCCCAGGGGACTCAGTGGCTGTCATGTGTTCACAGTCAGGCTTTTTGCAGAGCATCTTACAGGCACCTGAAGCTTCCTTAGTATTATGGTTTATTAAGGGTGTTCATTGAACTTGAAATATTTACTGATCTATCAGTTGAGGACACCTAGCAAAGGCAGTGATAAGTTTACTGAGCATCCCAAAATAGATTTATGTGGAACAAATGCAGCACAGAACACTCAGAAACTCTGAAATTTGCATAACATAAGAAGAGAGGAAGCTAGACAATGCCAGAAGCAGAGTAGACTCTTGGTTAAAGATTTGCACTAATTCCTTAATAGGGGATATAGCCTGCTTCCTTAATGAGAAAGCAAACTAATACGAGAAACCTAATATGAAAAAGATATAATTTGAATATCTAAGGATGCTTGTGCCAAATGAATAGTAGAATGTAAATTCTTCTCATTCCATAACATGGGTTGAGTTTGTTAACAAATCTTTTGATTGTGAAACCCTTTCCAGTATATAGATAGATATAAACATTTTGATATGATATAGAAATTTATTCATAGATACAGATATATGCAGATACAGATAGAGATGTTAACATAGATACAAATATACATGTGAACATTGGTACAAATGTAGTGAATATGGAGGTCAAGATAGATGTTTGAATTAGGTTCGTGCCTCCTAACCATTGCAGGATTCTTTTTTTAAAAAAATATATTTTATTGTTTTTTTACAGAGCGGAAGGGAGAGGGATAGAAAGTCAGAAACATCAATGAGAGAGAAACATCGATCACCTGCCTTTTGCACGCCCCCTACTGAGGATGTGCCCACAGCACATGCCCCCGACAGGAATCAAACCCGGGACCCTCCCGTCCACAGTCCGATGCTCTATCCACTAAGCCAAACGGGTCTCGGCATTGCAGGATTCATTCAGGTGTCAATTAAAAGCAGGTAAGCAGTGCTGTCAAAAGCTTATTTTAGGTGAGTGACTAAAAAGTAGCATTAAAATACTTAAGTGAGTCCAGCTGATGTGGATCAGTGGTTGTGCATTGACCTATGAACCAGGAGGTCATGATTTGATTCCTGGTCAGGGCACATGGCAAGGCTGCAGGCTTGGTCCCCAGGTGGGGCAAGTGCAGGAGGCAGCTGATCAATGATTCTCTCTCATCATTGATGTTTCTCTCTTTTTCTCTCCCTCTCCTTTCCTTTCTGAAAGCAATAAAAATTTATTTTAAAAAAATACCCAAGTGAATTTAGTTCAGTATTTAGGGAATTGAGCATATTTTATCCTAGTAAGGAGCAGCCTAATGCAATGCAGAGTCTGAACAAACCCACACAAAGGATAAAGTGCAAGAGTGACAAGATGCCAACACATCGTGACAGCTACTGTGCCGCCTGACCTGGAACATTTATGCATTTTCTAAAGGTGCATAAAAAGCAAATTTTATCATTGCTTCCAGTACATCAACCTCACATTTCCTGCTTTTATTACCCATAATCCCACAGGCTCTGGTAAAGCATCAAACTGAAATTCATTAGTTAACATTTTAAAAGGACAAGATTTTAAGATGCTCCCTCAGATACTCTTTCAATTTTACTTCATATGCTAAGCACTGGAAAATCACTAGCCCCGAAAACAGCCAACTCCACTATTATTATCAACAATAAAATCCACCCACAGATTGAACTCTTGCCAACCAACCACTGAAATGCTGACAACATCACAGGGTTTTCCAACTGTGGAGGCACAGAAAGCCGCTGCGATCCCCCTCACTCAATGCAGATGGTGAGAAGCTAAGCGTGCTCAGAAGAATGGCTACTGAAGGAAAAGCCACGAAGAACTTCCACAAATGTATTCAGTGATGTGGCAGTTAGTTCCAGATATTAGTTACAAACTGATCTTTTCATCTCCCACCTGCTTCTTCTCCTCCATTTGCATTTCTCAGATCATTGCATTATCATCTACTCAATGGTCCAAGCTAGAAACACCCAGAGTGGCTTTTTCTTTGTTTTCCTCAACCACCAAAGTCAGGAAATGGCAATGCCATCCCTTCCTCTCTGGCCCCACTGTCACACTTCAGGTTCTCTCATTTCTCCCGACTATGACTAAAGGTCTCAATCAGTCTGTGTTTGAGCATCATTAATTGCTAATATAGTATTCTCTCTCTAATAAGTGATCAGATGGCACATTGTAAACTTGTTGCTAGAAATTGTAGAAATTAGAAATAGCCCAGTTGGTGTGACAAGGTAGTTGAGCGTAAACTCATAAACCAGTAGGTTAAGGTTTGTCAAGGGCACATGTAAAGGTCAGTTCCCAGTTTGGGGTGTGCAGCAGGCAGCTGAATCAATGATTCTCTCTCATCATTGATATTTCCACCTCTCTTCCTCTATCTTCCGCTCTCTAAAATCAATTTGAAAAAAAGAACTAGAAATAAAATTAGCAGAAACTAGAAATGAAATAAAATGTAGTACGATAAATAAAATTAATAGAAACAAAATAAAATGAGTCAACTGGGGTCATTTCCATGTGGTGCTTAAACTCAGATTCAATATTCATAGAACTGAGAGATAAATTCTTTAATTAGGCATTCTAAAATATTGCAAGAAATGCTGAATTTGTTTTTGGGGAAATGGGTATTAAGTGGCTGAAGTAGGATTTAAATTCTATTCTCCTTTTGTTTTGAGGTTGATCAGCATGTGTGCCCCAGATCCTCTCCCCTCTGTGCATTTGCAAGTGTTGCAAATCCGAGTTCTTAAGAGATTTATTCTCAATAAATTATTGGGTCATCTTTGATTTCAAATGTGGGAGTTGATACAGGGAGTGTATTATTTCCCTTTCTGCCACAGAAACAAATTATTTCTCCCAAAATCTGAAGTCAGTTTTTTGAGGAATTTAGTCAGATCTATTCTGTGAGTGACAGCACTAAAGGGGGCTCTATTGATTACACCATCCCTCTCCACCAAGGCCACCATTACCAGCCTTGTCAGGGGCAGGCCTATTGCTATGTGACAAACAGTCACCTTGGAGACACAGCACGAGCTGCTTCATCCAGTGCCCTTTTCTCTAGTTTCTCACTTTGAACCACTTACACTTCAATGTATTATTTAACGTGGTAAAAAAAATGCATCTCTCTTGCAGACCTTCAAGAGCTCAAACAGATTTAAAAAGCTATGGAAACCTTTCTACAACTAAAATAACCCTTCCCTTGGAAGAACACACATGGTGTTCATATCAGGATTATCAGCAGTGGACCTGAATGAGTAAAACAATTAAATGAACAATTTTATGAAGTTTGGTGGCGTGATCCCCTATACTTACCAATGAAGCTTAAAAGGGCTTCCTATGTCATAAACCAATAATTGTTTCATCTTGCTTGAAATAAGTACAAAATTGCTGTAGCTAGAGGCTCAAAGATAGTGTTAAGCCTAGACACACAGTAGCTGTGGCAAAGAGAATTGAAATCTTGATCCAGCTTAAAGCACAAAAACTAAAATAAAGCTGACCAAATGTCTAATTTCCTGACAAATGAAATAAACTGATCCTGCTGATTAAAGGGAAGATGGCCAATTCAATTATTTAAACATGACCCAAATAATGTTTATATAATTTTTCAATACACATTTTTAGCTGTATTCTTGAAGCTCAGGTGAGAAGACAAAAAGGGGTCTAGTGTCTATGTACTACGTCAGCTTAGCTAAACTTGCAGCATGTTCCCAGAATTATCTTCTCTGTATGAGTATGGACTAGAGATGACCACAACAGAAATTAGTGGGGGAAATTGAATCCATAAGTAAGTCAGGAGTGCTGTGTAGCTTAGCAGTCAATGTAGGGCCCACAGCTAGTGCAGCTCATGCATGTTATATTGCACAGAAGTTGGTTTCCCTTGTCCATCTAATCTCCTCCCTGAACGTCTCCAACTCTGTGGGCCAGGTGCATTTTTAGGATTCTGAATGAGTAAGCTTCTCCTGCAGGTTAAACACCTCACCAACATTACAGGATTGGAGGTGGTGACAGATCAGCTCAATTTCCATCTTATTCTGGTGGTTCCAGATTATCCTTCTGGGTTCCAGTTTGTCCTTGCTCTCCTCTGCTTCACACCATTTCTTCTCTCTGCTCATCTCAGGCCCAGAAACAGATGAAAAAGCAAAAGCCATACATAGTTTGTTTCACCAATGCCCACATTTACACAATGTCAAGTCCAACTAATAAATCCATTATTTAATCTCATTTCTGATAGTTTTGCTCCTCTGATCAAATTCTGAGCAGCACAGCAGGTATGTGATGGGTGAATTGCTAAAACTTTCTTCAATTGAGTTTTCTCAAAAATTAAAAATGGAACTGCAGTTTGACCTAGTTATCCTTTCTGAGAATATATCCTAAGAATCCTGAAACACCACTCAAAAACAATGTGTACACTTCTATGCTCATAGCAGCATTATTTACAATAGCCAAGATCTGGAAACAGCCCAAGTGCCCATCAGGATATGAGTGAGTAAAAATTCCATGATACATTTTCACAATGGAATACTACATGGCTGCAAAAAAAAAAAAAAAAAAAAAGGAACTCTTACCATTTGGGACAGCATGGGTATACCTGGAGATTATTGTGCTAAGCAAAATAAGCCAGTCAAAGAAAGATAAATACTATATGATCTCACTAATTTGTAAAATCTAATAATTAAAATAAACTGGTTAACAAAATAGAACTAGATGCATGTATACATGGAACAGACTGACAGCTATCAGAGGGGAGGGAAATGGGAGGGACTGGATAAAAGAAGGTGAAGAGATTAGCCAAAGACTATAGATGTATATCCCATGTACACAGACAACAGGGTGGGGGGAGGGGGAGAGGACTGGATGGAGGTGGACAAAAGAGGTAGAGCATCTGTGATAGTGTCAACAATTTTAAAAAATCACAAAACATCATTTTAAATAAATTGGAATAAACAACTTATGTGACATTCCCAATGAGTTCCTATGGCACCAAATCCAAACTTTATAGTATACTCTGTGTCACATAGCTTGATGAAAGCTCCTTCTCCCTAATCAAAATACATTAAAATACATCAAAGTTGGGGATGTCAGTGACAAGGTAAATAATTCAGTGGAAAATGCCAGGCTAGAATGATAAGACAGAAGGAAATAGATCGATTAGACTAGAGCAGACCTGAGAAGCAGATGAACAAGATAAAATTGAGAATCTAGAAATACATTTCCAATACGAGAGTACCCGATTCTTAGTAAGTTTTTCCAGGAAGGAAAACTGTTACAAGCATAGAGGAAGAGTTAAGGCTGGGGCAAGTAATTAGCAAGAAAAGAACCCGAAAACACCAGGTTCAGAGGTCAATCAAGGCAGATCTAAAATTTTGGAAACTTGGATACAATGTAATTCAAATGACAGAGCAAAGGGGAAAACAAACCAATAGTTGAGGACTAGATTTGGGCACTGAAGACACAGGAGAAATGTTCAGGAAATGGTCCTTTATGCCTTGAGGTCTGGGCTGTTTGGTTGAGTCAAGAACCATTCTCCAGAGAGCATGAGCTAAGCCCATTAGCGACGGTGAGACTTAGGTATGAGAAAGATGAAGATCCAGCCAGTCATGAGTCCTGAAGCTCAAAGCCAGATTAGAGACAAGTCACACTTAATGTTGAACTATAAAACATTTTCCTTGAAATTCTGGTCCCTCTTGCTGCAAGTCAGGGTTAGTCCTATTAGTGCAGTGGTTCTCAACCTTTCTAATGCCATGGCCCTTTAATACAGTTCCTCATGTTGTGGTGACCCCCAACCATAAAATTATTTTCATTGCTACTTGGTAACTGTAATTTTACTACTGTTATGAATCGTAATGTAAATATCTGTGTTTTCCAATGGTCTTAGGTGACCCTGCTAGCGGTTCTCAACCTCTTTTTGAACTGTTGACCATTCTGGTCCAGGCACTGCTGATAATACGAAGCAATGGAATGGCAAACATCAAGAACCATTTGGTTTGGTATTTGTGCACTTTCAATTTATCGACTATTGCCAGTTTTGTGCCATACATTTTATCTTTTATGTATGGCCATAAAAATGTATAGTGGCACTTTAGGATTAATTTGCATCGTTCAAAACTTAGTCTGGCTTCACTCACTATTTCAAATCAGTTAAACCTGGAAAGGATTGAAAATTAAGTAAGTTAACAGCTGTTAAAATATGTGTAAATTTTTTGGGACACCCTATCATTGAGTATCAGGGTTCTGTGATTAATTGAAGTTCCTAAATTCAAAGACTATTTGTTTTTCCTAAACTACTTATCCTGGGATAAAATAATTTCATAGACATTATTTATATGAGTATGAAGTAGTTATAGAGATCCATTATCCCACATTAGGTTGTGCTTTACCAATTGAATATTCATATTTTCTGCCATAAACATGTATATAAACAAGAAAATTGATTAAATTTGGCTTTGAGGTCCTAATACTTCTGGAATTCACACCGAGGGATATCAAAGCTAATGAGATTACAGATGTGTATCCTGTTGCCACTCCCCTCCACACCCCATGTTTATGTATGTCTTTTGAAAAAAAGTCCAAGATGACTCTCAGGCAGCTACGTGCTATTTAAAGCCATTCTGAAAATAAAGGAAAAACATGCAGTAATGACAGCTTTCTGGCTCTATGGATTATTAGATCCCTTGCTTAGCAATAACAATTTCTGTAAATACAGATCTTCAAGACTCAGCAAATAAAAACTCCCACTGCCAAGACATGATAAATTCCCAAAGGAGTCTACTTCAGCAATATTGGCTTAGGCCACGTTTTGGTAATGATTCACTTCAATATCCTCTGTCTTTCTGAATTATTACCCTTACTTTTACTTGCTCCCTGGGTCCTAAACAGCAAGAAAGCTATTCACATGATATTCACGCATGTTCCTTTCTTTTGATAGTCTATTTTCTGTTCCCCTTCACCAGAGATAACAGCTTTAAGATTAATATTAGACCATTACACTTTCATATCTGCATAATTTCAATGCATCTAATGTAGACCAAGAAAACCCATATTCTGGTTGAGCTAGGAGCACAGAAAAAAACCCTAGGTGTCTTGATCTTGAAGTTTGATGTATAGAGAATTGGTCTAAGCTGATTTCCAGAGGGAACTTGGGGAGAAATCAAATCAGAGTCAGTATTATCCATTATCCCTCATGCTAGCTGTTAGATCAAACAGAACTCTAGTTCTCACAGGAGTTTCTGGGGGGGGGGGGAACAACACTCACATTTATAGTAAACTTTCTGATCTCTGGAAAATCACATACTGCCATTTGAAAGAGATATGCTGTGTGTAGGTGCATGGAGAACTTAGGGGGAGCACAGAACAACTGGCTGCTATACACCAACAAGCACTCATTTGAGTTAAAACACTTTCAATTCCATGGATGGGCATAGGAGATGCTAATATGAGCTACGGGGAATCATCTACAAGCAGAGTGACACCAAGGCCAGTGGTGGGAAAGGTCTGGCCCCAGGCAGCAATAAAGTATTAAGGAGATGCTTTGATTCTACATACTTAAAAAAGAATAATGAGCCGAAACCGGTTTGGCTCAGTGGATAGAGCGCTGGTCTGCGGACTGAAAGGTCCCAGGTTCGATTCCGGTCAAGGGCATGTACCCTGGCTGCGGGCACATCCCCAGTAGGGGGCGTGCAAGAGGCAGCTGATCGATGTTTCTGACTTTTTATATCTCTCTCTCTTCCACTCTGTAAAAAATCAATAAAATATATTTTAAAAAAAAGAATAATGAAACCAACTAAGAGTGAATCTACATTTATCAGAATTATTAGTTGGCAGTCCTTAATTAACTATATCAGTGTTAAATACTCCTCTCAAAAAAAAAGTCTGTTCATCTAAGTTCTAAATAATTCATGCAATTACTATTGCAGTTTAATGACATATATTAATACATATTATGTAATTAAATATTCATATTAATTTAAGTATATGACATTTTTATTTGTGTTTATAATTTAAAGCAGTGAAAATGTGAACAATAGGATATAATATTTTTCTATGGTAATTGCAACTTTTATTTCATAGGGAAATTTTACTGAATTTGATAATTTTTTTAATTTTGTTTTTCACTTTAATTGTCAATTGTTTGTTATAAAGTGAAAAGTCTAAAATTAATTAGTATTTCTGATTATTACATTCTTATTTCCATAAATATTTTTGTCCTACAGAGAAAGAAGAAATTAAAAAATGATCTGATCCAGAGATCAGATTTCCTCCTCACACCACTGCCTAAAATAAGACATGTATGTGCCAGGCACTCACTCCAGAGGAATGAAATTGAGCCAGTGTGAGAAGGGCCCTCAAGGCACAGGTATAATCAGTTCTGTACATGCTATGAGTAAGTTATCACTTTTAATAGTTATCTGTCCCAACTGATCAAAAATTTGATTTTTTTAATATAAGGAAGAGCCAAGATTTCTTAAAGTAAAAAATATTCGCTTATTGCATTTCTTTTTTATGTATTTTATTGAATTTATTGGGGTAACACTAGTTAACAAAATTATACAGGTTTCAGGTACACAATTGCGTAGCACATCATCTGTACACTGTATTGTATATTCACCACCCCAAGTCAAGTCTTCATTCATCACCATTTATCCCCCATTTACCCTCCTCCACCTTCCCCCATCCCACCCCCACCCCAACAATCAACACACTGTTGTCTGTATCCATGAGTTTTTAATTTTTTTCTTTTTTTGCAAAATTTCTCCATGCTAATGGCCAGCTTTCTGGATTAGGGGCTCTTTACACAGCAGCTTTGTGAAGACCATCCAGTGTGGTTCAAATATACTCCGAAGCCAGGAAGAAGAGGTGAAGAGCTGTCAGGTTGTTCCAACCCATGTTTGAATGCTAAATCAATGGTACCTAGGGATCCAAATGATTTATCATATCTGTGATTTTTATCTCCATCTCTTTTATCTCCATCTCAGCTTATGTCTTTTAATTTTTTTCTGGTAGCAGGATATATACTCAATAACTAATAAGAACTAATGTTTGAAAAACAACTGCTTTTTTTGATAAAATTAATTATAAGCCTTGATTAAGATTATAAAAATGGCCCTAGCCAGTTTTGCTCATTGGATAGAGCATCAGCCTACAAGCTGAAGGGTCCGAAGTTTGATTCCGGTCAAGGAAACATGCCCAGGTTGTGGGCTGATCCCCAGTGGGGGCTTGCAGGAGGCAGGTGATTCCTGATTCTCCCTCATCATGGATATTTCTGTCTCACTCTTTCTTCCTCTCTGAAATCAATAAAAATATTATTTAAAAACATTATAAAAATGTTGGGCACACCTACTACACAAAGAAATCAGAAATAATAATTGTTTTAGACTTTTGCTTTCATATAAATAAAATGCAGGATTCAGGAGTTCTTTTTTCTGTTGTTGCCTTCTTTAATGATAGGGAATCTGTAAACACAGCCATTGTTGGTTGGATCATAGACAAGATTGGTTACTAGGATAATCCAAAAGCATTTCATTTTATATTTTACATGTGCATTCATGTATAGGAGTGTGTGATACCTCAGGGGAAAAAAGTTTAAATGGAAGTCTTGGCCATAGTTGAGTAGAGCAAAATTTTCATTTCTTTGTCTCCCTTCTTTCACCTTCTACATTTCTAGGCTCCATAAAGGTTACCATTAAAGAATCTTTCTTAATTCCCATTCAAGATTTAGAAAGGGTCTCAAGTCTTTGTTATTGACTTAATATTTATAGCAAATACCATCCTTAATCTTCATTTTTTTAACTAAGCAAACAACTCAATAGGAGGTAAAGAAAAACTTCATCAAAGGTGAAATAGCATAGTCCTGGTGAATAATATGCCATGGAAAACATATTTACCAGTATTAAAACACAGCAAGAATAACACTTTCCACCTCCAGTATAGCACTTTTTTTTTATTGTGGCTATTTTTAGAGTAATGTGTCTTGGTGACAATGGAAGAAGTTTCACATATTAATCTGCATTGAGACCATATATGGATAATTTAACTAAAACTTTGTTCTGGTTTTAGCTTTGTCATATTTATCACATAAATAAATATTTTTTTAATCTGAATAATAAAGATTTATTTAAACACTTATAACATTATGTTGCAATTCTTTCTCTTTTTTTATCTTTATTGTTCAGTATATTAATTACATTGTTCCTTTTTCCCCCCATAGTTCCCCGCCACCTGGTACCCATCCCACCCTCTGCCCTCATCCCCCTCCACTGTCCTCTCCCATAGTTGCATGATTTTTGTCCAGTCTCTTGCTGCTCTTCCCACGCCCCCTTTCTCCCCAAGAGTTGTCAGTCCATTCCCTCTCTATGTCCGTGATTCTGTTACATTCACCAGTTTATCCTGTTCATCAGCTTATTAATTCACTTGATTTTTAGATTCATTTGTTGATAGATGTGTATTTGTTGTTCATAATTTACACTTTTATCTTTTTCTTCTTCCTCTTCTTAAAGAATATCTTTCAGCATTTCATATAATATTGGTTTGGTGGTGATGAACTCCTTTAGCTTTTTCTTATCTGCGAAGTACTTCATCTGACCTTCAATTCTGCATGATAGCTTTGCTGGATAGAGTAATCTTGGTTGTAGATTCTTGCTGTTCATCACTTTGAATATTTCTTGCCACTCCCGTCTGGCCTGCATCGTTTCTGTTGAGATATCCGCTGACAATTGTATGGGTGCTCCCTTATAGGTAACCAACTGTTTCTCTCTTGCTGCTTTTAATATTCTCTCTTTGTCTTTTGCTCTTGGCATTTTAATTATGATGTGCTTTGGTGTGGTCCTCTTACGGTTCCTATATATTGGGGTTCAGTGCACTTCTTGGACTCCTAAGTCAATTTCTTTCACCAGGTGTGGGAAGTTTTCGGTCACTATTTCTTTAAATAGGTTTTCATTGTCTTGCTCTCTCTCTTTTTCTGGCACCCCTATAATTCGGATGTTGGTATGCTTGAGGTTGTCCCAGAGGCCCCTTACACTATCTTCAATTTTTTGGATTTTTTTGGTTTCTTGCTTTTTCAGCTGAGTGGATTTTGCTTCTTTGTATTTCAAATCTTTAACTGGTTCTTGGGGTGCTCCAGAGCACTTTTAGGTCTTTATATAATATTTTTTATTTCAGTCAGTGTATGCTTAATTTCTGGTTGGTCCTTTTTCATATCCTTGAGAGTCTCCTTTATATCCTTGAGTGTCTCCCTCATTTCCTTGCAGGTCTCGTTCATTTCCTTGTAGGACTCATTCATTTCCTTTGCGGTCTCGTTTATTTCCTTATAGGCCTCGACCTTATGTTGGAACCTCTTGAAAAACCCTATAACCATGGTTTTGAATTCCACGTCCAGTCGTTTTTTTCCCTCCATTTCTTTCACATCTGATTTCTTTCCATGTCTGTGCATGGTGGCTGCTTCCCTGAGTTGGTCAATTAGCTTTGTGTGGTAGACTTCCTACTAGGGACAGTGACTCAGCCTCCCCAGTTACCTGAGGTGGATATGGGTTGCACAGTCTTGCTGAAGTTAAGCTCAGTTAATCGTTGTTAGCACTTGGAGGGGTTGACCTCCAGGCCAATTGTCTGTGAAGCTCAGCTGTGCTCAGGTTGGATGGGTGGAGTCTCCGGGCCAAGCAGACAGCGTTAGCTCCGCCCTATGCAGCCCCAGGGACTCTGTGCCGGTGGCAATGGACACCAGCACCTCTGAGAGAGAGCTGCTGCCGAGCTCCACCGGCTGCCGGGAAATTCAGACTCTCCCCAAATGACTCTGCACGCCCAATGTCTCACCCAGGGTGGTAAAACAAAGCAGACTGACGGTTTTCTGAATGAGATAGCGAGTCGCAGAGCGCTCTCTGCGTGGTCATACAGCTGAGCTATTCGCCCAAGCTGCCTTCTCCACAAGCTGGCAGACCCGGCAGCGCCTGATCTTCAGCGTGCCCTCCCACTGTCCAGTTTTCACCCCGTATGATAGTGGGTTCCCTGAACTTCGCCCAGAGCTGGAGAATCAGTCCAGTGGGATGTCTTTGTCTTCCCGTTCCAGAAAACTGGCCGGTTTTCAGCCACCCGCCCTCTCTGCTGGTGCGCACTCCAAACCTCTCTCCGCCCAAATCTTTCAACGCTGTCTGCTGCCGCTCCTCCGAGTCACAGTGTCTTATCTTCACTTTTATTTGTGGAATTTTTACTCGACCAGCTTTCTGGTGATTCTGGAAGGTGTTTGTTCTTTCGTTAAGTTGTAGTATTAAAATTGTTGAGTATGACTGCAAGATAGGTGTTTTACCTATGCTGCCATCTTGGTTCTCCCTCACATAAATAAATATTATGAGAGAAAATTGGCAGCTATTTTAAAAAGTTTCCATTAGAAATATTTTTTTCTTTTGTATTTTTTTATATTCATTTCTTCCAATCTCTTGGCATTAAGCCAACTCAATAGGCGATGTATCCTACTAAATTATATATAATCCCTTATACCGTGCTAGTGTCCAATTAATAGTAGTGGCATTCTCCTGCCAGAAGGGCACCTGCAGATTTCATAGTTTATGATTCAGTGCTTTCCTCTGAGCATCCTGTAATGATCCTTCACTTGGCTCCTCCACATCTCTCTTCATCTTTTGCATCTCCTGGTCTTTGACCTCAAATATCTTATGCCTGTTTTATAATATATTCACATAAAATGAGGTGCCTACTTTCAAGGCTGCCTGGTATTTCACAGCTGCCTCTAATATTCTTAACTCTCTTATCTTCTTCTTGAAGGCTCATTATTCCAGGTAGATTTAATAATAACTTGCCAAGATTGGATGCAAAGCTACTAATATAATTAATATCCAAAAATATTTCATCTCCATTAAAACAGAGAAAATAAACCTGTCTAAATAACATTTCTATTCAAAATCAAAAGTTTCTTTAGAGTAAGAAATGAATCCAGACTATTCTTGCCACCTTATGTACAACTTGTTGAATATTTACAAATATTCATGAAGAGGAGATAGTAATTAATCTTAATTGGAAAGGTTTATAAGGCACTGAGATTAGACTGCCTGGATTAAATTATGACTATCATTGCACTAACTAGACAACCTTGGACAAGTGAGTTATCTCTCTGGCTCAGTTTTATCAACTAGAAAAATAGAATAAATAGAATATTAAATGAGTTAATATTTGTAAAACTCTTAGAATAGCACCAGGCATACATACGAATACTGTTTGAAACAAGGCACTCAGTTGATAGATAGCAAAGGAGAAATGATTACTTAACCCTTTGGCTTAGGACAAGGAAAGAGGAGATATGAAGAGGAGGAGCTCCTGGACTTAACAGTTGTTTTTGAGTTTAGGTTTGGTCAAGAGGTTGTACAGGTAGCCAACTGAGCTGACAGAGGTGATGCATGGCCTTACTTTTTGGCCTCCAGGAAACCTGTAAGAATTGTGATGGTAAGCAAATATGTTGTCAATTAAGCCTGCATCTCCAGGATTTCTGCTTACCTCATCATTCATTAAGATGTAAGGAATATTTAGCAATAGACTATTTTGGTTATAACCTGACTTCTTCATCATAAATATTGAGAATACAAATTCTGAAGTAGATTATAGTGGGCAATGGTTTCAACCACAAATCCAAGATCAATGGCACATGAGTATAGTATGGTGAGCCCTACCACTGTGTATTGATCCTCTGAGCCACAGCCTAACACACAGATGGTAATCACTATCAGTCATATCTGCCAAGAAAGGGCCACAACACTTCTCTTCTGCTTGTCAAAATGTATCAAAACATTGGCAATGAGGATAATCCCATATGTGTAGCTCTGTAATTCAGCCTTAAACTGTTTGTAGGTAAATAATCTATCTATATCCTATCTAATAAAAGAGTAATATGCAAATTGATTGTACCTTCACTACACCCACCAGCCACGTTTACCAGCCAATCAGGAGTTATATGCAAATTAACCCCAACCAAGATGGCTGCTGCCCAAGATCAGAAAGCCTCAGCCAGAGGCTTTACAGCCTTGGTAGGCCAGGGCTGGGGCAGAGCCAGCCATCGGCTCGAACCCAGAGCGATTACTAGGGGTCCCCTGGCCAAGGTCCCCTGCTTTGGGCAGGCCAGGGCTGGGGCAGAGCCAGAGATCAGCCCCATTGCAGGGTGATTGCTGGGTGCCCAAGGCCAGAAAGCCTCAGCCAAAGGCTTTTGGCCTTGGGCAGGCCAGGGGTGAGCCATCAGTAGGACATCCCCCGAGGGCTCCCAGTATGTGAGAGGGGGCAGGTTGGACTGAGGGACCACCCACCCCCAGTCGGCCACAGTGGTGCTTCACTGAGGGTGCTTGAGTCCAGATGGCAGCCCCAGCCCCACCCAGTGATCCAGCCCCAATCCCGTTGGCCTGCTGCAAAGGGTGGTTGCCAGGGGCACCCAGGGTCCCAGATCACAGCCCAGCCCCAGCCCCAGCAGGTAATCCAGCTACTCTCAGTGAAGGCTGGGCAGTTCGGCACTTAGCTGCAGGCATTGGGGCTCCCTAATCACAGCCCAGCCCCAGAGGACAAAGCCATGGTGGCGGGGCCAAGGCAGAGGCCATTAGGGTTGATCAAGCCAGGAGGAGAAGGCAGTTGGGGGTGATCAGGCCAAGCGGGGAGGGCAGTTGAGGGTGATCAGGCTGGTGGGGGGACAGAGGGGACCAGTTGGGGCAATCAGGCCAGCAGGCAGAGTAGTTAGGGGTGATCAAGCAGTCAGGCAGGTGAAGAGCAGATTAGGAGCAGATTGCAAGGGGGCTATCCGACTGCCAATTTAGGTCAGATCCCACAGGGGTCTCAGATTGGAGAGGATGCAGGCCGGGCTGAGAGACACCTCTCCCCCCCACCACGTGCATGAATTTCATCCACTGGACCACTAGTATATATATAAAAGGCTAAGTGGCTGGCCAACTGGCTGGTACCTATGATGCACACTAACCACCTTGGGGCAGATGCTCAATGCAGGTACTGCCAAGCTGCCATGACTTGGCAGCTGCAGAACTTTGCATAGTGCCCTCTCGCATTCCAGGACCCTTCTGGGGATGTCAAAGAGCCAGTTTCTGCCTGACCTCCACAGGACAGGCTGAGGGACCCCACCTGCCAGAGGGACCCCACTCACTCCACAGACACCCTTTGAGCTGTAGCACTATCCCAGGAGCAGCAGGCTGGGGCAAGACCACGGGAGGTTGGCTCCAGGACATGTCCAGCTCTTCTCACCCAGTCTTACCACACTGGCCACCTTCTAATTAATTTCCTTTCAATATACATGAATCTGTGCACCAGGTCACTAGTAAGAATCATGAAGTCATATTTAAAAAACAGAGTTTAATGTGTTATCTACTTATAAGTATTTTCATCAGTGAATTCCACTTAAGATAATATTTGAAAATAAAAAAATATAATTCTTAAGATAGTTCTATAATTGAGGGGATGTTTCCTAAGTTAGTCACATTATTGAAGTGTGTGTAAATGTGTATCTATTTGTAACACTCTTAAATAATTTTTAATAAATTAATCTGGGGATGGTATGTGGAATCTAATGAACAAAATAAATGAATGAACAAAGTAGATCCAGAGACATAAACGCATGCAACAGACAAATTTAAGAGGGAATAGAGAAGGGGAGGGCAGGAAGAGATTAATCAAAGAATTTATGTGCATATACCAGGTATACATAACACGTGGACACAGACAATAGTGCTGTGAAGGCCTTGTGGTGGAGGGGTGCAGTGTGAAGGAGGTCAGTGGTGGGGGGATGAAACATCTGTAATACTTTCAACAATAAAGATACATTTTAAAAATTAATTAATTAGTGGGAAATATAAAATATCACAAATAATTTAAAGTATTTAAGCAAACTATATGAACCTCCTACCAAAATGAATACATAGATTAGCAACACAAATTATATTGTTTTTTTCAAAAGCCATATGTATGTTTCTCCAGAGTTTTAGGAAATATCTTTACCCATAACCCACCTGTCTCATGAACACAATGAAAGAGAAATCCTTTATTTCTTTGTGTTTCCTACTGCACCCCACAATGACTACACAGAGAAAGAACCAATAAGTGTTTATTGATTGATGAGTAAAAAATGCTGAAAACACTGAACACTGAAACACAGAACACTGCTAGGTTATCATCTACATTTTACTGTAAATTAAATAAAGGTTTAACTTACACATATAAAAACTTCAAAAGATTACCACAAGTTCCCATTTGTAAACAAAAGAGGTGCCTTTCATCTAAATGATGTTATAGCTATGAATCATTAAATAAACAAACTCAAATGTGTGTGTATACTCAGGTGAAACACTTTCCTAGAAAGTCTTGAAAAGGCTCTCAGGATAAAATAATCTCTCAACAACATTGTTCACATTTCATAACACAAAACAACCAAACCAATCTTAAATATGTTGCATTCCCTTCTGCTATTTATCATCTTAGGCAACTGAACTTAATTCTTTTTCTTCCCTTTACTATCACTTTTTAAATATGGAGGATAATTGGTCTTGATTCTACTTTCTCACTTTCACCTTACTTCTTTACCCTTTGTAGTCTGGTTTCTGCTATCACTCCTTTATCAGATATGCTATCTCAGATGTGCTTTCCAAATCTATTGGCATTTTTTCTGCCTCCTTTCTCTAGGAAGGTTTTGACTCTAGACCTCCAGTTGCTATTTTGGAGCTCTTCCTGTGGACTCTGGCCATTGTATTCTTTCAGTTGTCCTTTTTTCTCTGCCTTCTTCTCCAGCTCATCATTTTCTTCCTATCCCCTACAATCACTAAGAGAATAACTAACAATTAATGATAATGATCATTATAATAACACAAATTACTTACCACAAGCTTTCTGGCCACCCTGCTAAAACTCAACATGTTACAGTCATTCTTTACAGCTAAATAGGAACTGGAACTAGGTCACGCTCAATGAGAAGTTCAGAAGTGTTGTGTCATATTTCTATGTAGTCTCCTTGAAAAGTCGGGCCCCCTTCTTCTCCATTCTTTACCCTAGATCTGCTTCTTCCAGTGCAGATTAAATGAATGGGGCTCTAGCATCCACCTTTGACAATGAGAAGTAGCATTCTACCTTGGAATGATAAATCAGAAAACTGAAAGGAACATGATTCCCTGAAGGCTCTAGAGTAATCTTATCAGCCCAGTTTTGGATAACAGGAAAAAAGATGCATAGAGGCGGAAAAAAAAAAAAAACATGCCAATATTCTATTAAGTAATAGAGCTATTGCTAGAACCTTACAAGCTTAGCCCATGGGGGAGGGTTCTTTCTTAGCCACTATGCTATGCAATGTCCTGAAGTTGTAGCTGCAATTTGTTATATGCTGTACATGATATTCTAATTGATAGGTTATGGTGATCATGCAAAATATAAGTCTTCTCAGAATATTAGCATTTTTAGTAAGATAAAATGAACTCATATCAGGGATCAGAAAAAGCATTCTTAAATTGACATGGAGATGGGCAGAGAAGCATTAAAATTTGGGTCCAGTTAAGCTACTATGATAAAACAACAATTTGAAATTATTTAAGAAGTTTGACTACTAAAAGAAATATTTTTAAAACACAAAATATTGATTTGTCACCTCCTATCTTTCTATTTAGAAATGATACTGACCACTCCAAGATTTTGTGTTGATTAAAGATGATAATACATAGCTACAAAATAATAGTATAGCAGCATATATTTTTATTTAACATGAAGAGTTTCCATTTATCTTGAAGCTATTTGCAAAAGGCAAACAGGAAAACTAGAGGTATTCTTCATATTAATGAGATTTTCACATAAGGTAAAATATGCCTAGTGTAGCTCACCATCACATTTCTAACAGTATTTTTATGTTCAAACTATGCTTTTAACTATATTTGGCTTGCTAGTACTCTTTAAAATTCATCTCTACAAGAAGTAGACTATAACTTCAAAGTTCTTTCATGTATTAGATTTCATCATGCCTTATTCATCATAAATAACTTTTCAATCTACTTGTATCTAAACTGAGAAAAAATTAGAACCTCTTAAATTTATTTTCTTAAGATTAAAAAATATACACATAGTAAAATGACTTTGAAAAGGAAAGAAGTGTCACATTTTTAATATTTTTAAGGATATGACTATGATAAAGCAGGGGCTTTTATGCAAATATAATAACTAAAGCTCACCTAAGTTCATTGTATTAAATTCTTTTTGTGTAATTCTAACTATGGAAGCTGAAAATGCTCTTGTAAAACTTGTTGCCATGACAACAAAATCCCCTAAGAAATGAGGCAAGTCTGCATGGGAAGGATTTATTTATGACATTATTTAACAGGACAATGTTTCAACTACCCATTACAACCTCATATTTCAGCTTCTCTATTGTTTGTTAAAATTTTTTACCACTTAACAAAAATTTCAACCTACATAGCTCTTTAGTAAACATGATTAAGTTAACCCTTATTTTTGGCTCTCTTGTAACAACTGTTATTTATGAGTAAAAATATAGGGTTACTAGAAGATGGCAATATTTATAAGTTATTAATAAATATTTTACTTGGTCAATTAACCTTGATTTGGTCTGAAGAATATCCTTTAAAACATCCTCTAAAATATTTTTTTCTACAAAGAAAAATTTTGATAACTCTGGGAAAATATAATTTATTTATTAAATACTTTAAAGTTTATTTTAGAGACAGAATTGAGAGAAGGAAGAAGAAGAAGAAGAAGAAGAAGAAGAAGAAGAAGAAGAAGAAGAAGAAGAAGAAGAAGAAGAAGAAGAAGAAGAAGAAGTAGAAGGAGGAGGAGGAGGGGGGGGGGGAGGAGGAGGGGGAGGGGGAGGGGGAGGAGGAGGAGAAGTAGAAGAAGGAGAAGGAGAGGAGAAGGAGGAGGAGAAGAAGAGAGGAGGAGGAGGAGGGAGAGGAGGAGGAGGAGGAGGAGGGGGAGGAGGAGAGGGAGGAGAGATAAAGAGAAACATCAATTGGTTGTTCCATTTATTTATGCATTCATTGGTTGACTCTTGTATGTGCCCTTGAACAGAGATTGAACCCTCAACTTGGCATATCTGGATGATGCTCTAACCAACTGAGCTACCTGGCCAGAGTTGAACAAGGAGAATTTATAAGAATGTATAAATGTATTATTGAACAAAGATGAGAAAATAAAAAGTGAAAAGGTAAAAATAATTTACAATAACAAAGTATACTTGTTTTTTGCTTTAAAAACAAAAACTTCAAATCCTTATTTAAAAAAAACTTTCTGCTGACTCTTAAAAATTTTTAGAATGTAAACGTCAAAATGAGAATAAAATTCTAATAAATTTCAAAATGAGAAACATGGCTGATACCTTCCAATTTTTAGAAAGGGTAAAAAAAAAACAACGATGAAAAACTTTGGCTTGTAGCTTTTGCATCTAATGTGTCATATTACTTTCTTTAATTTTCTTTTAAATATGAATCTAGCACTTATTCTGTCACTTGGGGTCTTTTTCATTGTGATTATAAACATCTCTCCATTCTCTTCCTCCTCTTTTATCAGGAGTTTAATACAAGAGTTTGATAACCTAGCTGTACCCTTTGTTTCTGCCAAGTTAAACTTCTCATTGTTCCCTGAAGATGGCATTAACCACCCAGGGTCTTTTTTCATTCCTCATCAAATGTTTTAGTGAGTGCAATAAGGCAAGAAAAGAAATAAAGAACTAAAACTGTAGCCGTTTTCAGATGATATGGTAGTTAGTCTATAGAGAAAATTCTAAGAATGTTATAAAAACACTCCTAGAACTAATAAGTTCACTAAGGTCTCAGAATATAAGGTAAATATAACAAAAAACATATATAATTTTATATAATGTCAGTAAATTTGTAGAAATCAAATTAAGAATATAATACCATTTATAATCACTAAATATATAAATCAATTTATTGGACATACATATCGCCAACAAAATTTGTATAAAATGTGAGCTGAAAATTGCAAAATGTTAAGATATCAAAAAATCTCTAAATAAATGAACATATATACTAGAGTCATGGATTGAGAGGCTCTACATGGTAAAGATGTTAATTCTCCCCAAAATTTATATACAGATTTAATGCATCATTCTATCAAAATATTAATAAGACTTTTTATAGATATAGACAAAATTATTCCAAAATTTATATGTGAAGGCAAAGGAACTTGTATAGCTAAGAATAATTTTGAAAAATAATAATAAATTGGAAGAAATTACTCTACCCAATTTTACGACTTCTTAAGTAGCTCCAGTAATCAAGATCATGTGGTATTAGTGGACCAACAGACACATAAATAAATGGAATAGATTAGTGTGGCCAACTTATTTTTTACAAAGATGTAAGTACAATTTGATGGAGAAAGATAAACTTGTCCACAAATAGCTGGAATAATTGGATAACTATAGGCAAAAAGGTAAACCTCGACCTAAATCCACATCTTCTATAAAAACTAACTCATAGAACCATAAACTTAAATGTAAAACAAAGAAAATCTTCAGGGTTTAGAACTTCCTGAAGAGTTCTTAGACATGATTCCACAGCATTATAAAAAATAATAAAGTTTATTCCTCCTATCTTAGCTCATGTAATTAAAGTGTTTATTCTTTTAAAGCATCTATAAATTGAACTTAATCACAATTAAATACCTTTGCTTTACAAAAGAGTGTGATGACTGATTGAAAGACACATTAGAGACTAAGGGAAAATATTTGCAAACTATACATCCAACAAAGTACTCATAATTAGAACATGCAATTAATTCTCAGAACTCAACATGAGAAAAACAACTCAATTTTTAAAATGACAATACATGAAAAGACATTTCCCTAAGCCTTCTCATATATTGTTGACAAATAAACACATGAAAAGATGTTCAACATCACTAAAAATTAGGGACATGCAAATTTAGGAAAGGAAGTATCATTATACACCTAATAGAAGAGCTCAAGTGAAAATGTACACTTACCATATAACTCAGCAAATTTGTACTCCTAAACATTTATCTCAGACACATGCAACTAATGTTCCCACAAAAGTCTCTACATAGTTATTCACAGCAGCCTGATTTGTATAATAGCCTAGAACTGGGAGCAACGAAAATGTCCTTAAATGATGAAACAAATGATGGTATACTCATACTATGGAATACTGTCTAATGAAAGTCTACTATGCAAATTGTCCTCTAGGGAGTTTTACAGCTCATGATGAAATGTGCTGAGCACCAGGGGGGGATGTGGAATGAAGGAAGACCCTGGCCAGCAGCTGGAAGGCCCTGATCAGCCCTGATCGCTGGCCAGGCCCAGGGACCCTACCCATGCATGAATTTTTGTGCACTGGGGCTCTAGTCTGCATAATAAAAGCCTAAGCAACCATTACGGCGGAATAACCAGAACAACTGGTCTCTATGATGCACACTGACCACCAGGGGGGCAGATGCTAAATGAAGGAGCTGCCTCTTGGTGGTCAGTGCACTCCCATAGGGGGAGCACCACTCAGCCAGAAGCCAGGCTCACGGTTGGTGAGCACAGCAGTGGTGGCAGAAGCTTCTTCTGCCTCCATGGCAGAGCTAAGGAGCAGCAAGCTGAGCAGTAAGGAGCAGCAAGCTGAGAGGTAAGGAGCAGCAAACAAACAGGCGGTAAGGAGCAAGGGGTCCGGGTCTGTGAAAGGGATGTCTGCCAAGGGGTCTCAGGCTGTGAGAGGGCACAGGCTGGGCTAAGGGACCTCCACCCACCCCCAGTGCACAAATTTCATACACAGAGCCTCTGGTGCAAAAAATAAAAAGGGATAAGCTATTAATATATACAACAACTTGGCTGGATCCCTAGAGCATTATGTTGAATGAAAAATGCCAGTCTTATAAGGCTCCATGCTGTAGGATTTTTTTACACAAAACATTTTGAAATGACAAAATTATAGGAATGGAAAGCAAATTAGATGCTGCCAGGGAATGGGGCTGGGCTAGGATGGCAGGGAGGAGAGTATGACTGACTCTAAGGTAGCAGCACAAGGGAAATCTTTGTGGTGACAAAATAGTTCTGTATTTTGATTGTAGTGGTGGTTACATGAAACTACTCACAAGATAAGATGGCTTGGAACTATAATTAGATTGTGACAATGTCAAATTCCTAGTTTTAATATTACACTGTAATTAGGTAAGACATAATCATTGGAGAAAACTGGGTGAGGGATACATAGAACCTCTCTGTACTACATAACAATTGCCTGAGGATCTATAATTTATTTCAAAATAAAAAGTTTAATTAAAAATCTATTAAACTATAACTTAATTTTATAAAAATTAAATAATAAGTATTGGAACGTATTGTTAAGCATTTAATGTGCAGTTTGAATTGAAAAGGAGTCAACAGCCTTTGCAGCTCTATTCTTGAAAGAATCCTAGTAAATGTTGGTGAATTTCATTCATTAAAAGACAATAAAGATGGGGTGGGGATGTTATCTACAATCCTTGTGAAACTCTGGGATAGTGTAACACTCCCAAAAGTCAGGGGAAAAAAAGGTGCATCTTTATTTCTATACTAGTAGCCCTGTGCACAAAGCTGTGCACCAGCAGCTCTCTGGGGGGCCTGGCTGCTCCGCACCTGCTGCTCAGAGGCTCTCTGGGGCCCAAAGGCCCACTGTGGCTGGGCGTGGAATGCTTGCCTTGTCACTGGTTCAACAACACAAGTGTCCTCCTTGTCCCCCCTACTGGTCCATGCCCGCTGCCCAGAGGCCTTCCTCGGCCAGGGTGGAATGCTTGCCTCATCACCATGGCAACAAAGCAAGCATTCCACCAGGCCGCTCATGCTGCCCGCTCTCGGTGGTTGACCCGTGGGACTGGGGCACTTCGATGGAGCTGAGCGGACTGGGCATGACCATCTTGTGGCTATGGGTGCCACCATAATTGTGATGGCGTGATGGTTAATTTGCATATTGCCCTTTTATTAGATAGGATGCCACACATTTTCAATCTAATTTCTATCCACTAAAATAATATGGTTTACATACACTTCATCTTAAACCAACTATTAATAGATGCTGGAGTGCAGCCAGCATGGCTCAGTGGTTGCGTGTCAACCTACAAACCCAGGAGGTCATGGTTTGCCTCCTGATCAGGGCACATGCCTGGGTTGCAGACTCCATCCCCAATGGGACTTGCAGGAGGCAGTAGATCAATGATTCTCTCTCACCATTGCTGTTTCTATCTCTTTCCCCCTTTCCCTTTCTCTCCAAAATCAATACAAAATATTTTTAAAGTAAACTCTGAAAATAAACTTAAGTAATACAATAAATTATACACCTATGCAACAGATCTCGGGAGTGTATATATCATTCTAACATCCTTCAGCTACCTTGAACTGGGACAGGGTGCACATTGTCCATTAACCACACTACTGGAACTCAGGAGCAGTACTCTCTGTCACCTGCTTCCCTGCTCACAGCTCTGCATTCCTGGGAGTACAAACTGGGCCCTATCCCTGCTGTCCCCATTAGAACGTTCAGAAAGGTTCTTCCCACAATCAGATTTTTTTCTGCTTCCTACCCCACCCCTTCCCCTTGTACTCTTGTGTTATGCATTTACCTCTCTGCTTCCTATCCTAGTTCTAAGTTCCCCTGAAGGCAAGCTCTGGCTCTCTGATTTACCTCTGTAACTCTCCCTTTCTAGGCATAGTAGTTTTTTAAAATATATTTTTACTCATTTCAGAGGGGAAGAGAGAGAGAGAAACATCAATGATGAGAGAAAATTGTTGATTGGCTGCCTCCTGTACAATCCGCCCCCCCCCCCCAAACTGGGACCCAACCATTGAGTCATGCCAGCAAGGCTCTAGGCATAGTTGTTTTACACAGAACAAATCAAGTGCATTTTTATAAAATAAAACCCACTTGAATAAATACAGAAGAATTAAAATGGCACAACTCTTTATTAATGATTATGGATATTCTATAATGTTATTAGCACCATACTAGAATATATGATGTCAGTGTCTTCATTTTAACCGTATTGCACCAAAAGGAACAAATTTCAAGAAACCTGAAAATACTGAGCTAGAAGATAGCCTCTCTGGGAGTGAGCCAGTGAGGTACTCAGATATTCACTCAGCATTTCATAATGTTAACATTTAACGATGTTAAGATAACATTCAATGTTTGTTTAGTCAACAAATAATTACTGAATATATTTCATATGCATGGCTCTCCTTCAGGTCCTGGAGAAACAAGCGTCCGGGAGATGTGGTCTCAGCCCTCACAGAATCGGGCCACAGGCAGTCTCCTGGGAAAGGAATTCATTTGGTAACTTAGTGTGAGCCTAGTCCACACAATATGAATGCAGAACAAATATATCGAGTAGCAGCACAGCCTGGGGATCCAAGATTGTGAAGTGCTTTACAATGGGTGTCTTTGAAAGCTACCCTGTGGCTCGAGATGTGGCGGTAAAAGGGGGCCCAAAGACTTGTCCCTCTAACTGCAAGCCAGTCTGTTCTGCTCTGAACAGTTCAAACCCTTTCTCATTGTGTTATTCTAGGAAAATAAACCACAGCTGACAAGTCAAAAGAAAAAAAAATTCTTTCCTCATAATATTCCAGGAGTGAATTTGCAATACAAACCACCAAAGGGATATTAGTAAATCCCTTATTGCATTTCTTAAACTTGCGAACCAAACTATGAATGTTCTAAACAGAACATTGTAATATAGCATCATTCTATGGCTAAGTCACCTGATTTACAGAGAAAGAAGAATGTTTTTTTTATTTTAGCTTATCTGAAAAACAAATAAACAATAAAAAACACACCAATAAAAAGTATAGGCTTCCAAACATGAATTTTGCAACTTTAAAGGTGGTATAAATAGTGAGTAGCAAGTTGAATGGTTAGTGGCAGGCACCTCTGAAAAGATTATAGGCTGAAGAAATTAGTGGACAGAACCAACAAAGTGTCTTTTCCACAAAATAAAAGACTTGACAGAGAGAGTAAGAAAAGTAAATGGGAGTTGGTTCAGACACTAAGTTGCTTGGATTGCAAGGAACACCTTTTACTTAAACCACTTTAATTTTTAATAGATCTTATTTTTAGAGCATTTTTAGATTCATAGCAAAACTGAGCAGAAGATACAGAGATTTCCCATATACCCTCTGTCCACACACTTGCATAACCTCCCTGGTTATCAACATTCCCCATGAGTGAGGTACATTTATTTCTATTGATGAACCAACATTGATACATCATCACCACCCAAAGTCCATAGTTTAAATTAGAGTTCTATGTACAACACAAATGGGTTTAGATACACGTATAATGCCACACATCCAGCATTATAGTATTAATAGAGGCCTGGTGCATGAAATTCATGCAAGGGACTCAGCCTTCGAGGCCCTGGCTGCCTTGTAGCCTATGGCCCCACTCCCCGCCCACTGCTCATTCCAGATCGTTGTGCCATCCAGTCTAATTAGCAAATTAGCTATTTATTATATAGGATATACAGTAGTTTCATTGCCCTAGAAATTCTCTGTGCTTCACCTGTTCATCCCTTCTTCCACCCAACCCATGGCAGCTACTGATCTTTTTACTATCACTTTTAACTATGTCACATAGTTAAAATCATACCAGTAGTTAGCCTTTCCAGTCTGCTTTTTTTCACTTAGCAATATGGATCTAAGTTTCATCCATGTCTTTTCAAGCTTTGATAGCTCCTTTCTTTTTAGTGCTGCATAACATTCCATTGTCTGGATGAGATGATATTCCATTGTATGAACCATCCCATCTCCAAATTTTTACCTTGCTTTATCTTTGTTCATTCATATAAATTCCTCCTGAATTACCTTTCAAAATAAGCTTTTTAAGATAAAAAAGATCTCTTGAGAATAAAATCTTTGGCACCAGAATTGTTTCTCAGCACCTACTAGCTGCATTTAAGAAATAGCCTAAGTAGGTTCCTTGGTATATTCAAACATATTAAGCCTTAAGGTAGCTTTGTAACTTCAAGTTAATATCTCCCAGAAGTCCTAGTGTCTCTTACCTCCATGTCTTTCCTATATCAAGCCACTCAGATATCTGAAAAGGATACACTCTTATAGCCCATAAATCAATTGTCATCCCAAAGAGCTGGGATTAGTGGTGCCAAAGAGGCAAACGAAATATTTGAATGTTTTCTTAATTCAGTATATTCAAATAGATATTTCACTAAAGGAAAAAAAAGGAAGACCACATAAAATGTGCTTAATTTCATTAGTCATTGGAGAAATGCACATTTAAAACACAAAGAGACACCATTATAGAATTATTAGAATAGCTATAATCAAAACGACCAGTAATTCTAAGTGTTGGCAATGATGTGGAGAAACTGAAGCCATCATATACATTTCTGGTGAGGGTGTAAAGTGGAATAGTAACTTTAAAAAATAGTTTTATTTTCTTTAAAATTTAAATATATGAACCAGCAATTCCACTCCTAGGCATCTACTCCCAATAAAGAAAACGTTATGTCCTTGCAAAGACTTGTATGAATGTTTAAAGAAACATTATTCACAATAACCAAAAACTGAAAATAATGCAAATGTTTATAAACGCATGAGTGGGCAAATAAATGGGCTATAACTACATTGAAATACTATTCAGCAATAATAAAAAAGAAGTAATGACACATGTAACAACATGGGTTAACCTCTAAAACATTTGTCAGAAAAATAATTCAGACATAAAAGTATACATATTATATGTATGGTTGAGCATCGACCTATGAGCCAGAAGGCCACAGTTTGATTCCTAGTTAGGGCATATGCATGGGTTGTGGGCTCGATCCCCAGTGTGGGGAGTACAGGAGACTGCTGATCAATGATTCTGTCTCATCACTGATGTTTCTATCTCTCTTTCCCTTCCTCTCTGAAGTCAATAAAATATATTTTTAAGAATTGACTAAAATCATTGAATTATAACTTATAATGAGCAAATTTTATACTATTTAAATTGCATTTCCAAAAAAGCTGTTTGTAAAGAGGCAATAAAGTTTCTCTAATGACAGGTTCACCAGTACATCTGCAGCAATGTTCCAATGGCAGACAAAACTAATTTGCAAACAAACTATGAATCACTAGCAGGGCTAAGAAATATTTCTAGGGATCATCTCATTCACACAGAAATGAGAGTCGTGTCTATTCAGGTAAGATTATTTATTAAGCTTCTTCCACTCACTTGTATGTGATGTATACGTGTGGTTCAAATGTTTAAGAGTCCCTCAAAGCTGAGTACAATTTAGAAGGGAAAGAGGGAGAGAGTGGTGGGGAATTCCAACATAATTAAGACATAATTAGTAACTTTCTTTTACAATGATCTTAGTAATGTCGGAGAAGACATTTTGGTCAACATTATCTTATCCCCTATGATTTAAGCTATAATGTCCGGGGTACTATTAAAAAAAAGGCTAACTTGGAATTTGAGAGCTACTTAAAAGTCATTTAAAGGGTGAGAAATTCTTCCAAAATAGGAATTTGTAAAGCTTTGTTTTACTTTATAAATTTCAACTGAAAGAAGCTGTTATAAATATGTGAAAACTTAAAAATTAAATAAAAGATATAAATATTCTATAATGGATCTACTATGCTGGAAGTCATAGCTCTGGACTGAGAATTGCCATTCCAACTTGATAGAATATGATTCTGCTCTGTTCAGACAGGTGGGGAGGAATTGTTGGGTGTAGAGCTTATATACAGACTGAAAGGTTAAAAATCTTAGATCAGCCATCCCTTAGCCCCAAGACTATTTTTAGGAATGTACTCAAAGGCTGCTTTCTGAATGAGCCAAAGTCTGACACTATTTTGGGTCAAATTATTTACAGTATAGTTTTTATAGCTGGCTATAAATCAGAGGTTTCCACTGCCCCCTCCCTGGGTTCAATTAATTTGCTAGAGCTGCTTATAGAACTCAGAGAAATATTTTACTTATTATATTGCCTGTTTTTTATAAAAGGATATAACTCCAGAATATCCCAATAGAAGACAGACAGGCAAGGTATGAGGAAAGGTCACAGAGCTTCTCTGCCTTCCCTGGGCACAACACTCACCCCCAAATCTTCAAATGTTCACCAACCTGGAAGGTATTGAAACCCAATCCTCTGGGTTCTATATGGGCTTCATTTTCTAGGCATAATTAATCCAATCATTTAATAATTAGCCATTGTTAATTAAACTCAATCTCTAGCCCCTTTCCACTCCCCTCTCCCGTAAGGTCAGTGGTGAGACAAAGTTCCAACCCAATAGTCAAATTGGTGGTTCCAATGGCAATTGCTTCCATCCTTTGATGTGGTCCAAAAGTCACCTCATTGACATAAGAAAAGACACCTTTACACTATCATCACTTAGGGGAATGAAGACCATATACATAATTTTTGTTACAACTCACAATATCATACAACCTCAGCACTATGGATAAATTGGGCTAGATAATGCCTTATTTGGGATGGGGTGTTAATCCTACACAATGTAGGATGTTTAGCAGCATCCCTGGTCTCTACAGAGTAAATACCCATAACACTCCTGCCCCAGTTAGACAACCAAAAATATCCCCAGGAAAATGGATTAATTTCCCTTGGGAGCAAAATTGCCTCCAGTTGAGAACTAATAGTCTAAACAATCATTCCAAAACTCTTTAGAGCAGATCATATAAGAACTTTAAAAAAGTATAATTTTTCTCACCATTGAGTTGTCCAGATAACTATAAATCTGTTAATACCTAGAAAATGCCAAATAAAGAATCTTGGAAAGTAAAGATATTTGCAGGAAGAAAAATATCATTACAGTTTTATTGAATCATCAAATTCCAGCAGTAAATCAGTGAATGAGGGAAGCATTTTTTTATGTAATCAAATTGGGTAAAAGCGGACTGATTTTTACTACACGGCTGACCTCCATGCTAAACAAATTGCCTTTATGATGAAATATTTACATGTCAAAAAAAAACAATATCCAAAATATGTACCCAATCAAATTTCATCACTGCATTTGAATATAAAGCTCCACTGTATACCAAGGTTGTCACTTAATTAAACCATCGAAGTAAGAAGAGACATAAAGTGCTTACTTTTGATGAGCACTGTTAGTTTATAGACTTTATGTTCAATAAACTGAATTAATATTCTGTTCTAATTACATTCTATTACTTTGTTGAAAGGGAGGGATGCCCCACTTAAAGAGTACAAGATGATCAATTGTATGCCAGCAAATGCTGGACAAATGAAACAGACAGGAGTTTACTGGTCACCTATACTCACAGTTCAGGGAGCTGAAGGACATTGTATATCACATAGAATCATACTGGAATTGCACTGAGGAACGGAAAGCAGGGACTGGGGAGGGGAGGGAGGCTTGTTAGTAACCACAGGGTGAAGTGAACTTTGGTTATCCTGTGGGGATGTGATTGGCTTGTTTGAAAATACTCATGGGCTGCAGGGAAGTGAAATTCTGTTAGGCTGAGGACCAGGTGGAATGCACCTATCCTAGCTAACAGAGAACTAGTCAGGTGAGAGCTTTTCCTGCTTAGAGACAATGTGGGTAGGGTTTGCCCATTTGGCAGGGTTGGGGGAATTCACAGATACATGTTAGATCCCTGGGAGGCACAGAGACATTAAGGCAGCGTATGGAATTTTCAACCTTATAATTCATATTCTCAGACAATTAGGAGTGATTTATGTTAGTTCACTTATCTTAGATATGAAGAGGAAATTGTGGTAGCTATACCTTTCTTGCATGAATTAGCTGTGTCAAAGTTTTTCAAAACAGAGGTGAGTGTAAAATAATAGATCTGAAACTACTTTAAGAATTCTTTCAACACTTTTAATTGTAGTAACTATCCTAGGTACAGTGCATACTTCTAAGCACTGCAGGGAACTATAAAGGAAGAAGGAAACATACTCCTTTCCTTTAAGTAGCTCATGTCTATATCAGCAGATCATCCTGCACTAATTAATCTCAATGCTCCTGTGGAGCTTTTTTACATAGATAAATGTGCAGAAGAGAAGTTAAGGTGATGCCATGAACTTGCAATATTCCATATATCCGAGAAGACAGACCATTATGTGAAGGTAAGCTTTGGTTGTGTCTTCTGTTTTAGAATCAGAACAAAGCCAAACCCTGAAAAATTAGATCATAACTTTATATAAAGACACTGGACTACTAAAAAGTCCTCCTCAAAATAATTTCATTGTGTTTTGAAAATTAGTACCTTTCTCAACTGACGTATCATTATAAAATTTACAAGGGAAGAACATAACTTATTTATTGAGTGTGTGTGTATGTGTGCGTGTGCGTGTGCACGCACACACATGTATGTAAGGAAAGAAGAGAAAAGGATGAAGGGTAAAGTATTAATTACTGAACGTTTATGTAGAGAAAGGGTGCCACTACTTGGATGATCTATTTTGTTATGTGTATCACCATATACTTGACTCCTCTACAAATGAGAGCTGACTCTAGAATTCCTACCTTGTGTAAATATACATGAAATACCTATAACAAAGACAAAGCATTGTTTAGTTGTTCTCCAACTACAATGTTCTATTGCATAGAAAAGTAGTAGATATGAAAAATTCTTCAGTAATATCCAAAATACATCCCTTAAGCTAGTGTTTCTTTAATTAGAAAAAAATATGCAGTTCTCATATAACAGTCACACTATATTACATATTTATTCAGCTCTTGCCTTTCAGTGCCTCAAGATTTAGTGGCAAAATCATTGGTTATTTTTTTTCTTAAAAAATGAAATTATTCTATTATTTCACGTATATCCTACCCTTATGCTTCTAAATTTCACAAACTGGGGTAAACCGGTAGTGGTAGAAAAATAATAACATTTTTGATAGGTTGATAGAATTAAAAACCATTAAAATAAATCCCATTGTAAAATGAAAATTTCTCCAAAATTCTATGTAGACTTTATCATTACCTTTCAAGGGAGACAGAAATCTTCTAATTCAAACATAGTTACCTCTAGGTTTTAAAATGTTAACTTCTGCTCAGGCACTTCTTTAATTTTTTACTTATACTGTCATAATAGAATTTATCAAAGATAAAGTATAATAAGAGTTTAAAATTAACATTATCAGAGCTAATATATCAAAAGACAGAGTTCTCTTATCTCACTGCTTCATGTATTTGTCATGGGAAGCTTTTCATTTAATAAACTAGAATCAAAACAGTAATTTTCAACAAAGACTCAATGCAAACAAGTTCCATAAAATGCACATTTTATTCTGTATCATGAAAAAATATTCACATTTAAATAAATTTTGGGCAAAAAACCCAAAGCTAATCCTCCCAAATGAAATAGAGTTTATTGTGCTGAAACCCAAAATTCTTTCAATTAAAAACTTCCTACTGCCAATAAATTCACTTTTTGAAATGACTATTTCTAGAGGACAATTTTTAAAATAAATAGTCACCACAAACTTCCCAGACCTAAACAAATTTTGATCACAAATATTCCATAATTGACCCTAATTCATAAATTTAAAATATTTTCACACATTCTCTCAGCAATTGGGTAATTACTCAACAGTACATACAAAATGTCTATATTACACATTGCAATACCTTTAAGGAGAAAGAGTGATCTGCTAAGCATGAGTTAGAGTTTGAAAAGAGAAAACAAGAAGTACAGCTTAGCAGAATAATATTTAAAAATATCACATGAAGTTTTTGCATTGCTTCCGATGCATGTATTAATTATTTCCAGTGAAGTCACTATCAGAGTAGAGGTATCTTTAATAAACTCAGTTCTCACCAATAAGTGTTTGCCAAAATTAATTCCCACAGTAACATTAGTGTGATAGTGAGAAATTTCATTATACTATACAGAATCCCATTAGCTAGTGTATTCAAAGTCATGAAAATGTAAAATAAAAAGAAATGTATAATCTTCAGTATATATAAATATGCACATTGAATTTGTATTGTCTGAGTACCAAGCACTTTTAGGACTTACTGCTTTTTTAATAAACTACAATGGACGTTTCAGGGTGGAAATGGTTTTAAATTGTTTTCCAATTTCAATCATATTGGTAATAGTCTAATTGTCCCCAGGATGAAATGTGTATTCTGTCTCACTTTAACTGTGAATGAGTTCTGAGGTACATGATGACCACTGACAACCAAAATGCCATTACTGATAAGCAAATTGAGAAGCGCATGAACATTACACTTACACTCTCTCTGAAGAAGAATCTTAAGAATCACAACATGAAAACATTCAAGCAGAGATTAAAAACAACAACAAAAAACAAAAACAAAAACAAAAAAACCAAGCCTCACCACTATTTTCTAAATATGGACTATGTTATGTAACCTTAATCTTGATTTTAAATGGAAGTACATTGGCCCTCGCTGGCTTGGCTCACTGGATAGAGCGCCAGCCTGCAGACTAAGGGGTTGCAGGTTCAGTTCCTATCCAGAGCACATGACCAGCTTGCAGGCTCGACCCTGGGGCATACAAGAGGAGGCCAATCAATGATTCTCTCTCATCATAGATGTTTCTATTTCTCTCTCCCTCTTCCTTCCTCTCTGAAATCAGTAAAAATATATTTTTAAAAAAGAAAGTACATTTGGCTTTTGTATAAACTAATAATTCATGAGTGACACGATAAACCAATATTAAAAACTCAAGTCTATCAAACCTTCTTCGACATGGAATTCAAAACACATCTTTATTGTGGTTTTGCATAGTTTGCTAGCTATTCTTCCTGTTTACTCTATCTCAACTCATCTGTAATCTTTCCCATCATACTTTGGTTGGAAAAAGTTGAGGAACAAATGAGAGATCCATGACACCAACAGCTCACTGATCAACAAACTTTATGTTGCTTTAATCACAAAGTTTAATTTCCTTAATTCAATAGGATGTTACCATAGAAGGAAAAGGTTAAATTTCATGCTATCAAAGATGATTTACAGAAGAGATAAAATATTTGACAATGAATTAATTAAATTAGTTACTATGAATACCTAATCTACTTTATTAAGGTATCAGTATGGGTATTTTAGCCTTGTGTGGACTTGTCATTCAATAGTCAGTGTTTCTGCATGAGGAGAGACTGGTCAAATCTTTTGACTTCACTCCATGAAGATGCAGTCCAATCAGCTAAGTTCTTAGAGCCTTGCTTCTAGGTAATCAGAAGTAGAGGTTAAAAACTTGGTTGGTAGAAGAATAATATGTTTAATATATATATTAAAGCCCCAATATTAGACAAGCTTTCAAAATGCTTCCATTTTCTTGTTAAATGCATTAAAATCTAACAAGAGTTATGACAATGTGTTATCTCCAAATAAATAAATAAATAAAAACTATTAGAAAGCATCACACACACAAAAACCCCCCCCAAAAAAACAAAAAAAAACACACATTACAATTGTCATGGGGTTATAAAGTACAGCATAGGGAATATAGTCAATAATATTATAATAATCATGTACAGTGCCAGGTAGGTACTGGAAATATCTGGGGGGAACACTTTGTAAACTATCTAATTAACCACTATGCTATATACCTGAAACCATTATAAAGTAATATTTAAAGTAAATGGCAATTTTTAAAAAAAATAAAAAGCAACTGTATTCCTACCTCTTTCTTTCCTTTTTTTCAGTTAGAACTCTAGCAAAAAACTGTTCTTTTTGGTCAATTGTTCTTTGACCAAGTGCATTTAGATATAGTGCAAGTCAGGACTTCATTTAAATAATAATGTGGTGATAATATAAAACCCAGTGATGACAATGAACTAACTTTAGGAAGTGTTGTATTGTAACACTGAGGTCCTGTAGAGTGGTTATGAAAAATGTAGAATGATCTTTCCCATAGTTACCTCTGGCTATCCTATCTAATAAAAGAGGAATATGCAAATTGGCCGTACCTCTGATCAAGCCACATCCACCAGCCAATCAGGAGCAAATTATGCAAATAAACCCCAATCAAGATGGCTGTCACCACTGAGAGCAGGAGGGAGGCTTGGGTTTCCCTAGCAACAGAGAAAGCCAAGCTTTCCATCTGCTGTTGCAGGCCTAGGCCTCCACTCAATGCTACAAATTTTCAGTTATGGAAGATACATAATCTCAACAGAAATGGCAGAAGCGATGGAGCTGGAGAGAGAAAAGAGGCTAGGGTTGCCGGGGTAATGGAGGAAGCCAAACTTCTGCAGCCCTAGCCTAGGCCTCTAGTCTAGGCTACAAAGTTTCAAACAGAAATGGCTGTCTCCATGGAGTGAGCAGAAGGCTTGACTTTGTTCCAGGCTACAAAGCTTCAATTATGGAACATAAATTAATTCCAGATCCCAGGGCCTCTGCTTTGGTCACTGGGGTTGTGGCTAGCCTGTAAACCACCGCAGGCCCCTCGCCCAGGCTGCTCCACATCCCAACGGAACCCCCACTCTGATCCAGAACATCCTTCAAGGCAAATCAGCTGACCCCCCCCATGCACCAGGCCTCTATCCTATCTAATATCCTATCTAATAAAAGAGTAATAAGCACATTGACCATCATTCTAACACACAAGAGGGCTGCCCCCATGTGGTCAAAGATCCTGCCCCCATGTGAACCCAAGATGGCCACCACAAAATGGCCAGCAGGGGAGGACAGTGGGAGGTTCCAGGCATGCAAGGGAGGGCAGTTGTGGGCCATCAGGCCAGCAGGAGAGGGTAATTGGGAGGGACCAGGCTTGCAGGGGAGGGCAGTTGGGGTAACCAGGCTGGCAGAGGAGGGATGTTGGGGGCAAACAGGCTGTCAGGGGAGCAGTTAGACATCAATCAGGTTGGCAAGGTAGTGGTTAGGGGGTGATCAGGCTATCAGGCAGAAGTGGTTATGGGCAATCAGTGAGGCAGGCAATTTGGAGCTAGCAGTCCTGGACTGTGAGAAGGGTGTCCAACTGCCCATTTAGGCCCTATCCTACCAGGATCAGGCCTAAGTGGGCAGTCAGACATCCCTCAAGGGGTTCCATATTGGAGAAGGTGTAGGCTGGGCTGAGGGAAACTCACCACCCCATGCACAAATTTTATGCACCGGGCCTCTAGTGTTATCATAAAAGTAAAAACAAGATGGCTTGGGCTGAAGATTCCAGAATGTAAGATCATAATACCTTATTCTTCTCCTTATCTACAGAGTTAGCTTAACAAATTCTCAAAGAGTAGAACAAATAAATCACATTCATAAAATTAACATTTTTTTCATTAGGGAAAATTCTTTAAATTCTCTGCAGTAAATATTCACAGGCTCATTAAATTTGGAAATAACACAGATTGCCATTCAAAATAGAAATAGTTCATTTGGATAATGCATTTAATAGTGGTTTGGCCAAGAATGTGTTAACCTATTTGAAACTCAAAAGGGTCAAAAAACAAATTTTTAAAATAAAGTATTTATGGAGTCTCATCTAAATCCCAATATTAAAAGTGGAAAAATATATAGGGAAAAATATCAAATATCTCTTGCTTTCCTTGACTACCATGCATTACTTTTTTTAGGTTAAAATTGAATTGGAAAAGGAAATTCTAGTACCAGTGACTATGAATTACCTCTTACTAATAATCACATTTGGCAATTGACCTGCACCAATGCCTTTCAATTGTGGGGAGAAGTGATGGAAAATTCCATTGTTGGATGGGGCACCTTATGAGTTCAACCTCTGTCATTTAAACTACTATGGAGAAAGTAAACACATTAACATTATAAAGTAAATTTTTAAATTTTATTTTTAATCCAAGAACTTTTAAAAGTACATGTCTTGAAATACTTGGAATCTGCATTTAAACTAGATAGCCTTTGCAATGTCAGTATTCTGAAAGATGAAGTTGTCTCCCTAGGGTTTGCCTATTACTAGAATTTCAACCACTTAATAGCTATGCTATCCTGTCAAGTTCCTTAATCTGTTCTTTCACAGGGCTGTTGCAGTAATTAAATTTATAACCTAAATAAAGTGGTTAGCATAGTGTAAACAGAGAGTGAGCACTCAATAAATATAAGCTTAATTAACTTACTTAACTTCTAAGCCTGAAGGTAAAGCAGCTGATAGATTCCACTTAGTTTTCATCATCTTCCTGTTTCCCAGTCCAAATTCTCAATGGTCCTGACCCTCATAAAGCATGTAAAAACATTGGTCTCATCATAAAAAATCAAAAGGTAGAAAATCTCAAATTAGAATACAAACCAATATTCTTAAAACATCTGGCACATAGTAGGCATTAACAAATTCTAGCTTGTATCCATCCACTTTCCCTACATAATATGACTCATAATTAACGAGAATATAGGACCAACTAAACAAGTATCACTATGCTAATATAAATGTTTACCTATTTTCTCTTAATTTCTCAGTTAAATATTGCCAAACTCTATCATGCCATTTTATGAATTTAAGTACTCTCCAAAGAACAAAAAAGTTAACTGCCTTCCTCTACACTGAAGATGATTTGTTTGGTTTTGTGTGTCTTTGTGTATACCCCCAAATTTTAAGAGGTAGAGAAGAACAATAGACAGAACTCCAAAATATTTTAGTGTTCTTTAAACTTGGATAAGTGATATTATTTGCCCTCACTGGATAGCTGAGAACTAATTATTTGACATAAAATGCTTTGAAGATTAAACTTATTAATAATAATTAACATGGGCACTATTTAACAAATTGATGTTTGATATAATTAGGTATCATAATTACATTAATTACTTCATTAATAAAAATTTTTTAGCACTTCTCATCTTCACATAATTTATGGCCCCTAACAGATTTTTACTATAGTATTTGGAATCATTACCACTTACTTTCAAAATTATGATAATAAAAAATTAAATTACTTTATTATAAAAACAAAATAAAGAAATTTTCACCAGGGTCAAAATTTTTTTTTAATTTTAGCAGATAAAACCACTGAAATTCAGAGTAAGCATTTTATCCTAATATAAATCTATTGATTTTTAAATGTTAAACATACTAAATCACTCACATTCCCAGGAACAGAATTGCTAATAAGGCCATTATTTTTAGCATCTAAATCTATAGTTCTAAAAATATTCTAAATAAGAAAAGGTAGGTAAAATCCAAAAGATAAAAGACCTGTAGATTTGTGGAATGGGAACATTTCCAGAGGGAAAAAGGTAAATGGCAAATGCTTTAAAGAAAGAACACAAATATTAATAAATATTAAGGATGTGGGTAATTGTTTTGTGCAAACAAACTTTGAGAAATATAATTCATTGACCATCTAAATTCTACAGAAGAGAGGTATGGCAAACCTGAACACACGTCTCTTTTAATAAGGATGATTCTGTAGCTATATCGTTAAGACCGCATTTCATAATTGATTTAATGGATGCTATAAACATGTCAGGTAAGCATTCTTTTACTTAACAATGAGAAAAACTGATACTAAGGAATGTGCACAACATTTGAATGTTTGAACATATTACTTGCTCAAGTCCTAAGGTTGCATCCAGTAATTCACATTATTTAATGTTTAAAGACTCTGACATGGGAATTCATCTGAATTTGCCCTTTGGTTTTGCCTGGTGATATGCCAGAAAAATGTTATCACTACAGAAATGTGGATGTTATAGTTTTGCTCCTGTTGGAATGTTCTTGTTGCCCATTCACAATGTTTCTATGTGTATGTCTGTTGTTGTTTTTATGACTAATGGAAGATCCAGGCTTAGCCAATCTTTCTCATTGAGAAGTCTGCACATACTTATACAATAAAATATCTATAATAATAAAAGCATAATATGCTACTTAGAGCAGACAACTAAATGATCTCCTGGATGTCCTTCTGGACATCCTTCTGGATGACCTTCCAGATGAAGCCAGGGGTTTGAGGGCCGAGGCAAGCTGCCTTGGCTGTGAGGACCGAGCCCTTTGCATGAATTTCGTGCATCAGGCCTCTAGTGCGTAAAATAAAAATAATCTAAAGGAATGTGTACCAATAAAACTAAGGTAAAACAATGAAAAAATATTCTGTATAAACTCACCAGAGTTGATTTGATTTCACCCATAAGCATTATCAATGACCATGCTTACATCCCTAAATCTAAATGGCCACCTCCTTTATGACCCTCATTGTATATCTGTTCCAAACTGGAAATGCAAATATTGATTTGGAGTCCTGTGAGCTCATGTTAACCTGGCACCAAAACCTATTTCAAACCTGTTTTTGTTCTGACTGTGTAGACTCACATACATCTCCTCTTGACTGGTTTTCCTGGACCAAGATGAATATTTCCTATCATGTCAAATTGATCTATATCAACCCTCTAAGAAAATTAAATGTCATGCCACAGTTGTAAGAGATTTTATTATCTAAGCTACTAACAACATGTGAGATGTAAGTACAAAGTTTACACTGACAGCAAGTTGATTGAAAATATTTATTTACATATGTGTAGAATACATATGTAATACAACTGTGAGTTGGAATGCCATAGGCTTATCACAGTGGATACAAATATAAATGTCACTGACCATTTTGCAAATAAATCAAAAGGATTACAATGGATAGTAAAAAGTCATGGTCATTAATGACCAATCCCCTTAGCCCTCCTTTAATATTCTCAAAGATATCAGGCATTTATAACTAATTCTTCTTTAACTTGAAAAAATGGTGTCCACTTTCAAAATAACATCTAACTCCTAATTGTATAACAGTTTTTAAATTCTGACTTGTTGGGAAGATTACAAAACCCCAAAAGAGAACTAAATACTCCTCAAGTGCATAACATTTTCTCCTTTGTTTCTATGTGCTCTTCTTTCCTTACCCAAAGGGTCATGGCAAATTAAGTGACTACAGGTTTGAGCGTATCCCTTAACATACAAGAGTCTTTCTAGAATGAGAAAAAATTACCAAAATAAATCTCATTAAAAAATAAAATGTTGCCTGGCTGGTGTGGCTCAGTGATAGAGTGTCCAATCCATGAGAGGAGGTCAGGTTCAATTCCTGGTCAGGCCACATACCCAGGCTGGGGCTGGGTCTCCAGTAGGGGGCATGCAATGACGATTCTCTCTCATCATTGATGTTTCTAGCTCTCTCTCTCCCCTGCCCTTCCTCTATCTGAAATCAATAAAAAACGTATTTAAAAATAAAATGTTCACATGCTAAAGTGGCTTTCTTGGGTTAACAATATTACTAATAATATACTATAATTTTTAAAATTCAAAATCTCTCAATAAGGACACAACATGAGTGGTTTAAAAAATATATATAATTTAAATGTGTATTTTTTTAAACTTTTTTCTTAACTTTCTTCAATTGAAGGTGCACACTGGAAAACTGGTCATTTGAAAGAATTCTTTAAATATTAAGAATTTTGTTATAAGAACAACTGCTATTGTGAAAGAGTATATCTTAATTCATGATTATTTTTATTTACTTTTCTCAAAAACTGAAAATTTCTGCTGAGTACTGTGACTCAGTAGAATAAGAAAAACGTCATATTTACATATATCTTTTTCTCTCTTCCCTCAAAAGATTTTCATTCTTTGTATGTTTATTTGATTAGGAGTTCCAAATACTAAGGTAATTTTCACATATCACTTACTAATGATTATTTAGCCCCTCACACCTTTCCCCACCAACTTCTGACCAAAGAAGTCTCTTCTAAAACCTAGAATATCTGGAAAGCATGTCTTGGCTGATCTACAAAAAAATTAAAAATTACAATTTGTCTTAATGTGATTTTTATTTGAGAGGAAGATGATTTTCATCACCTAACACTTATCTTGATATAAGAAGGGAGCAGCTCTTCATTCTATTATTTATTGGTGGGGAAATTGAAGGCCAGAACATATGACAAAAAACAAAAACAACAGTATCTTTCCCAAAGATTCACTGCATGTATGGCAAAGCTAGATTCAGAACCTCAGACAAATTATTTTCCAAAAGACTGAACTTCCCTTTATCTCTTTCCATCAAGACCATGAGAGAAATAGCCTTATACATAACAAAGTATTAAAACACAACATTCACATCATTAAAAATATTAATATTTTAAAGTTGTCCATATATGTATGTACATCCTAGAGAAATGTTCTCATTAGCTACATAAAATTTTGGAAAAGAGATAGATAAAATAGTTTAGAAGATAAAAATTATACAAGATAGTACAATTCATTAAGAATGACAAATAATTTCACCAGTACCAGCCAGTGCACACTTCAAAAACAGCCATTACTCTAAAGACTAATTAAAAAAATGTTTTCTGAATTTATTTATTTAAAATATAACAACATATGGGCCAGATCTCACAGGTGAACAAAATCTTAAATTTAAGGGAAGCTGTGATTTGCATTTGGGCTCCAATAAGATTAAATTTCAAAATGGCACTTGAGTTAGTGGTCATAATTCATATTCCTATTAAAGTGTTGGGTACTCCAGGAGTACATTTATGTTCTTAGGAGCAATTTAAAACCCCAAATTTTCTAATTCTCTGATCTACATAAAATTTTTGATGAAATTCTTGGGACATTTGTATTTCTATATTTAATGTGAGTTGAAACCAGTGTCAATAATAAAAGTTATCCATTTTAACAAAGAAGTATGTGTCTCTCTCTTCAACATCTATACCAAAACCATCCTAAGTTCTATTTATGTCAATGTGGGACACTATCAATTTTGTCATCTGCTTTTTGTGTGCCTGTTTGTCTTTTATGATAAGCTTCCCTATCTACCAGATCACATTTAGTGCAATAATATCCTAAAACAGTCTGATAAAACTTGCATTATGATGCACAGCTCACATTTCCTTCTTTGTTTGATGTTCACTACTGTGTTACACCCACCTGTCCAGGGTACAGCATCTGATCTTATATATTACCATAGAAAAATAGTGAAGGTGTGTAAGTTGCTTTGGAAAATATTTAGATTTTAAATACATTTCTATGTATTACTAGTAGTGCATTGTTCAGAAATATAATAGTAAAAATTTTATTCTGGATGCACCAAGAGCATCTATACAGTGTAAGAATAAAACATGCAGTCATCTGGTCCCCCCAAAGGGAATTTACAGTCTATGCTGGTTGAGGCAACACAGAACATGATTGTATCATTATAGCACATACTCTCAAGCAAGTGCTCACCCTTCATTCAAATCTGAGTAAGTTCAACTGGTAAGAACTAAGGAATGAGGGAACATAAAAGACTATGCTATGTACAGTGTTTGCTCAACATGTGCATTCCTGCTGATACAGCAGAGTGCATTCGGCAGCTCATCATGTCATGCAAACTGGAATTGAGGTGGCTGTAAAAGAATACAGTCATAATGGAACCAAATATAAGCAATTGATACATTTCTCCCCTTGTGACACTTGTAGTAGTTCAATAACTATACGTTTCTTTCCCATACATGTGAACAATAATATGATAGGTCAATTTGATGAAACTTTGAGTCAATGCCAGAACACAGCAAGTATATGCACCACTAATATGCAAAGGCATGGATTACAGCTTTATACTAGACGTCTATTTCGCAGTCATTCTCTTACAGTTTTTTGTTGAAGCACATGGCTAAAGTTTAAACTGACCATTTTCTGTAAAAATTATTTTTACCTCTCATCCACCTTTTAAAAGCTTAACCAAGCTTGTCTCACTCTTAGTTAAATTGAAAGGTACCCTGAAATTCAATAAATATCAGAGGTCAAGAAAAAGGTACCATCCTCACCATGAAAGCAACAAAATCCCAATTTCAAGACTGATACCTCACAGCAGGGGCAGGGAACCTTTGTTTTCTGCCAAAGGCCACTTATATATTTATAACATCATTCATGGGCCATACAAATTTATCAACTTACATTTAGCCTGCTATGTTTGGTCAAACATTTAATTAGCTCACCCCTAATACCTTGGCAGCGCCAGACTAAATGATTTTGTGGGCCTTATAACAGCCCATGAGCTAGATGTTTTCCCACCCCTGTATTATACCATGATTACCTCATTTTCATGTGCCTATGGTAGGTAGATATTGTAGCATAGCATGCAGACATCATCCCCTAAAAAATTCCATTAAGGGTCACGGACGTTATGGGCACAGAGGGAGGAAAATGGAACCCATAGCACAGAACATCAGTTCTGAGACTCCTGAATGAAAGAGGCACATCTTGTGGGCATGTGAAGAAGTTCTATTACAAATTCTAAAATATCAACTTTTTAATAAATTATTTTGTTTTGCACTTCTCCAGTCTAACTATGATAACTTTTAGTTCTGGTGGTTTTGTTATGGATGCTGTGAGATAGGTAGAAAAGCTCATAAAAATGGGCACAATTGATCAAAATATCTCCTCTGATTTTACTATCATCTTGGGGACAGATGGTCCCATAATGTACAAATTCAATTGGTATATATTTTCAACTTGATGCAAACATTAACTGCCCTGCTCCCACTGTTAAATGTCAAGTATGCACCAATTCAAAAGTATGTCTCTCTAATCAACTTTACAAAATACCCTTTAGTCAAAAGACATAAATTCTTTTTTGTTTTTAGAAATGAATGTGTATTTGATTCCCAATACATAGCATTTAAAGGATTAGCTATACACAACTCTTTGTGACTTTTTTTAGTTGATAATAGGCACTTTCTAAGAGGATTTGTGGCCCAAAAGACTCTGAAATTCAGTCTCCAGTACTCCCCTTTTCTAAGTGGTCTGCCTGAGCCTCAGGAGTCTAGGAACTCAGCAGAAGTCAAGCAGTAGAACTGTGTGCAAAAAAGCTTTAGAAAACTGTAACCAGAATAAAATTATAGAAAAGCAGTTATCTGAGTTGAGCAATTTAACATCTACTTCTTGTTTCTGGGTTTTTTAACCACATATCATATGTTATTGCTACACACAGTAGGAATCATGTGTGAGCAATTCTGTACCTGTGTTTCATTCCTCCTAGGTGACAGATAAGCTACAAAACTTGTCTGTTTTACATTCTTTATTTATGTCATTATGGTTAAAATTTTGAATAATCGCTTAAATGTTTTTTGTTTGTTTCTTTCTTTGTTAAGAACCTTTTAACTTCACCGCTGAACAAGTTTTAGAAATATAACTTGAGAGCATTCATCAACTTCAACAGATCAGCATCTCTAACAGGCATGGTTAAAAGGCCCTTTACCCTGTGATGCAGTGTTTCTATGATAGTATGCACTATATTAAGAGTTTCATGTTTATGGGGTTGATAAAATCAGCTTACAAGATGGCAGCTGTTCTCCAAGACGGAGGGGATAAGGGTTTCCTTACATAGAAGTTAATGCTTACGATCTAAGTATAATGTTGAAAAAGAAGAGGTATAGTTGAGCAAAAATGCAATTCATGCACAAAACCCATAGCAATAAATTTTCAATATTCCACACTGCTATCTGACTCAGGCAACAAAACAGTCCTTTAAATGGAGAAAACATTGCCTTTTGAGGGAAAATAATCTAACACTCAGTTACAGAAAAATATCCTAAGGAAAGAGATCATGAAATGGTATTAACAGTTTACAAAGTTGAACTCTTCCTTGGCATTAATCTATAATTTTAACTCAATAGAACAGCGAGGAAATGACAGTGCAGTCTACTCAGCCTGAGATCAAATTTGTCATGGCAACATTGGCAGGTTGGACCCTGATTATTCAAATATTACATCGCCTTGATTAATAAAAATCATACTTTTTTAAATTACAGAATAGAGATTATAAATAAAAGTAAAGTGTGCATGCAGTCAACTGCATAATGTACAAGCAATATCTATGTTTTTAATAATCATCTTTGGCAGGCCAGAATCCAGCTGGACATGCAATATTTACATATCAAAATCCATAGTGTGTTCATCATATTGAAAGCAAGTGAAAATATATATATATACTGTATATACACATTCTGTATATAGATGTATATACTATCTTTAAGATATTAACAAATATATATGTATAATATATATTAAAAGTGGATTTCACCTTTATCTGATTCAGGTGACTCAGGCCTGGAAACACTAAAAATATCCTGACATGGTATTTGGGGAGGTACTTGGAGTGGCGTTTGGGATTCCGGAGAAGAGGTCTGGGGCACACTTTTTTCTGAGAGTATTTTTAAAATTTCTGCCACCTGTTTCTCCAGGGCAGTCATTCTGCAGCTCAGCAGCTGAATGTCCTCCTTGAGTTCGTGTTTGACTTCCTGCAGTGTGGTCTGTAAGGCTTGCTCGGGGATGGGATAAAAGGGGTGCTTGGCATCAGCCTGAATGGGGCTGTGCTCCAGCGGACTTCGTACCTCACCAGCCTTATCCAAACGAAGGTCACTTTTTGTAATCCCACTGTCACAAGAATCTGTCTTCCTCAACGGATTTTTGGTCACACTGTTCTCCGAGTCGCTGCCCTTGGGGTCCTCTGACAATAGCCCCATAGACTCGGCTTTAGTGACATTATTCCAGTCTTCCTTTTTCTCCTCATGGGCTCCCATATTATTCTTGAGTCGGAGCCACCCTTTCCCATTTCCGTTCTTCATTCTTACAGGGCTGTTGACTTTGAGACATTTGGGGTCAGCACCGCCATTGGGCTTGAGCTCCATGGCATCACGGTTGTTCTGCTTGAGGGACTCAGTTGTTCTCACAAAGGCCAGAGATGTCTGAATGGGTGTGATCTGTGACACTGTGACCACACTGGTGCCGGTGATGGAGGCTCCATTCTGCAAGGAGCGGCTTTCTACCTGGAGCTGGTTCCGCTCGGGGTCGCTCTGGGAGGAGCCCTGATTCCGCAGCTCCTTCTGCTGCTTGAACTTCTGGAAGAGCTTTCTGACCGGGTGATCCACGGGGATGCTAAGCGTGACTTCATTCTTCTGCCTGAGGCGCTCCTCCTCCTCCTTCTTCACATCACTGATTTTACGGAAAATGATCTGTGGTAGGGCAGAGATATTGAAAACATGATAAAAACAGATGAATTTATAATTGTGTGACAGCATACAGATGTGCATGGTTTTACAGAGGAAACCCTCAAACATAGGCAAGGTCATGTCTGAAGGGAAGAAATATTCCCATACAATCTAACACATGCAGTATACTTAAAACTCGACATAGGGCCATTGACTAAGATTACTGAACTTAATTCTAGGGTGAATGTAGTGAAGAAACAACTGAATAGAGATACTGCCTTTCTAGTTCATGTACCTATTTAATGGAAAATATATTAGTATATGTTATACTAAATATGTTAGTATATGCATATATGTATAGACATATATGAGTAAAAATATATATATTTATCTCTTAAATTTACTTGTAATATGTCACTGTTTTGTATGTTTATATATATATATCCTATATAATAAAAGAGAAACATGCAAATTTGACCATACCTTTGCTGCTGATTGGCTATGCTACCAGCCAATCAGGAGCAGGGGTGGGGCCAAGTGGCACCAGGGATGGAGACGAAAATGTGGTGGCAGCAAGCACCCCGCGCCCAGGTGTTGTTCGGAGAAGCTGCAGCAGCAGCAGCTGTGGTGGAAGCAGCAGGGAGCGCCCGGCCCCCAGGCGCTGTGAGCAGAAGTGGAGGTAAGCGCCCAGCCCCCAGGGCCAGGTGGTCAAAGGCAGCTGGGGCTGAGCTGAGCAGGGCGATGGCTGAGTGCCCAAGACCTAAAGCCTCACCAGAGGCTTTAGGCCTTGGGCAGGCTGAGGGTGAGCCATCAGTTGGACATCCCCTGAGGGCTCCCAGTATGTGAGAGGGGGCAGGTTGGATTGAGAGACCACCCACACCCAGTGTATGAATTTTGTGCACCGGGCCCCTAGTATGTATGTATATGTATAATCATATATATATATATATATACACACACACATATATATACACATATATATATGATTTAAAACTACTTTAATGCCATCCCCTGTTTAAGTTTTAAATAGTAAGGTTTCCAGGGTTTAAAAGTACTGAGAAGTTAGACAAGTTATCAATAAAGGACCAGGGTTTGGTGTGAGGAAAGTTAAATGTATTCATATGGCTCCAGAGGGCAGAATTTGGATCTATTTTTAAAAAGTTTATGGAAGGTAAATATCACCCAAATATATACACTTGATTTCAGGCTGCTATCTATTAATTGAATAATTTGAAAACTCGTGATCCTCACACTATCAAAATATGCAAACAGAAATAAGGACTTTGTACAGGTAAGAGTTTGCTTAGTGGGAGGTTGAAATCTTCAAATTCCAATATCTTTTTACATTTTAAACATAAAACTAAGTACATAATACATCTGATGGTAGATGAGTATCTATAAATAAATAAGAAAATTTTCATGAAAAAAAACCCTATTTTAAAAATAATACTGGGAATGTATAATTTCAAGAAAAATAGAAATAGTAAACTATATAGGATATTACCACTTATATTATCAGTTAGAAGTGAATTTATTGGTGTAAGATTTTTTGCTGAACAACAAAATAACTGCAGGAGAAGGCTGTAAGGAAAATTCAAAAGGAAGTGAGATGAAGTGCTTTCAGAATCAGACAATTTTATGATAATAGCAAAATAACTTACCTCCACCACCCCCTTTGATTAAGTTGTTGGTTAGATTAGAAATATATGAGAAGTACAGAGTCCCAGGCATATGAAAGACACTAAAAAAATGTTGGTTCTCTCCCTTGAACTCTCATAAAACACTTTGTATTTGAAACCATCTTTATCACCTCTTGAAGATTCAGCAGTTTCCAGGAGTAACACATAATCATTGATTTCATAGCAGAAACCGAAACTAATGATGGTCACTGTTAACAGAAAAGTCAGGGAGATAGCACTTCCCTAAGAGAACATTTTAAAAATGAGATTGAGGCACTAAAAGCAGCTTATCATGCACTAATAATTTGAAATTTTAAATAAATATTTTCTAAATTTAATAACTGCAAAGATGAGCATATTTTTTTCCATTCTTAAGGCACTTAAAAAAAAAGATGCAATACCAATCTCCAAGTCTGATATCAAGGCTCCAACCTGTGCACTTAGAGGTCTTTCAAAGGGCTGACATGTTTCTTACACTTCCTAAGGAAACAAGTGCTTGTTCTAAGACTTTAAGATATTAACACTCACTGGGACCAGACAGATCCAAAGATGGAAACATAGATACTTTATTCCTGTTTCATCCCCTATCACTGAAAATGTACTCACTTTGGGTCTATGAACTGACATGAGGAGACTGATGCAAATAACTGGCCACATCCTCCTTCATACTCAATTCCTACCTTCTTTGTTTATTTATTTTAAAGGCTGTTACTTAGAGTTTGACAGACATAGCCTTGATGCAATAGCCTTCCCATTAGGGAAGTGACAATAGCCTTCCCATTTGGAAAAAAAAAAGGATCTATTTCAAACTCTCAGGAGAGCAGGGTAAGTGCCTGACTCAGGGATGCCAAATAAAATGTAGGATATTCTTGCAATATTTAAGGCATACTTATACTGAAAAATGTATACATTATTTACTTGGATATATTTGTACTTTAAAAACTATTCATTGTTTACTTGAAACTTAAATTTAACTGGGTGGTTCTTTATTTTGTGTGCTAAATGTAATGTCTTACCCGAGCTACAGAATTTGAACTGGATCCTCACTGAAAACAACACTTAGATTAGATCAACTATTTACCTTACCAGGCTTTTAAAACAAACTTAACTTTAAAAACCATTATTGGATTAGATGGAGTTTGTTAAAGGACATTGAATTTATCCTGTATATTTTGACTGCAGAAAAGAAATTATGCCTAATTGAGAAATAGTTATAAGAAGTTTACATATAACAAAGAGATTGTCTACACATTTATTTTCTAATTTAACTGTTGTAACTATTCTGTGCAATAAGTTCTATTATTCTCATGTTACAGAAGACAAAACTAAGGCACAGAAAGCTTGAGTGGTTTATCTGTGGTCACACAACTAGTAAGTAACCAGGATACAAATCCAAGAGGTCAGATTCCAAACGGTTTACTCTTCACTACATCTCTTAGGGTAACACTGACACTTCCTTAGGGACCTTGTGAAAACCCAGATAGTTAAGTGGATGAAATTGGGAGTTTCACACCCAAAGGTAATGCATCACAAAGCATTTGCCATGGAGAACCATCCTTGTGCTTGCTGAGTAACTGATATCCTTGACAAAAAAGCTGAAGAGAGGCTTAAAGAAGACAGTATCTAAACTCTCCTCACTTTCCGAGGCAAAGGCAGTAGTAGGCTTGCTTACTCTCCCTGCGGTCAAAATACATGCTACCATTTGTAATTTCTTGTTCCCTTTAAGGAAGCCCTCGTATTTTCTTTTAACTTGTTTCTACATATATTAAATGTATTACATTTATGAAAGGCAGGGAGTGGAGAGGGCCAAAGAATGTGGTTTTCCTATATATCTTTGATCCCACTAATATTAAAATTGTTGATAATGTTATTGGCTAGTTCAGTGGCCGGCAAACTCATTAGTCAACAGAGCCAAATATCAACAGTACAATGATTGAAATTTCTTTTGAGAGCTAAATTTTTTTTAAAACTTAAACTTATTCTAATGCCACTTCTTCAAAATAGACTCGCCCAGGCCATGGTATTTTGTGGAAGAGCCATACTCAAGGGGCCAAAGAGCCGCATATTGCTTGCGAGCCGCAGTTTCCAACCACTGGGCTAGTTGATAATATTAATAGCAGAAAAAGAGCAAAGGAAAGGTGAGCCATTATAATTATGGTCATCTAGGCAGCTTCACCAGGAAGCTTCAACTTCACACTCCCCACAGAACCACCAGTCCATTCCCTGCAGATCACTGGGGGAAAGGATTCAACAAAGCAGGAGATGGATGCATGGGCAGTGAAATAGGAATAAAGTAGGAAAGGTTTTTGTCTGTCTGTCTAATCTGGGAGGAAGATACTTGGCTAGGGGGATAGAACCACTGCAAGGATGTGAAATCCTGAAGGGTTAACCAGTCAAGCCCTGGTCATAATCCCCAGACAAAGGAGTTCCCTCTCTCTCTTGCTTCTTGTTTCCTATTGCACCCTCTTGCACCATGAGCTGCACCCACCATGTGCTCTTAAGCAGCGCACAGCCCTGTGAACCCCACATTCAGCTGGGACACAAGCTAAACTAGACAGATGCTGGACTAAACTGGACTTTAAGGTGGAGTGGAGACTCTGGGCCTTCATCCTAGCCCTGCTAAAGATAAGACTGGACTTTTTCCATGGCAGATGGAGGGAAATGGGACATTGGAAAGCCAGGGGGTTAATTCCACAGGAATAAAGTTCACTCGTCCTCCATACAGGTCTCAGGAAATTCCTTTCCTTGCAGCATTGCAGAAACTCCACTTCCACGGGTAACAGATAGAGATGCAGATAACCCTAATACCTAGATTCATTTGTTTATGGGGACAGGGACCTTTGTTTTGTTAACTGTTGTATCTCTAATGCCTATAACAGTGTCTGTTTACCTTGAAAGGCCTCAATAAATAAATGTTATTTATCAAATCAATAACCTTTTCATACACTCAGCAAATACGTGTTTGTGATCAGTTTACTAATCAAAAATATTACAAACAGGAAGATTGTTTTATATTTATTTTATTATTTTGCACTCTTAGTCTAGACAATATATCAATAATATATGTATTATAATTCAGGGAGTGGGGAGCATCCAGCCCACGGGCAGTATAAGGCCCAGGAAATCATTCAGTCTAGCCCTGCCAAGGCATTAAGGGTGAGTTAATTAAATGTTTGACCAAATATAACAGTTAATTTTTAAGTTGATAATTTTGTATGGCCTATGAATGTTGTTATAAATATCCAAATGGCCCTTGGCAGAGAAAAGTTTCCCCACCCCTGTAATTGATCATAATGCCCGCCCACTCCTGTTTCCTCATTTGGAAGTCAGGTCCAGAGCTTCAACCCACAAATCAGTCTTTAAGAACCTGAGTCAGAACAGTTCCATTGTAAGGATGTAATAACACCCATTAAGAATTTATTTTCCAGCTGATGGCAATACAACACTTTCTCAATGTGAAGTAAGAGAATATAAGCACTAAAATTAAAAACAAAGAAACAAATAAAAAGATGATTTTATCGTGTTTACAAGAATTAAAGACTAATAATCTACTGAGATGCCACCACCTCTTGATCCATGTCTTGTCTGTAAAGCATAATAGCTCTGTCTTCTTACAAAGAATGCATTATGTCACAAATAAGAAAATAAAGCAGCAAGGATGCTTAAAGAATTTCAAAAACATTAAAAGTAATACGCCCTTTCTATAAATCCTCATAGTTTTCAAGATAACTTTATGACCCTTAGCTCTAAATTTGAATAACAATGTATTTTTATTACTAAGGAGCTACACTTCATCATAAAAATAGCATGACAATTATTCTACATTACCATTATAAGCATTTTCAAATATATTCTGCAAAATCTTTCCTTTTAAGAGGTGCCTTTTACTTTTAACTATTTGATCATGCATATAATAAAATGGTTCAGCTTAATAACAGAATGGAATATTGATACATGTTATTTAGTTAAACCCCTAAAAATAGCATATTCCTATTTGGATTTTTTAAAAATCTGCATGCTACTCTTTGGCAGTTGAAAGAATCTGTGAACTTATTAAGAGTTTTCATAATTCAACTGATTCTTATATAGGCAAGGTGATACAGAAGTAAAATGTTCCCTGTTAATTCAACACATTAACTATATAAATTTTACACAATTATTACATGGAAATGATGATGATTTATTTCTAGAAAACAAAAATAACCCACCCCACAAAAATAGTTTTTAAAAATGTTAAAATATCTGAATGAAGTTTATGGCAAAGCAGCGTAAATGAATTAAATCATGTAAAAAATGTATATACATGATTATCAATGTGGTGTTGAAAGAAATCAGCCTTTAAAAATCTAATTTTAAGATCAACCAAAGGATTTAAATGCATGCATATAAACATAACCAATGGACAGACACAGACAGTAGGGGGGTGAGGGCATGTGGTAGGGGGTAGGAGCGGTTGGGGAGAGGTCAATGGGGAAAAAGGAGACATATCTAATACTTTAAAAAATAAAAAAATTAAATTTTAAAAATATCCAATTTGGGGTTTTTTTTCTCAGAGCTCTTGCACTTGATGTACTCTGTCTCCCCCCACCCCCCATCCCCCCACCCTGCGCTTCCTCCATTAAAGGATAATTAAATAGCTGATGAACACGACAAAAAAAATGAGGGCAAAATTTTAAAAGAAAAATCATGAATCAGGCTGATTCCTGTCACACATCTAATGGTAGAATGTACAATAGCATGTACTATTCCTATGATCAGAGAGGTTTATTTCATTTAAGCTTTTCTTCTCCATGCTTCATTATGTTCTGTGAAGCCCATGCTGGAAGGTTTAATTTATTTAAATGATAAAAGCTTCTAAAACTTAACAGGGAACATGGCCAACTGAGCTTTCCATTTCAAAAGTAGGACATTTGATTATAAAAGTGATATCAAAATGGAGTAAATTGAATGTGTACTGAACTTTGAAATCCCATAAAGGCCGGGGGAAAAAAAGGTTAGAATAATTTGTTTAATGACATAGATTCAGTGGTTTATAATTTGAAGGAGGATAGCAGTGGTGTTTTCTCTCAAATGGCCCATCGCTTTCTGGATCTGTGAGTCTGAGGAATTGACTATAACTTTATAGGTGCATGTGATCAAGCAGTTGCTCCTGTTCATCTGACTCATGGGATCTAGTTGGTTTGGTTCTTTGTTTCTTTTCACTATTTCTATAATCTAATCCTAACTCTAGTCCTTTCACTCAATTCCAACCTAAACTAATATAACAAAGAATTATATTTATTAAACACACTGTCATTTCCAGATCAGAGGCTATAAGCTCTTTCTCACAAAGGCCACAGCGATGGAGCCGTGGCTGGTGGCCATGCAACAAATTCAGATGTGTGAAGGAAGAGTGAGGACGACTCATCAAACTGTTTTTGAAATATGGTGGCCATGCTTTACTTAAGCCACTCATCATCTTTAAGCTCTCCAAGGGCAGGTGTGACTGCAGAATCAGCTCAAACAGGGAAGGAGCAAGGGAAGGCCAAAGAGTATGGACATGCCATGTCTCCAGCTTTAACAAAAAGTGCATTAAACACTCTCCAAGTCGGTTTTTCCTGCTGATTGATGGGGAAAGGGACTGGGCAAAGGCAGTTTAGATAAATACCCAGTAAGGTCTGAGTGATATGGGAAAGGGCCTTTCTGTCTGCCAGTCATACCTGGGAACAAATTAGTGGTCAGAATGGGTGTGGCCCTGCAAGAGAAACCTAAATATTTAAATTTCCAAAGAAGTTTGAGCCCTCTCTCTCTCTCTCTCTCTCTCTCTCTCTCTCTCTCTCTCTCTCTCTCACACACACACACACACACACACACACACACACACACACACACACACGCCCTGGGCCCTCTTGGGACTCCTGAAGGAGGGGACTGCTCTCCCTTGTGCCCACCTCACACACAGCCATGTGAGACTCCCACAATGGATTCATGGACTAAACATGGACTAAACACTAAACTACCATCAGCTATAACACGGAACGGAAGCTCTGGACACTGTTCCCACAGAACCAAAGGACTGGGACATAACCAGACCATGAACACCAGAACCCTTTTAGTGGACCCTTAAGTAAAGGGTCCACTGTCCAGGAATCTCTTGGTGCTGGAGCCCCTTCCCATAAATGGAAAAGCTCCAAGGTTCTCCAATGAAAACTTGCCCAGTTAGTGCTTCCACATACCTGCTCCCCATATTCCCTTAAAAAATGCCCAGGACTCAGGAAACAGGAATTCAGGTCTAGAGCCATAGCTTTTCTGTTCTCCTTGCTTAGTGCTCCGCAAATAAAGTTACTCATTTCTCCACTGCAATTTTTGAGGTTTAGTGTTTGACCCTGGTAACATCAGGTAGATTAACTCTTTCTGTTCAGTAACAAAAATGATGTGTTAATGTCTAGTTCAGCTCTTTAGGTCCCAAATAAAATTTGAGGAATTAATTGATTGATTAATGTGAAAAAGGAAGAAAGGGAGGTGAGTAAAGCAGGAGAGGGGAAGAAGAGAGGATGGAAGGAAGGAAGGAAGGAAGGAAGGAAGGAAGGAAGGAAGGAAGGAAGGAAGGAAGGGAGAGAGGGAGGGAAAGAAGGGAGGGAGGGAAGGAGGGAGGGAGGGAGGGAAGGAGGGAGGGAGGGAGGGAGGGAAGGAGGGAAGGAGGAAAAAGGATGGAAGGGAGGAAAGAAAGAACAAAATGTATCACAAGGAAGGAAGGAAGGAAGGAAGGAAGGAAGGAAGGAAGGAAGGAAGGAAGGAAGGAAATGTATCACCCCAAAATATATCTTTTTGGCATAAGGACTATCTTGAGCTGGTTGTTTTAAGAAACAGCAGGCATAGAGAAGCTCTGAAAATGGAGAAGTGATCTTTTTATAAGAGACATTTGCATTTATAAGTGAAATCTCTTCTTGTAAGATTGTCACCCTCTTTGTAGGAAGAAGAAAAGATGATTCTAAATATCTAGAAACTCTTTATCAATGGAGAGGCATTGATCTAAATCTAAATAACAACTTATCCTTGTTTACTGTGCTTTTCTAGGAACCTTCCCCCTCAGTAATAACTGGCCTCCCCACTTCTCCAACATTTTCTTTTGTTGTTAGCTGGAAATGTTACTTAAGGAGGTATACGTATATAGGAGGTATACTTATCATTAGACTTTTATTTTTCTCATGTTAATATGTCATTTATTTTTAGCCAAGAAAGGTAAAGGGAAAATTATTTTCCTCTCCCACAGAAGAAAGAAAAGAAGAAAGGAAGAAAAGTAATACTTTTTAATTTTGCTAATGTGGATAAAGGTAGTTAGTAAGATGCAAATGCAGAACACTGTAAAATTACTGATACACTTCCTAAATTTACTAATGCAATGTTCTAGACACCATTTTCCTTTACATATAAAAGTTCATTAATATGAATTCTCCAGGCTAACATAAATATGAAAACATATTTTCCATAAGAAATGAAACATAGATTACAAACTCCATTACTGATTTTAGCATAACTGGAATAGAGTTGATTGTTATATATTTCTGTTACTAGAGATTTTTCATTTAAGAAAATAATAAAAGAAGGAAGACAAAGTTAGCAATAGTAAAAAAAATTCCAAGTGCTATTTAAGCAGAAACTAACAAATGTTGGCATGGTGTAGAAAAGTTGGAATCCTCACATTTCGCTGGAAGGAATATAAAATGATCCAGTCTCATGTAGAAAACAGCTTAGCAATTTCTCATAAAGTTAAACATAGAGCAACCAAATGACCCAGCAGTTCCATTCCGAGGTATATATTTAAGAGAAATGAAAACATACATATAAAAACTTGTATATAAATATTCACAGTAGCATTATGCATGATAGCCAAAAAGTAAAAACAACCCAAATATCCATTAACTGATGAATCAAATGTGACATATCCATACAATGAAATATTATTCAGACATTAAAAGGAATGAAGCTCTGATACAGGCTACAACATGGATGAACCTTGAAAACATTATGTTAAGTGAAAGAAACCTGACACAAAAGGTCACATATTGTATGGTTTCACTTATGTGAAGTGTCCAGAATAGGCAAATTTAGTTAGAAAGTATATGAATAATTTCCAGGGATGGGGTGGAAGGGATAGTAGAAAATGGTGAATGATTATTAATGGTTATGGGATTTCTTTGAGGAGAATGTTATGGAATTAGGTAACAGTGATAGTTGCACAACTTTGTGAATATACAAAGAAACAAAGTGTTTTATACTTTAAAATGGTAAATTGTATGGCCAGTGAATAATATCTCAATAAAAACCAAGCAGGGTCCAGCTGGTGTTGCTCAGTGGTTGAGGGTTGATCTATGAAGCAGGAGGTCATGGTTTGATTCCTGGTTAGGTCACATGCCGGGGTTTCAGGCTCAATCCTCATTAGGGTGCGTGCAGGAGGCAGCCAATCACTGATTCTCTCCCATCATTAATGTTTCTCTCTCTCTCCCCCTCTCTCTCTGAAATCAATAAAGATATATTTAAAACAGAAACAATCAGGGCTCCCTGTTCAAAGTGATGAATTTCAAGATAGTAATAGCCAAGCACTAAACCAGGAGCAGGGCCTTCTCAGTGCAAGACCGTGTACAGTTGCACAGGCTAAGCATCCACAAAGCCCCCTGCTAGGAGGCTTTCTCTTAATGTCCCCGGTGGAATTGGACCCAGTCTATTCTACAGCACTTACTCTGTGACACTTATTAATGGTGAGATGCAGCAACAAACAAGATAGTCATCCACATTATATTTGTTAAACACCTACCATGTTTCACTCTCTGATTTGGAGTTAGGTAGACATCAGTAAACAAAACAAACCCCTTTAGATATTTCTTATAATGTCAGAAGGTGATGTGAGCTACAAAGAAAAATAAAATGTGTAAGGATATAGAGAATGGCTGAGGGGTGAGGTCTCTATGAGGAAGTGATATTTGAGCACAGATAGTCATGGAATGAAGAAGCAGGTCATGCAGACAGCATGCGGAATGGGCTCCCTAGGGTGAAAGGATGCTTCCTATATCTGAGAAACAGTAAGGAGGACAAAGTTGGGTGCTAGGAAACACAGAGTGATGGGAGAGGAGGTTGGGTAGGAGGCCAATCTCAATTTTAACATGAAAGAAAGACATGGGAAAGGATTGTCCAGGCTGCTCTGGGGAAATGAGCTGTAAGGTGGGAAGGATAGATAGAGGCATAGTAACCCATTTGGGTTTTTTGTTGTTTTATTTTTTATTTTTTTGCCTAGTTTATGTGAGACATAATGGTGATTTAGACTAGGGAGGCAGAAATGGAGGTAATAAATGGTCAGATTCTGGATTTACTTTGCCAGTAAAGTTGACAAGGCTTGCTGATGGGCTACATGAACAATTTTAGAGAAAAAGAGGAAATTTTCGAAGAAGTCTATCTTTAGTCCAATAAGCAAAAGGATAAATAATAGTGCCATCTTCTGAGATGAGGAAGCCTAAAATGGTAATACACAAACTAGAAAGACAAGTTATCCACCCCTGCTAGATACACAAAGGTATATACCCCCATGCACAATATACAAGAGTGGAACAGACATAGGATAACTGACTAAACACTCCTATCAAAGGGGGCAGGGATCAATGGCTGAGAGGCTCAGCAGTCACCGGTCTAGAGCAGTGCTAAAATTTGCCAGCCAGGCATTGAAGGGCCCCCATACAGGCAGTAGGGTAAATTCCTTTATTAGTCTCTTAGTCCGCAATCTGGGATTAGCTCTCTCATCCACTGTTCTTTTGGCTCCTGATTCCATCTTTTTAGAGCATGTTTTTTGTCCATATTATTCTATTGTCAGACCTGATTCAGGGATTAAATAGTTTGTCCTATTTCAACTACTTCCTGCCTTATTGATGGTGAGATGCAGCAACAAACAAGATAGTCATTTACATTATATTTGTTAAATAGCTGTGTGTGCAAATTTGGGAGTCTAAGATGTGGTTTTGGGCCCACGTAGTGAAATAATTTCTTAAAAACACACTTGTGGTTTCTGTAGCAATATAATGCTCTCAGGAATTTTAGTCAGTTTCTAATCTATTTACAGTGAGTTCCATAAACTGCAACCTCACAAAAAGTTTTTTCTTAGACACTAGGAGCCCGATGCACAAAATTCATGCACTGGGGGTGGGTGGTCCCTTAGCCCAACCTGCCCCCTCTCACATACTGGGAGCAAGCCTTCAGGGGATGTCCTACTGATGGCTCACCTCTGGCCTGCCCAAGACTGAAAAGCCTCTGGCTGAGGCTTTCTGGCCTTGAGCACCCAGCGATCACCCTGCAATGGGGTTGATCATTGGCTCCGCCCCAGCCCCAGCCTTGGGCATCCAGCAATTGCCCTGTGATGGGGCTGATCACTGGCTCCGCTCCAGCCACAGCCTGCCCAAGGCCGGAAAGCCTCTGGCCAAGGCTTTCCGGCCTTGGGCAGCAAGCAGCCATCTTGGTTGGGGGTTAATTTGCATATAACTCCTGATTGGCTGGTGGGTGTGGCTGGTGGATGTGGCTTGTGGGTGTAGTGGAGGTGCAGTCAATTTGCATATTACTCTTTTATTAGATAGGATAATTCTCAAGCCTGATTTAATCCTTTGCTTTCATGGCCTCATGTTTCTATCTCCATTTCTCTCCATACTGGCACCTACATTGATGCCAACAGGTTTGGTGGGAGATCACTTTCATTATCTGGTCTTTGCTATACAACTGATTCTTAAAGCAGCAGTTGCCAACCAGTAGTACTACTAGTAGGGTCTGTGAAGTCTGAAAGGTTGGTGACCACTGTCTTAAAGGACTTTTCTGTCCAATGACTTTTCAATCTTATTTCCTAACCCCCAACCTCCCCCAATCTTGACTATTTTCCATATTTTCTTATAAGCCATCCAACCCTTGCCTGAGGTCATCTTCTCATGGCTTACTAAATGTACCCAGTCCCAAACATCACTCATTAGTGATATTTCACTTTCCACACCTTTCAAAAGAGCTATAGCATTAGAAGGCCATCAAAGGTAGCAATACTACCTACTAGATCTCATTTAACACTATTCCTTTGTCCCTAGGTATACAGCTAACATGTGGCCTTAGCTTTTGCCTTGTAAGATAATTGTTGGACCTCAACAATTTATTCTCTTGGTATTTAAGCTAATATTTAGTAGCATTGCAATTGCCACCAATTTATTAGCATTTGTACATTTAGAATATTCTTTCTTTCCTAAATTCTCAGCATAGAATTTTAGCACACTCAAGGTCAAAGGAACAAAACTGATAAAGAAAAGCATCACCATTTTGCTTTGTTGGATATGTAAGAATACAGCCCCAGTTCCATTAATGACCCATTAAACTACACTATCATTGAGAACTTAATTATTCTGGTCAGAGTAGCTATTGCTTCCATCTTAAAATCATTGCAATAAAAACATCAGAATTAGGGGAAATGCATCAAATATTTTCCATGGATTATTTGCTCATTTAATTTGCACGATGATCCATTTTATAGGTGAAAAAAACAAGGCTTAAAGAGATTTTAAAAACCTCCCCTCAATCTATACAGCCAATGAATAACAAAGCAAGGTTTCCAACCTGGGTCTACTGGACTGAAAGACTGATTCCTGACCTAAATTTAAGAGAGATGCAAAGTATCTAAGGATCAATCATTTTAATAATGGAATAAGCCAAAAGTCCTGTCTCTAGGCTGGAAGTTTAACACACACAGAGAGAGATTGATATATTTGAATATGTAATGGGACTCCAGTATGCAAGTAGAAAATAACATTATTTAACATTTGGCAAAATCGATCCATTTTACAACCCACTTTAGCATAGATATCTCATTTTCTCCCCACAACTCTATAAATCAGGCAGGGCCGTTATGATAATCCCTATTTGACCAATGAGGGTCAGAGAAGTTATGTGACTTGCCTAAGCTCACTTAACCAGCAAATGGCCACGCTGGGACTGAAATCTATTTCCTAATGGCCATTCCAATGTTCCTTCTGCTATTCCATGCCAGCACTCTGAATGCTATGTGTAATTTTGTTCTGTAGCTTATAATGCACTTTCAACTATATTACCTACTAGATCTCATGTAACACTATTCCTTTGTCTCCAGGCACACAGCTAACATGTGGCCTTAGCTTTTGCCTTGTAAGATAATTGTTGGACCTCAAGAAGAACAATTACTCAGGTAGAGCAGTTATAATCCTTTTAAAGATTTTTTTTCATAATAAAAACAATTTCTGCAGCTTTTGTTTGCAAAACTACCTCTGACATATTTATTTAAAATGTGTTACTTTTTGCATTGGATATCTAAAAAATAATGCATCTTCTACTCAAAATCACATACAATTTCTTCACTGCTGAAAAATATAGTTATAGTTTTTTTTTTCCTATTGGAGTATTATCTTTTAGACAGATTTAGAAATATGTGGCTAGTCTACATAATAGATTACTTTTTCAGTCTTTTACAGTTGGAATCAAATTTATATATAAACAGGAATAATTCTTGGGTATTTCTTCATTTTGTGAAATTTGACAGTTGAAACTCAGAAGAGTTAAAGTGATTAGGCACTTGGATATACAACCAGTCATTCACAGCTGGTCCTCGACCTTCTTTTCCTGGTTTCTAAATTGACTCTCCAGTTCCCTCATGACATAACTCTTAATTCTAGATCAAAATGTGCAGCAAGCCTGGCCAGTGTAGCTCAGCGGTTGAGTGTTGACCTATGAACCGGAGGTCACAGTTCGATTCCCGGCCAGAGCACCTGCCCAGGGTGGTAGGCTCCGTTCCCAGTAGGGGGTGTGCAGGTGGCAGCTGATCAGTGGTTCTCTCTCATCATTGATGTTTCTATTTCTTTCTCCCTCCCCCTTCCTCTCTGAAATAAAATATATTTTTAAAAATGTGCAGTGAAATGTTTTTGTAAAGTCTTGGGGCATCCATTAGGAGGCAAGGATTTTAATACTATCTCTGACACAGACCACCTGTATAAACTTGGCAAATCCAAGTAGCCCATCTACACATCAGGTGTGCTTAAAGATCTATTTAAGGTAAACAATTCTCTACTTAACAGGATGACAGAGCTACTCCATGTAAAACAGACATCAATATTACACATAACAAGTGGCATAAAGATAGCATATCTTCACTTGGTGCAGAAATCTCTCCTCTTTCATTCACCCCTTGGATTTTTGAACTTTCCATAGAAGCAAAATTAGCCATGCAAGTGACCTTCCCCTGTTTGGACCATCTCTACTCTACTCCAAATGAAGAATGTATTCAATACATTTAGATAATGCAAAGTAGTGTATTATATATACTACTTGATGCTTAATTTAGTAAAAGGCCACTAGGAACAGAATTGGTGATTAGTGCCACTTCCAACTGGAAAACTTCCTTTGCAGAATCCTCTAGACTTGAGATTTAGAGTACCTAACAGAAAGAGCAATGAGGGGGTTATGTGGAGACTGGAATCCCAGTCATAGCCTGGGTTCTAATCAGTTATGTTACTTTGTGTGCAAGTCCCATAATATTTTTTACTTTAGTTCTTTTAAATAATGATGATGTTGTTAGACTTAGGTTTTCTTTTCAGCATTAAAATATTTCAAATATATGAAATAAAAGGTCAGTACCTGAAGCTAAAAAATAAAACAAAAACAACAACCTTGAAATAAGACAATCTACTTCATGCCCTTTAACTCTTTCCCAACAACTTCTTGCCAGATGATAATGCGCTTGCCTCATCTCACAGGTGTCAAAAATTCCTTGCATCAAACCCTACTGAGGTTTCTATGACCCTCGGTAACAAGTATAGATCTAGGATAGATGTGTTTTGATTTTGCTTCTACTGGAGGCAACTACTTTACATGCTGTGCTGAGAGATAATGGAAATGTGCTGCTAATTATTAAGGTTTCTGCTTCCAAACATTGCTGGCCAGAAATTGAACTGTAGTGTCTAGAATTAAGAAGTAGCTAATAACTCTGTCCCTACAGTGCTGAACTGCAATTAGTTATTCTAGTCAAAATAGAGTATTAGAAGCTCTGTGGCTATTTCTTTAGCGTAGCAATTGCCAAGAGCTGGATTCTACAATTTAAAAAAAAAGAGTGGAGCTGTTTAAATGACTGGGATAGGCTGGTACACCTGGCCACAAAGGTGCATATGCAAATGCACACAGCAAAGCCAGCAGAGGCCACAGAAGTCAACCTCAGCAGTCATCACTGGGAAGTCTGATTAAAGATATCTCAGCTCTGCACAGCACTGGAGCACAAACTGTGAAAATATTATACATGAATACTTCACTTGAAACTTTCTATCCTGTATAATAAAAGACTAATATGCAAACTGACCGAACAGTGGAAGGACAGGTCCCTATTATGTGCATTGACCACCAGGGGGCAGACGCTCAATGCAGGAGCTGCCTCCTGGTGGTCAGTGCACTGCCACAGAGGGAGCTCTGCTCAGCCAGAAGCCGTGAGCCAGCTGAGCTTATGGCTGGCAAGGGCAGCGGCAGTAGCATCAGCCTCTCCCACATCCAACTGATGGCTTAGGAGCCAGCCTAAGCCATTAGTCAGGGACATCCCCCGTGGGCTCCCAGACTGTGAGAGGGCAAGTTGGGCTGAGGGGACCTCTCCCCTGAGTGCATGAATTTCGTACACTGGGCTTCTAGTATAAATATAACCATGTGGTTGGCACCAAATCTAACATTTGTTAATTAAAACATCTTAGCTATGATTTATTCTATTTGGAAGTATCTTTATATAGTCAAGACAGATCTCCCACAGTCATATTCTATTTATTATTAACTAGTTTTTTTAATGTTGGATGGAAGAACCTCATACTTCATATATTACCATGATTGGAGGCTCTGTCTTCTACTAACATAAATAATATAGGTAACTTGAGAAGAGTTTGATTTACTATTAGTGTCATATAAATATTATTTATAGAATTGAAATAAAAGAGTAAATTAAAATAATCTACACTGCATAAAAATCAGGTGTGTGTTTTTTTTCTTTCCAGACATTTCAAGAATATTTTGTTTTCTTAGGCATTTACTTTTATCATTTTACATGAAAATATAGTTTTGGACTTAATGGATTGTATGCAAGAAGACACATAAGGATAAAGTATTATCTTCTGATATTTCTTTTACTAAAGCCAAAATAAAATAGTTAAAGTATAGTTAAAGTATAGTTATTTAATTTTAAGCATTGCCGAAGAAGCAGTGATTTCTATAGATAAGATTAGCTTATCACCTTTGATAATTATGGGGAAAATGGTTGCAAGACAGCAAGATCAATAACTTTACAGCAGTAATGTCCACCATGGATCAATTACTCCACTCAGTGCCACATGTAATCTAATTACATGACTCATATCCCTTCTCTTTCTTTTTCTTTTATTACTCTTCACTATAAAAGTCTCCAAATTGTTTTATCTTGTTTAATATTGACAGAATCAAGAAATCTCTTTTCACATCTAAACAACAACAACAATATGGGAGTGTTTATTTGTTAAATGAATCTGATAATAAAATAGACTCACAGAAATCTTCGTTTCTACTGGGATAACATTAACATATAATAAAAATATGTCTTTATTGGTAGACATATTTCATCCCTGACTCAAGGATACCCATATGTAGTTTCCTTGGTAGATAGCAGGTAGAGTAAAATTACAAAGGCACAATTTCCAATTGGGTGACATTTAACTATATTCCAAACAATAAACAGAGATTGGTGGGAGCTGGGAGATGGCTGTAATATGTGACACTCTTCTAATAATGTCATTTTTTCACTTACTCTATTTATAAAACAGTGAGGTTTTTTGGAATTTTTGAACTATAATTACTGACCAAAATGAATTATATTTTTGAAAAACAAAAGAAATAAAGAGAAAATGTCACTGCAATAATTCAATATAGTTGCCTTTTGAAATACAGTATTATTTTTTAGTTTTAAGCTACATGGATTTAGCAGACAGCATTGATGGTTTTCACATGGAATGTGAATATATAAATGCAGTGCAATTTTTATTAATATTCAAACCTTAATTGTATTTATATGCCTCATTTTAACCTTCAGAATAAATATGTTATACTGAGCATGAACATGCTAATTATAATACTTATGGGAATTTTATCTAAATGTTATGAAATATTCTAAGAACACCATTATCAAGGGTTTAAGTGTGTTGCAAGTATACGTTTAAAAAAATAGCACCCATAAAAGAGGTAAAATAAAAGGCTCTCAGTGGTATAAGATGGATTTTGAAGGAGGATCACCAGTGGCCTCATTTTCTGTAGTTTTGCCCCACTACTGAACTAATCTGATAAAACTAGGATCCTGAATCATCCCTTCAAATGGCCACCGTGATTTACATAGTCGGGCTGCTGTGTGCATACCAATAAGTGTGGGAAAACTATCATGCATACAGGGTATAAGAGTTAGCTCAGGATCACCAACATTGTCTGGGCTTTCAATGGATAGATCTTGTTCTTGTTCAATTTCTTCTTCTACTCTCTCTCCAACCTCATTTCCCAAGTGACTTTCAAAGAAATGTAATCTTCCTCAAAACCCACCCAGATTCCACCTTCTCACTCTCAGCAGATGATAATGGCTTCTTCATTGAGAAAATTGGGGCAAGGTGGTCAGCTTACTCAATTTCTTGCCTCTTGCCTCTGTCCCCCTCGCCTAGACCAGTGGCGGTTCTAAACGTGTGGGTTGCGACCCACAGGTTGAGAACCGCTGCTGTAGAGCCTATCGGAAAACACATATATTTGCATTACAATTCATAACAGTAGCAAAATTACTGTTATGAAGTAGCAGTGAAAATAATTTTATGGCTGGAGGTCACCACAACATGAGGAACTATATTAAAGGGTCGTGGCATTAGGAAGGTTGAGAACTACTGGCCTAGACATTCAATACTATTATTGAATGTCTCTTCTTTCCAATCTGGGATAATGAAATGTTCTTCCTTCTGTAAACATTTTGACTCTTTATCTGAGCACCTGACTATTTTAGGACTTTTCTCCATCAATTACCTTCATATCCTCCAATAGCTCTGACTTTTCTGCTAATCCTTCACTTTAGCTTTTAGCTCATTTCTCTATCCTGGTGGAGATGAAAAATAATTCAACCCTTCCTTTGACTTTTCAGCTACTTTAATACATTCTTACTTCTCTACTCTAACTAATTTTGTACTAAACATATTGCATTTACCTCTCCAAATCTACTCTCCACCCTTTCTACTCTGCTCTGTTCCCAGAGACACTGGCCTGAATATCCACATTAATAGGTTTACTTGCTGCCTTGCTTCCAGTTGGGGGTAGGCCAGTGGGAAACACTAGAGGAGATGAGAGAGAAAGAAGAGAGGATGAGGTCCTTTATTATCTCAGCTCCTCTCTGTGGTGTCACCATGGGCTGCTTTAATTCACTGACTAAAAGCCATAGCTTGTGTCAGGCAGCCTTTTTTTACACAATTTCTCTATGTTTCTCCCATTCCCTCTCTTTTTTTCCTCTCCTTCTTACCATTCTTTCTTTCTTTTTTCTTACCTGTTTAGGCCAATGGATGGCAATGGTGTGCTATAACTAGCCCTATCCCTTATGCAGAGAAACCCAGGGGTTGCCCAACACTTTACACATAAGCATTTTATTTAGCCTTCCTTATATTATCTAGTAAGAGTCTGCTATTTTTCTGCTGCTGGGTTCCAGTCTGATACAATTTTCTTGAAAGAATAGTCTATACACTTCCTATTTAGTCATCAACCCAAACAACTTAGCTTTTGTCCCACTATACATATACAAAACAATTTTCTTTCTTTCTAGTCATTATTATTAACCAGTGACCCAGTGTACAAAATTCATGCTATTTGCCCTTTCTCTATAATAGGAGTATCAGAGATTAAATAAAATTAGTAAAATTTATATGAAAACCTTCCTTCTGTCAGAGTCTGTGGCACACCATGCGACACTGAGTCAAGTCCCCGCCCACCCACATGCACCTCAAAATCACATGAGACCCAGACCCCACTGGCCTCCCATATTGGGCTAGATCCAGACCCAGCCAGTCCCACCCTTGTCAAGCCCTGTTGGGCAGGGGGCATAGCCTCAGGTCCACTGGCCCAGCACCAGGATGAAGGCTGCAGCCTGAGGTCCCCAAGCCTGACACCAGTGTGGGGGGCACAGCCTGTGGTCTCTTGTCAACCCTTGCTGAGTGGGGAGCATGGCCTGAAGTCCCCTGTCAAGCCCCACAAGGGAAGGTGAGGGTGTAGCCTCAGGTCCCTGCTGATTGCTCATTAAGGCTCCTCATGGGAACTTGGCCTCAGCTGTGGGTGCAGCCATCTTTGTGACAGAGTGATGGTCAATTAGCATATTCCCTCTTTATTAGAAAGGATCCCCGTAGACAAAAACAGTGGTTATCCTCTGGTCTATACTTTACTGGACTTTTTTTCTGCCTTTTACATTGTTTATCACTCTATTTTTCTAGTAGATCTATTTCCTTAGCACCCATGATACCCTTTATAGTCTCCCTTTATATCTCATTCACAGGTTCTTCTTACTATTATCCATTCAAACACTGGTGCTCTCCATATTTCATTCTTTGGCCCAATGCTTTTTTAATGTTATATGCTTTTCCTGAGTGAAACACGGTCTAAACCTAGCTATCCACATATTAGACACAACTATCTATATATTTCAATGACAATACTAAAATCATTATCCTAACACTATGTGCTTATACTCATAATTGCTACTACATCTATTTTCCTCTAGGATAATGCTTCCATTTATTCAATCAGAAGTCTGAGTCATCTTAGACTCCTCTCTCTTCCGCACTCTCCAGTCATGATTCATTAAAATTATCATTCATACTTCCACCACAGAGAAATTTCTTAAATGAAAATCTGACCACAACATTCCACAGCTGAAGACCCTTCAGAGGTTTTAATTTTAATCTTTCAAGGCACACAGGTGCTTTCTTCCTGTCCTAACCATCACCTATATCCTCAACAGGGGAACTACCAAGTATTGTGCTTTGTGTGTTATTAATACCAAATTGCTTATAGTTTCTAGTTCAAGTCATAATATTTTATGCCTCCATGATTTCTTAAGACTGTTTTTCCCAAATACTGTTGGCCATGTTGTTTGATTGTGCCCTTAGAGTTTTACCCTAAACAGCATTCTTTTATGGGGAGCCCCTTCTCTTGCCCCTATTTACCTATCCCCCTTCTTCTACTGGCATTATACCTTCTGTACTATCTTCCTGCTCATAAGTATCCACACTTGGGCTCCCAGAACACTTTAAAATCTCTCAGAGAATTTCATATAGTATATTAAAATAATCTGTTAGCATCTCTCTCTACCTTATTAAATTTAAAAGTACTCTAAGGCAGGAAACATGACTTGGCCATTTTTTAACAACTGCAGAGCACAGTAACCTAAATTAAAACAAATATTTATTATAAATTTTTATACTTAAAAATCAGTATCAATAATAAGCCTTTTGTTACAACTTAACCTCAATGTCATTACTTAGAAAAAACATTTTGAATATACATGAAAAATTAGTATTTTGATATATGAATTACAAGACAGTTTTCCAACCAGAACTGATATATTATATGCAGAAGCAATACACCAGCGTAAGGTCCTATATTATGCATTCACTTGAAATCAAGAAAACTGCAGACAAGTCCTGAGGGAAGACCGGCTTATTTTATACTAGTGGCCCGGTGCACAAAATTCGTGCATGGAGGGGGGTTCCCGCAGCCCCGCCTGCATCTGCTCCAATCAGGGACCCCTTCGGGGATGTGTGACCCCTAACCACCTCTGCCTACCTGCCTGATTGCCCCTAAGTGCTCCCCTGCTGGCCTGATTGCTCCTAGCTGCCTCTGCCTTGCCCCACACCTGGGACCCAGGCTTCCCTCCTTCTGGCCAGCTATAGGCACCCAGGACTCAGGCCGGCCATAGCCACAGGCACCCAGGACCACAGGGCATGCTGCCTAACCCCAGGGCTGGAAAGGGCCCCCACCCCTCTATGTGCCTGCCTGGCTGAATCCCACTACTCTGACTGCCGTGGCTTAAAGAACTTTGCCATATATGTTCTCTCCAGCCTCCTGGGGAGAGGGCATGAGCTGAGAAACTGGAGATGCTGCAGTCCTGCTGAGGGCACGCCTTCCTCAGCATCTCCAGAAGCCGGAGCACCTGGTTGGAAGGCTCCTGGCTCCGATCCTGGCCTGAGGAGGCAGGGAGCCATGGAGTGTGCGTGGTGCTTGGGGAAAGGGTGACCTTACTGGACTCACACACATTGCCACTGACACGGCATGAGGTCATGTAGACTGAAGGAGCAGAGAAATACATCTAGAACTGGGCGTCCCGCACCAACCCAGCAGGTGGGTACCTCTCTGACAGCACACCTCGCAGACAGCATGTCCCGCAGCCCCAGGCGGGCCTCCCACAGTCGTCCTGCCCCTCCGCTGGCTCCCCCCTCCCCCCAGCCTGGGGAGCACACACACGCTGCATCGCTGCCGCCTCAGTCGCCTCCCAGCCCAAAGCACCCACCTTGTCCTGCCTCTTTAGGGCCCTCCCCCCCGGCCTGAGGAGTGCAGGCTGCACCACAGCCACACCCTCACAGGCCTTACAGACCTCTCCTACTGTCCTGCTGGCCATGCCCCCTGCTCCTGATTGGCTGGTAGCATAGCCAATCAGGAGCCAAGGTACAGTCACATTTGCATGTTACTCTTTTATTAGATAGGATGTCTTCAGGCTGAGGAAGATATCATGTCAACAGGTTTAAAGCTATAATCCAACCCTATACCTGAGACCCCATTAGATGTCCTTTAGGAAATAAAGTTTAATGATGTTCAGTTTAAAAAGTGGGAGGAGGATTTTGTAGCACAAGAACTTGTAGGGTCCAAAGCAAGAGTTAATATAATCAAATCAATGTTTGTGACATAAAGAGCTGACAAGTATACTGGAGTTGTAGGAAATGACTTGGATGGGCTCAGGAGTGAAAGTGATTCTGGCTGCAGGGCAGAGCAGGTGGTAGAGTACATTGAGACAAGACTGTCAGGAGTATGAGTTACCCTAGAGATGCTTGGAACTAAAGAGCGGGATTTGATGTCTGAGGCTCCTCAATTTCATGATAGCATTTTCTTCATGCATCATCTAAGGAAATATGGACTTGTTACCCTTCACACAAGTACTGTCACTACTGTGCCCGTCTGATCATGATAACAATTTTAATAACAGAAATAATTATAATTGCTAATTAGCGCTTATATTAGTAGCTATTCTATCCTATCTAATAAAAGAGTAATATGCAAATTGACCATATCTCCAATAAAGCCATCCCCATAAGCCACTCCCACCAGCCAATCAGGAGCTGGGGCGGAGCCAGCCAGCGAGCGTGCGGCCCAGGCTGGGGGACAGGGCCAAGGAGGCCAGCACGCACTGGCCAGGGAAAGGCCCAGGCCAAGGAGGCGAAGCTGATGCAGCCAGGGCTGGGGGGTGAAGGCCAAGGTCGTTGGGGGGGGGGGGGCCCTAGGCCAAGGTGGCCAGTGCGTGCTGGCCAGGGAGAAGGCCTGGGCTTAGGGGGAGGGTGGAATCCAAGGCCCATGCTAGCCAGGCATAAGTTGGCTAGGACAAAGGCCCAGCCAGGGGAGTGGGGCTGAGGCCAGAGGCTTTTGCCTTGGGAAGGATGGGGGTGAGTCGTCAGTAGGACATCATCTGAGGGCGCCCAGTATGTATGAGGGGACAGGTTGGGCTGAGGGATCACCCACCCCCAGTGCATGAATTTTGTGCTTCTGGCCCCTAGTGCATACTGTATTTCTTCATGTAGTCAGTAATGTTGTTGCTTAGTATTTCTAACTGATACCACTCTGGTCTAAGCAACTGTTAAGGGTTGAATTGTGTTCTTCAAAAAAGATATGTTGAAGTCCTAATTTCTAATACCTCAGAATATGACTTAATTTAGAAGCAAAGTGTTTACATAAGTAATCATGTTAAAATGAAGTCATTAGAATAGACCCTAATCCAATATGGCTGGTGTCCTCATAAAAAATTTAGACAAATTCAGACATGTACAGTGAAATGATGTGAACAGTTTCAGGGAGAAGATGCCTATGTGACTGAAGTGATGCACCTATAAACCAAGGAATGCCAAAGATTGCAAGCAAACAGAAGCTGGAAGAAGCTAGAAAGGATTATCTCCTAGAACTATCTGAGGCTGTATGACCCTTCTGACGCCCTAATATCAGACACTGGGCCCCCCAGATCTGTGAGGTAGTCAATTTCTATTATAAGCCACTCAGTTTTGGGTGCTTGAAGACAGCCCTAGAAAACTAATGTAACCACCAATGCTGGGGATATCATAATAGCCTCCTCACTGGTCTCTCTTTTTTTGTATTTCTATGTATTTCCCCCACCCCCATAACCTATTCTCAATATATAAGCTGGAAGCAAGAATCTTTTAAAATGAGCTTCATGCCCTTTCCTATTCAAGACTGTCCAATGGCTTCCCATCTTATTCAGAGTAGAAATCAAAGTCCTTAAACTCTATGAATCTACTCCTTTATTCTTATCTCCCACTATTCTTCCTTTGCTCACCACAGTCTAGCCTTAGCGGCCTCCTCTCTGTCCCTCAAACATGTTAAGAAAAATTCCTGTTTTATGGCCTTTGCACTTGCTGTTTCCTCTATTTACACCCCCTCTGGATACCCATAAACCTTACTCTTTCATCTTTTTTAGGTCTTTTTCAAGCATCACTTTTTTGATGAGGCTTAAATTATCCTATATATAATTGCAACCATCTGAAAATGTTCCAATTCCTTTCTCTGCTTCTTCTTCCTCCACAATGGTCATCACCTTTTTGGTCTGTTGGCTTCCCAACATGAATTTAATTTCAACAAAGATTTAATGTTTGCTTTGTTTGCTGATGTATACTGAGTGCCTAGAATATACAGATTCTGGCACATGAAAAATGCATGAGGTGGATCCGTTGGAGTGCATAAGTACATAATGTCTAGTATTTAAAGGTAGCACAAAGTAGTAGAATGAGTATTGACTGCCATTGACATTAGAATGCCTGGGCTTTATATCCCACTGAATCACTCAGCAGCCTCAGGTCTGTTTACCCATCTATGAAAATGAAGACGATGAAATCCATTCCATCTCCTTCACAGTGCTGTTCTAAGGGTCAACTTGGATGCTTCATGTAAAAGTACCTCTATAATCTGTACAGTATTATATAAATATGAGCTATTATTAAAATGAATTTATTTATTTTTATAGAGTGAAAGTGGTTCTGTATGTTAAGAAGTAAGTAATAAAAGATGACATTCTTAATTGTTAAGATGTCAGGCTTCCTGGAAATAGGTTCTCAAAAAAAGACAGTAAAAGGAGCCCCTGTTGAGCGCCACTGAAATCATTTTTAAAAGTGGGAGCTGTGAAACGCGACGTGCATTATTAACACCTATTACTTGCCAAGATTTACTGAACACACTTGAATATATAGCAAACTACTTAAGAATGCAGAACATTTACACTTTCTTGGTGCCACAGAGAGCTCATTATGACTGAATGAGACTTAGCACTATAGCCAGAAAGTGCATCACTTCATTAAAAAAAAGGAAAGAGAAAATATTTTTAGAATACAGCAGGTCCTCAAATAGCATTGGTTCACTCAACTTCAATTCATTAAAATGTTGATGAGAAGCTATAGGAACTTAACTCTGCTTATATTAATTAAGCAGTGGTAAAACTGTTTTTTGGTTTTTTTTGCATGTCGTTCTGTTAAAGTCACAGAACCAGTGGGGACTTATTACATAAGACTGTGGTGTCTTTAATTTACCTTGTGCACTATGATTTACTCCTGCCAAATAAGTATTCCATGGACAATGTATAGTTTGTATTCCTCTCCCTTAAGAGATCTGGTATCAGGTTTATACTCACTCAACAGTTAAACAGGAAGCATTTCTTTAGTATATATTGAGGGTGAGGCATTGTGCCTGACAGAGGGAGCAGCAATAAATATAACCTGATCTCGCTCTTACAGTCGTTTACAAGCCACATAGGACTTCCATACAAATCAAACGCTAAGGGCTCTCTAATAAAGAATTCTCAGAGTACATTGTCAAAGAGGGAAGCTCGCTGAGGAGTTCTGGAAGAATTGTAAGCGATGGTGCTATTTCAGTTGGATCACAAAGGACTTGAACAGGAAGAGAAATAGGGAAGGTGTATGGGCACGCCAGGCAGAAGAAGCAACTTGACAGGAGCAATAAAAAGGTCTAAAAAGAATTCACATGAATTGTGGTAACTCTATCTGTAAGCATGTTTAAAGGGGCAATGTAGCTATTAAGGGGTCATCCTTAATCTGTTAGAATTAATAATGTCAATAGTAAACATTCCCTCCAATACAAATTATACTATGGAACCACAGTCAAAGACAGTGATGTATCAAAAGAAATCTTCAATCTCTTGTAGGGAAAGGGTTACAAATATTTTTGGATAAAACTTATAAAACCTCTCTCAAGAATATGCATTATCCATGACATGGAAAATTTTAGTCTTATTTCATTGAAGCTTGTATTTGAACCTCAGGCTTAGATCCTCTAGTTAAAGTGACCAAACTATTTGTTTGAAGGGTTCTGTTTTGTTTTGTTTTGTTTTGTTTTGTTTCAGCCAAGGCATACAGGAGTTCTTAGAAGCAAAGTTTTGAAGGCAGTACTAAAGTAACACTTAAATTACTTGGACAAAAACCAAGAAATTATCTGTCAATATGTTACAGAATATCTAAATTATTGTCTACTGAATGTCATTTGCTATCCTAATGGAAAAATTTTGACAGGGAGTTCTGTGACCCCCAAAGGCTTGCTGTCTTCAATCACACACTATTATGCAGATTGAAGTAATTCTATGAGAAAGTTCTGTGCAAACAGTATAAGTGGAAAAAAAAAAGGCATGGGATTTTAGAGTTTGCTCTTTGTCATATAAACCTGCAGGGCCCTTACTGAACGAAAAGTTTGCTGCTTAGTTCAAAGATTGCCAATAGATTACCTTTGATTTACAACAGCAATTTAATGGTATTTTATAAGTAGGCAATAAACATAAAACATAATCAAATGTAAACCTTTTAGCAAAGAAAAATGTTGTTTTTGGAAGGGTGGGGTGGTGATGTTTTAACTTCTGAATCAGCAAGAATTCTTTCTCTTGACAAACAGACCATCTAAATAGTTAAGCTACTTCCCATTCCTACACATCACACATTTAAACAATGGAAACAAGTATGAGGTCTGGTTAAACCAAAGAAGAAAGATCAAGTAGGAGTAAGTCTGTGATCGAATCATTACATGGACTAAGGTATCAGTGCATTGTTTTAACAACCACTGGCCACAATATACAGAAGGCACCCACTGTTGGCACCCGGCCCCAATCACTCCACAGGTTCCAGCAGGGCCGGCGCCATCAGTATATGGGAGCCCTGGTGGTGGGAGCGGGCCTGCTGGCAGACAGGGGACCAGGGTATTTGTCAGGATGTGTTTGACAGCAAAATGACACACTTCTTGTCATTATGCTCCATATGTCCATTGCCCACCCTTGGTGTGTGTGTGTGTGTGTGTGTGTGTGTGTGTGTGTGTGTATCAATAATATCTCTTTCCTAGTTAGTCTACATGTTCTAATTACTAATTAATCCACTGCTCTCCCCTTGTTCACCATTTCCTTATTTATTCCCCCTGTTTCCTAAGTTCATCCTTTGCTTCCACCTCACCCTGAAAAAGCCTTCCTGGGCTGCAAATATAATTCAGTGAAGAACATGATATTCAAGAGATGTAACTCCAAAAGGATAATGTCCCTATTTTTCAACCTCATTCTGATTTCCTTCCTTGTTTATTTTTATTAAGCTTATCTTGCCATTCATATATTTTGACAAGCAATGTATAAAATAAAAGATACTATGGAGGTAGAAGTGAAGTGTGGCTAATTCTACATTACACAGCTGATTGTTTAGTGTCAAGGAATCTCTTCTGGATAATAGTAAGAATGAAATTAATATTCACTAACAGGTAAAGCCTTCCCCTTGTCTCTTAGAGTAAGTATAGACTGATGAGCTTGGTTTAGCAATTTAAAACAAAGAACTCACAGGAAGCTTTTAAAAGTCCCATTACTGGCTTCCATTACTTACTTATCTAAACTTCATATGCTAATTTCCAGACATTTTATTTTTTAGTAGAAGTCACTTCAACATATGCTTTGATTTCTTTGAGTATGAAAAACCGGAAAATGCATATTAATCTAAACAACATCCCTTTCACATTTTTAGGGCAAACCTTATAATCTTAGACTGGTTTGATTGCTACGTGAAGAAGATTTGTTCTTAGCAAAGAAGTGCAGTGATAGATGGAGTGGTTTGCACTATTCCTTAAGAACTTTTTTAAGGGACTTCATGCTTCAGATGTAGGAGAGAAAAGGACTGTGTTTTCAGAGGGGAGGATGGTTGACCATACAAGAACCTGCTCAATCCACAGGTTAGATTACAAAGGGGATAAAGCTTTCATGGACAACTCATGACAGAGCAGATGGAGTGCCCTTCTAACTTTGTAGATAGTGATCTAATACGCCATGCCTCATTCTTTTAAGGAATGGAAGCCAATTTTCAGCTGAGGTTAAGATAGAGTTTCCCAGATTTTAGTTTGTTAAAGCTTTTGCATCTCTTCTGGTATCTTATAGGACCAAACCTTTAGTCCCCTCCCACTACCCAATTACAATGGAAGGCATGGAGAGGATGATCAACCCACAGAGTGAAGGTTGCAGTTTCCTTAAATTTTTAAAAATTTACCAACAGATAGAGAGAGGGAGAAAAAAAAGAAACTTTCAGCTAATAAAATTTGATATTATCTATAGATATAAAACCCTAATATGCAAATAGACAAAATGGCAAAAACAACCAAACAACTGTCGCTATGACATTTGCTGACCACAAAGGGATGCACATGGAATATGGCAGGTGTTGGCCACTGTGGGATGGTGGAGCAGGTAAGCCTCTGGTGGTTACTAAAAATTCATTGCTCCTGTGTGCCACAGTCCCAGCCAGCACTCTCACCTGCTGCCAGCGATGGCCCCACTCAAATCCACTGCTGGCACCAGAACCTCCACTCACACCTGCTGCTGGTGCCCAGTGCCAGTCTCAATCGCTAGACACCATCAGTGAATGCAAGCAACAGCTGCTGGCCCGGATTGCCCCTGAGGACTTCTCTACCTCCCCCTGCTCCTGAGGGGCAATCAGGGCAGCAACAACCACTTGCACCACTGATGGCATCAGCCCCACTCACACCTGCTGCTGGCACAGGTGTGAGCAGGACTGGTGCCATCAGCATATGGGAACTGTGGTGGTGGGAGCAGGCCTGCTGGCATACTGGGGACCAGTGATGTGGCAGGAGGGGCCTAGCCACAGTTCCTTTCAAGGTGCATGAATTTGTGCACTGGGCCCCTAATTTTCTATAAATGTCATTACTCATCTAACCCTTCTTTCCCGCAATATGCAGTAATACAGTTTTATTTTCTGATTTTATTTTACAATAGCCTCTATATTTGTGTTTTAATACATATCTGTGAAAAGGGAAAAAAAGCAGCATTTTTTTAATTTAAAAGCTTTAAATACACTGTAAATTGTTCTGCCAAAATCATCTGTGACTTTTCTGTAGCTAAAGAGAGTTTAAAATAAGGAAAAAAAACCTCAAAGCACAACCATGGGGTTTAAACGCCATCTTTGCTGCTTATTATAGTTACAATCTTTGGGATGCACTTAGTCTTAGCCTCTGTGGATCTCAGTGTCAGGATAACAAACTGGAACAGTAATATCTTCCTCAAGGGCCTATTAGAATTAAATAAAATAACACTGAGAAACTGGTGGCAGAAAAAGCATACAACCTATTTTAGAAGTTTTAAGATAGCTAATGTCATAAGTATCAAAAGAGTACAAGGTTCCTTAGAGTATTTTATATTTTTATATTTTTGAAACATCTTCATGTCGTATAGGTTTTATTATCAGACTTCAATCTAGATAAGTTATCATAATTCGATTTAATAAGTAAAATCCTAAATAAAGTGAATAAAAATAGTTCAATTAAATGTTCACAAAACCAAAAGCAGAAATTCCTAAAGATTATATAGACTGAATCTCTGTCCAAAAGGTGATAAGCTCTTGCACAGCAAACATGATTTCATAGATGAGGGGGAAGGGCAAGATATTTTTAAAAACAAGAATAAAGAAACTGCTATATTTCTTTTTCCTCAACTATCTGGGAATGTTGAGTTAGACACTCATTTTTAGTGAACTAAAATATCTCGTCTGTTTCCCACAGACAGTCAGGTTACAAACACTTGAAGCTCACAAGGGTGTTTCTCAGTGTTTTCCAAGAAGCACACAAATTATAATCATTTAGGGTAGATTCCTGGGTCCCAATGCAGAACAGTCAAATCTGAATCTTTGAAGGCAGAACCTACAGAATTGAATTTTAATCCATACCTCCCAAGTGACTCTTGTGCACAGTTTTAGAGTTGCTGACCTAATACACTGGTTTTCAACTCTGGCTGCACATTATAATCATTTGGGGAATATATAATCATTCAACAGGAGGATGTGGAGGCAGGGGACAGGTGAGTGGAAAGGTATCTACCTTTTGTCCAAAGTTCCCAGAATGATTCAAAAGTTCAGCCTGAGTGAAAACCACTGCTCTTGGATGCCCTGCTTTAGCTGTATCCAAACACACACCCGCCTTTTTGTGCACACTGGCAGCAGGGCCTCACTGATGGGTTAGAATGGTCCTTCAGCAGTGTGTTCATGATGGGAACCATAGCCAAATCTTTGGATGTGTTTCCACTCAACTCCACCCCCAATCTGAGCAATTTAATCTTGAGGATAAAACTGATGATCAAAAGAAGGTTTTCCACTTCATTATTTTTTTTATCCTGCTGCAACTTTTGGTCACATAGAAGCCACTCAATAAACATTTGATATTTGTTGATTGGGTATGGATCTCTGTCTTAGTCTGTCCATTCTGTTATAATACACACACACACACACACACACACACACACACACACACACACACACGCACACACGCACACACGCACACACACACAATAAAATGGCAGTGTTATACACAAGAGAAATTTATTCTCACAGTTCTGGAAGCTGAGGAGTCCAAGATCAAGGTATCCATAGAATCTGCATTGGGTACGAACACATTTTCTGTCCTGATCTACCACCTTCTCTCTCTGGCCTCACATTGTGGAAGGGTGTGAGGGAGCTCTCTGGGCCTCTCTGATAAGGGTGCTAATCATGTTCATGAGGGCTCTGCTCTTACAACTGAATTACCTTCCAAAGGCTTAACACCATCACCTTAGGGGCTTGAATTTCAAAATATGAATTATGGAGGGATGGAAACTTTCCATCTATCGGTTTCTTTGTCTTTAAAAGAATAAAGGTAATCTCACAATGAAGGCTGAAATGAATGGGTAGGTGTGAAGAAATCAACCAAAGAACTTGTATGGATTTATGCATAACCCATAGACTCAGACAATAGGGTAGGGAAGGCCTGGGGTAAAGGGTGCAGAGGCTAGAAGGGGTCAGTGGGGGGGAAAAGTGGAACATAAGTAATACTTTCAACAATAAAGATTTAATTAAAAATAAGATAAAAGACTAAAAGTAGAAAGTTCTACATCCTATATAATAAAGAGGTAATAAAAAAAATTGACCATTACACCCTCTCAAGATGGCTGCCTATGACCATGCTGGCAGGGGGGTTGGTGAGGGATGAACAAAGGACTGAACAAGCAGGCTGCATGGGGTGACCAGGCCAGCACAGGGGTTAGAGAGGGACGACCAAGTGACTGAACCAGCAGACTGTGTGGGACAACCTGGCCGACAGGGGGTGGCCATGAGAGGTGACCAGACCAGTGGGGTGGGGGGCAGTTGGGGGCAATTAGGCTGGCAGGGGGGTCAGTGAGGGGCAACTAGGCCAGCAGGGGTATCAGTTGAGGGCAACCAGGCTGACAGGGGAGGGAGTTAGAGGTGACCAGCGGGAGGGGGGACAGTTAGGAGTGACCAGGCTGGCAGAAAGGGGGCAGTTGGGGGCAATCTGGCTGGTGGGGGGGGCAGGTAAAGGCAACCAGGCTGGCAGGGGGCCAGTTAGGGGTGATCAGGCCAGCACGCAGAGGCAGTGAGGGCAAATCAGGCCAACAGAAGGGGGCAGTTAGGGACGACCAGGCAGGCAGGCAGGTAAGTGATTAAAAGCCAGTGGTCCAGGATTGTGAGAGGGATGTCCAACTACCAAATATCCCCTGAGGGGTCCTGGATTGGTGAGGGTGCAGGCTGAGCTGAGGGGATCCCCCCCACTCTGCACAAATTGCATGTACTGGGCCCCTAGTTCCAATATGAAGCCACAATGGTATCTGTAGCATTGCACAACCTAAGGTGAACTTTCAATTTCCAAACTTGTTGACAGGTTTCTTTTTAAAATCTACATAAATAAAATTAATATATCTGTCTACCACCACATCATGAAAAATAGACTGATTTGCCAAATTGGGAGGGCATGTTTGGGACATATACTCGCTATATGGTACACATAAAATTCATTTATTGTGGAGCACAATGGAAAGCTAAGCAGTCACTCTTCAGAGTAGCTAAGATGCAATGAAAGCCCCTGTGATTGCTACACAGGAAGAAAAGGCTAAATGTGTTAAAACACTGTAGTCAGAGAAAACAGAGAACTCCAAACAGGAGGCCAAAATCAAAACCCACAAGGGCAGACCCTCTGAATGGCAGGGCTTGATCTGCAAAGAACCTGTCTCCTCACATGAACAATTCTAAGTGGCTTTGGCAAGAGCAATAAGGCATTTATTAATTTGAACAATGGCTAATGTCCCATCTAAGCGTGGCCTTGGAAGTCACTAGAAAGTCTTCGAATGACACAAGTTCTGAAAAGAAAGCTCTTTTGGCAAAGAAGAGAGAGTTAGTTGCAGAGTTCCCACATGTGGTTTGGAGCTGGCAGGGCAGTCTTTACAAAAGCCAAGAAACAGCCTTAGCTTGGTTGAATGGCTAGTGAACACAAGAAATAAAGAATCAAGTTGAGTTTTTCAACTATCATCCAAAGGTCAGCCTCTATATTTATTTATTTTTCCAATATCAGCTTTGAACTTTTCTAACTTCAAGAACTAAAGAGAAAAATAAGAACACTGATGGGATTCATTAATAAAAAATAGTCCTGCTTTATTAAATATTAACTTATAACTATTGATTGCTTAAAAATCATCCTGCTGCTACCTCACTTATTCCTTCCAATAATTCCTTAAGCTCTGGAGGATATATTTATAGAAGGAAAAATTTAGTAAACTTTCTGAAGACCTGTTTTATTTCCTGAAATGTTATTTTGCCATTTAATACTGAGGGATCTTGGCAGGTTACTTTCCTTATATGGGACTTGGTTTTATTATAAAATGAAGGACAATTACATGTTCCCTGAAGAACACATAAGATAATGCATTTTAAATAGATTTCTAAACTCTAAGAGCTATGGAAAAGTCAGATGGTATAAGTATTCCAATTTTAAAGATGATCAAATTGAAGCACAAGAGGTTAAGGTGGTCACCCAAGAAGAGTTAAACATATTACCATGGTTAAAATATAGACGTTTAAATTCCTTGTCAGTATGTTTTCTTCCATATCATCACAAGTAATCCTAGATACTGGCAAATGCTCATTCTAAGATCAAATCAAGGAGAGAGAGAGAGAGAGAGAGAGAGAGAGAGAGAGAGAGAGAGAGAGAGAGAACTTATTATGGTTTGGGATATTAAACATTGACAAAAAGAGCTTTTCATATCTTAACCATATCTTTGGGAAAGGAAGTTAAAATCACATAAGCTTAAATATTCTGGAATAACAAGCAGAAAAAAACTAAATGAAAACAGAGTCCCTTAGCAACTGGAATCAAATTTCACACTATGGACAGAAACTATGATGGATCACTTATCAAACTCATCTTTCAAAGCCTTTGAGAAAACCTCCTCCGATTTGAAATGACTGACAACAGAAACTTACTTTCCACACAATAGGCCTACCAAATCAGACTTCTTGAAAAGATTTTAAATAAATCATCATAGCTTTCAGAACACCTTCTACTCTTCCAGAACACTTTCAAAAGACTGTTAGGCAGAAGGTGTAATGAAGGGAAAAAGGAGGAAATTGAGTAAATAACTGAGGAGAATATAAAGAGTTGGTCCTTCTAAGGAAACATCAGCAGATTTATGCAATGTAGCTTTTGTTCTGTCCTGGAGTTTAGCAAGGAAGTTCTTTACTACTTGATTCCCTGTGGGACACCACATTATGCAAGTTTTCATCAATAAGAGTAAAGGTCAAATCTCTAGGCTTTTAATATACAAAAGTTATCTAGTGTGGCAAATCAATCTATTGGCTGGTTACTCAGTTTTTCTATGTGAATCACAAGTCCATGAGGTGGAAAGTCTCAACAAGTCATTAGCTACCTCATCTTCAAGCCTGTGTTGTCCCAGGCAGGGCAGCAGCAATACTACTTCTCAAGAGTAACCAACTGTCCTCACATTTTAAGAGGTTATCGAGTGAAAAAGATAACTTTAAAATCAACGTTGAGTCTGACTTTCCATCAAAAGCAATTTTTTATCAGAATATCTAACATTGTATGGAATGTTCAAAAGCCAAGTTCATCTATTCTATAAACAAGTATAAATTTAATACCTGTATGATACATGACTTAAAACCTTCAGAAAACCAATTACATATTTTATTTACTTTTAATTAACAATTCTTGGAAAAGTGGCTTTGTTTAGAGGCAAAGGACCAGCAAGATCCTAAGGATAAAGGCTGAATGGGGGTTGAGAGTGGATAAAGGGTTAAGGTATTCATCATGGAAGCCCACAAGAAGACTGACTGAATAGATAATAGTAGGTGCCCTGACTCCCACATAGACCATATGTCCTCATATGGGTTAAGTGCTAGAAACTTCTGAGTAAGACATGCTGAACACATAAAACTATTCACAATTATTGATCAGAGCAACTATTCCCTTGTTCACCCTTACGGTCAGAAGGATCTTCATTCATAATCTAAATAACTCACCTTATAGATTAGCCATTTTCTCTGTCTCCTTTCAGTGGGAAATAGGGGATTACAAAAGCTGGTCTTAGTCCTCTGCACTACCTAAGGTCAGACAGTTGTTGCTTTGCCAATGGCTTTCCAACCATGGTGTGTATCATGAATCACTTGGAGTGAGCCCTTACCCTTTTATACCTGGTAACTATGGTCCAATACCTGAAGTGGGGCCTAGAAATCTGTAACCTGAAAAAGCACCCAAGTGATTCTGATGTACTTAGTCCACGATCCCCACTCTTCCCTATGGTGTGTTCCAAACCGTCCTCCAAAATGTTCATGGCCCCATGGCATCTCCTTCAGATTACCTGCAAATCTTCAGGTCATTTTGCCTGGAATTCCACTGGTGGATATCAGGCAATTTCTTAAAGTATAAATACATGTGTGTGATCATCATATGTGTACTAGTATATGTGTGTTATATTTATATCTATAAAAGTATTTTATAAATATTATACATGTTATACATGTATATGTTATAAATCTTATAAATTTTATAGAGAGAGTGTCCCAAAAATGTATATACACTTTGGATAATTATAAAGGCAGTGTCTATAAAAATACATTTCATTTTCAAAATTGAGCTATCAACTGTTAAAGTGTGTATACATTTTTGGAACACCCTGTATTTTATGCATATGATGTAATACCTATATGTTATAAATCATAAGTACTGTGATTCCATTTAGGGAGATACTTACTCTCCCCTCATTATGTATGCAAATGGAGAGACTTCTATAAGACTAATTAATATTCCTAACATCTTCCTCCACCTTTCATTCAATTTCTTTTCCCCAGAAAAGAGGTGTCCTCTCTAGTTGGTGAGGTTGGAAGAAGCAGAGCTTAGCCATTTTCTCTCCCCTTTGGAAGCCATCCTTCTGCAGAGATGAAGCATTTGGGCCTATCTCCTGTGGAATGAGCTATGTGAACCGACTCTGCCCTTCTGTGGGAGAGCTGTGATTACCCAGCCAGACCAGTGCCTGAATGGTAAAACTACCTGATTCAGAGTTAAGTACTAGAAAATTCACTTGATAAAGCCTAATGGCCATTATCTCCAATCATCTTTATCAGTAATGATAGTCATATTTTGATCTCTCCATTGATTCCAAATATGGGATTGACATAGGGATTATATATCTTGGCTCCTCTACCATGCCCCAAGAAAAAATGTCTGGGGCAACAGAAGAGTGGGTACCAAAAAGCTTAGTGGAAAATAATGTATAGGTAGGAGGGATTGAGGCAAGACTAGAAAATCTAGGAGGTGGGAGGAAAGCACAAAACCATCAAAGGGAACATTTACAATACCATTTCTTCATGACCTGGCTCTACTGATTTATATAGCATTAGCTCTTCTTCAACAAGTTAAATAATTTAGCTATTTTAATGTTTTCTGAGAGATATTATTTATGTTAGGGGAATAAAAATTCATGTAATAATTACTATATTCAATCTTCTTCCAAATAGGAGATACTAAAATATTGATTCACTCACTTGCCAGCTCTTTTTGAACATTACAGTACAAAGTATTACTCTAGGTGTTATGATTACATTACTCACAATCTTTGGCGTCGAGTTGTTTAAATTTTGTGAGAATATGAATTATTTAAGCAATAAACTCAAGGAGCTATGTTTCTAAGTTTACCAAAGCTTTTTAAAAATACATTTTTAGTGATTTTAGAGAGAGGGAAAGGAGGAGAGAGAGAGAGAGAGAAAGAGAGAGAGAGAGAGAGGGAGAGAGAGAGAGAGAGAGATCATTGTGAGGGAGAAACATCAATCAACTGCCTCTTGTACATACTTGACAAGGGATCAAACTTGAAACCTGGATATGTGCCCTGACCAAAAATCAAAATTGCCACGCAGGATGATGCTCAAGCAACTGAGCTACACTTGCCAGGGCAGTTTACCTAAGCTTTGGTGCAAAAATATCTCAGACCCAGATGACGTAGGTCCTCTACATTCAAGATACTGGATGTAGGGAGCAAGTCATTCCCATGCTCAGCCAACCCCCAATCCTGAGAATTTTACTGTGCTGTATTTTCGACTAGAGATTTTCTTTAATTCATGAGTTGCTCTTTTTAAATGACAGTTCTCTCTTTCTGCATTTCTTTTAATTAATAACCCTGTGGAATATTTTTCATTAAGAATGAATTTTACCTTTACTACAAAATGTCAAACATGAGTAAAATGAGTGACTTTTTCTTGCAGGAAATATTATAAAAAGGAAAGATATTAGTTCACATTTTCTTTGACAAATTTGACTAATGGAATGAGCTTGCCCAAGCAATATTTCTTTCTTCCCTTACTAGTGGCCTGTCTTTATTATGTTCTTTCACGAGTAAATGAAGAGATGCAAATAGCATTTAAAGAAATTAAGTCCTTCAAAAATGTCATAATGTTGAGGGCATGTGAAATTAAATTTTTTATGAAAACAAAATGCAGTTGCTTTTTAATTCTAAAAGTGCAATTTAAATTTAGCTTGGGGTTCTAAATAAAAGAGTAAACTTAGCTCTTATTTTACAAAACTACTGGGTTAATACCAAACACAGATTGGAAAAGCTCTTTTCCATTTTTCCCAATGTTTCCCCTGGGTGTCTCCCATTAAGAGGAACACATTTACATAATAACTCTGTTTTAATAGCCATGGGAGCATGGTGAAGAGGACAGTACTCCAATAGACAGTAGAGTGTTCAGATAGCCAACCTTGATAGATATAATGTGGGATGAGTTTAGAACCTATAGAACCTAAAATGCAATGTTTAGATTAAGTTAAATTGGCTAACTGCTAATCTTACACACTCAGCAAAACAGAATATGGAAGTTTGCTCATTAACCTAGATTAGAGACATGCAATCCATGCATTAAAGGTGCTAAGAACTGGATTTGATATTATGACCCCTGCCTATTCTCTTAATATGTATCATGAACCAAATCTTTCTACCAAATGTTAGGGACCACACTTGAGCTTTTATCGCAATAGAGGTTATACTGAATGTGTAGAGTTTAGAAAGAGGTAGTAATAGATATTTGCTTTGTGTGAACAAAAGAAAGTAGCCATTTCCTTTGGGAAAACTAAACATTATTCTGGGCAAGTGTAGAAGTGTTCATTTCCACAATTCTCAGCACATTCCATGACTGCATATAGAACTTTTGCCACTACATTTGGCCTTTGGCTTATAAAACGGGAATTCTAGCTTCAAAAGAGACCAGATATGGGTGCCTGATTAACATGTTCCTTACTTTATGATCACCAGTAAGTGACAGACTCAGCCTAACCTTTTCTTTCTGCTAGAATTTTGGGACAGACTCTTGAGTACCAGTCAGATACTGCCACTTATGAAACACATCTCTGTCACCATTTTCATCACCATCATTATCATCACCACTAACCTTTACTAAGACTTCACATGGAGTAGTTCCTATGTACTTAATATTCAAAAATATCTATGAGATAGGTACTAAAAACCCTAAGCCCCATGATGACAGGAACACATCCATTTTTTAAAACTCATAGGCATTCTGTATTTAGAAAAGCACTTGGCATTGACAGGCATTCCCATATACATTTACTGACTATTATCATTTCATTTTACAGGTGTATGAACTAAGGCATAGTGAGTAATTCCTGTGTCCAAGCTTATACACTTCAATTCAGACTGTACCTCTATTCCTTATGAAGCGAGATCTTGGAACATTCCCTAGGAAAGAGTAGAGGTATAAACAGGGTATATATAGGTGACCATGGGTATAAACAGGACTGCTATATATTTCTGAATTGGGTGGAAGCAATGGTCTACTTCTCCTGCTACAGTTGTTTAAGAGAGAAAGAGCTATGTGTTTGAGATAAGTTTCCCCTTTACCAAAACAACAACTAGATATTCATCTAAATTGAATATTTAAAAATAAATAATTCAGGTGCCTTCTGGAGAATCTCAATATTACAATTTCTCAATATTTTGGAGCAAGTTTTAACTTATTAAAAATGTTATTTATTCATAATAATCCAATGGAAATTCTAAATTTTTTATCTTTAATTTCCCAAAGAATTTTCTAATTCCTCAAAAATGTAACATTTGTAAAGTTTTATTAAGAATAATTCTTACTGGGACTCAAAACTGTTGGGCATTGAATCTGAGACTCAAACATTTTTTGTTCTTATATATATATTTCTAGTATGCAGATGCAAGATTTTTTAAAGAAAAGGAGCAGGGGGAAAATAGATGCAGAAGCAAAGAAGCATTGAACAGACTCTCAAACTACAGTGAGAAGGCAGGGGAGGGTAGGGGCCAGGGGCTGTAAGAGATCAACCGAAGGACTTGTATGCATGCATATAAGCATAACCAATGAATACAAGACACTGGGGGGAGGTGAGGGCATGTGCTGGGGGGTAGGGGAGGCCAGGGGGAAGTCAAAGGGGGAAAAAGGAAACATATGTACTACTATTTGTAATACTTTAAACAATAAAAAAAGAATAATTATTTTGGAAGACTAAGATGGCTGCCAATGGGACTGCAGGCTGCTAGACACTGTGAGAGTGAGAGAATAAAAAGAGAGTGTATGGATGTGTGGGGAGTGTCAGTTTTTGTGAGTGAGGGACAGCTATACTCCAAAGAATTGTTGGGTACTGGCGGATCGGCCCCTGGGGACCAGGCAGCCTCTACTGCAGCTCAAATCTCTCCTGAAGCAGCCAGTTCTGCCACAAAGGCTGTGCCATCTTTAAGGAAAGACAGCTGTGATCAGAGACTGACTATGATTAGAACCCCAGCCTTACCTTCAACCAGGGAGATCTCAGATGCCTTTCAGGACCTTACAACCACAATGCCCAGGAATCAGTTACCTCAGCTGTGAATCCACAAATGCCAGAACTCCAATATCCCTGACTACGGGCACCTGGGAAGTCTGCTCAGGGGGATACAAATGCACAAATTTGCAGACAGGCTGTCACCTTCTCACAGAGCAGAAGGAACAGCTGAATCAAAGAGTACCCACCGGGCACTAGCAAATTAATCACAGCTGGCAATCCGCAAATGGAAAGGTCAGATATTGCCTAGAGAAAGTCAACACAGGATAGAGAGCACTACACAACCAGAATCCCTGAGATGAGCAATCATGGGGAGACAAAGAAAAAACCCATATACAAAATAAAAGGAGGAATCACCAGAAAGGCAAGTAAATGAAATGGAGGCAAGCAATATGACAAAGAAAGAATTTAGAGAAATGGTCATAGGTCACTGAAAAGGATGAAAAACAAATTCAACAATATGTGTAAGAACTAAGATGAAATGAAGAAGAATAAGGAAGAAATGAAAAATGACATTACTGCAGTAAAAAACTCAATAGAAAGCATCAAGAGTATATTAGAACAGTGATAAGCTAACTGCAGCTCACAAACCACATGTAGCTCTTTAGCCCCTTGAGTATGGCTGTTAAACAAAATACCATGGCCTGGGTGAGTCTATTTTGAAGAAGTAGCATTAGAAGAAATTTAAGTTTAAAAAATTTGGCTCTCAAAAGAAATTTCAATCGTTATACTGTTGATATTTGACTTTTCTGACTAATGAGTTTGCTGACCACTGGACTAGAAGAAGTGGAGGAGCACTTCAGTGAGCTAGAAGACAAGCTAGGAAAAAATACCCAAGCAGAGCAGCATCTAGGGGGGAAAAAAACTTAAAAAACAGGAGGAGAGCCTAAGGGAACTTTGGGACAACACAAATGAAACAACATTCACATAACAACAGACCCAGAAGGAGAGGAAACTGAGCAAGGAATAGAAAACCTGTTTGAAGAAATAATGACAGAAATTTCCCTGATATCAGGAAGAAAAAACTCACACAAGTCCAAGAATCTCACAGAGTCCCAAACAAGATGAACTCCAAAAGACTGACACCAAGATACACTATAATTAAATTGGCAAACACCAACGACAAAGTAAGAATCTTAAAGGCTCCAGCGAGAGACAGAAAGTTACCTACAAAAGATCTCTTATCAGACTATTGACTGCTTTATCAACAGAAACACATTAGGCCAGAAGGAAATGGAATGAAATATACAAAGTCATGCGAAGCAAGGGTCTGAATCTAAGAATACTATACCCAATAAGGCTGTCAATAAAAATTGAGTATGAAATCAGCAGATTCCCAGACAAAAAAAGGACTAAGAGAGTTTATTACCACCAAACCAGCAATGCAAAAAATGCTAAAGGTCTGCTATAAAAAGAAGAAATAGGAAGGGAAGAAGGAACATAAGTATAAAGAATAAAAGTGGTGACAAACTACCTATCAATAATAACTTTAAATAAATGGGTTAAATACCCCCAATCAAAAGACATAGGGTAGCTGAGTGGATAAGAAAACATGACCCATATATCTGCTGTCTACAGGAAACCCACTTTAGAACAAAGGACTCACACAGACTGATGCTAAAGGGATGGAAAAGGTTTTTCAGGTGAATGGAAATGAAAAAAAAAGCTGGGGTAGCAGTGTTTATGTAAAACAAATTAGACCTCAAATGAAAGGCCATAACAAGAGATAAGGAAGGCCACTTCATAATACTAAAGGGAATTCAACAATAAGATATAACTCTGGTAAACATATATGCACCCAATACAGGAGCACGCAAATACATAAAAAAACTTCTGGAGGATATCAAGGGAGAGATTGGCAGCAATATAGTCATAGTAGGGGACTTTAATACCCCACTGACACTACTGGACAAAACCTCTAAACAAAAAAATCAGCAAAGAAATGGCAATCCTAAGTGACTCACTAGATCAGATGGAATTAATTGACATCTTCAGAACATTCCACCTCAATGCCACAGAATATACATTCTTTTCAAGTGCACATGGGTCATTTTCAAAGATAGACCACATATTGGGGCACAGGAAAAGTATTTTCAAATTCAAGAAGATAGAAATTATATCAAGCATCTTTTCAGATCACAATGGCTTAAAACTAGAAACCAACTACAATAAAAACTAAAAATAATCAAATACCTGGAGGTAAATAACATACTTTTAAACAACAATTGCGTTACCAAAGAGATTAAAGAAGAAATAAAAAGCATCATGGCAACAAATGACAATGAAAACACAACAATCTACAATCTATGGGACACGATGAAAGCAGTCTTGGGGGGCAAGGAAGTTCATAGCTCTACAGGCCTATCTCAAAAAAAAAAAAAAAAAACAAGAAAAGATGGTAATAAACTATCTAATCCTACAACTCAAAGAGTTAGAGAGCAACAAGAAAAGCCTAGTGTAAGCAGAAGGAAGGAATGAAATAATAAAGATCAGAGTAGAGTTAAATGACAGAGAGACCAAAAACAAACAAAGAAACAAACAATACAAAAGATCAACAAAACCAATAGCTGGTTCTTTGAAAGGATAAACAAGACTGATGAACCTGTTGCAGGCTCACCAAGAAGCAAAGAGAGAGAACCCAAATAAACAAAATCAGAAATAAGAGGGTTGAAGTAACAACTGACCCCACAGAAATACAAACGATTATGAAAAAAATACTATGAACAACTCTATTCCAATAAAATGGACAACCTAGATGAAATATACCTATTTTAAGAAAAATACAAGTTCCCAAAACTCAATCAAGAAGAATCAAAAAACCTGAATAGGTCAATAACTACCTAAGAAACTGAAGCAGCAATCAAAAATCTTCTAGCAAATAAAAGCTTGGTCTGGACAGCTTTACAGGGTAGTTCTACAAAGCATTCAAAGAACAACTAAAACCTATCCTCCTCAGACCATTTCAAAAAATTCAAAAGGAAAGCACTCTTCCAAACTCTTTCTATGAAGCTAGCATTACCCTAATTCCAAAACCAGATAAAGACATCACACACAAAAAAGAGAACTACAGGCCAATATTCCTGAGGAACATAGATGCTAAAATCCTCAACAAAATTCTGGCAAATCAAATTCAGCATTACATTAGAAATATTATAACCATGATCAAGTGGGATTTATTCCAGGGATGCAAAGATGGTACAATATCCAAAAATCAATAAATGTAAAATACATCACATAAACAAACTGAGACAAAAATTACATAATCATATCAATCAATGCAGAAAAAGCATTTGACAAAATCCAACACCCTTTCTTGATAAAAACTCTCAGCAAAGTGGGACTAGAGGGATCATACCTCAACATAATAAGCCTTATATGACAAGCCTACAGCCAACATCACATTCAATGGGCAAAATTTAAACTCATTTCCCCTAAAACAGGAACAAGTTAGAGATTCACCACTTCTGTTCAATATAGTACTGAAAGTGCTAACCATAGCGATCAGACAAGAAGAAATAAAAGGCATCCAAATTGGGGAAGAAGTAAAACTGTCCTTATTTACAGATGATACGATACTATACATAGAAAACTCCAAAAATTCCGTTAAAAAAAAACTACTGGACCTAATAAGTGAATTTGGCAAAGTAGCAGGATACAAAATTAACAGCCAGAAATCTATGGCCTTTTTAAACACTAATAATGAACTAACAGAAAGAGAAGTGAAAAAAATCCCATTTACCATTCCACCAAAAAAAATAAGATACCTAGGAATAAACTTAACTAAGGATGTAAAAGACCTACAGGACATTGAAAAAAGTGATAGAGGAAGACATGAAAAACTGGAAGAGTATACCATGTTCATGGATTGGTAGAATCAACATCACTAAAATGTCCATACTACCTAAAGCAATCTATAAATTCAATGCAATCCCCATTAAAATACCAATGGCATACTTCAAAGACCTAGAACAAACTCTCCAAAATTTCATCTGGAATAAAAAAATGACTCCAAATAGTTGCATCAATCTTGAGAAAGAAGAACAATGTAGAAGGGATCACAATACCAGATATCAAGCTATGCTACAAAGCCACTGTTGTCAAAACTGCCTGCTACTGCCACAAGAACAGACATATAGACCAGTGGTACAGAACAGAGAACCCAGAAATTGACACAAGCCAGTATGTTCAATTAATATTTGACAAATGAGGCAAGAGCATATAATGGAGAAAGACAATCTCTTCAAAAAATGGTGTTGGGAAAATTGGACAGATACTTGCAAAAAAAATGAAACTAGATCACCAACTTACACCATATATAAAAATAAACTCAAAATGGATAAAAACTTAAATGTAAGATGGCAAACCATAAAAATCTTAGAAGAAGCCATAGGTAGCAAAATAGCAGACATTTGATGTAGCAATATGTTTACCGATACAGCTCTTAGAGCAATGAAAACTGAAGAGCAAATAAACAAATGGGACTACAGCAAAAGAAATCATCAGCAAAACCAGAAAGCCCACTGTATGGGAGAACATATTTGCCAATGTTATCTCTGAAAAGGTTTTAATATCCAACATTTACAGGGAACTCATTCAATTTAACAAAAGGAAGGTAAACAATCCAATAAAAAAAATGGGCAAAGGAACTAAATAGACACTTTTTGAAAGAGGACATTCAGAAAGCCAAGAGACATATGGAAACATGCTCAAAGACACTAATCATCCAAGAGATACAAATCAGAACAACAATGAGGTACCATATCACACCTGTCAGAATGGCTATCATCAACAAATCAGCAAAAGACAAATGCTGGAGAGGACGCACAGAAAAAGGAACCCTCCTGAAATGCCAGTGGGAATGCAGAGTGGTGCAGCCACTGTGGAGGACAGTATGGAGCTTCCTCAAAAAGTTAAAAATGGAACTTCCATTTTTCCCAAAAATCCCACTTCTAGGACTATATCCCAAGAAACCAGAAACACCAGTCCGAAAGGATATATGCACCCCTATGTTAATAGCAGCACATTTACCATAGCTAAGATTTGGAAACAGCTTAAATGCCCATCAGCAGATGAGTGGATTAGAAAACTCTGGTACATCTACACAATGGAATACTACACTGTTGGAGAGGATTATGCTCAGTGAAGTAAGCTAGTCAATGAAAGAAAAATACCACATGATCTCATTCATTTATGGATAATAAAGAACATTATAACCTGATCAACAAAACAATAGATACAGTGACAGAGAAGCCTTGAACAGACTGTCAAATTACCGCAGGAAGGCTTGCGAAAGCTGGGGTAGAAGGGGAAGTAAGAGATCAACCAAAGGACTTGTATGCAAGCTTATAAGCATAACCCATGAACACAAGATACTGGGGGGTAGGGAAGACTGTGGAAATGTCAACGGGGAAGAAAAAAGGCATATGTCCTACTCTTTGTAATAATTTAAGCAATAAAATAAAAAAATTTTAAGAGAGTAATTACTATGCTTGGGGGACGGAGTGGCTCTGGAGAGATCAATGGGAGAAAAAAGGAGACTCATGTAATACTTTAAACAATAATTTAAAAAATAATAATTCTAAAATTAGCCCAGCAATTTTCAGAATTAAAAAAGTGAATAAATCAGAAATCTCTTTTTTTGTTATTTCCTGCTTCTTTCCTCGAAATACCTATTCTCCCAGGGGTATCCAGATGTACATCAGAAAGCTTTGCTTTAAGGTAATTAACTCTGCAGCATTATCACTCAGCCATTCACTCAACAGATGTCTGCAGAGTGCTGGAGTGCAAAGGAAGTTGAATGTATGAGAGAATAGACATTTCTCTATCTCTAAGAACTTAACAGTCAGCATATGTGGACAGGGCATTTATTCAATACACATAACCCTGCAAAGTAACATATAGTAACTATCAAATGAATAATACAGTGGTGGATGCTACAGAAGTATTAAGAAAGGAGAGATTATGTGGAACTGGGACATAGGGAGGGGAATGGAGAGGATGGGGCCAAGTGAAAGAGGAGGAGCTGAAGTCACAGGATATGGAGACCAGTATCCTATATAATAAAAGGCTAATATGCAAATTGTCCTCTTGACCAGGAGTTCGACCAGGGGGCAGGGCTGGCCAGACCCCACCTGTGCATGAATTCATGCACCAGGCCTCTAGTCTTATATAATAGCAATTCAAATGACTCATATTATTTTCCTTGTAATAAATTTTCCAAGTTCACTTTCATTTTCTACCTTGATATTTCACTCAAATTTGTGATCTCAATTTTTTTGGTTTTAGAGAAAAAGTATTTTTATAACTAAATAAAGAAATACTGCTGCCCCATCTTTCTGTTTAAAATAACTTCTGTTGCTGCATTAGTGGCTATGCTTTGACTTTATTACTGCCCTAGTTACTTTTATTAGTTTGACTTAATTTTGGTGAGATGTCAAATGCATCTCTAATCTTCTTTAATTAAAATTAATCAGCTTCATGTTTGACAAATCAGAAAATACCTGAATGCTAAGCACCTCCACTGCCTGAAATTGAGAATAAAGTAGTAGGTTTAGAAATTGATTAGGTTTTTCTGAACAATGTGGAAACACTTGGTTAATTTTAAATTCTATGACATTAACTATGATTTTATTCCTGGAATTTAGATATTTAACCATGGAAAATATAGAGTTTCCTAAGCATCCAGAAAAGAATGGATAAGTTTGTTTTATAAAGTTTGCTCAAAAGCTGGAAATTCAAGTCTCTTATTCTGTTTGGTACAGTAAGGCTAGCTTACTCAACAAGCATCACATACATATAAGTATATTTGTTGTAAGTCTATTCTGCTGACAGACTCATTCTGATTGATTTAAAATTGTTAAAGCTCTCTCTCTCTTTGTCTCTGTATCTCTCAGCATTGCTTGAGCTTCATTAATGTTACCAATCTCCACAGAATTGCTGGTTCACAATAAATAAATAAAAAAACACCTCTCTAAAGGAATGTGTTATGTAGAATGCCACAGGAACAATGAGATTTTTTCATCATGGTAAAGCTACCAAACCCAAATCTACTTTCATATTCTTCTTGGGAGAGCAAACATCCGCTTTAGGACCTACTTTGCAAATACTTTGGAGAACCCAGCTGTGTTAGAATAAAGGGGCTCAGGCCTGACAGTCACTCTCTTTGCTCCCCACTTCCCTCCTCCATCCCAACAGCCCAGAGAATGTCCTCCTGGCCTGTGATTTCACTCAGTAACAAGCCACCTTGTGACTGCCATGTGCGGAAATGTTAATCCTAACAAGCAGGCAGTCAGCCTTATCTGATGGAGTCATATGTACCTTAGGCTGGAGCAGATATCTCAGGCTTGCTTTCTGCAGACACAGCAGACCCTTCCTTAGAAACAGCACCCTCCACAATGGCTAAGCAGGTCATTCTACATCCTGGTGCCTGAATTCCTGAGCAGAAGGAAATACTGTTTTCTCACTCAAGATGGGGTATGTATTTTCCTGTCCTGGAAAAACTAACTTTCAAAGGACCTGTGTGATTTATTACCCATTAAATGTGCTGGAACTACGATGCACTCCACAACCATATCTAAAGCAGTTGGTAAGGCGCCTATTAAAAAAGGGAAGCAAATTCCTGGCCAGGGTCCAACGCCCTGCATTACCTTCGTGTGCTGCCATTAGGGAAACTTGGCTGCTTCTTATGTGCAGAATTAGCAGTTAAGAGTTCTCATTCTGCAGTTCCCATGGTGAGTGTTCATTTTCTAAGGGACTGAAGCTCTACGAATGAAATCACTCTCCAGAGGATGAAACTGTGGGCATAGAACAATCCCCAGCAAAGTCAAGCGCTAACCTCTAAGAATGTTGGATGACCCAGGTGTAACCTGATTCAGAAAGAAGAGGCACAAATGGAGGACTTCCTCTGGAAAAAGTTATTGTAGCCCTGCTAGGTCATCTGAGTGTCCCTGGATATTTAATAAAAATGACTAGATTTGATTCCTTTGGGAAAAGATCACTTGATTGAAATATCAAAATCTATAAATGCACCTCCCAGCGGAAGGGGAAACATGAACATTCCAGGAAGGGAGATGCCATTTTGGTCATCTATTTAGTCAACTATTCAAAATTCAATCCAACCACAGAACAGTCTCTATTTTCTCATTTACAAAGTTGCATGTAATGTTTAAAATGCCTTCTATTCTATATAAATTGAAATGTGTTATTACAATATTTATTTTACTTTTTTGTCAACAGTCTGAATTCATAGTAATACTGAATTCACTGTAAACATCTCGAAACGCCTCCTCTGAGTAACAAATGCTTCTCAAAATATTTTATGGTTGCCAAGCCACCCCTCAGAAGCAGCATGGAAGCTTCTATAATGTGTGTCTATCGAGCTGTAGATTTTTTCAGGTACCTCAGAGAACAGAAAAAGATGAGTCAGTGGATTCGACTCAAAAAGTGAAGGGAAGAACTGACTACAATGACAAACTATATGATCAAATTTAAAAGTTATGTTTGGGTTTGGGGAGGAAGGACCCTCCCCCAAGAACTCAGGCTAAAACTATATTAAAATACAAGTACATAAACAGATACAAGTTTAATATTATTTTTTTCAAGCACAGGTAATATACATTGACTTCATTTTCCAAAAGAAAGAAGTAAAAAGAGACATAAGGAGATAAATCGTATATTTTAAAAGTGCATGTATTCCAAACTTAAAACAATACCAAAAGGCATTAGGGGAGAAAAATAATGCATGCCTTTCATTCTTCATAGGAGTATTTCCTTTAAATAAAATGGTGTGAGATAGCACCATGGTTTCAGTGGTCCCTGCTCAAATAATAAGTGTTCAGAATTAAGACGTGGTAGACATATTGCAAATGAACAGTCCGGCATCAGCTATGATGCCCCTAGAACGGCACTACTGTAAGGCACAATTCAGCCCTAAAATGAAACAAATGCTGAAGCATTGCACCTGAAAATGGGTTGTTGCTAGGTTGAGGGTTCCCAGAAAAAAGAACTTATAAAATATCTACCCCTTATGTTACATTAGATAAGTACTCTTCTATCTACTAAATGGTTATGCACCTCCTTCTTGTTTACTGATAAAATATATATTTTCTTGTGCTGAGAATAAACTCTAGTTTTGAAAAGAGGCACTGTGGAACAACAGATAATATAATGTACTGTCGAGTATGCTGGTAAATTATTGAATCCAGTCCTCACTCTGAAACTTGGGAAACTGTCCTTAAAGAATAGGAGGCATCATAGAAGAGTGAGGGTTCTGTGAACCTATGTCCTGATAACTAAATGTGGAAACGTCACTGTTCCCCCCTGGAAGCAGACCAACGGCAAGCCCTAAATAGAAACAGCTGAAGGGCTCAAAAAAACTGTATAAATCGGTCTCTGCTTCATTTAAATGCACAAGACAAACTCCTGGAATTGCTGAAAGTCAAGCCTCTTTCTACCATCTCAGTGGAATGAGTGCCAGCTCAGAGCTGAGAAACTGAGGTTGGAACCACAGAGCAGCTATCAGCTGTGTAGCCAAGAGCCAGTCACCTCATCTCTCTTAGCTCACTCTCCGTGTTGTGTAAACATCAATGTGGATACAGCTCAGTTGAGAGGGTTCAAAGTTCTACAAGCCATAACACGTGAGCAGAGCTACTGCCAACAGGCCCAGTAGTGCACAGTGAATTTGCAATCCTGATCATCAGTTGAGAGTTAAAACTACTACCTGCTCAGAGTCCAGTGTGGTAAATCCTTTAGAATGAGATTAGGGTACTATTCTGGAAATCACAGCCTCTGGCATCATGTGTGTTTAATTCACTCAACACTCGTGTCCAAAATGCTGTTCTATTCTGAAAGAACATGACAAGCTGCTACCTTGTGACAGAATCTGCAGGTGAGAAACTGCAGTTATACCTTAACTCCCATTGTGATTTAACACGAATTAGTAATGGTCATTTTTATAATCCTATTTCATAAGGTTCTCTGCCAAAGTTGTCAAAGGTATTTGTTTTTCTGGAGGACAGTGATTATTATAGTCAGCATTTATAAAAGCTGTGCTGGGTGTCATGTCTGTTCACGTTTCATTCATTCATTCACTGACATATTCACTCAATTATAGCAAGCACTTCTGCTTATTGCAATGACAGGATTACAGAAAATTCCTACTTTATGGAGCTCTTTGTTTAGGTGAAAAATAGGAAAAACCATGGTACCACAGTCAATTCTGTGAGAGAAGTAAGCATAGATACCATGGACTATGGAGTTTTACGGAAACCATACTATCATTTGTCCCAACTATGGACAATGTTTTAACAAGTGATTTCTTTTTCATGGTATTAAAAAATTATGGATTTCTGGAAGGAGTATGCTCCCATTTTTGCCACACTGATATACCAGTGTGGGCATCAGGGGGGAAGAAAGGAAATCAGTGATGTCATAACACCCATTATTACATTCCTAGATCATTTCTTTCAAGATGCCAGTACTGAAATTCGTGCTGACTGCAACACTTGTACATCTCACAAGTCCTCTAGGCTTGTTCCATATTCACTTCCAGCGTGTTTTCCATCTGCAAAAGGTAATTGCTATAGAGATGCTTCATTGCTCACAGAAAAAAAAAAGGTATTTTGTGCTGCTAGATTTCCCATGATAAAAATGTTTTCTGGAAAGAAAAACATTTACTGAGTGCTAGCTTGTTCTAATGCAGTGGTCGGCAAACTGCGGCTTGACAGCCACATACGGCTCTTTGGCCCTTGGAGTGTGGCTCTTTCACAAAATGCCATGTGTGGGGGCACAAGTATAGTGCTATTGAAAACTTCGTGGCCAATGCACAGAAGTCTGTTTTTGGCTCTCAAAAGAAATTTCAATCATTGTACTGTTTATATTTGGTTCTGTTGATTAATGAGTTTGCCGACCACTGTAATGCAAGAGTGAGCCTGAGCCACTATCTTACTCCTGGAACATTAGAATACAGGATTGATGCTATCTTTAGCTATAAAATTGCCAGCTGGGTTCAACTGCTCTCTACTTAAGAACAGTGCCATCTGTGGGAAAGGACTCTGGCTTTATGGGTTAAAAGAGATGCTGCAAGTACCTGCTGTTCTGTTTTACCAATTTTCAATTTGTATTAATCATTCAAATTTGGGGAATTTCTTTTAAATTTAAATGATAATCTTTTCTTAAATCACTGTAGGAGTATAAGAACATTTTGCCAGTCTTGATAATTATGCATTGCCCAGAAGTTACAAAAATCAATACCAAATGCTGAGGCTACCATACATCCCCAACAAAGCAAACTTATTTCAGCTGTCTTGATTTTAAATTTAAAAACAAACAACAAATGGGGTTGTTATTGAATGAATGTTTTTGTCCTCCTCACAAAATCTACATGTTGAAGCCCTAAGCCCCCTCACCCCCCAGTGTAAGTGTATTTGGAAATAGGGCCTTTAAGGAAGAAAGTAAGGTTAAGTAAAGTCAAAAGAGTAGGGCCTTGGTCCAATAAGATTAGGGTCCTTAAAGGAAGAAATACCAGGAGGTTCAGTCTGTTTCACCCTATGCACGCACAGAGGAAAGGCTATGTGAGCTCACAGTGAGAAGGCAATCAATCATCTGCAACAGAAAGAGTCCACTGGATACCAACCCTGCCTGAACCTTGATTTTGGACTTCTACCCTCCAGACTGTGAGAAAAATAAATTTCTGTTTAACCACCTAGTCTGTGTTATTTGTTATGAAAGTCTGAGCAGACTAATACAAGGGTTAAATTAATATTGTTGAAAGATCCCAGATTAGTTTATGTCTTGAACTAAGGGATATAGAGACGATCAATAAAATTTAATATAAACCAGAAGCAAGATGGGTTTTTAAGGCAACAATGGAGGCCTTTCTTTGAAACCACAACTAAAAAGCAAGTGTCAGTTGGGATCACTTTTGATCAATGTCCAGTGGGCTCCACTCCATGACAATCAAAGATGTTCTAGAAACATGTTCTCTGGTGCTATTTGACTACAAAATTTTGATTACAACAGCAACAAATTCAGGGAAACTATGGAATGAAGACCATGGCCAATCATGGTCAGTCCATGACCACAAGAGAGGTTTATACTCACTAACACAATGGATACTGTCTTCCAAAGGGAAACCTGTTTTATTTTACAACTAGAGACCCGGTGCATGAATTTGTGCACCAGTGAGGTTCCTCAGCCTGACCTGTGGGATTGGGCCAAAACAAGCTCCTCCAACATCCACTCCCAAGGGGTCCCTGATTGCAAAAGGGTGCAGGCAAAGCTGAGCGACCCCCACCAGTGCATGATCGGGGCCAGGGAGAGGCATGGGAGTTTGGCCAGCCAGAAAGAGAATGCAGGAGACCTCCAGAGCATGTCCAGCCCATCTCACTCAGTCCTAATTGGCCAGATTCCAGCATCAAGCTAACCTACCAGTAGGAGCATCTGCCTCCTGGTGGTCAGTGGCTGTCATAGCAACTAGTCAGCTGGTCGGCTGTCTTCCCTCTGGTGGTCACTGCACATCATAGCAAGCGGTTGAGCAGCCTTAGCATATTATTAGCATACTAGAGGCCCAGCGCACGAATTCGGGGCTGATTGGGACTGAGATGACTGGGGGAAGGGGCAGTGGGAAGTTGGCCATCCAGCCCCACCCCTGATTGGACTGGTTGGCCAGCTACAGTGTGTGTCATAGCAACTGGTCATTCCAGCCACTTGGCTTTTATATATATAGATTACGCTTTGAATGGTTGAATGGCCGGCTGGTCAACCAGATACTTAGCATATTAGGCTTTTATTATATAGGATTTTAGCATGTACTGACATGTTCAATCTTCATTATTTTTCAAATTTCAGTTATTAACATATTTATTTGAGTTTTTGGAAGGGGCCATATAGTAATCATACTTCTCATTTCTAATAAAGAATTATTCTCAGCACCAGCTCATTCCATGCCATTTCCTATTATCAGCCAGGTTTCAGATTTTCCCAATTCTACATTAAAATACTTGTTTTTCTTTTCTTCCTTCCTTTATTTTTTCCCTTTTAAAAAACTTAACAAAATTTTAGTACTCATAATTGCCACATTTGGTGGTAAACTTGCCAATATATTTTTCATAATTTCTAATGCTAACCTCTTAAAAATAACAAAATACAACTATAAAAAATGAGGGTTTTGTTTAATGTGAGAAAATTTCTTTTTATATATGCTTATAATAGGTGGTGCAGAACTAAGATGGTGGCAAAGGTAAAACACCTATCTTGCCGTCATAATCAGCAATTTTAATACTACAACTTAACGAAAGAACAAACACCTTCCAGAATCACCAGAAAGCTCGCCGAGTGAAAATTCCACAAATAAAAGTGAAGATAAGACACTGTGACCCGGAGGAGCAGCGGCGGACGGCGTTGAAAGATTCGCACTGAGAGAGGTTTGGAGTGCGCGCTGCGGAGAGGGCGGGCGGCTGAAAACCGGCCAGTTTTCTCGAATGGGGAGACAAAGGCATCCCACTGGACTGATTTTCCAGCTCTGGGCGAAGTCCAGAGAACCCACTATCACACGGGGTGAAAACTGGACAGTGGGAGGGCACGCCGAAGCTCGGGTGCTGCCAGGTCTCCTGGCTTGTGGAGAAGGCAGCTCGCGCTCAACAGCTCGGCTGCTGTGACTGCACAGAGAGCACACCGCGACTTGCCTCTCATTTGGAAAACCGTCAAACTACTTTTTTTTACAACCCTGGGTGAGACATTGAGCATGCAGACTCATTTTGGGAAAGTCTGAATTCCCCGGCAACCAGCAGCTGGTGGAGCTCCGCAGCGGCTCTCTCTCAGAGCTGCTGGTGGCCATTGCCCCTGGCACAGAGTCCCTGGGGCCGCATAGGGTGGAGCTAACGCTGTCTGCTTGGCCTGGAGACTCCGCCCACCCAACCTGAGCACAGCTGAGCTTCACAGACAATTGGACTGGAGGTCAACCCTCCAAGTGCTAACAACGATTAACTGAGCTTAACTTCAGCAAGACTGTGCAGCCCATATCCACCTCAGGTAAGCGGGGAGGCTGAGCCACTATCCCTAGTAGGAAGTCTACCACACAAAGCTAATTGACCAACTCAGGGAAGCAGCCACCATGCAGCAACATGGAAAGAAATCAGATGTGAAAGAAATGGAGGGAAAAAAAACGACTGGACATGGAATTCAGAACCACGGTTATAGGGTTTTTTAAGAGGCTCCAACAAAAGATCGAGGCCTATAAGGAAATAAGCAAGACCACAAAGGAAATGAATGAGTCCTACAAGAAAATGAACAACACCCTCAAGGATATAAATGAGAGCTGCAAAGAAATGATCAAGACCAACATGGAAATGATCAAGACCAACGTGGAAATGAATGAGTCCTACAAGGAAATGAAAGAAACCCTCAAGGATATAAAGCAGACTCTCAAGGATATGAAAAAGGACCAACCAGAAATTAAGCATACACTGACTGAAACAAAAAATATTATACAAAGACCTAAAAGTGCTCTGGAGCACCCCAAGAACCAAGTTAAAGATTTGAAATGCAAAGAGGTAAAATCCACTCAGCTGAAAAAGCAAGAAACCAAAAGAATCCAAAAAATTGAAGATAGTGTAAGGGGCCTCTGGGACAACCTCAAGCATACCAACATCCGAATTATAGGGGTGCCAGAAAAAGAGAGAGGCCAAGACAATGAAAACCTATTTGAAGAAATAGTGACTGAAAACTTCCCACACCTGGTGAAAGAAATTGACTTAGGAGTCCAAGAAGTGCACCGAACCCCAATATATAGGAACCCTAAGAGGACCACACCGAGGCACATCATAATTAAAATGCCAAGAGCAAAAGACAAAGAGAGAATATTAAAAGCAGCAAGAGAGAAACAGATGGTTACCTATAAGGGAGCACCCATACGATTGTCAGCAGATTTCTCAACAGAAACGATGCCGGCCAGACGGGAGTGCCAAGAAATATTCAAAGTGAGGAACAGCAAGAATCTACAACCAAGATTACTCTATCCAGCAAAGATATCATTCAGAATTGAAGGTCAGATGAAGTGCTTCGCAGATAAGAAAAAGCTAAAGGAGTTCATCACCACCAACCAACATTATATGAAATGCTGAAAGATATTCTTTAAGAAGAGGAAGAAGAAAAAGGTAAAGATGAAAATTATGAACAACAAATACACATCTATCAACAAATGAACATAAAAATCAAGTGAATTGATAGGCTGTTGAACAGGATAGACTGGTGAATATAACAGAGACATGGACATAGAGAGGGAATGGACTGACAATTCTTGGGGAGAAAAGGGTTGTGGGAAGTGCAGCAAGAGACTGGACAAAAATCTAGCAACAATGGGAGGGGACAGTGGAGAGGGGGAGGTGAGGGTGGAGGGTGGGATGGGTACAGGGTGGAGGGGAGCTATAGGGGGATAAAAAGGGGAATCAATGTAATTAATAAACTGAACAGTAAAGATTAAAAAAATAGGTGGTGCAATAGCCAGAATAGTTCTTAAAACTATTAGCAAGAAATAAATCAGAACACAGTAATATCAGCAAAGTCAGATTTTCCATACTCAGTAACATCACTTGAACAACAATACTATATGTAAGTTACGTGCTTTTACTAAAACAAGACCCTTCACAATATAGATGACATACCTGCTGTAACCATACCCTATACAATTGGGAGTCTTGATTAGCACTCTGAACACTATGTATAGCTTTCTTTTTTGGCTCCACTATTAGTTTTATTCTGAATCCATATAAAAAAACAATAAAACCTAACTATGAATCTCATACAAACTCATACTATACATCTTCCTTCTTCCCTATTAAAAAATAAACAAAATTCAATATTGAATTTTACTTGTAATTTTCTACATAAGGCTTCTAATCTGGCTGAACAGCAGAAATACAGCCAGCATGGGATTCAAAGGACTTGGATTCCAGTCCCACCTCTGCCGCTAATTACTGAAGTGAACTTGAGCAAATGATGCAATTCTCTAGGTCTCAGTTTTCTCATCTTTAAAGAAAATAGGTTGGACCTAGACAACCTGCAAGATCCTTCCTTGCTCTAGAAGATTTTTCTTTTTAAATAAAATTCAAACTCCAGCATTGCATCACCTCCTAGAATCTCTGCCTATCTCCTGGGATGAATTAGATTGATTTCTATGCCCCCTTGCTGCCTTGAGGGTAGCCCTCTCAGAGCACTTATCTGACTCTAGTATGATGTATTCACCTGACTCCCTCACTAGACTGCTGGTTCCTGAAGAGCAGGCTCTTGGCCTTTTACCTCCCTTACCCCGCAGTTATACGGTAGGAGCATAATGGTTGTTGTATCCTGAATATATACTGAGCCAGCCAATACTCTCTGTCAAAATGTCTCGCCAGAATAGGTACAGTAAAACTCTTCACTCATCCTATTTAAACTGTCGATCTGGAGGAAAATATGTTCTGGCTATTTTAAAAGTGAAGAAAATACTTAGAAATAATGAAAATTCCCAGCCACATCTAATGTTGTTAGAAGTGCTAATGTAACATTTATTTTAGGTTTCAAAGAAATGGAATATTCCTGACAGCCTTGTGGACAAATATACCCACCAATTTTTAAATACTTTTTTCTTCTACACTCATAAAGCATATCATCAGTAGGTGTCAGCATCTTTTACAGAGAAAAAGTTATAGTGAAATTACCAGGATATCTGCAGATTTGATAAGAATACAGATTTCTCATCAACCTTTACAAATGGTGCAATGGTGGTCCTTAAGACCACACCCAGGTCGGATGATGTGCTAAGAGGACTCACAAAATTTAGACAGGCAAATTAAATCTGTGTCACGTCATCAACAGTCACAGCTTTGACTTTCTATAGCATATGGATACAAAGCAAACTAGCAAAGGGAAACTAGCAAAGTGGGTGGGTGAAGTCCAGAGGCCACTAAGCACAAGTTTCCAAAGATGCTCTTTCTAATTCCTTCAGCAATAAGTCCTGACAACACTTGGGAAAGTTGTCACCAGGGAGACTCACTAGGAACATGGGGCCCAGAATCATTATTGGAAGCTGGTCACATGCCTGGCACACACCAAATCCAGACTCCTAGACATAAATATTTAGCATAAACCACATTGTTTGAATAAAGAGTATGGCCACAGTGAGCCACTCCTCTCAGTGTTGGGAACCCTCTAAAATTCAAGTTTCCAGATGCCAGCCAAGGGCCCATGGCACAAGCATGTCTTTCAAAGTACAGCAGTCACACCTGCTGTGTTAACTCCTTTCACATAAATGGTAAAAGGTACTTTATAACCACTGTATAGCCACTAGGCAGAATAAGCAGAAGTGTAAAAACTGCTTTAAAAGTCTGATTAGAATCCTTTAAATTTTAGATATCATCTGGGAATGCACTGGATATGTCGCTTGCCTTCTCTGACTCATACATAAGGGCTGGTCCTTAGGTTAATAGGCACTGTTTTGGCATTCCAGAGAAAGGTAGCTTACCTGGGTCAACCTGTGAGAAATAAATCCATAAATTTCTGCTGTTCAAGCCCCCTAGTCTGTGGTACTTTGTGAAGGCTGCCCAACTCTGCAGTGGCAACAGTGAGTAGTGAGACAGAGACCAAATGGCCCTCAAATCCTAAAACATCACATTTCTGGTCTTTGACAGAAAAAGTTGCCAACCCCTGGTTGTTGGATGAAATAACCAGTTTTATATAAAGGGTTTTAAGGATGTTTAGTGAGTTGAGACCAATTTGGCTCAGTGGATAGAGCGTTGGACTGCGGACTGAAGGGTCCCAGGTTCGATTCCGGCAAGGGTATGTACTTTGGCTGCGGGCACATCCCCAGTAGATGGTGTGCAAGAGGCAGCTGATCGATGTCTCTCTCATCGATGTTTCTGACTTTCTATCCCTCTCCCTTCCACTCTGTAAAAAAATCAATTTTATATATATATATATATATATATATATATATATATATATTTTTTTTTTAAAGATGTTTAGTGAGAACTATATTTGCAAAAAATATATTATGATTCCTTAATGGGGATAAAGGCAAGATGCTAAAGCACTGTGGCATGCCTCCCTATGGCAGCTACAGAGAACTACACACCATACAAGCCTCTAACCCCTCCACTGGACCTGCTCATGTGGCCAAAACTGTACCAATGATGGCTCTAAATCATAGCTTTCAAAATCGGATCCCCCAATCTACTAGGAGCACACCTTTAAGTATGTTTAAGACAGCTCTGAAATGTCAGTAGCACACTAAAGACATAGTTTTATTATACAATTCACAGTAAATGTTAATTGCAAGAATCCTTACAATAATAGCAGTAAGAATAAAATATTTTTTGTTAGTAGCTCATTTGGGAATGATTGAGTGAATGAGAAACTATAAATTGCTGAAAGTCTCAACTTCCTCATCGACAAAATAGAGTATACAGGACTTTGTTGTCTGTGGGTAGTTGACATTTAACAAGGTTAGTTATTATATATAAAATACGTTGAAGTGCCTGGCTATAAAATAAGCTCTCAAAAAGGTAGCTATTCTCATGAATCACTGGAGTATATTTTCTCAGATCTCCTTACAAAAACCACTTGATTTTGTCTCTAGCTTCTCTTCCTATCAGAGGCAACCATGCTGGTATGTGCACTCAACTCTTACAACCTGTGTGTGTGTGTGTACACACATGTGTGCGAGTGTGTGTTACACATGTGTGTGTGTGTGATATGCACATGCTCAGATGCATGAAAGAGAAAAAAGGGGCAATAAAGCTTTGTGATAAATTCATTTTGAAGAGCCAAAATTTATTTTCTTTTGGTGAGTTCTTAATTATCTGTCTATGAGACCTGGCATTGCAAACATATCAATTGGTGATTAGCTATTAATCCCTTTGGGGCTGAGTTTCCTTCCTTGTGTGTTTTGAAGAGAAAATAATGGCCCTTTTTTCCCCACAGGAATATTATAAACATCAGATGAGATTCTATACAAACAACATGCTTTAAGGAGGACAGTGACAAATAAGATCACCATAACAAGGACTGGAACAACATAGATAGGAGTTTTGATAACCTTACAGTACGTGAAAAGATTCCAAAACTGGCAAAATTTAGATTGTAAGAGACTTAAAATATAAGTGCTTCAAATATCTAAGAGACTTCCTTGTAGAGAAGGAATCTGTCTTTGGAGAAGGTAGAGCATACACCAAAGGCTTAATATTTAAAGGGACTCGGAGCTCCCTAAAAAATAAGCAACCCTTGGTTTATATATGGCACCTCTGCTCCACATTCATCACTACTTTCAATTACTTGCACAAATGTACGTTTCCCAAAAATTGTGTTTCACATAATATTTGCAATTGACTGTAGGCTCCTTGACGTAAAGACTGTATTTAGTCTTTGCGCTACCGACAGCTCTTTACATTTTATCTTGCAGACTGTGGATGCTCAATAACTATTTGCTAACAAAAATAGACACCAAAAATGCTATTCAAGAACAGAACAAAATATTGTGACACAGCTAGTGCAAATATGATTGCTACAGCCTTATCCTCCTTTAGAACCCGCAGTAGGGAATTGCATTGATTTGCTTACTGTTATTTCTCTGTTTCTAAGGCAGAGAAGTTAATATGTCTCTTGGATTGACTTTTTCCTCCATGTTTACTACAAGGAAGGTTCAGTTTAATGGGGTAGAAGGGAAGGCTTGTTATTTCAAAATATTTCACCACAGTAGACAGGCAATCGTTTTATATTAAATTCCTTCCGTGCAGTTATCCAAATGTGTATATCTTCCTTGGCAATAAAAAAGCCCTATCTAATGTCCAAGGACCTACAAATCAGAGCTAGGAGATTTCCTTATGCAAATTAAATCTGTGTCATACTATCAATAAAAAAATAAATGGCAATGAAGATTATATTGGCATCAGCAGTGCAAAGTAAAACATCCCTATACCTATTTGTAGGACATGTGTGTGGTTAATTATTTTTTGAGATAGGATGCTTGAAATAAATAATGGGGAATAAGAATTAATGGAAAAAGAAGTTTTGGAATGAATCAGGCCATAGCTAGGTGGCTCAGTTGGTGAGAGTGTTGTCCCAATAACACCAAGTTCGCAGGTTCAATCTCCAGTCAGGGCATATATAAGAAGTAACCAATGAATGTTTTCTCTCTCTCTCTCTCTCTCTCTCTCTCTCTCTCTCTCTCTCTCTCTCTCTCTCTCTCTCTCCAATAAAAAAATTTAAAATATATCAGGAGTATATAACATACAACTAGTTTGATTAATTTTATGAGCTTTAAAAAATCCACATAATAGAGAAAGAGAGTAATTTTTAGTAGTGTTATAAATCCCCAGAACTAATTATAGTAGAGCTGGTTGCTTTTCCTCAAGCCTGTTTTTCATTTCGTATCTTAAATTGCAATGATTCAAATCTTTATACATATATTCAGATGTTATTTCCCTTTTAAATAGTAAACAAAATATAAATAAAGGGAAAGAAAATGATGTTACTTCACATTGCTGGGAATGTACTCCTAAAAATTAAATAACTTTCCAACCCTCCACTAATAAAGCATGACATAATAACCCTCTGGATAATAAAAGGGGAAGTGGATCCAGATAACATACCCGTTTCCTTAGATTGCAAGTAAGAGTGAGATTCCTTGAGAATGAGTTTGCAAAGGCCGTGTAAAAGTCCAGGACTTTGAGCAAGGCTTCTCGCTTGATGATATGGAGGTCGCAGTATGTCAGCGCTCGGACATTGGCACACGCATGAGCGAGGGTGGTTTCTTTCCAGAAGATGTCTCCAAATACATCACCTTTCCCTGAAAAATAGTATAAGTTATGTATTCAAGCATCTACTCTAGTTCCTATCCTAACTACTATTTTCATCCCGTTTCATATATGGTATTGATCTCCTAGAATAATTTCAAGCCTGAGTGTGGGACTCCATCTGTACATATACTAGTATAACAATTTACAACACTTTTACAGAATATATGAAGCATTAACCCTGAACTCAGTTCTTAATGGAATGTGTAGTGGAGGTATGGTCAATTTGCATATTGCTATTTTTATTAGAGCAGATGTTGTTCTGTATAGTATATTACGTTGCTATTAATTTGTCAATTAACAAATTGTGTTAAGAATCAAAGTGTAAAAAAAGACTAAAAGAGAATGTATTTAAATAATTACAGCATTCAGCTTCAAATGATGTTATTGTTTTCTATTTTATGTTTTCCAAAGTGTTCCTTAATAAATCTGCTTAATTTAAAAACAGCTTACTATTTTCACAGATGTCTTTCCTTACACTTTTAAATAAAACTAAATTAATAAAATATGTACATAAACCTATGGAATAATAAATAAATATTCACTGATTATAAGTACATCATCAATAGATAAAATATACTCAATATATAAATAAATTTCCCTTTGCTATTTTTAATTATGAAAGCATTCAATAGTCTGTTACATATTTTATTTTACCTAACTGATTAAATGAAAATCCTTACCAAATTTTTATCAAAAACTTTAAATTTGAATAATTTATATTTTTAGTATCTTAGAAAAATAAAAAGCCATGATGTGGAATGAACAGGATTAAACTAGACTATAAGCTAATGAGGGCGGGAATTTCCTCTATTTTGACCACTGCCAATGACCTCAATGCCTAGAATCCTTCAAGAGCTCAACAAATATTTATTAAAAGAAAAAATACACATTAGAAAAGGAGAGAATTGGAGAAAAAACTTGGAAATGCAAGACTAGAGGTAGATTTGAGGCTCTGCCACTAAGAGTGGCTTACACCAGGTTACTGAACCTGGATCATCATCTGTTCCTTCGACTCTAAAGGGAACTGGGTAGACAAAGAATAATGTGTAAAGTTTCTCTACATTTATAATTCTATAGTGAGTCAACTCACAATCATCAATATTTTTAAAGATAATATTTTGTCAGTGTCTCACTGTTACACGTACACATACACACACACACACACACACACACACACACACACACACACACACACACAAATTAAAATCTATGGCCTCAATTCCAAATCCCAAGATTGAAAAGTAACAGAAAAGTTAACTGACTCAATCAAAGTAAAACTTACCCCTGTTTTCCCCAAAAAACAGTTTACAGGAGAATAGAAAAGTTAACAAATATGGATAATGCTACTCCCAACATCAGAACTGGCATTATATGGTAAGAAATACTAATTGTTTTATAACAGAGAATTTCCATTATCATATATCAACTGGAAAATAATCAACCATTTCAAATTATCCTTATCCAATTATCTCTATCACCTAATAGTTACTCAATTCACAGTTATTCAAGAAATATTATGCAGATTTACACTGAGTGATCTATAGAAGCTGCAGGTTGGGGAGATAGGAGATTATGTACAGAATATCCAATAGAGAAGTACCCATCTCTTCATTACAAAGATTTTTCACATTTCCAGGGCTGGGAAATACTGTTCATCTAGATGAGTGCAGAATATCTGATGCTAGTTTTTAGGTCAGCTCCCACTTAATGTAAGTAGTCTTAGCTATAAACAGTTTAGAGATTTAGAAAATGAACCTTCCCTCAAAGCCCTAAAATTAGTAGAAAAGCTCACACTCAACATGAAAGTTGTTGTTTGGTCTATTTATATTTTGTCAGTTCTTTGCATTAAGTCTAATGAAGTGGTTAACTTCTAAACTACAGAAAACACAGGACTTTAAAATAGAAGCAAATGTGAAACATTCATAGAGTGAGAAACCGAAAAATTTAAAGACAAAATAGAGACAGAGTTACAAAATAGTTAAAGGACTAATACAGATCATGGTATGCTTGAGGATTATGGTCTCCTGAGGTGTTGGTTTTACAGCTAGAGTATTTTTTAAAATATGGAACACATCATTTGGTGAGTTAGTGACATGGATAAAATAAATGCATACAAATTATCTGTTAGTCATCAGTGGATACAGCTTTCTAATTTAGCCAACAAATCCCTAAAAATATAGCATTTGAAGTTTACTTAGTGAGTGTGTGTGTGGGGAAAGTGAGGGGGTATAGTGATAGCTCTATTTTGATGATTCTTCTCTAGAATGAACTTTATCCATTTCATTTATTAGGCAACCCTTCACTTTAATTGATTATTGCAGTAGACTCATAAAGTATATTATAAATACATATGCACAAAATATAGTCATTTATAAATAAAAAAAAGTATGAGTTTTTAAATTATATAATTTTAAGAACTTTAAGTATTTACAGACATCAAGTGTTATAAAGTAATATTTTCAAGTAAAATAACAAAAATAAGAAGATGAGTATTAAAATTTCAAAACTATATAGATTTATCCTATATAATAAAAGTTCAGTGAACGAACAGTGAAATGACCAGAACAACTGGTTGACCAGTTGCTATGATGCGCACTGATCACCAGGGGGCAGATGCTCAACACAGGCGCTGCCCCTGGTGGCCAGTGTGCTCCCATAGTGGGAGTACTGCTCAGCTGACTGGGATGAGTGGTGCTCCCACAGCAGGATGATCCCCACAGGCCACCTCCCCACCAGTGCACAAATCCCATGCACCAGGCCTCTAGTTAGAACAGAATCTTTTAAAACATTTATAATTGATGCCTGCCAATCCTCAATGATTAAAGTCCAAAGTCATTCTATTGAAAAATTATATTGAATGGAAACTTGTAGGCACTTTTAGATAAGTAAAAAAAAGTATTACTACTAAAGAAAAACTAGTGAAGCTTATAGATTTTTATTCTCACACACAAAGAATGAGCCAACTAGCTCTTATTAAGTAGTTGTAAAAATTGAGAGTATCCTTAAACATATGGGATGATGGTAACCATCTTTAAGAAGTTAAATCATATGGCAACTCATAGGCTGGTAATCCTAAATTTGGCACCCATTAGTATTAAGAACAAATTATATATATATATATATATATATATATATATATATATATATATATATATATTCCAAAATGTGCCCAAATCAAGAAAGTTATAACATATTACTTAAAAGTCCGAGAAAAAGACTAAATTGAAAAACAGTTACATCTTTAAAGGCTTCTGTTTTCTTTTCCTAAGAAAGGATTTGGAGTTGATGCCTATAATAATGTTCATATTATATAACAAAGTCTTATAACTTTCCCATATGGGAGAAATTATGGCTGTCCTATTAACCCCATTTAATTCATACAACCAGTGTCCTACTGCTAACCTAAAGTTGGAACATGGGCTGTGAGCTGTGTGGAGATAGAGACATGCAAGAAATAAAAATCCTGCTCTTAAGAGTCTTTTATTTTCTAAGTAAAGGAGACATGCCAGAAAATTTTACAAAACAGGAAGGTGGGAGAGTTCTAAAGGACCAGGATAGGCAAAGCACACAAACACAAACTGTTTTGGACTTGAGGGAGTTCAGGAAAGAACTCATAAATAATATCATGTTTGAGTTTAATCATAGTTGAGCCTCAAGGGGAAGGGCAGTATTTGTGGTTGACAAACAGTATGAGCCCAATCTGCCCAGGGAGTGGTGAACAACGTTAGCCCACTATCCAAGAAACCTACAGGACATATAAATAGAGCCAAGTCTAGAAGGAAAAAGTGGGACCCAATAGTGAGAACTTTGAATGTCATGCAAAAGATTCTGCTTAATCCTGTTTTAAAGAGGAAACCACTAAAAGTTTTTGAGTTAAAGAGAGTCATGACTTATCCAGTACTTTGAGAACAGAACTAACAACAGGGTAAGCAGTGGGAAAGGGAGCATTGTTGGAAGGCTATTTACCTCACTGTGAAACAATAATATTGTATTTCACAGATTGCATACATATAATTTCACTTTATCTCCATAACCACCTCATCAAGAGTGAAGGCAGTGACAACAAGGATAAAAAGAAGATACAACAGATATGATGGTAGTAAAGAAAAGCTCTAAAATATGCCTGTTTATTTGAGTGAAGTAGGAGTGATCTATTTTAGATACTCGAGGAAAGAAATGTGAATCAAGCATTTCATATCTAGAAAAACTGACTTTCAAGTATAAAGGGCACAAACCATTACCACCAACACAAAAGAACTCATTATTGTTCCCACAGTTCTTTCCAAAGGAATTTATTAGAAAAATGTTTCAGACAATCAAAATACCGAAAGGGATACTGACACCAAGACTAGCGGTAGAAATAACTAATATTTATCTGTAGGACTAAGTCTAAATAAAAGTTAAAAGTATAGTGTGTATGGCTTTGTGCTCTGACAATGATTACATGTAGCATAACTATTAAAAGTAATGGTGGATGAGGTGACTAAAACAAGTATGGCTGGGAAAATGCAGATAAAGCTTTCTTAAGTGGATGTCAGGGCCTTGGTAAACAAAAGAGCACTAAGAAAAGCAGGTCAAGCTGCCTCACTTTAATCACAGACCATCAGCACTGAAGGGAAGAGTGGAGGATTCAGCATGAGAACTGAGACCAGAACAGAATGAAGCCATGGACAAGGAGGCAGTGGACTGTTTAGCCCGGTTGGACATCCACCGAGGGGTCCCTGTTTGGAGAGGGTGCAGGTTGGGCTGAGGGATACCCCCCAAGTGTACAAATTCCATGCACCAGGCATCTAGTTTTTAAATAAAAGGAAACTAATTGGTAAAAATCTAGGCCCCCTATTTTCTGTCAAGATTAAGCAAAATAGTTGTATAAATATAAAATTGTACTTAAAAAGTCCTATTTAAAAAAGCATCATGTTTGTAATGAGATGCTTAAGAGAATGGGCATAGAGTTAGACATACCTGGGTTCAAATTCTATGCTCACCACTCATTTTTTAGCTGTAACCTGGGATGAATCATCTAATACTACAGAGCTTTGGTTTCTTCACCCATAAGATAACTATATTGAGTGTGTTCTTCAAAGAATTAAAGGATTTGATGTAATAATGCATATAAAATAATGAGTATTCAATAATTATTGGTATCCAAATCAGACAGACTTTCAAAGGGGCCTGAAGTGCATTTTCATAAATATACTTTGAAAATTTTGATAGGAAATATTAAAAATCAAAATGTATTTATGAACTTTAAATTGTACTGAAGCATGCTAGCAGTTACATTTTATACTCAAGTTGCTAAAAAGCTGATCCAACTGAAGAAACTGACATGATAAATTTCCATTTTAGAAAGATTCTTGTAGTGGCAGCAGAATGTAAAACTGGAGGTTGGAGATGATGACAGATTGCAAGCAGACAGGCCTTTCAGATGCAGCCACAGCCCAGAACCGAAATTTTAGGAGCAGTGGTCATGGGAAGGGATATAAAGATAAGATAAAAAGATACCAAGAAAATGAAATACACAAACTTAGTTTTGAAGGATGGTAAGGTTAAATTTGAAGTTGAATCTAAACTAACATATTGTAAAGACTTGTATTTTGTCCAGAAATCAGTAGGCTGAGGATCTTTAGAGTGTACAATTTGAGCCATGGATAAATGATGTTATGAGCACCATTTGGAAAGTTTAAAGTAAAATAAGCATACATATTTAAAACCAAATACTAGTTTGCCCTTTATAAAAATGTCTGACTTAACTAAGGTCATCATCATAATATGTAGAGCAAACTTACCAGGTTCATAGTTCAGCATCTCAAAACATAGAAATGTGGATGCAAAAATAATTTTCTAGGGCTTGGGAAAAACTCTTTTAAGGATTTAAAGTGTAAAGCACTTGACTTCTAACAGCAAGTGTACAGAAAGAAATCTTAGGCACAGAATAAAAGTCACATTTTCACAGGTTCTCAAAATAGCAAAATATTATTAATTCATATCTCATATGTTCTTCTTTTTGGAATAAAAATAAGAAGTAGACATTTAATTCTGAGAACTATAATTTATAAATTTTCCTTGATAATGTACAAATATTTATAAGATATGGATTGATTCTAATTAAAATAAAATCTTAACCCAGGTACTAGAAATTACTTTTTTACACTATTAAGTTTATTTCATCCTGTCTCTTCCTTCCTCTCCTATTCCCTTCCCCTCAAACACATAACGATATCTAATCCTTCCATCCAAACAGTACAATAAACGAGCATAGTTTTCTTGAGAATTTGAAGTTACAATTAAATACTTAGATATAGACTGTCTTAGATTAATGATTCCAATCAAATGGTTCTAATAATCAGTAAACACAGAAAGGGCAAACAGTGAATGCAGCAAAACAAATATCTTAGAAGCTGGGTCTATTGTTAATGGGGAAATGCCATTTTTGTAGTTTCTAGAAGGTACAATACACCTCACTGAGTCACTTAGAAGGAACCAGCTATTTTAGCCATACCCGTAAATCTGTTCACATTAGGTAATTATAGGGTTGGAACTAACAAGCAAGAAGATATGAAAGAATATAAAATATTATGCATGCATCATGAACTGAATTTAGAATTCTTTGTGTTTCATAAAAAGTGGGAAGGTCAAGAAAAAGCAGAGGTGTAGGAACTGAAAGAACTTCAAGTTGAAAAAAGACATGAACTGTAATTATCTTCCTATGCCCTATTTAGAAAAACATTTTGAAGCCATCCTTCAGTGTTAAAAAGCAAAAGAAGGTATTTGTTGACTACATTTTTAATCTTTTCATTAATTAGTTATACTTCAGAACTCATTCATTAAACACCATAGGACTTTTGATACACTAAAGAATTATGCACCTACCAAAAGACTGTTTAGAGGCAAGAATCCAAAAGAATAAAACTGCACCTGTTTTCTGGATCCAGAGATTTTAACTAATTTTAAAATGACCTTCCTTCTCTTCCTTGCAACTGGCAAAATACCAGAGTTAGGAAGAGCAAGGCCTGTACATATCTCCTATCAAACCAACTTAGACAAATTCTCATTTTTCTAAGTGTAATCAAATGTATTTCTGTTTAATCCTTACAAGGCAAAAATAAATCATTAGACAAGATGAAAAATGGCATGTTTCAATGTCCAAAGCCACAATTTCCAATGAAAAAGTTATGAATATCTGTGTATCAAATAACACAGCAACAATCACTACAAAGCACAAACTACATGAGGTGCACAGAGACACAGATAAGGCACATTAATAATAAGATACTTTAGAATACCACTCCCCAATCAAGGATAAGTCAAGAATAGGAAAAAAGTAAATGTATAGAAGACCTAACCAACTTATTTAATAAGGTAGAAAACCTAAAGATATTTCTCAGACTTTGAACCCTGATAATTTCTGGAACTTTTCATTAAGTTTGCAATTATTCCAAAAATAAGCAACCAAAATATTAGGAGAAGAAGGAGAAGAAGGAGGCAAAGGACAGAGGAAGGAGAATGGAGAAGTAAGAAGGAGAAAGAGAAGAAAAAACAGGAGGAGCTGGAAAGGAATGGTCATCAAAATGTCAGGAATAACTATTTTCCTCTTTCTTTCTTAAAACATTAAGCAATCATGACCATTAAAGAAACCCCTCGCCTTATTTTTAATGGTAAGATAAAGTATTTCTTTAATTTAGAAAAGTCTGAAAACATGCAATGTTGCTCAGTGGTTGAGTGTGGACCCATGAACCAGGAGGTCGTGGTTCAATTCCTGCACAGGGCACATGCCCAGATTGTAGGCTCAATCGCCAGCAGGGAGTGTGCAGAGGGAGCTGATCAATGAGTGTCTCTAATCATTGATTTTTCTCTCTCTCTCACTCTCCCTTCCTCTCTCTGAAATCAATACAAACAAAACATGCATTCTCAATGGAAACCATACTGACATATCATGAAATGGAGCCAGTGTGATTATCTGCAAGTCTAGAAGCTGGCTCAGTTAGAAAAGGCCCTTCTAGCAAGTTCCAGGCCCTTCCAGTGAAGCACAGGCAGCAGTGGCTGCCTGGAAGGTGGAGCCTGTAGACTGTGTGGACACAAGGGTGGGTCTGGCTCACGGCAGACTCACTTTGTGAAGCATGTAGTGCAATTATCTCTGTCTTGCAGCATCACTCCCCCCTCTCCTGCAGAAAGTCACCATGGGTCCACAATTCTAACATGAAATCCCCCCAGGTCATCCCTCCTCTAAACCTAGGCTGGAGGAAGGCTTCACACTGAGAGGAGCTCCTGAAGCCTGTCTCCACATCTGTCTCTCCATAGGTTATCCAAATCACAGACTGAAAAAGAGGGCAGGGTCTTCCTGGGTCTCGACCTATGCAACCCCTCTGTCAGCATCTTGACTCCCTACTCTCCTGCTTACTTCTGCCTTGGGAAGATCACTTCCGGCTCAAAACATTTTTTTAAAAACAAAAACCTTCTGACTGCTTTTTGGCTGAACTAATCCTTGATAGAGGCGCAATGAAAAAGCAAATGAAAGGTTGCCAAAGATGTGTACATATAATTTTACTCATTAAGCCCAGAGATGAAAAGTCTCTGAATCCCAAGACTTTTGAGGAGGATAAACTAAAAGCACACACTCAAGGAAATAAAATGTGACAGATATATGATGAGATTGGCCCAATACCCAGAGGCCCTGTGTTCATTTTGACTGTGTCACTAGGCAAAACCAGCTACCATTTTATTTTAAAACGAAAAGAAAATGCATTCTGTCTGTGTCACTGAGCAAATGATTGCAGCTTCGCAGACCCAGCACTGAACTCAGGGCTTTCTCCATGCTTCCTTTGAGAAAAAAAGTTACCGGTGAAGAATATAGGCAGCACAAATGGCGTGAGCACACAGCTGAGGCCATTTATCGCAACGGTCCTCAGTATAATATATTAGATGTCTGTTCCCCCACCCACCATTGACAGGAACGTGCAGGAAAAGAAAATACAGCTGTTTGAGGCTTGTGTCTTAGCCTCCTCTTTAAGTCAACAAAAATGGCTGTAGTACGGATATGTTTCATTTTACCACAAAGAATTGTTCTGACAAAATGTGCACTTGCTATGAAAGGTTACATACAACTCCTTTATACTCCAGGAAACAGGACAAAACAAGCACTTAGTAGTATTAAACACGCACAGTGCTGACTAAACAGTTAAGAAAAATGTTTACAAACAACAGTGTTCAGTCATTTGCAACTCTGCACCATTGCCTCTGACCCTTGCAAAGTCACCAGGACCTGTTTTCCCGGGAGGGGTCGCTGTTTCTCAGCGCTCGGGTCTGTCTCTGCCAGGTAATTGCGCTTTTTGAGATCAGTTCCTCATTTCTGTGCTGGATTTTGCTTTTGCAGTTGCTAAAATACATCAGTCAATCTTGTATTAACGAGAATAAGTGGCTTTCAAGCTATGGTAGGCTGACCTCGGAAGCTAAAAAAATCCAATTGTTTAAAATTGAGCTCATTTTTCATAAGACATAAGCCAGGAAAAATGTGATCAAAATGGAGTTGACATCCTGCAATTCTAACTTATTTTACTTGAGGAAAAAGCCAGAAATAATTCTCCTCTGACTTTATTATTGCTTCTTTTTATAGCTATGTGGGCTTCATGATATTGGAGCAAAAAAAAATCTAAAATATCATTTAGCATTTGTCCTACCAATACATATATCACACTGTCCCCAGACATGTAATTTTTAAAAATGTTTTGTCATTTACATATACTGCCATTGCCTTTTTTGTTAGTACAACTAATTACTAGGACTTTGAATTTTCAAATGACTTTATTATCAGCCAAATAATTTTCCTGGTTTGTGAATGGACAGAACCAGTTTTAAAAGCCTAAATCTACTTGCATTGTGATTACTCCAATATAGTGGGTCAAATTCATTTATTTCCTCATCACTTTCAGCTCACTACTTAGGTCTGCTGTGTGAGGTAAGAAGATTTAGAGTTAGATGATCTGTACTAGCTGGGCCCATCACCAAACATTTTGGGGCCGTACTTTGCTCATCTCTAAAGGAAAATGTTGAATTAGAAAGGTTCTGAGACCAACATTCTAGATTACTAACCTGACAATCATTCCACAAGTCAATGTTCACACTTACCAACACGGAGGTATAGCCACCCATGTTAGGCGGTGGTCTAAAAGGCACTATCCCATTACTGCCGAAAAAGTGCAGTCCAACCCTCATGCAGCCCATTAGGCTGCGACCAACACTAACGTTCCTTGCTGAAGCAGCATTAATTACTAGTTTTCACAAAGAGTTATCATTTGATCAGTGACCCAGTTTCCAAAGTCAGCAAGCAAAGGGAATTTCTCTTAAGAAACCTGAGTCGCAAAATCTCTAAAACTGTTAGGTGTTTGCTACCACATGAAGAAAGTTCACAGTACCTAAAATAGCCACCACCTCATCATCCTGGATGACTTCCAGGGATCCTGAGACCACAAAGCAGAGGGCATCCACGCTTTCCCCAGCGTGGTAGATGAGGTCCCCGGGCGCGCAGTGAATGGTCTGGAATTCCACGGCCAAGGCCCGCAGGCACCCGTCGCTGGCCAACCGAAAGGCAGGGTGCTCGTTGAAAACCTTCCGGTTCAGGTGAACACAGATGTCAGCTCTCATGTCCTTGGGGCAGATGGAGAGAACCTGGAGGAAGTGAAAGAGGAATAAGTGAGAAGCAATGAGAAAGGGGCTATTTCAGAAATACCATCCAACAAATATTTATTGACTATGACAAAGTCTGTGGCACACTGTACTTGGTCCTGGGAAGAGTTCAAAGACTCAGCTCTGCTCTCAAGGACCAAATAGTAATCCAGTGAGATGGGCTGATGAGCAACGGACTCTTTCAATACAGTACCACGACGTGCAGCACAGGAAGAAGAAAGAGTCTGGAGGTGGTCAGGACGAGTCTCAGAAAAAAACAACAACAAACAAACAGAATATAACTTCACCCAAGGGCCAACTAAAATAGGGCGTTAACATTCATTTGAGTCTAGTCTCCATTTTAGAATTTTTTATAACCAACTTAAAATTCAGGATAATGTACTTTATTTTGTATCAGAGGGGGGGTTATAGAAACCAGTTGTAAGAAAACAAAAGCACTCTTGTGACTTCACATGCTGTCACTGGCTGCTATAACTCCACTTTTAATGTGTATTTTTCCACTCACATTTTTTAATTTATTTTGCAGATGAATTTATGCCCAGGAAGTGAAAAGTGTATCCACCAGCCTTCTGTAGGGCTTGAGCAATTGCAAATGTCAATGCCGGCAAAGTGGGCACATCATCTTGCTGGCAGCCCTTGCCTTCTGGCCTTTGACTCCTAAAGACTGCTGAGGACAGCAGCAGAACTCAAGCTCTAGGCATCCCTTAGAAGAGCCAGAGTTAGGGAGCTTCTATTGCCGACAGCTTTCAGAAAGGGCAATTAAAGACCCAGACTAAAATAGACATTATCATAATATTTTTTCAAGGCATAAACCAGCAAGATGTGGTTATAGAAGTCAGCACTACCCAAATTAAAGACACATGTGCAAGCTTGCTTAGAGCCTTCTCCCAATCCCCTTTGTAAACCATCCTACATAATAAAAACCTAATATGCAAATCAACCGAACAATGGAATGACTGGTTGTTATGACAAGCACTGACCACCATGGGGCAGGTGCTCAATGCAGGAACTAGCCTCTGGTGATCAGTGTGCTCCCGCAGGGGGAGTACCGCTCAGCCAGAAGCCGGGCTCATGGTTGGCGAGCACAGCGGCAGTGGTGGGAGCCTCTCCTTTCTCGAAGGCAGCACTAAGGACCCTGAGGGGGATGTCCACCTGCCAGCTTAGGCTCGCTCCAAAGGGTCCCAGACTGTGAGAGGGCACAGACCTGGCTGAGGGACCCTCGCCCTCCCAGTGCACGAATTTCTTGCACCAGACCTGTAGTTCTTTATAATCAAAATTATTTTCTTTGCTAGGCTTTCGATCCCTCAAGCTGAAATTTAAGCTGATTCCGACTCATCCTCATTAAGTTACACTGAGTAATGTTTTAATATAAAATAGTTTTATTTCCTACACTAATTGCATTTTAACCTTTAAAAATTACCTAAAGGTTAAAATAATCCCCTAATTATTCCTTTTATTTGGAACTCAATATCAATGAAAAGTTGGTAGAAAAGTCCATCATAAATGTCAAGATTTTAGTTAAATTATCCTTTCAGTATCCCTTCCCTTAACCATTCCTAAAACTGTATATATCATTTTACATACATAGTAGATCTGTGGGTTTTTTCATACTCCCTTGAATTCCTATAGGTAACAGCAATTCAGCCCACCTAGCTTTCTGAAGAAATCTCATCTTTAGGGAAAGAATGCTTAACAGAGCTTCAGAAGCAATTGGCACTTGCTTTCCACATCAGTTGCTTTTCAGAATAATGTAATATTTTATTTAATATATTAATGTTTAGTGACTTATAACATCAAATGGATACTACAGGGTATAGCACTGCATTAAGCCCCTGGAACTAGAAGGATAAATATGACACTGTATTTGCCTTGGAGTAGATAACCATGTAATAGGGGGAGTTAGGTATGTAAAGAGACAATTATAACACAATAAGAAAAAGATGACAGGGTATGGTCAGGTGACATGGGACATGTGCTGCTTAGAAGTCATTACTTTTGACTTAGAGGTAGCATAAAAGATTGGGTTCCAAAGGATAGGTCTGGATGCAAATCTATCACTTATCACCTCAGTAACCTAAGATATTTAATCTCTCTAAACTTCATCTGTGAAATGGGTTGGTAGTGTTTATTTCATAGACTCATTACAGGGTTAGCTTTGCATATGGCAAGGGCTAAAGAAATGATATTTTTATTGACCTTATTGAAAATGAGTATTCCTACAAAGTTTATTGTCACTTTAGCTTCCTACAAAAGCAATTTGCTATTTTTCCTTTTCTACCCTTCTCTAAATGATGTATTTTGACTGTTCGAAAAGATTTAGGCACAAATATTTTAGCATGAACCTAAAATTATTTCAAGCACTAGCTAATTTTAATATTTTTCTCAAGTTGAAAATAGAATGAATGTTAGGAAAGCAAAAAAGTAAAAATAATTTTAAAGTACACACACATTAATATTACACTGAATAGCTTAATGGAAAAATGAATCATTCTTCTATTCCATTTACTTTGCAGAATTTTCATTGTCTTAGACTCATTTTGGTAATAGTCATTTTATGTTATTTTAATCCTTTTGGGATTCATGCTGCAAATGAAATCTTCCAATGTTAGCAACATTTCTGCTTAGTGGCATATCAGAAGAGAATATTTATTAATTTAAGTGGATCTTTTCTTTATGTTTTACTTCATTTATGACTCTGATTTATCATTTTGATTGGTGGTATATTCTAAAGTCCAGATGTCATAAACCAACAAGTTAAAACTTAGTGTTAAAATAGACCAGAGCCATACCCAGATCTGTCTACATACCTAGATACCATATGTGCCTTACATGGTATGTCTGCCATCCAAATATGAGTACAGTATTTTTTCTACAAATGAAGGCATAACTAAATATCTTAGGTAGTAAAAGTTTAGTTTTAAATGATAAAAATTATCTTTCAAGATGACACTAAGACCTGACCCATTAATCCCAATTCAATGCACTCAGCCTTGAATGTCATATCCAATCTTTTGTAAGTTACCTAATGGGTATCTCATAGTTATAAACAAATATTACATTTCAGTAGAAAATATTTAAGTTAAAAATGACTTTTGTTTGTCTCTAGTGTTGATTATTTATCTCCTCTTTGTGTCAAGATACTTATAAATTAAAGTTGATTCTTAATTAAGACAATAATTTCTCTCTTTGGAAGAGCTATGGCTGCATGCATATAAGGAATCATTTTTAGAATTCTGTAAATAAATTCCAGGCGGGGGTTGGGGGGTTGGGAGAGAAAATGACATGGTCTGGAAAAGAAAACTCTTTTGAAATTATTTAGTATACCAGTACCATTAAATCTAAGATCAAGAGGAATCTTATCAGGCATCCTTCTGGCTCCAAGAACTAACCTCAACACTGCAACTAGAGATCACTTAGTACAACACAAAATGATCATTTTACCTTTCTCTCTTAAAATATCCAATGGCCTGCCTCCCCAGGTAAAGCTGAAGTCCTAACCAAGCATGTGAGGCTCTTTCTGATGGGAGCTTCCTTCAGCCACATCTCTTACTATCCTGCTCCAACCCTGCATTCAGTCACACAGTATTTCTCGCTCTCTGAACCTGCCATACTCTCATGACTGCCTTCCTACATGCTGTTCCTTCTTCCTGTCATATCCCATCACCCCCTTCTCTGCCTAGTCACCTTTGATTCATCCCCAAAGCACAGACCATACCTCTCTTTGCCATAAGTTCAATTTATAAACAACTCTATCACAGAATTTGGTAATGCATTGAAAGGGAAAATGAGAGTAAGAGTGTTGTCATCTGCATTTTTTTATAATAGCACATAATAGTAACATTGAATTATCAGAGTTGAAAGGGTTTCAGCCTAAGGATTTCAAATGTTTACTTTCAATAGTAAAGTCATTCTTTGGATTTTATAATGAAATATTCTTTATGCCCAATAGATAAAGCTGATACAAGCAGAATTATGCTGGGTGAAGCTCTGATGGAAAGGTAGACTCCCAGGCAGGGCTCCCACAGGGGCACATTCAGTCATTCATTTAACTCATAGCTACCAAGTGCTAGTCATGCGTTTGTTAGTCACATGCTGGCTGCTACGCAGGCCACCCAGATCCAAGAGAAAAAACTGCATAGTGCCTGCCTTTCAGGAGCTCCCAGTGAGGAAAAGCTTTAAAAAAATCAATGTTCCTAGTCTAATGCCCCATTTTACAAATGAAGCAAATGTATAGCATAAAGGTTATGAGATTTGCTTGAGGCCTCTCAATAAATCACCAGCAAAACCCAAAACTCTTGACGTCTCACTCTTAAGCCATCGTCCTCAATGAAGCTCAACTAGGAATAAAATGGAACATTTGGCACTTTCTGATGTTTTCTGATTCTTTAAATATGACAAAAATATAAATGGTGATTTCTGAATATCATTTAGAGTCTAATTAATCAAAATAAGTTTACTTATTAGGAATTCACTAATGTCACCACCTCCACAGAACTGCCTAAATTTCTTTGAAAATTTGTTTTTATTCCTAAACACTTTAATTTTAGCTCCAATAAATGTATTATATGTTTTAGAGCCTCAGTAAAGACATAAATATTCATTGACAAATTATTTATTTATGTCATTACTATTTTCCAAAGGGAGTCATCTTACTAGAAATATGAGTTTTAGTATATTTATGAAAAAGATCTAAGCTAGATACTAGTATAGAGTGAACATTTGGTGAATCTCACTCTCCTTAACTCCCTTCCCCCATCACTTCCATCCATTATAGTATTAGTAATTTTTTTAAAAAGTTTAGAAGATTGAGCATAATTATTTTAATTTGAAGCCAAAGAGTTTAATCAAGATCCTCTAGAAATTATCTGGAGAAAGTAAAAAAAAAAAGAAGAAGGCTTTCCCCACTCTTAATCATTCTTTAAATATACTTAAAAATGTATTTTAACAATTATTATACTCTACACAGGAAATAAAAAATCATAAAGAAGAAAATAAAATTTCTCCATTATTTATACATATTTATATATCGTTTTCATAAAATTTGAATCTCTAAGGATTGATTACCTGCCAAGTATCATATTAACTCATTTCCCATGACATAAACTAGTGACTTAAAAATATAATTAGAATCACTGCATAATAGTCCATTATATAATTGAACACAATTCATTTAACCATTGCATTATAATTGGATATTAAGATTTTTAGTTTTCCCTTTCATAAATCAAGTTGTAATAAGTACCCTATACTGATAACTAATTGTGTAAGGATAGATTTTTTAGAAGTAAAATTAATGGTAAAATATAAAATCATTTAAAGGCGCTTGACAAATTGCCTTTCAGAACAGGTGTACCAATTACACTCATACCAGTAGTGTATGAAAGTATCTTAGTATTTTCAATAATCGTCACAAAATTTCTCTTTTGCATTTGAAGGAGAAAAGGCAATTTTATGTGAAAGAGATGTAGATTTACATAGTGTAATGACGTAGAGGGCTGGAGAGCTTTAGTCTTACTGGGGGTAGTGTCCTAACACTGTGCTCTAGTTCACTGACCACGAATTGGTCAGTTTTAATCAACCTATAACCAATTCCTAATGTGAAACGGGGTTGATAGGGATAATTTTACTTCAAGTGCCTGAAAGTAGTCAACTAAACTCAAGGCTCCCTCTTGAGGTCCATTACTGCTCTAAAATAAATTATTGTATTGATTATATATAATCAGGAATAATAAAGTGTCAGCTATTTTTAGTAATTAATAATAAGTGAAGAAGATTCCCCTGTTTTCTTTCTTAGGACAAAGGAATATATGCATTAATAACTTTTTGCTAGGCAATGCAGCTACCACTGACATTCTTCAAAATTATTGCTTCTTTTGATGCAATTAAGTTATGCACTGCTGGTTAATCTCTCCTCACCAATCCAATGAGTAGTATTAAGTTAGTAAAAATCCATGGGAAGAGTCAGGCAATCTTTCCTGCAAATGAAGTACTCAAAGACTACCAACAAAGGAAGTAAAGTTCTTTACAGGCATTCAATTCTCATTCATTTTATGGGAAGAAAAAAAAGCTCACCTTATAAAAAAAAAAAAAAAAAAAAAAAGCCCTAACCCTGCAGCCATGTGCACCAAGGGAGAGCCAACTGACTGGATATAAGTCTGCCAACTTCTGGGGTTATCAAAACCTCCAAGGAATTAACTCAGGAACAATGTAATGAAATAAAACCACAGCACATTAACATTAGCGTCCTTTATTTAAAACTGAAAGATCATATTTAAACCAGTGAGAGATTATAGATTAAAATTCATGTGTTTCACTTTAGAGATAAATTTTCCTGTGAACAGACTTCATGTACAAAAGTGAGGCTTAAGTTTTTTGTTTAAAATTATAGAGAAGCAATTCTATCAAGTTTTTCATGGTCCTGGTTTTGCTGTAGTATGACGAATGAAAAAAATTGTTATCATTTTTTAACTTGTTAAATAAAGCTGCAGGTGTTTGAGGCCACTTTCCAAAGTGAGGGCTCTGAATACATTTAGACTTTCTATTGTTCTCCATTCTTAATCTTACATCTGTGCTTTTTAATATACATATATTTGACTAAATAAGAATACTTTTCAATGTATAGAAAATATCAAAAAATATTTTCTAAAATAAGAAATATATTTTAAAATATATTTGCTTAATCATCCAGAGTGGAAATAATATTGGAAATAACCAGCCATGATCTTTTTACAGTCACCTAAAACAAACAAGGTTCCCAGCTCCTTTAAAAGAATGAGTTCCTCACATACACTCTGGGTGGAAGTGAATTGGTACTTCCATTATTTGGCTATATTGACAAAAGTCAAATATATCTATATGCATAAAAGCCTAAGCGACCATTATGACCGAACGACTAAAATTACCAAAATGACCAGAACAACTGGTTGACCAGTTGCTATGACATCTGGCCACCAAGGGGCAGATGCTCAATGCAAGAGTTGCCCCCTGGCTGTCAGTGAGCTCCCACAGCCAACCTCCTATGGCTTGTCCCTCTGGCCAGCCACTCCCACCAGCCAGCCAACCTCCCAGGGCCCCATCACTGGCTGGTCCACCTCCTGTGGCCCCTCCCCCAGCTCCTTACCTGGGCGCCACCCTCCCCTCCCACACACATAGGCCTCAATCAGTAGTCAGACGGAGGGACCCCCACATATGCAAAAATTCGTGCTTCTAGTATATATATCTAAATTATTAGGCCAGGGCCGTCATGACCTAAACAACCAGATGGACGTCAAATCACCAGGAAGTCCATGGAGCACCTCTTGGTCCCTTCCCCATGCCCCACAGGCTCCTATCACAGCAATGATGGTGGCCAGTGGGCAGGCACAGTGGAGTCATTAGCCTCTGGCCCAGGGCAAGGACAAGGCCTAATGACCTTGCTGCTAAACAGCAACTGAGAATCAAGCCCAGAGAGAGGCCGGGCTTTATCTGCAGCTGCCTAGGCTGCTGGTGCGGCTCAGAGAGAGAGAGGTGGGGCCTGATCAGCAACTGCCAACGCTGCTGGCAAGACCCAGAGAGAGACAAAGGCAAGGTCTAATCCTCAGCTGCTGTGAAGGTTGCCGATCAGGCCCAGAGATGGGTCTGGAGAGAGAGGTAGGACTTGATTGGCAGCTGCCATGGTGACTGTAGATCAGGCCAGAGATAGGCCTAGAGATGCTGACTGGCTTAGAAACCGACCAATCCGAACCAAATCTGGGTGAACTGTGAGGAGCCAATGGCTGCCTAGGAGGTGGAGCTTTTGACACTGACTGGCATAGAAACTGACCAATCAGAGACTAATATGGGTGAACTGCAAAGGCAGAATCTAAGGTGGGGGCTGAGAGGGGTTTTAAGGGCAACAGCTGTTCAGTGTAAGGTGTAAGAAAGTGGTTCAATATTTTTTTAATGACTGGTTTGGCAGTATAGTGCAGTGGTTGGCAAACACATTAGTCAACAAAGCAGCAAACCACAGCTCATGAGCTGCAGTTTGCTGACCACTGGTATAGTGCATATAGCTGGCTATCAGTCCAAATATAGGGATTATGTATTTTTGTCTGCCAAGAGCATCTCCCCCTGCTGAAAAAGGCTCTCTCCCGATTTAAGCAATCCTATCCTATGCAATTTATCTACACTAATAAAAGGGTAATATGCTAATTAAACTGGGTTGACCGGCCATCTTCAGGACAAAGCCAAGGCAGAGGCAATTAGGGGCAACAGGCCTGTAGAGCAAGGCAGTTGGAGGCAACCAGGCCAGCAGGGGAGCAGTTAGGGGTGAACAGGCAGGCAGGCAAAGGCAGTTAAAGGAGATCAGGTAGGCAGGCAGGCAGAGTGGTTAGGGCCAATCAGGCAAGCAGGCAGGTGAGCAATTAGGTGCCAGTGGCCCCAGATTGTGACAGGGATGTCCCCGATTGGAAAATGTGCAAGCTGGGCTGAGGGAAACCCCATGCATGAATTTCATGCCCTGGGCCTCTAATACACACACACACATATGTGTGTGTGTGTGTGTGTGTGTGTGTATATATATATATATATATATATATATATATATATATATATTATACACCCTATCTAATAAAAGAGTAATATGCAAATTGACTGCAACTCTGCTACACCCACAAGCTACAGCCACCAGCCAATCAGGAGCAAATATGCAAATAAACCCCAACCAAGATGGCTGCAGCCACTGAGAGCAGGAGGGAGGCTTGGATTTCCCTGGCAATGAAGGAAACAAAGCCTTCCGCCTGCCCTTGCTGACCTAGGCCTCCACTCAATGCTACAAAGTTTCAATTATAGAATCCCAACAGAAATGGCAGCAGCCATGGACTTGAAGAGAGCAGAGGCTAGGGTTGGAAGAAGCTAAGCTTCGGCAGCTCTGGTCAGCCTACGCCTCCACTCTAGGCTACAAAATTTCAATTATAGAAGGTAAATGAACTCAAACAGAAATGGCTGTAGCCACATAGTGAGCAGAAGGCTTGGCTCTGCTCCAGGCTACAAAGTTTCAATTGTAGAACATAAATAAATCCTAGATACCAGGGCCTCTGCTTGGGTCACTTGGGAGCATGGCTGGCCTACAAACCATGAGAGACCCCTCATATAGGCTGCCCCACGCCCCAAGGGAACCCCCATCCTGATCCGGGACACCCTTCAGGGCAAACCAGCTGGCCCCTACCCATGCACCAGGCCTCTATCCTATCTAATAAAAGAGTAATTTCCAAATTGACCATCACTCCAACACACAAGATGGCTGCCCCCATGTGGTCAAAGATCCTACCCCCATGTGGACACAAGATGGCCACCATAAGATGGCCAGCAGGGGAGGGCATTTAGGGGTGACCAGGTTGGCAGAGGAGAGAAGTTGGGGTGACTGGGCCTGCAGGTGAGGGCAGTTAGGGGCAAACATGCTGGCAGGGGAGCAGTTAGGCATCAGTCAGGCTGGCAAGGAAGTGGTTAGGGGGTGATCAGACTGGCAAGCAGAAGTGGTTAGGGGTAATCAGGAAGATAGGCAGGCAAGCAGTTGGGAGCCAGCATTCCTGGATTTTGAGAGGGATGTCCAACTTCCCATTTAGGTCCAATCCCATTAGGAAGTTGGACATCCCTTGAGGGGTCCCAATTTAGAGAGGGTGCAGGCTGGGCTGAGGGACAGCGCCCTCCCCACCATGCATGAATTTCATGCACCAAGCCTCTAGTGTGTGTGTGTATGTGTGTGTATATATATATATATATATATATATATATATATATATTACTCTATATAATAAAAGTGTAATGTGTAAATTGGTCAAATGGTGGAACCACCAGAATGCTTGCAGCCCCTCGCCCCTGACCGCCCCACTTCCTATGGCCCCCATCAGGCAGGCTGGCTGGATCCCACCAGTGCACAAATTGATGCACCAGGCCTCTACTACATTATATATATATATACTAGGGCCCAGTGCATGAAATTCATACACAGGAGGTAGGTGGTCCCTCAGCCCAATCTGCCCCCTCTCACATACTTGAGCCCGCAGGTGATGTCCTACTGACGGCTTGCCCAAAGCCAAAAGCTTCTGGTTGAGGCTCTTGTCTTTGGGCAGGGGACCTCGGCCAGGGGCCCCCAGCCAGCAATCGCCCTGCAATCCAGCTAATCGCTGACTGGCTCCACCCCAGCCCCAGCCTACGCCCACACCAAGGCTGAAAAAAGCCTCTTGGCGAGGCTTTTTCTGGCCTTGGGAACCCAGCGATCACCCTGCCATGGGGTTGATCCACTGGCTGGCTCTGCCCCAGCCCTGGCTCAAGCCCACCCCAAGGCTGGAAAAAGCCACCCTAGCCCCACCCTTCCTTGGGAACCCATTGATCACCCTGCAATGGGCAGCAGCCATCTTGGTTGGGTGTTAATTTGCATATCGCTCCAGATTGGCTGGTGGGCATGGCTTATTGGGTGTAGTGAAGGTACAGTCAATTTGCATATTACTTTTTCATTAGATAGGATATTAAGACTCAACAATTTCACTTCTATGTATATGTCCACCAGAAATGTCTATATATAAAAGAAATGACACAAAAGAGTTTGTAGCAGCACTACTCATAATAGTTCAAAACTAAAAATTACCAAAAGATCCTTAAACATTAGAATAAATAAAGACATTGTAACACAATCACAAAATGGACTGATATTCAGCAACAACAATGATTATGATTATGAAAACTTTTGTCTCAAATTACTATTCTTCCCATAAGGAAAGCAAACTAAAATTCCTCAAGATATGCACCATCTGTCTTTCAAATTATTTGTGCCATGGAATATACCTACACACACACACAAACAGAGAGAGAGAGAGAGACAAACAGACAGACAGACACACAGACACACAGAAAGATCAACTAAAAAATAAGGTAGTCAAAAGTATTCACAGAGTAGTAAATAAAGCCAAGGATATGTGCATTGATTACATGTATTTATATTACACTAATTCCAAATAATTTGAGATTTGATTATAAAAAGGTATATATATATATATATATATATATATATATATATACACACACACACAGACTGGTGGGGCCCGGTGCATGAAATTCATGCACATTAAAAGGGAATTAATTAGAGGAAATGTTGTAATATTGCTCTTTTCCCTTTCTCTATAATAGAAGTGTCAGAGATGGAAGAAAATTAATAAAATGTATATGAAAATCTCCATTCCTGTCAGAGTCTGGAGCATGCCACAGGACCCAGAGTGAAGTCTCCATCCACCTGTGTTCACCTTGAAATCACCTTGAAATCGCGCAAGACCCAGACTCGACCAGTCCCACCCCCATGAAGCCCCACAGGGCAGGGGGCACAGCCTCAGGTTCCCCGGCCTGGCACTGGGTCAGGGGAACAGCCTCAGGTCCCCCATTAAGTCCTATTGGCAGGGAGTATGGCCTCAGGTCCCTTAGCACAGCCTTAGATCCCCTGGCCAATTGCCAGGTCAGGGCTGCGGCCTCAGGTCCCCTGGCCTGGCCTCATGTCCCTCAGCCCTGGCACCAGGGCAGGGGGTGCAGCCTTAGGACCTCCAGCTTTGCCTCAGGTCCCCCAGTGCTGAGGTGAGGGATGTGGCCTCAGGTGTCCCGTCAAGCCCCTCTGGGCCGAGGTTGCAGCTTCAGGTCCCCTGGCCCGGTGCAGGAGCAAAGGGTGCAGCCTTAGGTCCCCTGGCCTGGCCTGAGGTCCCCTATCCCAACGCCAGGGGATCTGGTACTGTGGCAATGCCACCCGTGCTGTGGTGATGCCACCACCTGCACAGCACTGTGGCGCCGCTGCCGCCCACACCCACACTGCAAACTGACCATGTGTGCCTTGGCTCCGCCCCCTGCTCCTCATTGGCTGGTAGTGTAGTGAAGGTACAGTCAAATTTGCATGTTTCTCTTTCACTATATAGGATGTGCTCCAATCCTTCCACTTCTAGGGAAAGGGGAAAATGAGGGTTGCTGAAAATGATAATGAAGGCAGCAGAGTGAACTTTTTTTGGGGGGTGGGGGCTGTCACAGAGAGTTTCCTCCTGATGAGGGGCTTCAAAGGATAGCAGCCTATTTCTGCTACCCTGTCTCAAGAGACACATTTCTGCTTGGCATCTGGCAGGACAGAGTATTGCAGGTACAGGACTATGAATGCCTCTCTGCATGCTGCTCCCTGGAGAGTCTCTTCTAGCTAAGGAAAGCTTTGTTCTAACCATTTATCCTGGAAACAGGACTGCTGGGTGGTATGGGGCAGGAGGGCAGAATGGAGGTGGGCAGGGCAGGAAGAAGTATGGGGTAGAAGACTGGGGGGCGGGGGAGGGAGAAGGTGAAATCTGTGTGTGGTGGGGGGAGGGCTGGTGCAGAAGGAGAGTTGAGGTCAGCATAGGGAAGTTTGAAGGTACTGGGGGAGTTAGAGGGACCAGCAGATGCCAAATAGGGGAATAAGGTCTACAGAATCAGGTGGAGGTCCATGAGGGTGAGTATAGACTAAGTCCCTTCCCCAGACCCTGCCATTCCAGGTGGCTAGTGGGAGGGGTTCCTAATGAGGTGCTGAGCCCCCTACACTTTGTGTCTGAGACTGCAGAACACGTGGCCAACACGCTCTGCCCTGCCACCCCACTGAATTGCTGTCATTTGGAATGAATTTGCAGACACATGGATTATTTTTAAGTTAATGCTTTTTAATTCACTCTATTTCCCACTTGTTTTTTATTGACAAGGTAGATTCTGCTGGTGTGTTCCTTTTCAGAGGTGGCCGGGGTGTTTTCCATTAGCAGAGATCCAATGAGAGACAGAGACAAAGACACAGCGAGACATAGGGAATGAGAGCGAGGAACAGGGAGAGAGATGCACAGGGCAAGACAGACACACGACCCAGGGGGGCTGTGGACTGGGCAGAAGGGCATGCAGGCAGGGAGCCCCTGGGGCCCAGGGTTTGGGGTGAGTCCTCTGCCTCCAGAGCACCCTCCACAATTGGCATTTGACAATATACAATACTCCAGCGTCCCAGAATGGCAGATTCCAACCAGGTTACGAATTGGCCCAGAACTTAGTCCGAGCTCCCCTTGGTCTTGTGCTGAGCAGGCCCTGGCAGCATGGACCCCAGTATTTGGGTCCATAGGTTTCTATTATCTTGGCCTCCTGAGCATTCCCATCTCTGCAAAGATTTGAGATGGGCTCTTTTTGTATTCTGCTACAGGGAGTGCCGGTCTGGAGCCGAGGCTGCGGGATGAGGAGGGGACAGAATCTGGTGCTCGGCTTTTGATGATCAGTTTGTCTCTGCCTGTGTGTGCCACAAGACCCCAAAAGAGTGACTTTTCTGAGCTTTCATTCACGTGTCCATACCGTGAACACCTCCTCTGAGACACAGAGTCCAAGGGGAAGAAGAAAGGTGTGAATTCCTTATGCGTGAATGACGCTTTACACTTTAAACTGCTGGCCTGAATCAGTGATCTAATTTTGTGGTTTCAAGAACTTTTGCCGGATTGGGTTGGAGTGGTGGCAGAGTAGGGTTTTATATTTTTATAGAGGCCTGGTGCACAGGTGGGGGCCTACCCTGATGGGGGCCCCGATCCAGGTAGGGGTCCCCACTGGGGGTGGGGTGGTCTGGGCGAAGGGCCACAGAAGGGCTGGCCAGCTGGCCCCACCCCCCCAAATCAGGGTGGGTTCTCTGGCCCCATTGGGCCTCATAGCAACCAGTTGTTAGGTTGTTACAGCTTTCTGGCCACAGGCCCTTTATTTTATATATAATTTTATATATATATATATATATTTTTTTTAATAAATACCTTTAAAGGTCATTAGGATGTTTAAATATCCTAGAAAACAAACCATCATCTTTTTTATATAGCATACTCTGTTAACATTATTTAAAGCATTTGGGAGAAATTAGCCATAAATGAATTTTGGTTTGTGTATTACCTACATTAATATTTGTCACCACTGTCAGCATAACTGAGAAACTAAACATGTCAGTAACACAAGTCATAAATCAAACCATTGCAATTCTTATCATCCAGAAAATAGCCATAAATAACAGAATAAGTAATAATGCCTGCGAATAGGAGAAAAGACTGTCACAGAGCATGTAAAATTTTCACGTTAAGAGACACTCTCAGATGTCACTTAATGCTGCAGGCAACCTTACCAGAGTCCCAGATCCTGCAAACATGACCTGGTTTCTGTCCATGGCAAATCAAAGACAGAAAGTTGATAAAAATTTTGCTGGAAGTGAGAGTTCTAACTCTAAGGAAAAGCAATAGATGAGAGCCCTGCTGCCAAAGAAATATTAAAAAACCTGAAATGTAATGATGAAAATGTGGAAATCAAAATTTAAAAATATGAATTATAAATGCCATTTATAATTCACAAAATGAAATACTTGGGTATAAATCTAACAGAACATAGACAGGATCTGTGTCTTAAAAATTACTAAATACTGATGAAAGTAATCAAACAACACCTAAATGAATAGAGAAATATATAATTTTAATGAATTGCAAGAACCACCATAGTAAATATGTCAATTTTCACCAAATTGATGTATAGGTTTAATGCAATTTCTATCAAAATCCCAGCAAATTTTGCTATAGATACAGACAAAAAGCTTATTCTAAAATTTATATTAGAAGGTATAAGATCTAGAGTAGCTAAGACCATTGATAAAGAAACAAAGTGCTAGTAGGAATCACCCTACCCAATCTTATGACATACTATATAGCTATAATAATAAAGACTGTATAGTATTGTTGGGGATATATAGCCTTTTCAATACAGAGTGCTGAAGAAATTGGACATACATTGAAAAAAAGAAAACAACTTCAACCTAAACCTCACACCTTACACAAAAATTAACTTAAAATGCATCATGGATTTGCTCAGCTGGTATGGCTCAGTGGCTGATTGTCAACCTATGAACCAGCAGATCATGTTCAATTCCTGGCCATGGTATATGCCCAGGTTGCAGGTTCAACCCTTAGTAGGGGGGGGGTGCGTGCAGGAGGTAGCCTATCAATGATTCTCATCATTGATGTTTCTATCTCTCTCTCCCTCTACCTTCCTCTCTCTAAAATCAATTAAAAATATATTTTTAAAAATGAATCATGGATTTAAATATAAAATGTAAGTTTATAAAACTTGAAGAGGATGAAAAGGTAAACTACAAACTGGAAAAAAAAAAGACTTGCAAATCACATGCCCAACAAAAGACAAAGATCTAAAATATATAAGAGCTCTTAAAACTCCACATTAAAAATATCCATTCAGAAAATGGGCAAAAGACATGGAAGGATGTTTCATTGAAAATAATATACAAGATGAAAAATAAGCACAAGAAAATATGTTAACATCATTAACCCTTACAAATTAAACCCACCATGAGATCACTGCCCACTTAAAATAAAAAACAGTCATAACCCTAAATGATGTGAGCATGTAGAGAAATTAGGTTGTCCATATAATACATATATAAATTGTACATCCACTCTGGAAAAGGAGTATGATAGGTCCTTACAAATTTGTTCTTCCAGATTATCTGGCAATTGCGCTCTTAGGCGTTTATTCCAGAGAAATGAAAATTTATGTCCACAGAGAAACCTACACCTGAATGTTTATAGCTGCTCTGTTAGTAATAACCCCAAACTGGAAACAACATAAATTTCTTTTGGCAGGTAAATGGTTGAACACACTGTAGTTTGTTCTACGTCATGGCATACTACTCAGCAATAAAAAGGAACAAACTTATTACAGGCAATAATGTGGGTGAACCTCTAGGAAATTACACTCAATGAAAAAAGCTAATCTCAAAATTTTGCATGATTATATTTATATAACGTTTTTGAAATGACAAAATTGAAGAAATTGAGGAGAGATTGGTGGTTGCCAGGATTTAGGAAGGTGAGTGAAAAGGGCAGTGGTTTTGGCAGTAGATGGTGACATAGGAGATACTGGTGATGGACATGTTCTATAATAACTTGAGTGGTGTTGGAGAAAGAGAGGGGGGAGAGGGAGAGGGAGAGAGGGAGAGAAGAGAAATGTGTACGTATAAAACTGGTGAAATCTGAATAAGGTTGATGATTCCTATAGATATTAAGTTCCTAGCTGAGAGAAACTGGGTGAAAGGTATATAGACTCTCTCTGCATCAGTTCTTATGAATTTGAATATACAATTATCTCAAAATAATTTTTTTAAATAGAAATTTTGTCCCTCCCTTCAGAGAGGGATAGTAGCCCTCCAAATAACCAAACCTCCCAGAACATCAAGTAACAACAGGATACTGCATTTGGTGCCATTAACACCCTTTCATTGTGCTACTTTACATAAAGCAAAAACCCTTGAGAAAGCCTCTTAATAGCAGAACTGTCTGTGTGCCTTGGATTTACATGTGCCAGCTTGACAGGAAGATTAGCTGAATCTCAGCAGGGACAACTGTGGTTTGTCCTTCTGCTCCCAAGAAGACTGAAAGCCAAACCCCTGACCTGAGGCATTAGCCTCTAGCACAAAGCCAAAAACTCTGCTCTAGGGAATCAATTTGCAGCCTTGTAATTTATAACAGAGATCTCTATAAAATATTCCAGCTTTATCTTAAATGCCCAGCACACTACAAAACTGTATTTAATTTTCATTTAGACAAAGAGTTTGGCCCTTGGTGATGCATTTTAACCGAACAAACAATACTATTGTTGTCCCTTTTAAAAATCCTTTATTTATATCAGGTTTGTAAATTCTATCTAATCTAACAAACTGAAGCAGCAGTATCAAAGAAAAGGAAATAACTTTTTCCCTAAGTTCACAGAGGTTTGCAAAGTGCTCTCAAACAGTTCTATCATTCCTTACTATTTGATTGGTTCATTGATTCATTGACCACCTATGAATGCCAGAAATATGCTGTCTTTTGGATATAGACACACACACACACACATATACACAGCCACTACCTTCAGAAGTCTGTAGTCTATTGGACGAGTAAGATATTTTAACAACAATAATAAACTATAGTATTTTATCAATGAGATCTGAGCAACATATTGAGAAAGGCCAAATACCTGAGTGACTTAAAGTATACCTTTCTAGGATTGTCAGGACCTTTATGCCTATTTGTGAAATCACAGCACTAGGTATCTAGTATTGCAGTGGAATAGCAAACACATTTCCTTTTCCTAAGGTTCAAATACAGCTCAGGTTGTTCCTTCCCTGAGGAATCTTACCCTTCTCTGGCTAACCAGCCATCCTCCGGGGCCAAACACGGTGATGTGAGGTTCCGTCCTGTCTCCTTTGTAGTCTATGCCCCCGTGGCCTCCACGTCCAGCACCTGCCATGGGGTCCCCTCGCCTGCTGGCGGGGTCCCGGTACTGATCACATATCTCAGGTGACCCAGGTTTCTTCTCCAGAGAGGGCCCAGCTCACACCACTGGTCGAGAGACTGATCCATGGTGCCAACTGCCCAGAGACTTCGGCCACAGCTTGAACTGAAAGTTCACGCATCAGCTGTGTGTATTTGGATAATAAGAAGAGGTTCCCTCTTGGCAAAGGGGCCAGAGGGGCCAATATAGAATGCTCGGATGCCTTCCCAGTGCCTTCATCCCTTCTGAAAGGGATTAATTCCTTTCCTATCCTTTATTTAAGTTGCTGCCCAACATTCAAAGAATTAGTTTGTAAGTTTATTTGGGATAATTGTATAATATGCTGTTGTCAAATATCAAATATTATAATGACATTGTAGAATAATATCATGTAAGGGTATTGTGGTGTCACGGGAGGTTAAGGAGGGCCTAGCCTAAGAACTGGTGTCCATAAGAGATGACATGCTCTAGGCCATGTTAATTCAATCTCAAACTAGCTGCCAATTTTTTTTATAACTTTATATAAACTTTGTCAGGGATATAAAAACACAAATCACTTACCTTAGTTCAAGCATTCAAATATATTGACTTTCCCCCTTACTCCCACCACCTGCCACTTACCCTGAGGTTTGATATTTTGATGGACTTTTCTCAGTCTCTGGATCCATTCTTGTTCATCAGTCTATGTCATTCATTATATTCCTCAAATGAGTGAGATCATGTGATATTTGTCTTTCTCTGCCTGGCTAATTTCACTTAGCATAATGCTCTCTAATTCCGTCCATGTTGTTACAAATGGTAGGAGCTCTTTCTTTTTTTTTTTTTTTTTTTACCGCAGCGTAGTAAAAAAAAAAGACAGGCACAGTCGCAGAGGGGACAACAGGAGAGAACTAAAAGATCAACAGAGGTGGGGCACAGACCCTCATCCACAAACCTTGCAGGGGCTTGAATTCTCACCCCTCCTGAGGAAGGTCTCCTACCCCCATGGCTGCTACATCTTCCACGCACAACTCACACCGGGACCCAGGTGGTAGACAGAGACTCGGCCAGCAATAGCTGCCCTATATCTAAATTGAATTTATTACAAGGAATTCTGAGGCCTACTCAAAAATGCAAATATTCCTTCCCACAAGTATTTACTGGGTAAACTAAGATTTCTGCTTGAGTATTAAAATTGACAGTAAAATAGCAATCAAGTTTTCAGATTAATTTAAATTGGCCAAGTGAAATAAGTGAATACTCAAGAAAATCTAACTGTACTGGACAAAAAGCTTTTCCTAAAACATTAACTAAATTATCTATTAGTAGTTCATCTCACTGCAAAATTGCCTAACATCCAAAGAACCTAAAGTAGTAATATTTGTATGCAAAAATTAAAATTTAAAATTACCAAGACTGCAAAATAAAATTTCCAAAAGCCCCTATTAACCAAAAAAAGGGGGGAGGGGGACAATGAGGTAATATCATGTAAGGAAAAATATCCTAAAAGTAAAATACATGTAGAAAATTCTTACTCCAGAAAAGAAAATTCCATTTGTAAAACCAGCTGCAGGACACCCCCCCAAAAAAACACACATGGTGTCAAAATAAGCCAAAGGAATATCATTTAGGCAAAAATAAAAAGAATCCCAAGTCTATTTTGCAGAGAGGATCCCTGTGTTAACCTTTGGTCGAGAATGTGTTTGTGTGTTTGCAGAGAACAACTCCAACACCATGTGGGTTCCTGCGACAATGAGGAACTGATGGGCCTCTTCCATCCACGAGGACGGTCCAGAGATGGCGGACGCTGACGACACCTTGCCATGCTAGCAGTCGGCAGCTGTGTGGGGCTGCAGGCGGCCCAGGAACATACCAGAGAGGATGGATCTTGCATTGCCACGATGTGTCCACCATCTGGATACCATTGCTGACATGTACACATGAAGAACTATTTGACATTGAAACTGGGACTCAGAACAGTTGGACATTGAAACTGACACTCAAACTTTTTTTTCTCTTATACATTTGTTTTCAATATGCAGAGGCAAGGTATTTTTGAAGAAAAGAAACAGGGGAGAGTGATTGATATAGAGGCAGGGTGGCCTCGAACAGACAGTCAAGCTATAGGGGGAAGGCTGGAGTGGAGGGGAGGCAGATGCTGGGGGAGATCAACCGAAAGACTTGTATGCATACATATGAGCATAACCAATGAATGAAAGACACTGGGGTGGGGAGGGAGGCAGGTGGGGACATGTGCGGGGGGCTACGGGAGGCTGGGGGGAGGATTTTGGGGGGGAAGGAAAACATATGTACTACTATTAAATATAAGTTATATTGTAAATAAAATTAAAAAAAAATAAACAAATACAGCTCAACAGGAATTTCAGTATTTTTTTCCCCTTAGGCTGAATTTATTCAGATTTTGAAAGAAATAGAAAATGAAAATTAATTTTTTACAAAAAGTATATAATGTAGGAAAAACAGTAGCAGTAGGTCAAAAGGAAGCAGAAATTGACTTCATCAATCTTGCTAGATTGCAAATCCTGAGTGACTGAAATTGTCTGATTCGTCATTGTCATCCCAGATCCTGGAACATTGTCGAGTATAAGGACTTAATCAACATTCATTATTAAATACTGGAATAAGACACAGATCTTTAAATTCTAACCTGTGCATCAATAGCTATCTAAATACTTATGAATTCATGACCAAACTTCCTGTCAGGCCTCAGCTCTCAACATAGAGAATTTTACCTCCTTTTAAAAATATTTTTTCATTTTCCCTTAACCACACAATATTTATTATGAAGTTAATAAGCCATTATTAAATCAAAACTCTTCTAACAGAAGATTTACATGATAATAAAGTATTACCATCTACAGTAAAGAGGATGGTGGCTTGGGGTTCTAGTTTTATTTGCTTCCTTATCATATGGGAAAATGGTTCTCAATTATCTTGAGAATGGATGAATGAATGAATTGCTTCTAATTGTTCTGTGCTCTGTAATTCACTGAAATGTATGAGTCATTAAAAACATCCAAAAATTATGAGACCATTGATTTTTCTACTTTAGAAGGCACTCTAAAGCCTTATTACTGAAAGTAATAACTTTCAGACTAAACATGAAAGTCTCTGAATGTACTGGAATTTTAAATTGTGCCATTAGACAAGAGGGATCTTAACTGAAACAACCAGGTATAACTTGGGGTTGTGCTGGGTTGCTTCTCTTCTAACGATGACAGGTTCCCTTGGAAAGGCTGCTTTCCATTAATTTCTCATTTATTATCAAGATAAAGTTTATTAAAGGTTATAATATTAAACTATTAATTCAGACTCCATCTTTTGACTCTTCTTGGGTACTATTAATATTTCTCACAAAATCTTCCCAAATATACATTCAAATTTTAATCTTAAAAATGTAAAGATCATGAAAGAATATAAATTCTGAGACTGAGTTTTAAGTGATTAAATATGGAAACTAGACTGGGAGACTAGAACTTGTCTCCTTATTGTTGATCTAGCATTTTGTCCATCATACCTCATCTATATTATCTCCAGTTTTTACCCAGTTATGGAATCCTCTGATCTTCACATTGGGTTCTAGGAGTGGAATCTCTAACTCTGCATTAGAAGAGTTATGCCCAAGTTCTAGAATTCCTTCACACGAGCCTGCCATATTTCATCTGAGCAGCCAACCTGTATAATTTTCTCATGGCCTTTGTTGTATATTTAACTCTGATATTATGAGTGCAATTCCAGTAAAAAAAAAAAACAATGCGATTTATTTTCAATATATAGGAAGATGATGATTGGGAAGGGTAAATAAACTTTATTTTAAAATATATAACCATGTAGAAAAACAGGAATAATTAGGTGTGATAATAAGATACTTGTCTACCACATAATGATATGCAACAAGGAGCACAGTAGCTAATAAATATCATTGTCTCTGTAATGCAGACCTGGTCCAAATCCAAGTTTTGTTGTGTGTGACCTAAGGCAAGTATTTAATCTCTTAGAGTCCAATTTCCATAATAGTAAATTCGGGATAATTATAGTACTTACCTACATATATAAAAGGCTAAAATATAAAGTATCCCCTCAGGAGTTCCATAGGGAAATAGGGAGTTCAATCACTCACTATGACGTGCACTGACCACTAGGGGGCGGTGCGAAATGAAAACAGGCCCCCGCCGACAGCTGAAAGGCCCTGATCAGCCCTGATCACCTATCAGGCCTACGAGCCCTACCTGGACACTAAACACGGGATCTTTTTCTAACATAACTTTATTTATATTTATTTTTATCTATTTTTCTCTATTTTTTCTACCATCTAGCTGTCTTCTATTCTGTCAAACAGGGATGCCTATGGTTACTAGTAAAGGAGCTAAAAGAGGCTTTTTAGTACTTCCTAGACCAGTGGTTGGCAAACTCATTAGTCAACAGAGCAGCAAACCACAGTTTGTGAGCCACATGCGGCCCAAGAGCCTCGGTTTACCGACCACTGTCCAAGACTATAAATGAATCTAAAATCAAAATCAATCTTCCCAAGCCAAAGGACAGGCACCTCTTAGGCATTATCATAAAAACCGTAATATAGATGGGAGACAGGGTGGGGAGTAGAAAAACCACAAGCCCTGGAAGAAATATAAAATATAACAGTCAAATAATACAACAGAAATTATACAAATAAAAATATTATTTTTTAAAAGTGCATAATCCTACCTTTTTCTAGTAAAGAAACTGTGGGAAGCACTAGAATTTCATTCAAAAGTAAGTGTTTCAATAGCCATTTCTGTAGATTTATTCTAGTGAGAGTTTGAAAATGGGATCAATCAAGACAGCTCAGAACAAAATAGCAGGTTAGATACAAACACCTCCTCATATTATGACATAGTCAGCAGCATGTGGATTCATTTATGGCTTACATTTTCCCCAAAGTCAACATTATATTTGTGTCTTTGTCTTCAGTGTGTGTATATATATATAGGCATATTTTATTCACCCAAATCCCTCCCCAACAGTGTTTCCATTTTCATCTACATTTAAAGACAACAGTACATACCAAATGGTAGGGAAACAATCAGATTAGAAATGGTGCATGGCATGACCTACATCTTGCAGTTTATAACAGGTAAAGAAGGAAATCTGTTATAACCACTACTGTCTACATAATTTGCTAACACTTATTATTGCGGGTGCTATGTGGGTACTTTTCATCCCCCAAGTAAGTAAGGTGGGTGGTGGTATCTCCATCATAGCTGTGGACACAAAAGCATGGAATGCATTCCTCATGGTAGCCAAGATACTGAACAAGCCATCCATGGCCCCATATGGACAACAACCTCTTCTTACTCCTGGACTAAAACTATCAAATGATTCATCTGTCCCTTCCTCAGAGGCTAGTGGCAAAGTAATGTTATATAATGACTACACTAAAATAATTTCAACATGGTACATAAAAAGAATGCACTTAATATAATTCCTATAGAGAGGTTTGAGTCATTCAGTATTTAACATAGTTATATAACATCTCCCTACCCTTACTACAGAAAACTAATGCTGTCTATTACCTGACACACAAAAAGTTTACAAATAATTATATTAGCTAACAATAATGTAAAGCTTGAACTGCAGCACTCATAAACTATGCCAAAAGTCATAACAAACTATCCTATCTAATAAAAGAGTAACATGCAAATTGACCATTACTCCAATACATAATATGGCCTCCCCCATGTGAACACAAGATGGCTACCACAAATGGCCAGCAGGGGAGGACAATTGGGAGGGACCAGGTCTGCAAGGGAGGGCAGTTGGGGGCAATCAAGCTTGCAGGAGAGGGCAGATAGGGGTGACCAGGCCAGCAGAGGAGGGAGGTTAGGGGTGACTGAGCCTGTAGGGAAGGGCGGTGGAGGGACCCAGGCCTGCAGAGGAGGGCAGTTGGGGAGGACCAGGCCTACAAGAGAAGGAAGTTGGGAGTGACCAAGCCTGCATGGGAAGGAATTTGGGAGCAACCAGGCCTGCAGGGAAGGGCAGTTGGGGGTACCAGACCTGCAAGGGAGAGCAGTTGGGGGCAATCAAGCCTGCAGGGGAGGGAAGTTAGGGGTGACCATGCTGGCAGAGGAGGGAAATTGGAGGTCACCAGGACTGCAGGGAAGGGCAGTGAGGGGACCAGGTCTGCAGGGGAGGGCAGTTTGGGGGGACTCAAGCCTGCAAGGGATAGTTGTGGGGGGACAAGGCTTGCAGGGGAGGCCAGCAGAGGAGAAAAGTTGGAGGCAAACAGGCTGACAGGGGAGCAGTTAAACATCAATGAAGCTAGCAGGGAGTGGTTAGGGGGTGATCAAGTGGGTAGGCAGAAGTGGTTAGGGGCAATCAGGAAGGCAGGCAGGTGAGCAGTTGGGAGCCAGCAAGTCCTGGATTGTGAAAAGGATGTCTGACTGCCCATTTAGGCCCAATCCTACCAGTCAGACATCCCTCGAGGGGTCCCAGATTGGAGAGGATGCAGGCTGGGCTGAAGGTCACATTCCCGCCTCCTCCCCCCCACCCCTCCACCACACACACACGAATTTCGTGCACCTGGCCTCTATAATAAAAAATGCCTAATATGCAAATTAGACCAGACAGCCAAACAGCCTTCCAGATGAAGCTGTTGCTGTGAGGACTGAGGCAAGCTACTCCAGCTACAAGGGCCAAGCCCCTTGCAGGAATTTCATGCATCGGGCCTCTATATATTTGCATGTTCCAAATTCCTATCACAGCAAATATTAAAGTTCTCATTTACTTGTAATGTATCTAATAAACACTTGAGCCTTAGTTTATTTCACACTTGATACATGAAAGGAAAAATAAAAATTGAGGTTTCAGATAATGTCTACCTTTTCAGATAAGGTCTGAAGGTCAACTAGAAAAGATAAATGTCAAAAGTAACTTTGAACACTTACTCTGTTATATTTCAGTAAGTAACAACTGAAAAGCATGTGTGGACATGACAATAATTAAATTCCTTTAATGTGTTTAGGTAGAGAGAAAAATGTCATGGCTTTTAGATACTTGGGGCATCATGCTATCACACTACAGACTGAGGAATACAGTCCTTTGTAATGATAGACTGGGCTTAGTCTCTCAGGCTCAACTAAATGTTTATTTAAAGACTACAGGAAAAACATGCCAGTTATCCCAGAGACCTGGCCTGGCTTAGCCCTATCACAGATTCTGGGTCCTCATAATTTTTTGTAAGATTATCTTTATTCTATCACCTAGGAAAAAACAGTTTCATTTGTAAAACTACAGTATTTAGATATACTAATTTTAAAAATCAGGACAAATAATTAGTGAATTATTACAGAATTGTGGCCTATATTTTTTTAATTTTTACTGAATTTATTGGGTTAATAAAATTATATAAGTTTTAGGTGTAAAATTCTATAACTTGTCATCTGTATATTTTATTTTGTGTTCACCATCCAAAGTCAAGTCTCTTTCCTATATTCTTATACAGGACCCTGGGAATATATATGTTTGAATTACAAACAACATCTGGTATGTAACAGAACTCAAAAGCACTCAGACACAGTTACCTGCAATCTGTGTGGGGACCTGCACTACATTCTGCCTGCATCCTTACTGGCAGGTAGTTCATTTCCTCCTGAAGGAGATAGATCATTGCATTTTTAAATACTTCAAATACCATTTAAATTTTAGTTTTTTAAGTTAACTAAATGTATTGGGTCACATTGGTTAATAAGATTATGTAGATTTCATGTGTACAAGCCTATGATATATCTCCTGTATATTGCATTGTGTGCCCACCCTAAAATCTAATCATTTTCCCCTCTTTCCCTCTGGTATCCACCATACCTGTGTCTATGAAGTTCAGTTTTATATTCCTCATGTGAGTGATATCATATGGTTCTGAGCTTTTTCTGACTGATTTACTTTGTTTAGCATAATATTCTGAAGGCCCATCCGTGTTGTTGCAAATATTTTAAGTAACATGTCATAACTCTTCCCGTCTTCAATTAGCCAAAACTTAATATTCATATTTCCTTTAACTTGTTTGACTCATAACAAGATTCCCAGAACTTTATACCTTCCATTATGGTAAGTATGTGGGCACTTGATAATATTTCTTTTAAAATATCCAGCTGGAAGCTGAACACAATATTTTATCTATAATCTTGATTAACATCAACTGTATTGGGATGATTATTACCACTCTTGATCTGAAGTCAAAAGTGTTTTAATGCATCTTACGACCAATTAAGCTTCCTTTTACTAGATTCACATGTATATATTTATAGAGTACACTGAACCCAGCACATTTGTCTGTGGAGTTCTTGGAAGGCTGCTGCCTTTATTTTTGAGTTCAGCTGTACATTATTATTTTTTCCCATGATCATATTTCCCCTTCTAAATTCTCATTCATTGCACCCATTTCTTTTGTCTTCTGGGTGCACAGAATGTCAACAAGTAGCAAAACCCAGGGGATGGATTTGGATATTAAATTTTAAAAGAATCTAGAGCAACTATTATAATTAGTAGTCAATACTTTCAACTAAATAAAATTAATCTAGATACTGTTCTGTATGTGCATATAAAAAAACATTGCCTAAGGCTACCTTTTATGATAAAAATGCTACAATCTCTACATCAATACTGACTTTAATGCCACAATTTGAATTAGAGAAAACATTATTCACATAAGGCAAGTTAAGACTGAATTAAATCACAGTGATTAATTTGCTTGTGGGTTAAACTGAATTTTTTTTTAAATCTATAAAACGACGTAGAAATGGTAGAAGGAAATCTCAGTAATCAGGGCGAAGGTTTTTCTGTAATTAGCTGGAATGCATCATTAAATTCTATTGTACTAGCAACTAAAAAATATAGCTCTTTGAACTAATAAGCGAAGCATCAGAATGAAGACATTTAGCTTCAATACATTACATTCCAGTCTTTTTCATTATATACTCATAGTTAAATATGATAACAACAATCATTAATAAAATATTTGAAAGAAGCAATCAACAAAATGTGAGATAAGAAATACAGTAAGACTAGTATTTGACTATTGAGGAATAAGAAATCTAACAAAGGTCTCTAACAGTTGCCATTAACTGCATTGAGGAAGAATATTAGTGGAGCATGTTTATGGGAGATGTTTAGTTCACTTCTGAATAATTTCATTGAACATGAGTGGGCAATTGGACTGGGAAGTCTATAGTTCAGGGAACAGGTCCAAGGTGAGTATGTATATTTTGGTGGTGTTAGCATTAATTTTTAAAATATTTTGATTGGATATCATTGAAGAAAAGAATATAGTCAAAAAAGGAAGAGGCACAGGTCTGAGCTCCAGAATATCCCAAATTTAGAGTATTATCTTGGTCAAACTGCTTTCAAGCAATACCCTACCAAATTACACATAGGCCAAAACTATATGAACGTGTCCGGCATGACAGCCTTTGCTTAACTTTAGCCATTTGACATATTAAAATTGGTCTCTTGCTGTTTAAATATTAATTCATTACAAGTGAAAATAGGTGTTCTTATATGCTTACTAGAGGACTGGTGCACAGATTTATGCACTGCGGTGATTCCTCGGCCTGTACTTTTGGGATTAGGACTGCGGGGATCAGGCCGAAACTGGCTCTCTGACATCCCATGAGGGGTCCCAAATTGAAAGAGGGCAGTTCTCAGATGATGCACCCCAGAATTGAGCTCTCTCCTGTCTGGATTGGGCTTCAGGAATCGGGCTGAAACTGGCTCTCTGACATCCCCTGGGGGGTCCCGGATTGCAAGGGGGTGCAGGGCATCAGAGCTACTTGAACAGTCGAATGTCGAATGGTCACTTAGGCTTTTATATATACTAGAGGCTCCATGCATGAAACTTGTGCACAGTGGGCGGGGGATGTTCCTTAGCCCAGCCTGCACCGTCTCCAATTTGGGACCCCTCGAGGAATGTCCGGCTGCCCGTTTAGACTCAATCCCGGTAGGATGGGGCCTAAATGGGCAATTGGACATCCTTCTCACAATCCAGGACTGCTGGCTCCAAACTGCTCACCTGCCTGCCTCCCTAATTGCCCCTAACCGCTTCTGCCTGCCAGCCTGATCACCTACTAGCCACTACCCTGCCAGCCTAATTGATGTTTAACTGCTCCCCTGCCAGCCTATTTGCCCCCAATTTCCCTCCTTTGCTGGCCTGGTCACCCCTAACTGCCCTCCTCTGCAGGCTTGATTGCCCCCAACTGCCCTCCCTTGCAGGGCCTAGAATCTCCAATGGCCCTCCCCTGCTGGCCATCTTGTGGTGGCCATCTTGTGTCCACATGGGGGCAGGACCTTTGACCACATGGAGGCAGCCCTCTTGTGTGTTGGAGTGATGGTCAATCTGTAAATTACTCTTTTATTAGATAGGATAGAGGCCTGGTGCATGGGTGGGGGCCGGCTGGTTTGCCCTGAAGAGTGTCCCAGATCAGGGTGAGGGTTCCCTTGGGGTGAGGGGTGGCCTGGTCAAAGGGCCTGTGGAAGTTTGCAGGCTAGCCACATCCCCTAGCGACCCAAGCAGAGACCCTGGTATCTGGGATTAATCTATATCTACAATTGAAACTTTGTAGCCTGGAGCAGAGCCAAGCCTTCTGTTTGCTCCATGGCGGTAGCCATTTCTGTTTGAAACTTTGTAGCTTAGAGTGTAGGCCTGGGCCAGCAATGGCAGGTTGAAAGCTTGGCCTCCTTTGTTGCCAGGGAAATCCAAACCTCTGTTCTCTCCAGCTCAGTGGCTGCCACCATTTTTGTATCTTTTATAATTGAAACTTTGTAACATTGAGTGGAGACCTAGGCAGACAATGGCAGGTGAAAAGCTTAGCTTCCTCTGTTGCCAGGGAAACCCAAGCCTTCCTCCAGGTCTCAGTGGCGGCAGCCATCTTGATTGGTGTTTGTTTGCATAATCTGCTCCTATTTGATGGTGGGCGTGGCTGTGGGTGTGGCAAATGTATGGTCAAATTTGCATATTACTCTTTTATTAGATAGGACTAGAGGCCCGGTGCACAAAATTAGTGCATGGAGGAGGAATGTCCCTCAGTCCAGCCTGCACCCTCTCCAATCTGGGACCCCTCGAGGGATGTCCAACTGCCCATTTAGGCCAAATCCCAGTAGGATCTGGCCTAAGCAGGCAGTCGGACATCCTTCTCACAATCCAGGACTGCTGGCTCCAAATTGCTCACCTGCCTGTCTCCCTGATTGCCCTTAACTGCTTCTGCCTGCCAGCCTGATTACCCGCTAACCACTACCCGGCCAGCCTAATTGATGCCTAACTGTTCCCTTGACAGCCTGTTTGCCCCCAACTTCTCTCCTCTGCCAGCCTTGTCACCCCTAACTGCCCTCCCTTGCAGGCCTGTTCCCTCCCAACTGCCCTCCCCTGCTGGTCTGATTGCTTACAACTGCCCTTCCTTGTAGGCCAGGAACCTCCCAATGGCCCTCTCCTGCTGGCCATCTTGTGATGGCCATCTTATGTCCACATGGAAGCAGGATCTTTGACCACATGGGGGCAACCCTCTCGTGTGTTGGAGTGATGGTCAATTGCAAATTACTCTTTTATTAGATGGGATAGAGGCCTGGTGCATGGCAGGGGGGGGCAGCTGGTTTACCCTGAAGAATGTCTTTTGGGGCATGGGGCAACCTGAGTGAGGGGCCTGTGGAGGTTTGCAGGCCAACCACACCCCCCCAGCGACCCAAGAGGAGGCCCTGGGATCTGGGATTAATTTATGTTCTACAATCGAAACTTTGTAGACTAGAGTGGAGCCAAGCCTTCTGCTTGCTCTGTGGCAACAGCCATTTCCATTTGGGTTTTTATTTAAATTTTATAATTGAAACTTTGTAGCCTAGGGTAGCCTTTGTGGCCTAGGTGCTAGGCCTGCAGAAGCTTGGCTTTTTTCATCCCCTGGGCAACCCTAGCCTCTGCTCTCTCCAGCTCCATGGCTGCCGCCATTTCTGTTGAGATATATCTTCTATAAATAAAACTTTGTAGCATTGAGGGAGGCCTAGGCCAGCAAGGGCAGGAGGAAAGCTTCACCTCCTCCATTGCTAGGGAAACCCAACCCTCCCTCCGGCTCTCAGTGGCCACTGCCATCTTAGTTGAGGTTTATTTACTCCTGATTGGCTGGTGGGCGTGGTTTGTGGGCGTGGCTTGATCAGTTATGTCAATTTGATCAGTATGGTCAATTTGCATATTACTCTTTTATTAGATAGGATAGATTAGTAATTTGTATTTTTGTCTTCTATATATTTGACTCATTTTTGTTCTTGATATTACCTTTGCTACACTCACAAGGCACACCCACCAGCCACACCTACCAGTCAATCAGGATCTGGGGTGGAGCCAGCCAGCAATTGCATGGCCTGGGCTACAGGAGGTGGGGCTGAGGTGAGGGGGCCCTGGGGGGCAGGGCTGAGGCCACCCAGGCTGTGGGGGGCAGGAGAGGGCAGGCCATCCGTGCCTCCAGCAGGCCCCACGCAGCAGCAGGCCCTACGGCCCGCCCTCTTCTGCCGCACGGCGGGAGAGGACTACCTATACGCAGCAGGAGAGGACGGGCCATCTGGCCTGCACAGTGGGAGAGGGTGGCCTGCAGTGGGAAAGGCAGCCTTTTAGTGCCCTTGGCCAGTGCAGCAGGAGAGGGTGGCCCTCAGCGCCCCTGGCCAGCATGGCGGGAGAGGGTGAGCTGTCTGTGACGCTGGCCGACCGGGTGGCCCACCCTCTCTCGCCATGAGGCCACAGAGGATGGCCATGCGCAGCAGGAGAGGGCATGCTGTCCATGCCCCTCGCAGGAGTGGCAGGAGAGGGTGGGCCATGAATGGCAGGAGAGGGTGGGCCGTGCATGGCAGGAGAGGGTGGGCCGTCCGAGCCCTCAGCTCCCCAGACGCCGGCCCTCTCCCGCCGCCTGGAGGGAGAGAACAGGCCCAGGGGAGCAAATGCTCACCTTTCCAGGCGGGGAAGCCAGACCTGAAAGCCCAAGCCCCCAGGTACCTGACAGGTGTCCTGAGGGGTCCTGAGGAGGCCCCAGGACAAGCATCTCCCCAGAGACTGTGCAGAAGAAGGAAAGGAAACTCTGGCTAGAGGCCAGGGTGAAGGGTGAGGAACAAACACACACCCCCATGCACAAATTTTGTGCACTTGGCCTCTAGTCTTATATAATAAAGAGGTCACCCTTATACTCTCATGCAAGATGGCCACCTCCATATGGTCAAGAATGGCCACCATTAGATGGCTGGCAGGGGAGGGTAGTTGTGGGCAATCAAGACAGCAAGGGAGGGCAATTGGGGGAAACCAGGCTGGTAGGGGAGGGAAGTTGGGGGCAATTGGGCCAGCAGTGGAGCAGTTAGGCATCAATCAGGCTGACAAGGGAGTGGTTAGGGGGTGATCAGGCTGGCAGGCAAGTGAGCAGTTGGGAGCCAGCAGTTCTGGATTGTGAGAGGCATGTTCTGAATTGGAGAGGGTGCTGGCTGCACTGAGGAACACCCGCCCCCCAGTGCACAAATTTCATGCACTGTGCCTCTAGTTGATTTATAAAATCACCTTTACATATTAAAATAATTAACCTTTCACTTATGATATTTATTACACATGCTCTGATTTTCATCATCATAGTTTTTGGTATGATAAGTTTTACATTTTCTAGCCAAATGTATTTATTACTTACTTTGTTATATATTAAATCATTTTAATACATACACAAATAAATTATTTACATATTTTATTCTAATCATTTATGGTTTCTTATTTTTTTACATTATCTCTCAGTCTTTCTGACATTTATGTTAGATCATGTGGAAAGACTCTCATTAAATATTTTATTATATTTTTAGCTCATTTTATAATTATACTAGAGGCTCAGTGTGCACAAAATTTGTGCACTCTGGGGTAGTGGGTCCCTCAGCCCAGCTTGTGCCCTCTCACAGTTTGCAAGTCCGCTGGGGATGTCCAACTGACAGCTTTGGCCTGTTCCTCATGAGACATCAGTCAGATATCTTTAGTCCTGCCATGGAAGTGGGAGAGGCTTCCGCGGAGGCAGGCAGGAGAGGTTCCTGCCACCGCTTCTAGGCTCGCCAGCCATGAGCCCGGCTTCTGGCTGAGCAGCAATCCCCCTGTGGGAAGCACACTGACCACCAGGGAGCAGGTCCTGCATTGAGTATCTGCCCCCTAGTGGTGGGTGCATGTCACAGAGACTGGTTGTTCCACAGTTTGTTTGATTTGCATATTAGCCTTTTATTATATAGGATTAAATAATATGTCAATTCCATCATTGCAATGTTTCTTTAAGTTGTAAATGGTTCTGATCCATAGTAAAGTCTAGTTCTGAGATATCTATTCCCTCTTTGTTTTGGCTACTAATTCTTAGGTCTATACTTCAATACTTTATTATAGTATTTTAAAGTTATGTATTAGGTTATTTGTCAAATAACTAAATGCCCAACAGGCATCTGGGTCTTCCCCCCTGGTTTTTAGGTTCACTACTAACCCAGAGATCTGGATGTCAATTTTGTTTTCTTCCTGTTTGGTAGAGCACATGGTGGGTAGTCTATGGATACATTTTTTTAAATTCACCCCCATTGCCTATGAAATTAGCGGGAATCTCCCATCCCCATTTTGAAGCCAAGACTTTGGCATATGTCTCCTTACTTACAGTGCTGTTACAGTTAGTTCTTAGGCATCTGGGTGGGGATTTTCTTAATATGCTTGGAGAAATAATAAAGGCCTGGGAGTTTGTAGATATGTTTTAAAAAATACACAGCAAAACTTACATATTTACCAGTTATTTAAATCTGCTTTTTCTCGTAGACATAAACTATCCAAAGATTCCCCATTCAGTTAGGAGGCACACCATGAGTTTTTTTTCTTACCCAAAAGCTAATTCATTTTAACATGTATACTTATTTCTTTAAAATACTTTTCCTTTGAAATAAAATTTTATTTCCCTTTTAATATTACCCTCTCCATCTATTTTTATTCCAGTGGATACTTTAATCAGAAGTACATTTCCCTGACCACAAATTATGAACCAAAAATATGGTAACTAATAGGAACCCAGAAATCACCTCCTGCTATATGGCATGTTCCAGTCATAACAATGTCATAAATCATACATAACATGTACTTTGCCAACAATCAATGCCAATGTGTTAGACCCTACCAATGGCACAAAGCAGGCAGTTGAACAGGTCCTCTAGGAGAAGCACAGGCTATGGGCCAAGCTCTTTTCTAATATAAAAGGCCATTATGCCATCATTTTACTGGTGTTTCTGTTATCTACCAAGTGACCTCCCTGAATTTTCTGGAATAAAAGCTTCTACTTGAGATGGTGATGGACAAGGTAGATAGTTCCCGCGTGACCTTTCAGTTTCACTCAAAGGACCTCCTGCATTTGACGTCTTAAACACCGACACACCTGCACCCCCGAGGAGGATTCTGTTCCTTCTTTGGATACCCTCCCAACTAACCACATAGTGGCTCATTTATACATTAATCAAATTCCATGGAAATGTAATTTGTCCTTTTCTCCTCTATGGTCACATTTTCCACCTTAAGTGGTCATTTAAGTAGAAAATTTATCTTGTAAAATGTTTAAGAGGATCACATGTCACCCTCTTTCACAATTCTTTCATATGATCACCCTTGAGTATATCAGCAGGTTTCTCTCTCTCAATTTTCACATTCCATGTTCATTCCCTACACATCCACTCAACCACCTTCTCTAGCTTAAAAAACTATTTGCTTGTTGTTTCATGAAATCCCCCTAACTAAACATCTACTTTGCTCATATGCTCTTTCCCTTTGACTTTGAAAGGTACTTGTTGAGCAGGTCTTATAGAAAAACCACAAGTCAACCTTATAGGATTAAGAGAACAAATCAAGTTTGTGGGAAATGGCAAGGAAGGTAATGTGCTGTTTCATTATCATTTGTCAAAAATCAGTACCTAAAAATCAAAGTCTCCGCTGATGCTTATAAAGTAAAATAGCTCCCATTCCGTTTTCTCTAAAACTGCTGTGTGCAAGCCCTATTTGTCATCTTCTATATTTGACCTGAATCAGCTGGATGTAGGAAGTGAGAATTTTTTAAAAATTTGGTTTTTTTTTATTGTGAGGAAGCCTTCAGTTCTTTCTTTGCCCCTAATATGAGATAGATGGGAAACATTAAAAAAAAAAAAGGTATCATGAAAATATAAGAAATTAGAGATATCAAATGAATGGGGAGGATAGTATCCTTTTTATAGATATATGTGGGAAAAACAAAGAATTGTAAGTTGCTTTATAAACATGTGAAAGGGAAGAGATTTTAGGGGAGGAGAGCAAACATAATTTTTTTAGTTTATAAGCAAGGAAGTTGTTTTCTAAATTTTAAATGGGCTAAAAAGTCAAAGAATAAAATCTGTCAAGAGAAATGGCAGCACTGTTAGAGTTTTAGAGGAATGTAGCAAATTACTCTGAGTGGTAATGAGAGTGTTTTATGGAAATGCAGTAATTAGCTGTTTTCAGGACCCACAATTTCTAAATTGAGTGTGATGACTAGTAGTAATTGATGATTAACGGTTGAGTGCTTTGCACCTTCTAAGCATTCAATAATATGATTGATTGATATGTTACTTATGAAATAGAGTAACATTTACGAAGCAATTATACAAACAATATGTAAGTGAGGAAACTACAGGCATCTGAGAATCCTATTGAAACAAAAAATAAATAACAAAAATAATGATAACCCCTACCTTCTCTGTGTCGATGCCTTTTGACATGGACCAGGTTGAGACAATATAATCCATGACTCGTTCACTAAGGCCTTTGGGGACCTGATAAAGTTTCAGAAAGTCCCGTACATTATTCAGCATCTCATGGTATCGATTGGTGTTGGCATACATTTGCTGGAAAATTGTGGTAACATTTCCAAAAATAGTTGCATAAAGAAGAGCTGGAAGAGAAGAAAGGGTGAAAATGAAACAAATATCCCAAGTGAAAAGAAAATGTGAATATTGGCCCAATCAATGAATAGTGTGACAGAGATGTCTTTATAAACTTTAGGAGCTAATACATGTTCACCCCTGGAGAAAAGTGCCTGGAATTTGGCATTAATTTAGTAAATGTTACCTACAGGAGGACAAACATGCGCACAACACTCTGGTCAGTGTAGCAAAACATGAGAGTGGCTAACAGATTTTGTGAAGAATTAAATGCTCCAAAATTATAATTTGCCTAGGAAAGTCTAGCCTCACATCTAAAGTCACCTCCCAGCCTTGTGCTCCTGAATGATGAATTTGAATTTTCCAGGGATTGATGATCCAGTTTAGAAATGCATGTTCTTTCTCATTGCTTGCTCCTTTCAGCTTTTGGAACACTTCCCTACTTATAAATATTGTTGACATAACATAAGAAATACAGGGACTGAAGACAAATTAAAGTGTTCATTTTTAGAAGGTTCTGAAGAGAACCGCAGTTGGAATTAACAGCTAAAAGGAAATTTTGGGAGTGCCTGAAAATTCAAGTTATTAAACTCATGTCAGTATACCAGTATTGTAAATTGTGTTATTTCATCATTTGAATTAAGCGTAAAGCCAGCTTGCAGACCAGTGCTATTTATCTACAGGAGCCTCTGATGGGAGAGGGTTGTGTAATGCCCCTGACTACGATCCCCTTCCTCAACCCGTAATTTACTAACCCTACTCTCTCCACATTTGGTCAGGCTACTAATGTTTACCTGATCTCGCTGAAACCGGTTTGGCTCAGTGGATAGAGCGTCGGCCTGCGGACTGAAAGGTCCCAGGTTCAATTCCGGTCAAGGGCATGTACCTTGGCTACGGGCACATCCTCAGTGGGGGGTGTGCAAGAGGCAGCTGATCGATGTTTCTCTCTCATTGATGTTTCTGACTTTCTATCCCTCTCCCTTCCTCTGTGAAAAATCAATAAAATATATATTTTTTTAATGTTTACCTAATCTTGTAAAAGCTCTGAAAAGCAGCTGAGTTCAGACCAAACTGACCATACCCACAACTGCACACAACCCCCACTCTATCCCTCCTTCCCTTGGTTAACACTAAGCTCTTTTGAAAGCAACTTTATTCACCTTAGTATTCAGTAAACACAATGTTTAGTAACCACATACATTCCATAAGCATTTGACAAATAAGTGAACTATCAGACAATGATCCCTTCCATTCTACATCCTCCACGCATTTTTTAAATGACTCTTCTAAACAAATTATATTTCATTTTGCTATTTCATCAACCAAAATTCCTTTTGATGGAGGTGATATAAAATCAAGCTAGTAATGTAACTTAACATCCTTAATATATATTTCAGAAAATCATGTGGGGTTTTTAAAGAACAATTGTTCTCTGAGTACAACAAATTACAATTTCACATCAGGAAGCTGTAATTTTATCAGTATTTACTCAGTTGTTGCTGTTATTCTTGTTGTTTTTACTGTTACTTAGGAATTTTGATGAGAGTGCAGGTAATTTTCAAGATAAATGATGTTAAAACTGAGTAAGAACAATATAGTGCTGACATTTCTCAACTGGGTCTTTAAACCTTTGAATATTTGTATTGAAAAAACAGAGGTAATCACAGATTTAACATCTCTATTCCACCATTGTGCTATTCAGAAAGTCAAACACAGAAATAATATGTAAAATAATGATAAAAAACATGTAAAAATATGGAATTTCACATTTTCAGAAAAGAGAATTTATGTTTTTCAAATAATGAGCATTTGCCCCGCTGGTGTGGCTCAGTGGCTGAGCATCAACCTATGAACCGGTTTGGTTCCTGGTCAGGGCACATGCGCAGGTTGTGGGCTCAGTCCCCAGTGTGGGGCATGCAGGAGGCAGCTCATCAATGATTCTTTCTCATCATTGATGTTTCTAGCTCTCTCTCCCTCTCCCTTCCTCTCTGAAATTAATAAAAATATAAAAGAAAATAATAAGCATTTAAAGGATTAATTAAGTAATGCTACAATCATGTATTTTAATAATGCCCAGCTATTTTAGGTTGTCAGTAAATATCACAGAACTACCTATTATTTGAAATATTTAACTTTTCTGGCTCCCGCAATACTTGCAATATATTCTATTTGCCAAAGTGTCTTACTATTGCTTTTTAGTGTAACAAATTACCACACATTTCATCTTTGTGGATACATCAAATATGCGTACATTCTGCTCAAATGAAAAGTTTGAGTACTAAAATATAAAGAAAACTGCCAATATATTAAAAGTTTGCAGCATTAATAAATGAAGAATGTAATCAACATCTCAATAAATTTGGCATTTTTACAAAGATATCCACTTCTGACTCCCATTTTCATGTGAGTATAGTGTCCTATACTGGAGAGGGCTAAACAAGGTCATAATTTAAGATAAGAGATTCAAGCATAAGTGTATATATACTTTAAAAATATTTTTACCTATAATAAGTTGCAAAAAGAGTGCAGAAAATTTGCATGTATCCAGATACAGCTTCTTTCAATGATAATATACCTCTGCCCTGAATTATAGACACGCACATCTTCTTGGATGCCTGGTAGACAGTCAAGTCAACCATGTCCAGAAAAGAACACCTAATTTACAACATCTTTTATCCAACAGCCAAATACACATTTTAACCTCAGTATATTGCAAAGCCACACCTAGTTGCTCAGACCAAAACTACCAAGTCATCCTTCAATTCACTCTTTGATTCATCTCCTACATCTAAACCATCAATAATTCCTCTTGACTCTACCTTCAAAATATAGCCTCAATTCAATCACTTCTCCACCTCTACCAGCAACCTTGCATAGTCTTTAATAGTATGTGCCTTTCTACTTACTAGCTTTGTGTCTTTGGGCTAATTACTGAATCTCTCTAGACTCTATGATATCATTTATCACTTTAAAATTGCACTAGAATCTTCACAAAGAGGTTGCATTAAGTGAGGTAACTCAGACAAAACAAGTTAAAAAATAAAGTCTAATAGTGACTAAGTATCTATGAATTGTTATATATCATCATATATATAATTCTGCTGCATGAAAATTATATATATATATGATCACACATAGAACTAATTGCAACCTAGTCCAAGATAATCAGAGCACTGACTCCCTTGCTGATCATAATTTCTACCAGTCATCTCTCACTCCCTTTGCTCCAGTCAGGTTAGCCTTCTTGGTGCTACTCAAACATTCTGTACACATTAACTCTTCAGAGAGTATTTTCACTAGCTGTTCTCTCTGCTAAAAACACACTTTGTGAGATCTTTACCTGGCCTATATCCTCTCCTCATTCAGATCTCTGCTCAAAAAACAATTCAGCACAGAGTCCTTTCCAGACCTCCTGTCTAAACATCCTCTTCCTCCAGTATCACACTCCATCCCCTTACTATGCCAATGTTCTTTTTTTTAAATATATTTTTATTGATTTTTGACAGAGAGGAAGGGAGAGGGATAGAAAGTCACAAACATCTATGAGAGAGAAACATCAATCAGCTGCCTCTTGCACACCCCCTACTGGGGATGCACCTGCAACCAAGGTATATGCCCTTGAAAGGAACTGAACCCGGGACCCTTCAGTCCACAGGCCAATACTCTATCCACTGAGCTAAACCGGCCTTGGCTCTATGCCTATGTTCTTAATCTTATTAATCACTACTTTAATTTACACTGCATATTAATTTAGTTTTTGTTTATTACCCACTTTCTCCATTGGAAATGCAAATTCCATGAGTGCAAGTACAGCTCTTGCCCTTTTTGCTAACTGTTACATTTCCAGAACACAGGCCAGTTCCTGAAACATAATAGGTATTAAAATTTTTTCCCAATAAATTCATATACAAAAAACCTAGAAAACAGTTTTTCAGATACATTCTCTTTTCAAGTCAAAATCTTTAGTGATACAAAAACATAGAAGAAATATACATTATTAATGCAGATAGGAGAATAAAATATTTAGAAGCCAAGATGATACATGTCCTGACTATATGAAGATAATAAATAAATAGGAAAGACCCATTGTCATTGATCAAATAAGTCCTGGCCAGTTTTGTAGAGTCCTGGTAGATAATTTTACCCTTTGAAAGGTATGCTATATAGTCAATTCACATACTCTAATAATGAGCCTAATTTGTTAAAATTTGGTAAGCCTCTTGTTATATGCCATCCTGCAACCTTTTGGGCTTAAGGCAACTTAAAACAAACTAATTTTACAAGTTTCCATATTTAGGGTGTCAGTAATTCTGACATACACGCCAATAAGTGACTTATTTAAAAGCCTTATATATTTTTTTTACTCACCACAAAGGGATTATTTAGAAGATAATTATGACAGAATAAAAATGGCTGCTAATTCCCTGATACCTTTTCCATTGAGAAGTAGGGTGTATATCCCTTCCCCTTGAATCTAGGGGCACTCTATGACTGCTTTAACAATAGAATATGGTAATATGATCATATGCCAATATGTAGGCCCATGCTTAAAGAAACTAGAATTTTGTCCAGCAGATGTGGTTCAGTGGTTGAGCATTGACTTCTGAACAAGGTGGTCACGGTTTGATGCCCAGTCAGGGCACCTGCCTGGATTGCAGGCTCGACCCCCCAGTATGGGGTGTGCAGAAGGCAGCCAATGATTCTCTCTCATCATTGATGTTTCTATCTCTCTCTCCCTCTCCCTTCTTCTCTGAAATCAATAAAAATATGTTTCCTTTAAAAAAGAAACTAGGTCCGTTCTTGTACATCAGTCTATGTCATTCATTATATTCCACAAATGGGTGAGATCAGGTGAACGGATCCAGAGACTGAGAAAGGTCCATCAGAATGTCAAACCTCAGGGTAAGTGGGAGGTGGCGGGAGTAAGGGGGAAAGTCAATATATTTAACCTCTTGAACTAAGGTAAGTAATTTGTGTTTTTACATCCCTGAGAAAGTTCATATAAACTTATAAAAAAAATTGGCTGCTAATTTTAGATTGAATTGACATGGCCTAGAGCTTGTCATCTCCTATGGACACCAGTCCTTAGGCTAGGCCCCCCTTAACTTCCTGTGACACCATAATACCCTTACAGGATTAAAAAGAAACTAGAATCTCGCAATTCCACACTATTAGAACACCTGCTCTTGGAGTTTGGTTCTTATGTTGTGAGGAAGCCCAAGCCTTCTTCTAGAGATGTCCACCTGGTGAGGAATCAGGTCTCCTGGGTGAGCGTCCACTAAGCACTGTCCTTAAACTGAGCAATTTAAAATATTGATATGAGAAGACACTAAAATAACACTGAGGCTACATAGGTTCAACCATCACTTCTGTTTCTACTTATATTCATATTTAATAATATAGGTAAGTTATGAAGAAAATTGTTCCATCAACTTGTGATTGCATGTGCAGCATCAATCAGCTTAGCAGCCATGTAAGCTCAGCTTGCTGAGCCATTAAGAAGTGGATTTTTCAGACTCATTCAAACCGACCCTGCTGATACCGCATGGCCTACTAGCTCTGTACAAATTGCAGATTCATGAGTAAAACAAATAGCTGTTCTTGTTTCAAGCCACTGAGTTTGATTAGTTATGCAACCATAATAATAAACCCTAATAAAGACAGATTTGTTCTTAACCTTGTAGGAGACCTGGGAGAGGAGGATAGTGAGCTTCTTGTCACGTACATCAGAGCCCAACAGTACCTTTTAAAAAGTGTTTTCTAAAATTTTAATGTATTTTATATTTTAATCTAACAATTGCCTGTTGTTTTTATAATATAAGCATTAAAGTCATGAACTAATGTTTAATGTTATCAAAGAAATATATAGGTAGAAAGATTGAATGATGCAATAACAGAAATCATAGACTTCATTATTCATTCAAGCATTTTTGCATCCAGTAGATATTTATTGAATACCTATTATATGCCAGCCACAATAGCCACCATTGATACAATGATAAAAAATACAGACATATCCCTGTTCTCCAGTAGTATCCACTAGTTCCTATAAAAAAACAATTATTAGTCTTTAATTCTCCCAAATCACAATCTTTGAAAGAAGGCTAATAATCTTTTCCTTTTCATAGTTTGGAAAAATCCACAAATAAACTTATAGTCATTCCAAGTATATAAACTATAATTTATTTCTCATGGTTAAACAATTTCCAGAGTTTTGTTAAACATAAACAAAAATCTATGTTCAGTTAATTAATTTAACTCAGCCTTCACTCCTATGATTGTGCATGCTAACAGACAAGATGTTGATACACAGATCTCTGAAGAAAAGATGCTCTCCAGTCACTTCATTTTGTTTGTTTCTGAGGTCAAATTGCATCCATTCATTTCCTTATTAATAATTTGTATTTTTAGATTTTTTTTGTGATGACATCTGACATTTACTTTTCCTAATTATCTTTCTTTTATAAACCTTGGCAAGTAATCATTGTCCCTAGACTGAGCAATTTCAAATATTAATATGAGAATGCATTTCTGGTAACCTTTAAAGCCACATAGGTGGTTCAACCTTATTACCCTTTTTATTTATATTCACTAAAGTCCACTGTGAAAGGAAAACGTTCTACTCATCTGTGATTGCATGTGTAGCACACAGCATCTTAAAATATTTGAAATAACTCCAGTTAGCTTTAGAACAAGTAAAGAAGCTGATCTTCAAAACTTCCCATTACAGAGTCTTACTCGCTTTCCTGCTCTTTTATAGTGATTGATCATCTCCCTGATGCTCTTCTGTAATGATCCATATATGTAGGCACCCTCTGGGCATCCACTATTGGGCCAGACACATCTTTCCCAGTCTTCAGTTACCCTATACCCCATTAGTACCTGGAATAGGTCATTATCCTATTAGAACTAATCTCATTAATTTCTTTAAGTTGTCTTAGTTATCAAAAATAAACACATTATCCCTATCAGGGATGCTGGAATTTTTAAGGAAGGAAGCTAGAATTTTGAAGGGGGGGAATTCCAGGTTATGCAAGGTGATTGGATCATTTTTAACTGTCAGTTAGTAGATAAGTGGGGGCACAGAAGGGGCACATTCTAGAATTTAACAAATTATTGCATAATTTAGACAGGTTGCACCAGCTTATGGCTGACCCCATGATTACCATACAACTGACTCTATTAAAATAGCCTCAGCGCTTATTGATATTTCCTATATACCCTAAAGAGTCAAATTAGAAAATTAATCATGACCCTATATTCATCAATTACTAATATAAGATCAAAGATATTAGAAAGAGAGGGGGGGAATAAATGGAAAGATTTTTAAAGATCATTTTTTCAAAAGAACTCCGAGAAATTAATAATTAGTAAAAACAAAGAATTAAAGGATCCATATAGCTTTATCTCCACTTTATCCTTCTATGATAATTACTCTATCTTTATGTAAGTAAATCAATTTTCTTTATTCTCTATAATCTGGCACAATTCATTTGATTCTAATAAAACTCATACACTCACATTGCTTAAATAGCTAGAGAAGTTTTTGTAACTCTGATAAAGATGAACTGGGCAACATTGAACAAAGCCTTATAAATAGGAATAACAATAATAATAGATGACAATGAATACTGATCTCATCATTTCAGAATCACTTATTATGAGTCAAACAAAAAGTCCCAAAATATATCAACTGTCAGGAAACCAGAGGCAACCAAAGATTAAAATTGTATATTATCTTTAGATGAACCCAGCAGCTGATACAAAGACTACATCAGTCACACACATACATCTTTGGAGGCTGTCTTAGGTACTGAACACAATTTTAAATGAGGGTGCTCCTAGACATGCCAACTTTGGGACACTGTCACTCTTTCATGTTTCTCAGGAATTCTAAAACCCAGTTAGAAAGAAGCAGAGGAAGAATCAACATGAGGGGTTGGGAAATAAACAGGCACATAGACAGAGATTGCCAGTGATAGTCAGACATGCCAGAAGGAAAAGAGAATACTTTCATTTTGACATTATTTTTTAAATCATAGTTACAAAAAAAATACTAAAACTTTAGCTGAAAATAAATGACACAAAGAAGGTATATTTGGGTCAGATAACATAAAGATGGGCAAGGGTCAGCACAAACACAAGGAACAGTACTCCAGCTTGGAGAAGATAGCATGCTGGACCCTTTCTTTATTTTCAATTAAGGAGATTTTGTTTTAATTTTCTGTTTAAAATTTGGTATTTTTATAGTTTCAATAAACAACTGAAAGTATAAATTTTTACAAGTTATATATGTAGGTTATGTTTTTGGTGCTTCAATTTTGTTACTAATATGTTTCCTCTCTTAAGTTAGGAGAAGGCACATTTTCTATCTATCATCTCCATTCATACATGTGTGCATAAACACACCCAGACTTCAGTTATAATATGATCTGATGAATAGATGATGATGACATATGTGGTACTTTCAGGATATTTATAAGTACTTATATTGTATCTATTTTTAAAAGTTTAAAATACAAAATAAGGAAACTACAGTGGTGAGATTTAGTTACCTTAGCAACCCAATGTTTTGATGCAGAGATAATCCTACGTCCTTCAAATTATAAGATGCATAGATCTACCTGCTCTCCCTAGTTGTAAGTCTAGCTTTATCAGCTACAGAAAAAATAAGAATGTACAGTGAATCCAGCAGTTTCACTATGGTGAAAATGGAATTTTTAAAATTTATGGTTGTCCTCAGTTTATTTTATACTAGATATGCATTTTAATTGCTTTTGGGGAATCCTTACTTTTCAGTAATAATACTCTCAATCATTTCTCTAATCTTTAGCACTAGAATATGAAAAGAAGCAATAGAGTAATATTACTCTTTCTCCATTTCTATGTAGTAGGTGTTATGGTTATGCCTACATTAATATGGAAGCACTAAATATAACAACTTGACATAATATTGAAACACCTTTGTGCCACACCATATGTAATACTTATCCACTGCTACCACCTAAATAAACAGTTGGTGATCCTAAGAACAATACCTTAGAACAGCCAAGAGCTTCTCATATACTCTTGCATCCAAATATTTGTTCATGTGGTTCCCTTGTGGTGAATCTCAAAATGTGGCCACAAATTACTCCTATCTTTATATGTACATCTCTTTGTAAGGAGACTTAACAGCTTCTTCCACCAAAATCTATTTATTTTCATCTGTGCTGGCTTTGACTTCATTTCTCTCGATAGAATGTGGAAAGGATGATGTTATGCAACTTCCAAAGCTAGACCTTAAGAGAACTTTCATATTTGACTTGTACTCTTTTGTAACGCTGCCTTGAGACCACCACTCCTGAAAAAGCCTGAGTTGTACTGAGCAAGACAGTAAGGATAGAGAGGTCTTGTCATCCTTGTTGGTGCCAGTGGAACCACGCCCCCAGCTGAGGTGCCAACTAAATGTAGCTGCCAGAGAGAGCCAAGCAGAGGAGCAGAAGAACCCTTGGACCAGTAGGGTCATGAGAAATAGTAAACCATGTGGTATTACTTCACTATGTTTTGCAGTCATTTCTTACACAGCACTAGATAATTGATCTCTCCCCTGAGAAAGCCCTCCTTTCCTAAGTCCTAGCCACTCTCAGGGCTCCTTATCTCCTTCATAAAACCTTCTCTGATTATTACAGGTCACAGAACTTCTATTCTCAGATAGAGCCTATCAATACCTCACTCCTTAAAATAGTAATGCTATGCCTTGCTTTATATATTAAAATTCCTTTATTTATATTAACATATTTTGCTATAAATATAATGAAGTTCTTAAAAGCAAGTACCTTTTAAGTTGTTAAAATCTATAGATTGCCAACATAATTCTGAACATAAAACCAGAGAACACATAAAAACAGAAGTTGAATTAAATTTAAAAGATTCTCCTTATGTAGCAAAGTAGACAACAAGTACCTAAAAACTGTCCCAGGGCTAATCTAAGAATATTGTCAAAGTATTCTGACCTGACAGTTTGAAGAGATGGAGGGTAAACTTTCTATTAAGATGTGCAAAATCACAAAGGCTATGGCTACAGCAAAAATTACTTGCTAATCAATTCCAAGAATATTACAATCTGGGTATATCTATTGTTGAAACTGAACAGTTCATAAAAATAATATAAATAATATTGTAGAAAAAGATTTTATCAGAAAATAATCAAGAAGATTTGCCTGTACTAAGTATAGATCAAAAATTAAAATTGTACCATTTAGCCCAGTTATTCCATTTCTTGGAAGTTATATGGTAGCATTATAAAATGAGTGCAATAAAATATTCACTGAAATGTTTTTATAATGAGAAAAAAAGTAAAATCTTCAAAAATTAAGATTGTGTGATACAAATGATGGCACAACAATACAACTGAAACCATTAAGATGATGATGGGGCTTCTGGGCATATATCAGCAAAGATTAATGGTGTGTTTTTGTTAGAGGAAAAAAAAAACATTACTTAACTCCACTCTTTGGGCAATAGTATTTGTGGTGATTTTTATGTTCTTTAAATTTTCTGCAATATTTGATTTTTTTTGCATGCACCATTTTTAGAAAAAGAAAAAGTTATTTGCATTTTCCAGAAAGGTAGATTTATAAGCTTCATAAGGAGTTACTATTTTAACCTAATTTATATATATAAAACCCTAATACACAAAATAGACCAAATGGCGAAACAACCGAACAACCAAATAACCAGATACGATGATGTGTGCTGACCACTAGGGGGCGTACATAAGCACAGTGTCAGCAGCAGGAGGCAGAGCATGGAACTTGCAGGCATCGGCCATGGCAGAATGGTGGAGCAGGTGAGCTGGGGCACCTGACCAAGGTGGGGCGCCAGTCGCTGTCATCAGGGCAAGCCTCTGCTGGTTACTGAAAATTCTTTGCTCCTGCACAATGTGGTCCAGCCCAGTGCTTGCACCTGCTGCCAGTGCTCGGTGCTGGCCCCGATCACTCAGAGTCATCAGTGGATGGGAGCAGTGGCTGCTGATCTCATTGCCCTCAGGGTTTCTCCACTTACCCCTGTCCCTGAGGGGTGATTGGGGCCAGCACCTGCCTTTCCTACCCACTGTTGGCAACAGCCTCACTTGCTTCTGCTGTTGGCATCAGAGATGCCATTCACACCCAGTGCTGGCGCCAGCCCTAATTCCTCCATGCTGTCAGTGGGTGCAAGCAGGGCCAGCACCATCAGTGTATGGGAGCAGCAGCAGTGGGAGCGGGGCTGCCAGCGGACAGAGAACTGGGACCCACAGAGGATGGGCCAAGACCCGCCACTGTGCCCACAGGAGCCTCATGGCCCACAGTTCCTTTCAAGGTGCAGGAAGTCATTCACTGGTCCCCTAGTTATAAATATACAGAAACAAATAAGACCAGAATTTAGTCTCAACAACTATATGATGTAACACCTATATGAGCTTTAAAGTTAATGTAGTAAACTAGAGACCCAGTGCACAAAATTTGTGAATGGGTTGGAAGGAAGTGTCCCTCAACCCAGCCTGTACCCTCTCCAATCTGGGACACCTTGAGGGATGTCCGACTGCCCCTTTAGAACCAATCCCAATGGGATTGGGCCTAAACAGACAGTTGGAAACTCTGTCACAATCCAGGACTGCTGGCTCCAGACTGCTCGCCTGCCTGATTTCCTGATTGCCCCTAACCATTTCTGTCTGCCAGCCTGATTACCCCCTAACCACTCCCTTGCCAGCCTGACTGATGTCTATCTGCTCCCCTGCCAGCCTGTTTGCTCCCAACTTCCCTCCTCTGCTGGCCTAGTCACCCCTAACTCTCATCCCCTGCTGACCTGGTCCCCCCCAACTGCCCTCCCTTGTAGGCCTGGTCCCTCCCAGTTGCCTCCCCTGCTGGCCATCTTGTGGTGGCCATATTGTGTCCACATAGCAGCAGGATCTTTGACCACATGGAGGCAGCCATATTGTGTGTTAGAGTGATGGTCAATCTGGATATTACTCTTTTATTAGATAGAATAGAGGCCTGGTGCAGGGGTGAGGGTCAGCTGGTTTGCCCTGAAGGGTGTCCCAGATCAGGGTGGGGGTTCCCTTGGGTATGGAGCAGCCTGGGCGATGGACCTATGGTAGCTTACAGCCTGACCACACCCCTCGGTGACCCAAGCGGAGGCCCGGTATCTGGAATTCATGAATCTTCTACAATTGAAACTTTGTAGTCTAGAGCAGAGGCAAGCCTTCTGCTCCCTCCATGGCAGCAGCCATTTCTGTTGGGATTTATGTATCTTCTATAATTGAAATTTTGTAGCCTAAAGCGAAGGCCTGAGCTGGCCAGGGTGTAGAAAGCTTGACTTCTCTCATCCCAGGGGAAACCCAAGCTCCCCTCCTGCTTTCTCTGTGGCCACAGCCATCTTAGTTGGGGTTAATTTGCAAAGTCAATCCTGATTGGCTAGTGGGCGTGGCTTGTGGTCATGGCTTTTGGGTGTAGTGGAGTGATGGTTAATTTTCATAGTACTCTTTTATTAGATAGGATAACAATCATTCCATCTCATAGAAAACCTGTTGTAGCCAATGTTAGTTGCTTAATTTGTCATTAGTCTGACCAAAACTTCTTAAGTATGAACTTTTTACATATGTCCCTAGAAAAACATTTTACAATCACTGCAGTGGGCAGAAAGGATAAGGTACAGACAGATATCAGGACATACTGGGGACTGTTGTCACAATCCCAGGATGCTAATGCAGGCCAGCAGCTGAGAAACCGATTTTCTCAAATCTAAACACTAGTAGTGCCACATCAACCAGTGTCATTGGGTAGAGGTACAGGAGAAAATAGCCATGCAATGTCTCCTTGAAGAAAGAACAAGAGTAAGAGTGACAGGTGATGAAGCCAAGCTTGAATTTGATCTCAACAGATTTGACACAATAATTTTCAAAAAATGCAATATCTGACTATTTAGTCAGGGCACTGGCCCATTTTCCATTAGAATGTCAAATTTTTTTTAAAAAAATGAGAACAGCCAATACATAGCCATCTGGTGTGAATGAATAAGTATACCCATTTTTTTTTTTGACAAATCGGCAAAAGATACATTTTTGGTGTGCAGAAAAATTTTAGTAATTAATTTATGTATACTATGAGATATAAAAGGTTGAAAATCACTGATATAGGTAATGCCAGAGAGCAAGGTTAAGGGCAATACATGAGTTGGCATGGATCAGTGCTTTCTCTAGCCAATACTTGTTGGATTTTGGGGCACAGACTCCATGCATTCCCCTGTCACTAGGATTTGTGGGTCTTATGACTCTGATGTCAATGTTTGTTGAATAAGGGATAAAATGCTATTTGAAAAAGCTTACTCTGTGTTTTTAGAAAAGTTATCCTGTAGTGAAAAAGGGACTAAAACCGGGCAAATAAACTACCAGGTTGGTCACCATCTCTGTGAAGAGGGAAATGATAAGGATCAGAAACAGACCAGTGGCTGGCAGATTAACCAAAAGACCTGAGGAAGAATCAGCAACACACAGTACTTGAACCCTAACACACATTCTTGGAGTCTTGGAGGGCTTGGGAAGGGCTGGCCATATCTTGGCAGTCTGCATATTTAGTCTGTACTATCTTTTGTTATGCTGATCTGTACCTTCCCAATTATTTTTGTAAATCAATTCATAGTTGCCTACCTTTATTTCTTTACATAAACTGTAAACTTATTGTAGACAAGATAGGGTATTTTCCATGAACTGTGCATTTTCTAGAACTTGTGCATTGCTTGCAACAATAAATTAACTGAAGATAACATGCACTATTAGCATGGATTTACATATGAAAGGGTACTTCACTGACTTCTTTTAAAGATAATATCTGATCCTGTGTTAAAACATAATTGAATCTCAGAACAAGTAATCACCAAGAGAGTATCATGTATAAGACAATCACATTATTATCAAATTAGAGTCCTGGTGCACAAATTTGTGCACAGGTGGGGTCTGGCCAGCCTGCCCCATGGGGCCTGATGGGGGAAGCGGGGATTAGGGCCAGTTGGGGGGAGAGGATGCAGTTGGTTGGCCAGCCCCACCCCCAATTGGGTAATGGGAGCTAATGGGGGCCTTGGCCAGCAGTGGGGAGGGAGGCTGATTGGGGTCCAGATCAGGCTGGTTGGCTGCCGTAGTGCACATCATAGCCCCCAGTCATTCCAGTTGTTTTAGTTGTTCCTCTGTTCCAGTCACTGGACTTTTATGTATATAAGATTAGAGGAACAAACCCATGAGACGATATGTGATGAAAAAAATCCATCATCTAGAGATTAAAGAGCAGAATATGTTATTCCACTTATGGTTTCTGAGAACTATGATTCGTAGAAACTTTTGAGTATGCTTGCTACAGAAACTTACCATCCTAAAACTATTCATTAGAGTTAGCTAGAAAGTAAAACTTAGTTCACTGCCTCTACTGAATTGGAGCAACACCAACCTGTTAGATCAACAGAAATGGCATTGATTTAAAAGGTTTTGATTTTTTATTTGAGAAAACTATCCTCATCCTTCTAATTTGCAAGACTATGTACCCCATGAAACGCTGTGTATCCCATGAAACACTACATGATGTACTACTAAGTTCTCTTTTCTCCCACATTACCAGGCTTCATTCTTTCCTGAAAACAAACACTTGGCACCAAATGTTTACTTTTTCAATAAACCACTACTGTCAAGGTCTGACGTGTATGGAATAAAGCCACACCAAGTTCATTCCACTAGGCACATCACTGTGACAGAAATGTCAACTACAATAAGCCTGTGATGAGAAAGATCTTCAGGGCTCCTGGCAGGTAGTCCATGAAGCCCGCAGTAGGTTATAACTGAATATTTACATTCAGAGGCTGGGTGACGGAGGCTGACAGCTGTCATTAACACTATCAAGAAGAAGAAAGATGCCACCTAAGATTCCCCAGCTTTCACAATTTATAGGTGCTTTCCCATTCGCATTTAATCCTTTCGACTAACATGGGTTTGCCTTAGTCCCCACTGACGGGTGAGAAATCTGTCTCTACTCCCCATCCATATTTCCTCTGCCCGGGTTTAGGCACTCATTATCTCTCAGCTGAGTTACTACAGCAGCCTACTTACTGCCTTCTTTGCCGAGGATCATGTGCCAACTATAACAACTGAGTGATATTAGGCTTTTCTGGGGAGGACAAAAGAAATGGAAAACTCAGTTGCTTAATAATATAAGTACAGGGTGGATGTGGGTTAGATAGTTCTTCATGTTTTACCAATTTATAGGCCTAAAATGGGGCTCTTGCTGCATGAAATAAATCCCTTTTATAATTATCACAGCAAATTTGTATGATTTATCTTTAAAATGAGAACTATACTCAAAGATATAAGCATGTATCAGTATGTTATAATCCTTGGGCACTCAGTAAAAATGACTTGACCAATTGACTAAACCACAAATACTATTTTTGGGAAGTATGATTGTTTAATAATTCAATGCTCTTTGAAGTTCATTAACTATTGTTTTTTGAGGCACTTAAAGAAATCAGACTCTTATTTTTACTCTTCTGAGAAGACTTGGAGTATAAGAAAGTAATAAAATTTCATATCCATTTACCATAAATGCTCAGAGTCCTCCTCAATACTTTTCCCCAATTGAAAGGATTAGGGGACAGAGTGCAGAACTAACTAAATGAGAGCAGCTCTTAGACTCCACAAACCACAAGTGTATTGCTTACAGCACAAAGTGATTTCTGCATATGCATAGGTCTACCAATGGTTGATGTTCCAGGATGGTTCATGCTCCAGGGGCTGAGCTGGCTGTAGCTTTCTACTATTAATGATGAACCCAAGTTTCTAGCATAACAATGTGTTTTAGGAGGTTCAATATCCATGACTCTTAAGCTTGCAAAATGCCTGAGGCCCAGAAACTCCTGAGGCTAATAATAAAGAAAAACAAAAACAATTTGTTTTAAACTAAAAAAAAATCCTCCCACAGAAGAAAGAATAAAGTTTGCCTCTAAGAACTTCGTTCCTGAGGAAGTGAGGTTTTTGCTGAAGACTTTGCTTGTGTGTTTATTACTATAGAAGAATTGAACTTCACAAAAAAAGCTCATAATAAGCAAGAGTACCTTGTGTATAAATGTGTTTCTTTTCTCTAAAATGGCTGTTAAGATTAAGAGCTTGGGATTTCTGGGCCTCAAAAGCACCACACAACAGTTTGTAAGCTTGGAAATGTTATTTATTCTTTCCAAGTTTCTATTTCCTCAGCTAAAAATAATAATGATTATAGCCCTAGCTGGTTTTGCTCAGCGGTTACAGCACCAGACTGTGGACTGAAGGGTTTGCAGATTTGATTCTGGTCAAGGGCATGTACCTGGTTGCAGGCTTGGTCCCCAGGCCCCATTGGGGCCCATGCAGAGGCAACCAATCGATGTGTCTCTCTCTGTGTCTCTCCCCCTTCGTTCCAGTCTCTCTAAAAAAATCAATGAAAAAAACATCCTCAGATGAGGATTAACAAAAAATAATAAAAATAATGATGATGATAACAGTAAACCTTTTTGGAAGAACTTAATGACATGTTGCATATAAAATGTTGAGCACAAAGGCTACAATATACAAAACACTCAAGAAATGAAGCTATAATTCTATAGGAAGAAAATAGTGAAATTTTGTCAGCTCTCTGTATACGTTTTATGGGAATATGTTAATAATAAATCACTTAGGTAGAATGAATAAATTCCTGAAATGACACAATTGATCAAGCAGCCATAAGAATACAGAAAAATTAAAAACCTATTAAAGACATGAAATTTGAAATTAAAAACTTTCTTGCAATTTGTACACCTATCTATAGTGTGATAGAGTTATCTCATTCTGCTCTCTACCCAGGATAGGCATTAAAATTACTATGCCTTTGACAATTTAATTTGGAATTTATTTTTTTAGCCTACATTTTTGTTCATTATCAGAGTTGTTGCTCTTTTTCCATATAATTTGTCTCTTCTTTATATATTTTAAAGCCTATTTTTATAGCTTTGCTTTTAGTACTATTTAAAAGCAAATGTCATCCATGTCTTTTACTAGTAGTCATAATATAGCCCATATAACAATTTTAAATACATAGAGCCAGGCCAGGACTTTGTGTCCACTTTCTGCTGCATGAGGACAGTTTTATTAAAGAGTATTTCATCAGGTACACTAAGCAATGTTTATTATATATCTACTCCACAACAAGCTGCATTTAAAAATTTTTTCTATCAAAAATTTATCGATGTAGATTTATATTCAGAGAACTTTTTGGTGGTGATAATATGTGAGACACTGAACATTTTAGTTGCATTTTATCTCAATTCCTACTCATGCTTTCATAATCAAGGGCATGCTAACAGCTTCTTTATTAGAAGCTAATTTTACACATAAATGTATTTTCTGTGGAAAAGACTATCACAATTAAAAAACAGTTTGTTAGTAGTTGCAATTAAATATTACAGCTATAAATTCTATCTTTTTAAAATATGCACGTACTGGCACACTCATACACTGACACCATTCCAATTTCCCAAAATTAAAGGGAAAAACATCTCCAAAATATTATGGAAAAAAATTTCCAAATAGAAAACCCTGTACTGAATTTTAAAGATCCTTTCAGAATGTAAAAAAGTAAAAAGAAGGATCTTATTTTCAATGCTGGCAGAATGTGAAACTCATCTCAATGGCCACACCAGTTAGGATATTGTGGCATTCTACAGCCAGAGAGATCCTCACTCAAAAAATAAATTATTGATTGTTTCTAAAGATGGTGGCATGGGTAATTAAAATTACCAATGCCTATATTCACTGTCTCCCACAACAACATCAAAATTACAACTAAAATAGAGAACAACCATCATCTAGAACCACCACAGAGCTGGCTAAATGGAAGTCCTATAACTAGATAAGTAATGAAGAAAGCACACTGAAACTGAAAAAAGGTGCGGAGGCCTGGACAGGCTGGTCTAACACCCAGATACCCATGTGTGCCGTTTTTTTATGGGAAGGGAGAATGACTCTGTAGAGGCTGTCTGTGAGTAGCAAGGTGCCCCAGGCCCACACTAGACTCCCAGCCCAGGATCCCAAGCTAGGGAAAAAAGTCCCCACAACTATAGGTTGTCAAAACCAGTGTGGATTGGGGCTCAGTAACACAGAGGCTGCTGGAGACCCAGCTGTTCTTCTTACAGGGCCAGCACACGAATTAAACTTACAAGGTCCTGCTTCCTCTGAGCTCCAGCATTAGGGTGAGGCTCTGGGGGACATAGACACACATGATGAGGAACTGGGTTGTTTGGCATCAGGGCAAAAACTCAGGTGGCCTTCTCCCAGACAGAAGTGCTCACAGGGGTCATTGTTCTTATGCTGGGACCTCCTGGTCCCAGGGCTGACTAGCAGTTATTTCTGTTCGCTCTGTTCTGGTGATTCCCTGAGACCCTGCCTCATCAATTTACAACCCTACCCATGATGCCTTCAGCAGGTTTTGCATTTAAATGGCCTGTCCTTGCTCAGGATAAAATCTCTCAAACAAGATGCAGCTGGATCCAGGAGCCCCAAACCTATCGATAAAAGGCCCAAGACCTGACACAAGCACCAGCACCAGTCTGCCTTGCTTCATAGCTGGGCCTTGTTTTGGCACTCTCAAACCTGATACAAACAGGAGGAATCTGAAGATCTCTCTGTAGCTCCTGCTGGGTGTCCCCAGGTAGTAGCTGACTTTGCACCTCCCTGGAGACCCAAGAGGCAGTGTACCCAGTGGTCAGTATCAGACCATACCAGATTACAACTCTACACATCCTTAAGTAACATGTTCAGGCAGACTCAGTGAGCACCAAAGCCCCACTGAAGTAAGTTCTGCTCCATAAAGTATCTCCTACACAGCAGCTCTCCCTCTATAGTTGCAGCTGGTTCTCATAGCCATTTGGCTTGGAGGTCAATTTCTTCCAGTGACACCAATAGCAATCAAGTCTCAACTAATAACAAGACTGTGCACACAGCCCACAGAGGGGAGCACCTAGAGTTAGTTCCCAGCTCAGGTGACTGGGGAGGCTGAGCCACTAGGCCCTATAGGACATCTACTACACAAGGCCACTCTACCAACTCAAGGAGATATAGCCGCTCTACCCAATATATAGAAAAAAAATCACAGGGCAGCACCCAAAATGCAGAGACAAAGAAACATGTCACAAATGAAAGAAATGGAAAAAATCAAACTACTGGATATAGAATTCAAAACCACAGAAACAAGGTTACTCAAGAAATATTCAAAGTGATTAATAGCAAGGACCTACAACCAAGATTACTCTACCCAGAAAACCTATCATTTAGAAGGTCAGATAAATAACTTCACAAACAAGAAAAGGCTAGCAGAGCTCATCACTACCAAACCAGTTTTATATGAAATGTTGAAGGGTATTCTTGAAGAAGAAAAACAATAACGACAGCAACAACAACAAAAATGGCAACAAATACATATTAACAATTGAATCTAAAAATCAAAATAAATGAATAAGAAATCTAATAAACAGAATAAATCAGTGAATAAAATAAAATCAGGGGCTTGGAAATAGAGCAGACTGATGATGATTCTCAGAGGGAAGCGGGTGGGAGGAGATGGGAAGAGATGAACCAAAGATTTTATATGCATACTAGAGGCCTGGTGCATGAAATTCATTTATGGGGGACAAGGGATGTCCCTCAACCCAGCTTGCACCCTCTCCAATCTGGGACCCCTCGAGGGATGTCCGACTACCCATTTGGTCAGGCCTAAATGGGCAGTCAGATATCCTTCTCACAATCCAGGACTGCTGGCTCCAATCTGATCGCCTGCCTGCCTCCCTGATCACCCCCTAAGCACTCCCCTGCCAGCCTGATTGATGCCTGACTATTCCCCTGCCAGCCTGTTTGCCTCTACCTGCCCTCCCCTACAGGCCTGGTCACCCCTAACTGCCCTCCCTTGAAGGCCTTGGTCGCCCCTAACTACCCTTTCCTATAGGCCTGGGTCCCCCCCAACTGCCCTTCTATGCTGGCCTGATCACCCACAACTGCCCTCCCTTGCAGGCTTGGAACCTCCCAACTGCCCTCCCCTGCTGGCCTTCTTGTGATGGCCATCTTGTATCCACATGGGGACAGCCCTGTTGTGTGTTGGAGTGATGGTCAATCTGCATATTACTCTTTTATTAGATAGGATAGAGGCCTGGTGCATGGGTGGGGGGCCAGCTGGTTTGCCCTGAACGGTGTTTTGGATCAGGGTGGGGGTTCCCTTGGGGTGTGGGGCAACTTGGGCGAGGGGCCTATGATGGTTTGCAGACTGGCCATGCCCCCAAAGACCCAAGTGGAGTCCCTGGGATCTGGGATTAATTTATTTTCTACAATTGAATTTTGTAGCCTGGATTAGAACCAAGCGTTCTGCTACTCTGTGGAGACAGCCATTTCTGTTTGGGTTTATTTAAATTCTATCATTGAAACATTGTAGCCTAAAATGGAGGCCTAGGTGCTAAGGCTACAGAAGCTTGGCTTCCTCCATCACCTGGGCAACCCTAGCCTCTGCTCTCTCCAGCTCTGTAGCTGCCGCCATTTCTGTTGGAATATATGTATCTTCCATAATTGAAACTTTGTAGCATTGAGTGGAGGCCTAAGCCAGCAAGGGCAGGTGGAAAGCTTGGCTTACTCCCGGGAAACCCAAGCCTCCCTCCTGCTCTCAGTGGCTGCAGCCATCTTGGTTGGGGTTTATTTGCTCCTGATTGGCTGGTGGGCATGGCTTGTGGGTGTGGCAGAGGTATGGTCAATTTGCATATTACTCTTTTATTACATAGGATATGCATTACTTATGCACACAGACATTAAGGTGGTGAAGGCCTGGGGTGGGGTAGGAACCAGGTAGAAAGGAGCTATGGAAGGGAAAGGGGGACATCTGTAATAATCTCAACAACAAAGATTAAAAATAAATAATTTATTGAGTACCAACTATATTACAGAAACTATAGATGATCATAAATTTTTAGAATAAAAAATAGAATGATGATATGTAGATGGAAAAGAGCAAGAGATAAAAGCCAGTGGGTTGTAGGCAAGCAGAAATGAGAGGATTGTGAAGAATTTCATCAACTTACTGTCAACTTTCTCAGTGTGTCCAATTTTTTTTAAAATAATGAGTAGTCTGTATAAATTTAGTGTAGTATTAGTTCATTTGAAAACATCTCAGAAGCATGGATATATTTTTAGAAAATAGTGAAAAATAAGTCCTGGATGTGCTCCTTTACGATCAGATTTATGCTTAATTTATGTAACACATAACTTGACAGTGTCCACATGCTAATGTGGGTATAAGTGGACTGCAAAGTGGGACTACATGCCCTCCTGCTTCTAACCTATGGTGTAGTATGCTCTCTGGAATAGTAATGCCACCTTTCTCATGCCCCCAATTGTTGCTTCAGAACAGAGTTTAGAATGTTCATTTCTTGCCTTTTCTTTTTTAATGCAGCTTACTAAATCTGTTTTATTGTTAGAACACTGTACACACTGAACATGCTTCCTGGGTGGATTTTAATTGAGCAGCATAACTCTCCAGAATTAGACACAAATACAAATACATAACCAATCAAGGCATTATTAATAAAACATGCATCTTTAGCTCTATGTGGTCAACTTCATCAACTAAGCTAATTTTTAAAAAGAACCTTCCGCAGAATAACAACATTTTTCTTTCTGTTACTTCCTTCCTAATATATGTCCTAAGAAATTTTTCTAACACCCCTGAAAATTTTCTCTTACAGGAATGTTAGCTTACAATGATAAATTTCTGCGGTTAGGTTTTAAGTCTCCAAGCATCAGTTTAGCCTGAAATTACATTGAGGAATCACAGTGGGAACTGTTTAATGGGTTAATTAGTATTCACTCTTCCAAAATAGCTGCACACATCAATCTGGGAGATAAGCAGCAGATGCTTTTCATTCTGCTCTCTGAGGTGTGGTTCACGCCCCACTCCTCATTGTCCATTTAACGACTTGATCCAATCAGGACAACATTTTGAGTAAGAATTGGACATTTTTCAAATTTCAGGAGAATTCAATTGCCTAGGCCAGTGGTCGGCAGACTGTGGCTCGCCGAAATTTAAAAGTTTTTAGTTCCCAAAGCGACCACTGGCCTAGGCTGTGTCTAAGAAAATTGAGCTGCCCTATTTAGAAGGCTAATAAGTGAGTCCCTTAGGTGCCTGCTGCTACTACTACTCGTGGAATGTAAATATATATATATATATATATATAAAATCTCTCCAAATTCTAGGACACTTTAAAACTGGAAATCCAGTGTTCATTAAGACTTGACCTATAGATGACATATCCAGAAAAAAAAACTGAGATTGAGATAGGCTAAATGAAATATATACTTGTAGATAGATACAACTTCTGTTAGAATGCACAAGAAGCTATTAATAATACTAAATACATCTGTACAATGATGAAGTACTGAGGGTAGAGGGAAACTCATCATGTCCGGCTCTGCTGTTCTTTTTTCCACCATGGACATGTATTATAGCAATCACCATCATCCTCACATCACCATCACCACCACCATGATAAATGACTCATAAGAGTAAAGCTGGAGGAGTGCAAGATAAGAATATTTAAGCAATGGGGGCAAATGTCATTTGCTCCCAATTTAGAATATCTGGATATAGAATCATAGCCTGGTGCTTCCTTTTATCTAGACACAGAAATTTAAAAGATTTTAGTTCCCAAAGCATCTAACCTGACAGCCTCAGCTCTTTTTGCCACTTAGAGAAGCATCAACACTGCAGAAAGGGCACATTTTCTATGTTGGAATTTTTAAAAATTCAGATTGAAATTATAATAAAGCTGGATAATAACTCACAAAATCATAATAAGCCTGTAATGTACTGATAATATAATAGTAGTAGCAGTCAGTGTGTATATAGCCCAGAGTTAAAATCTAATTTCCCAGCTCTGTGATTTGCATTCCAAATAATTGACTTGAAATGAAAATGATTACTTTAGCCTTGCCATTTAACCAACATGGAAGTATGTAAATGTAGGGGATATAAATATGCCATAAATATGCTAGCTATTTTTAAAAAGGCAAAAAACAAACACAAAGGCATAGAAGACTAGATAATATGGAAGTAAGTGAAAAAATTGATGGTGAAAATACTAAAATGTAAGTTTGACTCAATGCAGGTTCAAAGTACAGAAATTTTCATTTGAGTTCTGCAACACAAAATCATATCACATCAGTATAAAATAATTGAATTTAGATATAAACTAGATGCTTTTATTTTTTAAATCATTGAAAAGGCACATAATTAATATATGAATTTGAATAACCTTATAGGATAACAATATAAAAAATAAAAATAAATAAAAAGATGGCCCCAAATCCCTAAAAAAAAGTATTCTATTTTAAGAAATGAAAATAAAGACCAATTCTTGAAGGATGAATTGGGTAATAATAGTAATTATATTCCAATGCTTTATCTTAATGTTCAGAAAAAGACTCCTAAAATACCACCACATTTAAAAAATATATATAACCAAACATCCCACAATTAAAACTAAAACCAACCAATATAGTTTTAGACAAGTTCTGTCATCTCCTTGAACCTTAATTTTCTTTCCTTTGGGTTGCATGATATCTAAAGTTCTTTATAGTTCAAAGATAACTATTAATTATAATTATTATTATATCTCATATTCTGAGAAAATTATACAGATATGATGTTATCCTATATATAAAAAGCTAATATACAAATCCACCAAACAGCAGACGACTGTCACTATGATGTTCACTGACCACCAGAGGACAGACGATCAATGCAGGAGCTGCCCTCTGGTCAGTACGCTCCCATAGCAGAGGCTGCTCAGCCAGAAGCTGGGCTCACAGTTGGTGTGACGCAGTGGCAGTGGTGGGAGCCTCTCCCTGGGCTGCGAAAGCCCCAGACTGCGAGAGAGGTGTCTGACTACTGGCTTAGGCCTGATCCCTGAGGGAGCGGACATCCCCCAAGGGGTCCTGGAGTGCAAGAGGGCGCAGGCCCGGCTGAGGGACCTCCCCCCACCCCATCCCCAGTGCATGAACGTCACACACCAGACCTCCAGTAAGAATAAAAAAGTATTTTCCAGGAAAATGATGAAAAGGTAAAGGCTTATAACTAAGATGATCAGTTTTCATTATTGGCCAGGTTCATAAATAATCAAAGAATTATAGTTAAAAACATTCTTATAGTAAAACATTTTAAAATATTCATTGAATTTATTGGGGTGATATTGGTTAATAAAATTATATATTTTTCAAGTGTATACTTCTATAATACATCATTTATATATTGTACTGTATGTACAAATCTCCTTCCATCACCATTTATATCCCCTTTTACCTCTTCTACCTCCCCCAACTTCTGGTAATCACCATACTATTATCTGTGCCTATTAGTTTGGTTGGGGGTTATTTGTTTGTGTGGATTTTTTGTTTGTTTGTTTGAGTTTTTTTTGCTTAATCACTTCACTTTCTCATTCAGTCCCCTAATCCCGCTCCCCTCCAACAACTGTCAGTCTGTTCTCTGTATCTGTGAGTCTGTTCCTGTTTTGTTTTTTGTTTTTTTAATTTTGTTCATTAGATTCCACACATAAGTAACATTTATTTAATTTTTCTTTTGTTTCCCTTTCCTGAGGATATATATAAGAAAAACTATTGCCTAAGAAATGTCCTAGATTTTACTGCCTATGTCTTCTCTAGGATTTTTATGGTTTTGAGCTTTACAATTAAATCTTTAATCCATTTTGAGTCTATTCTTGTGTATGGTTTAGTAAGGTAATCTAGTCTCATTTCTTTGCATGTATTTGTCCAATTTTCCCAACACCATTTATTGAAGAAACTCTCTTTACCCCATTATATGTTCTTGCTTCTGTTATCAAATATTAATTGACCATAAAGGTATGAGCTTATTTCTGTGCTCTTTATTCTGTTCCACTGATCTATATGCTATTTTTATGCCAGTACCATGATGTTTTGATTTCTGTGACCTTATATATAGTTTGATATCAGGTAGCATGATTCCTCCAACTTCATTCTTTCTCAAGATTGTTGTGGCTATTCAGGATCTTTTGTGGTTCCATCCACATAAATTTTTGGAAAATTTGTTCTAGCTCTGTGAAATACACCACTGGTATCTTGATGAGAATTGTGTTGAATCTATAAATTATTTTGGGTAGTATGGAGATTTTAATTGTTTTAATTCTTATTCATGAACATGGTATATGCTTCCACTTACTTGTATCTTCCTCCATTTCTTTTCGGTGTCATATAATTTTCCAAATACAGGTCTTTAATATCTTTGGTTAAGTGTAGTCCAAGGTAATTTATTTTTATGATGCAATTATAAATAGGATTGTTTTCTTACTTTCCCTTTCCTATAGTTCTTTATTAGTATATAAAAATGCAACTTAATTCTGGATATTTATTTTTTATCCTGCTGCTTTACTGAATTCAATTATCAGTTCTAGTAGATTTTTGGTGGACTATTTACAGTTGTCTATATATATAGAGTATCAGGCCACCTGCGAATAATGACAATTTTACTTTCTTTCCTACTTGGATGCCTTTTGTTTCTTCTTGTTTTCTGATTGTTGTGGCTAGAACCTCTAGTACTATCTATCTATATAAAACCCTAATATGCAAATAGTCCAAACCAATGAACAACCAAACAACTGAACAACTGGTCACTATAATGTGCACTAACCACCAGAGGGCATGTACAGAACTTGGCAGGCATCCACCACAGTGGGATGGTGGAACAGGAGAGTGGGGGCGCCAGACCAAGGCGGGGCACTGGTCGCTGTCATTAATGCAAGCCTCTGGTGGTTATTGAAAATTCTTAGCTCCCACAGGCTGTGGTACCACTGGGCACTCGCACCTGCTCCTGAGGGGCGATTGGGGCTGGCAGCCACTTCTCATACCCACTGCTGTTACCAGCCCCACTGACACCCACAGCCAGCACCAGAGCCATTTCTTGCACCCACTACCAGCCCTAATCACCCCTGAGGGTTTCTCCACCTCCTCCTGTTCATGAGGGGAGATCGGAGCAGCAGCCACCACTTGCACCCACTGATGGCACCAACACTGCTAGCACCTGCTGCTGGCACTGGCCCCATTTGCTACATGCCATCAGCAGGTGCAAGTGCAGCTGGAGCCATCAGACATGGGAGCAGCAGTGGTGGGAGCAGTGCTGCCAATAGACAGAGGACTGGGGGCTGTGGTGGGAGGGCCTGGGAGAGATCACAGAAGGTGGGTCGAGACCTGCTCCTGTGCCCACTGCAGCCTCATGGCCCACAGTTCCTTTCAAGGTGCACAAATTCATGCAGTGGACCCCTAGTGTTAAATAAGAGTGGTGAAAACAGACATCCCTGTCTTGTTCCTGATATTAAGGGAAATGCTTTTAGTTTTTGTCCTTTGAATATAATATTAACTATAGGTTTGTCATACATGTCCTTATTATGGTGAGGTATATTTCCCTCTGTCCCCATTTTGCTGAGAGTTTTTAATATAATGGGTGCTGGATTTTATCAAATGATTTAGGAAAACATTTTTTACATGATTAATTAAAGTGAGATCTGATTAATGGAGAATTATCCTATCTAGCACACTTGAATACAAATATTTTTAAATATTTAAAGTACAAAAACAAATTTAATAAATTTTAAAAATAATATTAACTCATTCATTATACATTTTCCAAACACATAACAGCAGACAGTAGGGAGACAATGACAAAATAACATGGTCTGTGGCTTCAGGGGAGTTAGGTTCCAGGAGAGCTAGCAAGAAGTTGAACGAGTAAGTACTTTAAAATGTTATGGGAATAAAGAGAGACGATTGCCGACAGAATGGTGAGGATCATTACACAAGTATCCATTTGTGTTTCAGAATGATTATTTATCATCACATGGGAGAAGCACAATTAAATACAAACTTAGATAAAGTGTATTCTTTTACAAATAAATAAAATGTTTAAAATTCCAAAAAGAATGTTAGAAGAAAGGTTAGGCCCTAAAGAAAATATGAAGACCAAGTCCCATAATTTCTACTCTGGATTCTGTGCTGCCAACACTTACTTGTCTGCTTGCAAATAAACATCTAACAATTAATAGTCATGTTTGCTCAAGCTGATCATTTCTCTCCCTAGCATCTGCAGAGAAAACACACACACACACACACACACACACACACACACACACACACACACACACATCAAATATCACTATTCTGGACATCTTCAGGCTGCAGATGTAGCGATGTACCGAAACATCTCAAATTGCACAGCTGTGGGTTATTTGTTGTTTTATTTCTTTTTAATATTATTATTGTTTAAAGTATTACAAATAGTAGTACATATGTCTCCCTTTTCTCCCACTGACCTCCCCCTGGTCTCCTCTACCCCCCAACACATGCCCTCACACCCACCCCACCAGTGTCTATGTCCATTGGTTATGCTTATATGCATGCAAACAAGTCCTTCGGTTAATCTCTGACTATCCTCCCTCCAGCCCTCCCTTGCCTGCATAGCTGGTTTTCTCTGGAAAACCATCAACCCAAAAGATAACAGCCAAGCATGAAGCAGTTTGGTAAAAAATTGCAATACTTTAGCATATACAAATTCATGCTTTGATTGTTATTATGCCATGTGGTCTGCACTTAAAACTGACAAAAAAAAGCAGAATCCTGCAGGTGCATGGTTTTGAGGACACAACCAGATGCGTGCTCTATTCAATGGCCGTGCTGCACCAGAGCTCTGGCACAGTGGGGACTCCCCTATCTTTAACCAGGACTGGGTATGGATGTGCTTGGAAGCCCAAAATGAGTATCATACTGGTTGAAAATATAAAAGAACATTTCCCATTTGCTACATGAAATTCTTCATGCTGTCAAATTTGAACTGAACCTTGAAAGAAATTGGTCATGAGCTCTTTGCAAAACTGGCTTCATCAATCATGCTTTTGAGAAAAAATATGGTTCCTGTCAACATGAGCATTATGCTAACATACTCACATGGTTGGATGTGTACTTCCCTTCACAGTACACAATGGAAAAGCTTGAGTTTATGAACATTTTTTAAAAGGCACAAAATGTGTAAATTACTATTTTTATATTTTTTTAAACTGTCTGGCAGGTATGGCTCAGTGGATGAACATCAACCTATAAACCAGTAGGTCACAATTAGATTCCTGGTCAGGGCACATACCCAGGTTGCAGGCTCGGTCCCAGTGGGGGACATGCAGGAGGCAGCCAATCAATGATCCTCTCTCATCATTGATGTTTGTATCTCTCTTTTCCTCTCCCTTCCTCTCTGAAATCAATAAAAATATATTATTAAAAAAACAAGGGGAGGAGCTAATACCAGAACAGTTAAGATGATTAGATGAGATAGTTGAATAATAGAACATTTATAGAGATGAGTAGAATTGACAGTATGATGATATGGGAAGTTGTACTTTTCAAAATTGTTAAAATAATACTTCTAGACATAAGAAAGTACAAAACAAAAGGCCACTTTGGTTTACCTAATCCTCTACCTCTGATAATGGCAGAAAGGACATTTTAAAAGGCATTACATAATTAGCCATCTTGCTCCTAATTTCCTTATATACATTATTATGCTATCTTACTTAAACGATATGTGCATTTTATTACTATCACTAGATAGATTTGAGAAAACACAGTCTAATCAATTTTATCTGCCACACTGGACCTCAGCTGGACTTTGGAACTATACAACTCAGCTTGTGTGGTCTTTTCGGGAAAGGCAGGAGGGTAATACAAACCAAATCAGCTTTTGGTTGTGAAAGAAGCAAAATAGCATTAGTTAGATGTTCTGCTTCTGCAACAGACTGTAAAAAAGGACAAAACTTCAGATCAGAAGTTGTGTGGCGCATGAAATTCAAGGTCAGTGTTTGGACACTATAAAGTATTTCCAGAATAGAAAGACAAAGCACAGAAATATAAGAAACAAGCAGGACAAAATTCAGGGTTGGGCAAAAGTAGGTTTACAGTTGTGCATATGGAAAACAATACAATAATTATAATAATATCAACAAACAAACAAAAAACGCTGCACTTTACATACTCACAACTGTGAACCTACTTCTGCCCCACCCTGTGTTTACTGTGCTTTGTCCTACCAAGAGCATAAGCCCTCTGACTGGAAGAATGGAAAAATATTCAATTTTATCCTCAGCACCCAATCTCATTCTGTTGAAGCTACAACTTCTTTTTGTGCATATTATACAAAGATGTGCTTGTGACATTGCAGATATTTTGAAGCTTTCTATGAAAGAAAAACTCAAACAGAAATTATGGAAATATATATTCCCTTTAAATTATAAAAATAGATGAATTTGTTTCCTTCCAAAGCTTTGCTATGTCACCCGTGGCAGGAAAGTCATTCAACCTCTATGGGTCTCATAGGGATGATTTGCATGAAATTAAAATAACCCTCCTGTAGGCAGGCATCTGAGATAGCTGATATTTTAGGATGTCTTAAATATATAAGATCTATATTTCTGTGGTTTTAAGTTTGAATGTAATTTTATATACCTTCCTACAAGACTCAGACTTATATAATTTTGAGGTTCCCTCAGAAAACTGTATTAGATTCTCAGTGGCAGAAATAGCATCATTAGATATTATTAGCAAGTGTTTATGTACATCTTGACTTAGACAATAGCATCATTATTACCTGTAGATGTCCTAAGATTGCAGAATGGCTGTCACCCATTTGCATAATCCATTTGGATCTTCCCAAAGTTTATTTTTCACATCACACAGAAAATCACTGACCCCAACTCAATTAGACAGCATACAGAAGTAAGTCCAGTTCTCTAAGAATTTTCTGAAGTTACTCTTGTCAAAAACCTAAGAATCTCTTAGTTATGAAAACACCTACTTTAGAAGACAAAGTCACTTGCAGACTAATTTATCCTTCAGTACCAACTTCAATGCACTCTACTGAGTGATAATATCTTATAACATTAATGTCCTTGGGTATATTATGCAACAGATTGCCATGGGCTAGGCATGGCCAGATGTGATGTGCCTGGGCTCAGGGACAGAGGGGGTTTTGTCTGGAGCTCCTGTATCACCCTTAGGTTACACAAGTCAGACCCAATGACAAAGGCCACTCATGAAAATGCGAAGGTCAGAGGGTTACAGGAAAGCAAACAATAGAGACAAAGGTCAATAAATTTCATTCAACACATGTTTACTGAGAACCTGATACCTACCAAGCACTATCTTAGGCACTGAGGGAATAGCATTGAACAAAATAAATGCATATCCTCCTCTTGTAGAGCTTACATTCTAGACAGTGGTCAACAAACTCATTAGTTAACAGAGCCAAATATCAACTGTACAACGATTGAAATTTCTTTTGGGAGCCAAATGTTTTCACCTTAAACTTCTTCTAACGCCATTTCTTCAAAATAGACTCGCCCAGGCTGTGGTATTTTGTGGAAGAGCCACACTCAAGGGGCCAAAGAGCCGCATGTGGTTTACGAGCCGCAGTTGCTGACCACTAGTCTAGCAGAACATACGTGGTGGCCCAGCCTGGAAACATCTAGAGACTGCATTGAAGAAAGCTCAATTGTCGGGGAACATAATACAGGAATAGCATAGCCAAGTGACAGGAAGCAAAGGTAAAGTCTAGAACTAAGAGTCACATACTCAGAAGCAGGGGAAGATGATGCAGTGGTCTAGCAGCCAATGATCACATTAACTAACAGGGCAGGGCTGGGCTTTTAGTGCTGGCCCAGGTCCCAATGCTCTGCATCTCTGATTTTTCAGAATAAATCTCCACAAGGCATGAGGCCAGGGCAGATTATGACACAGACTATTTCAGCACCTACAGTGTTCTGGATATGAGACAAAATTGGCTCATTAAGTACTAAATTCCACACAATAATAATTCTGTATGGTAATAAATTATCCTGCCTAGCGCCAGTGGATCTCAGTGGCATATATAAGTACATAGGAGATAAGCTAATCATCCATGAGTATTGACAGTTGTTCAGAAAGGCATTAGAAGGGTAGCAGAAAAATTGGTAGCTGAAGATCATAAAAATGTCATGGATCAATCAGTCATCAAATCAATAGGAGTCTTAAGACTTGAAACTACACATTACACTCATAATACTACAAACTTGCACTTTGAACACACACACACATCTATACACATACACACACACACACACATACACACACACACACCATAAAACATACAGGATGGGGCCAAGAGTAGGCTTATAGTTGTTCATATGGAAAAAACACAACAATCAATAGCAATAAAATAAACTCTGTTTCATGCACTCACAACAGTAAACCTACTTTTGCCCCACCCTTTACATGTACCAGAATCTACAGATTAAAGAGAAGAAATACACATTCTAGGAGGTATGGGAGTAGGAAGAAAAAAGTTCAGACTGGTAAGTAATAAAAGCTGTCATCAACCAAGAGATACAAGTGCTTCCCTTCATTCTTGTTTATTTATATCATAAACTAGAGACCTGTAGCAGGAAGATTCCTGAAAGAATCTTCCTGCGGTCTGAGCAAAGCTCCCTCCCTTCTCTGCTGCCTCACTCCCTTCTCCACTACCTCACTCTCTCCCGTCTCCTCTGCCTTGCTCCCTCCCTTCTTCCCTACCCTGCTTGCTTACCTCTTCACAGCTTTGCTCCATTCTGCAGTGCTTGGCTTCCTTCTACACGGTCTTCTGTGGTTGGATATGCAAATTAGCCACCATCTTGGTTGGGTTAATTTGCATACTTGATCTGATTGGCTTGTGGGCATGGCTTGTGGGTGTGGCTTTTGGTGCAGCGAAGGTATGGTCAATTTGCATATTACTCTTTTATTAGATAGGATGCTTTTGCTCAACCACTTCAAATAGAGTTCCTCCATCATTAGAAACAGCACCACTGAATTATAATTTTCTTATTGCATCATGTTATTCTATCTTTATTTTATCTGAATATTCAAACTGCATCCTTAGAATACCAGAAGTCAAAGTAATTATTTCCACTGTATTAAAATAAAAGGTATCTAACATCAGTTAACATTCAGATATCATCTGCCTGACCATTTGCTAAACTAGAAGCTAAAGGCTAATCATAATTCATTCTCCATTCTAATTTAGGCCTTTATACAGAATGAACAGTTTCCTTCATCTGATGCCCTTATCTAAATGAATTCACCTTTTATTTTCATTAATTGCACTAAAATTAAATTAATCAAAGCTCAATAAACTTTTCAGATATTTCAAAAGATAACGCCTCTTAATTTAATTTCTAACACTCTTTGTGAATATATTTCCCTGACTTTCACTGTTTTAAATCTATAGATAACCAAGCCTATAATTTAATGACAATTCATGAACAAATCAAAAGGCTTAAATTCATAATATAGAGTTAATAATGAATGGAAACTTGACATTCAGTCTTTCTTTAGTTTTAGACTCAGTTGATAAAATTACAAAAATATAGTTCCCATGAGCTCAATAAGATCTATATCTATAGAAGTCTAAGCAACTGTCTGACCGACCAGTAGTTATGATGTGCATTGACCACCAGGAGGAAGGTGCTCAATGCAGGAACTGCCAAGCTACAGTGAATTGGCAGCAGTAGTTCTTGGGTAATGCACCCCAGAACCAGGGAAGAGGGAGCCGGATTCCAGGGTGCATCACCTGAGAACCGCCCTCTCACAATCCAGGACCCCTTGGGGGATGTCAGAGAGCCAGTTTGGCCTGATCCCCACAGGCCAGGCTGTGGGACCCCACCTGCCAGAGGGGCCCGCTCATTCCACAGATGCCCTTTGAGCCACAGCACTGCCCCACTGGCCCAGGTGCAGCCAGTGGGGTGGAACCTAGGGAGGTTGGTTCCAGGGCATGCTTTGCCAGCTACCTTCTAATTAATTTCCTTTCAAAAAACAGTGCCAAGGTTTGGGGGCATAGAAGAAAGAAATAACTTTAACACCATCAGTTTTTCCAGTGAGCAGAAACTATGGAAATCTCGTCTGAGTCTTCAATCCAATAGTCCGCATGTATGTTCAGAAACAGGGAACCTACAGCAACAGGCCCAGGAATATTGCTTACCCTGATGGCAATACTCAGACCAAGTTAAGAAGAGAAGAAGTACTAGTAACAGTCATCAGTAGTACCAAACAAATCCTTCTTTCTATTTGCAATGGTAATAGGTCATTACAGCTATAAGCTATGTACTAAACAGAATTACATTGTTTGACCACATTAAAAACTCTATGTTAACATAGTGAAACAATTTGATTCACTTTTGATGGCAAATCACAGATAATTGAAGTAAATATGTTTGGGGAGGTGAGGGAAGAGTCCAAGAAGGTAGCCTACTATTAGTATAGGTGCTTCAATTCTTCACTTTACATTGCCAGTGGACACTGGAGATGATGAGAGAAAGTTCTCTCTACCTTTCTCTTACCATGGGGAGTATCCTTAAAGAAGGGAAAAGTAGACCTAGGCACATTTTCAAAAGTCTGTGTGAAGTAGATTCAGAGTTCAGTTTCATGGTCCACATGGCTCATGTTGCCCAGTCATCAACAAAATTTACACAATAACCTGCTACTTGACTTACAGACTATGAAGTGAATTCCCTTTTTTATTTTTACAGGAATTCTGTTCAGGATTAAATGATTTTTTTTTTCAGAAACAAAGGTCTACATGAAGTCACAGAAAGCCATCATCTGGATAACAACACAATAAATAATATCAATGGAAGAATTTTTAAATTGTTGAAAATTATATAAATAATATAATTCCCAATAGCAACCAGCCTTTCAAATTTTACTTATGCTTTAATGACATCACAAGCAAACTGAAAATGACTGAAGACAATTCAGGAGTCCTCTGAGCAAGCAGTCTGGGAAATAAATAGCAATAAATCTTGATTAGCATGGCTTCTAGCCAGAGGTTATAAAGAATGAGTAATAGATGTCTGATCTGGATTCCTTTATTACATTATATTAAGTAATATTTGGGTTTATTTTTAACCTATTCTTCAATCACATATTGTACGGCAAGGAAAGTATTTTTATTAGTGGGAAAGAAATGTTTTTCTATATGAACCAGGCAGAAAAGATAAGACTGAATCTGTTTATCTGAAAGACACTGGAATACTAGCAAAAAGCAGCATGGATGAAAAAAGAAAAGAGGTATGAAATTTGTCTTGGACTTATCATGGCCTTGTTTAACATAGGACAAGGCCAAGGAATAAAATGGGTCATTGCCTCATTTACAGCATGGAATATTTTGAGGACTTACAGATGTCAATAAGTAGAAAAGTAAAGACTAAGGTAGAGGAGTAGTAAATAAAACATGAAACCAATATTAGTTTTCCTCTTTTTCAGTCACCAAATGCAGTAACACTTTTTGTATTCTCCATTGTTTCTTTTTATCTCTCTTCCTACATACTATTTCTCAAACCAACTTGACCTGGTAATTGAAACATTCACTTGAATTAGTCCTATGAAAATCGAGCATGAAAAACCAACACTAACTACAACAGAAAAAAAAAATAGATCTTGAAAAGCTTAGAATACGTTTGTGACACAGACTTGAGAATATAATGTAATATATTGTATTATATAATAAAGGGTTAAATTCTAAGATTACATTTTAGAAAATAAGAGAAAAATATTCAGTTTGATATATGCTTTAGTCCCTATATAATTTCTGGCATTAAAAACTAAATAGAACCAAAATACTAGAACAATGGTAAAAAAAAGTTCAGAAGGAAATGAGTGGGTATGATTGTAAATCTGTAATATTTCACCGAAAAAAGTAAAGTCACTAATTTACAGTAGATATTGTTAAAATTATACATTAAAATATCTAAGGAAATCATTACAAGAATAAACATGGAGGTAACTCCAAAAACAAGAGTGGCGGAAACTCAATCCAAGGTAAATCCGACAAAAAGAAACAGAAAAATTAGAAGTTGAAAGCACAATGAGTATAGACACAAATTTTAAAGTATTGGTAATTAAAATTAATTCAAATGAACTGAAATCTTTGGTTGAAAACTAGATTGTTGCTCTAGCCAGTGTTATTCAGTTGGCTGAGCATTGTCTGTGCATAGAAAGGTTGCTGGTTCAATTCCTGGTCAGGAAACATGCCCAGAAGTGATTTTTCACTCTCACATTGATGTTTCTCTTTCTCCCTCCTTCTTCTTTCCTCTCTCTCAGCACAAAATCTTTTTTAAAAATAGAAATATAAAAACAAGCTTGTCAAAGTGAGTTTTTTAAAAATATAACTATGAGCTATTTACGGGCTTCAAAAGCGCACAGACCATTGAAAGGTTGAATATTAAAAGCTAAAAATTATATGCTAGAAAAATACCAACTAAATAAATCTGGTATTCACTAATAGACAAAATAGACAGACCTCCGTCTCAAAATCACTGGTAGAGACAAATGCAAATGTTTGCCCTTGTGACACTCACAACAAATATATATCATAAAGTATAATATGTATATACTATCAAGTATTATATAAATATATATATCATAATGTATAGCATATATATGTGTTTTTTTAATTAACTTAACAATAAACATGTAAGGCCTTTATGGAGAAAATTATGAACACATGGAAAGACATAGCATGCTCAATATCATAAGATACCAATTCTCTATTAATTGATCAATAATTTCAGCAAAAATCAAATTATTAACTTTGTTGGTATTACTATATATATATGTATATATATATATATATATATATATATATATGTACATATATATAAGTTTACTTGCTGATCTAAGTCTTACATGGAAGACAATATACCACAAAGTGTCATAGCACACTGAAAGCAGCAGCACTGGGTGGTTTTTGTGAATCTGTATCTTACCTAGTAATAGAGAAACATGTAAATTGACCATACCTCTGCTATGCCCACAGCCAGTCAGCATGAGTATGCAAATTAACCCAACAAAGATGAGGTTAATTTGCATACATACCTGGGTTCTAGGAATCTCCTTGGCACCCAGGTGACTCCCAGCCAGCCATCAGAGGGGAAGGGGTCGAGCATGAGGGTGGTGGGGAACCCCTTTCCAAGCCTAAAGCCTGGGGTGGAAGCTTTAGGCTTGGGAAGGGGCCAAGCCTGTGATCAGAGGTGCCAGGTAGGGGGCATCCCTTCCCTAACCTAAAGCCTTGGGCAGAGACTTTAGGCTTAGGCAAAGGCCAAGCCTGGAATCAGAGGGAGGAGGAACAAAATCAATGGAAATATATCCTTAGGTGAGGATAAAAAGAAAAATAAAGAAAGAAATGTCATAATCTATGAAAGACATATCTTGAAAATGCAAAAGGAAGTTGTCATTTTTTCATGGTAAAGGTACTGGAGTCTGTGTTGATGAAAATACCTTGGCAGCTGCAATGACTAGCAGTGGCTGCAGCAGCGAGGTAATCGGGCTGGTGCCTTTCCCTGATCAGCCTGGTTGCCTCCTGCAAAGGGAGGCCAGACTGGGGCTTAGGTTAATTCCCAATGGGGAGCGGGCCTAAGCCATCAGTAGGACATCCCCTTAAGGCTTCCAGTATGTGAGAGGGGACAGGCTGGGCTGAGGGACCCCTCCCCAGTGCATGAATTTCATGCACCAGGCCACTAGCATATTCTATCTAATAAAAGAGAAATATGCAAATTGATTGTACCTTTGCTACACCCACAAGCCATGCCCACAAGCCAAACCAATCAGAGCAAGTATGCAAATTAACCCAGCCAAGATGGCGGTAATTTGCATATCCGCACACAGAAGATGGCATAGAAGGAAGCCAAGCACTGCAGAAGGGAGCAAAGCTGCGGAGAAGTAAGCAAGAGGAGCAGGGGAGAAGGGAGGGAGCAAGGCAGTGGAGGGAGCAAGGGAAGGAGTGAGGCAGAATGAGACAAGAGGAAGGGAGGCAGCAGAGAAGGAAGCAAGGCAATGGAGAAGGGATGAGACACCGGAGATGAGAGCGAGGCAGTGGAGATGGGAGCGAGGCAGCGGAGATGGGAGAGAGCAAGGTAGTGGAGAAGGGAGCAAGGCAGCAGAGAAGGGAGGGAGCTTTGCTAAGGCTGCAGGAAGCTCTATTCTTGCAGGAATCTTCCTGCAATGGGTCTCTAGAGTATATATATATATAAAAGCCTAAGTGACCATTGGCCCATTGGACTGTTCAACCAGTAGCTATGATGTGCAATGACCACCAGGGGGCAGACAGACACGCAACACATAGGCATGGAAACATGGAACAAACTGATGAATCTCAGAGGGAAGCAGGAAGAGGGAAGGACGGCAAGAGATTAACCAAAGATCTTATATGTATACTAGTGGCCCAATATACAGATTCATGCACCTGTGAGGTCCCTTGGCCTGCCCTGTGAGGATTGAGCTGAAACTGGCAGTCTGACATACCCTGGGAGGTCCCAGATTGCAAGAGGATGAAGGCCAAGTTGAGGGACCCCACAGGGCTCTAGTATTAATCATAAACTGCTAGTACTAAGAGACAAGTTAGTACTGGAGAGGTGGGATAATGTTCAAGCCAGACTGCCAGTGTGTGAACCCTGGTTCTGCCACTTTCTGAAAGAGTGACCTTGTATAAATTAACTTATCCCTTTGTGCCTCAGTTGCCATATCTATAAAGTGAGAACAGTAAGAGTACCTTCCCTGTAAAGATCAAATGAATGAACATTTCTAAAGCTCTTAGAACAGTGTCTAGCACACATTAAGCACTATATATATATATTTGATAAATAATAGTGTGGTATAGATACATGGAAAAACAGGTAACTCCATCAAATCCATGCATCTTCATCTATGAAGCAGGTAACCCTATAGATCAGTGGGAGAAATGAACAATTCAAAAAATGGTACTGAAATAATTGATTATCTAGCTATAGAAAATGAAAATAAACCCCTACCTCATATCTGAATAAAAATACATTTCCAAATCTATCTATGATTTTTAAAAAATTGAAAATGTTTAAAAACATTTAAAAGAAAATATAGGAGAATATTGCTAAGAGCTCAAACAAGATGCAAAAGCATGTACTGTGAACAATTGATTTGACCACATTAAATGAAGATGATTCATAACTTATTATAAAATAATAAAAAGATAAGCAACATAGTAGAAGATATTTGCAGTACCTATAACCAGCAAAGGATATATCCAGAATATAGAAAAAAACTCTTATGAACAAATTAAAAAAACAAACAACCCAATAAAAATTAACTTGAAAAATTTGATTACAGAATAGGAAACATGAAATGATTCTCATCTTTTTAAAATTCCTATTAGTAATCAGGTAGATGTAACCTGTAAACACAATGACCTCATTTGTCATCTATCAGGTGATGATGTGGATGGACCATCTCACATTTATTGCTGGTGAAACAGTATGAAATAACATTTCACATCATCTTGTAAAGTTGCCCAAGAGCACAGACATTACATAGCCTTTCTATACACACACACACAAACCCCTGTTGCACATGAACAATAAGAGATGTGTACAAAATGTTTATAAAAGCATTGTTTGGAGACAAAAATAAAACCAGAGATAATTATAATATGTACCACACATCATACAGGTAAAAAAATAGTTGTAGCAGTCATAGAAAATAATATAATTCATTAGCGTGGGGAGGGGGACAAACTGTCTCATACAACATCAAGAATGAATGTACAACATATATAAATGGGACAAATAAGCAAGTCACAGAAGAATGCATATAGTATATGAATCCATTTATACAAAGTACAAAAACAGGCACTCTCTTCTGAGATTGGAAAGGAACAATGAGGGCTGCAAAGGCAAGCAGGTCAAGTGAGTATAAAGAGTTTGGGTATCAGCATCTCAGCACTCTGTATCTCTGGACTTCATGTTCATGAAGAAATTTGCTCAGACAACATGTACTCTCCTCTTCGGTTCTCACACTCCATTCGCCTGTGTAGAATGCTGAGTCACTGTGAGCTCAGAAAACATACTCTGGCAGCAGCAGCGAATGAGCCAGAGGTTTGTGATAAATAAATGAAAAGATTGTGCTACAATGACAAAGATGAAACTAGACTGCATCATTCATACAGCTTGAGGCAGTAGCTAGAAAAATAATGAATGGATAGATGACTCGGTGGTTGGTTCTGTTCTTGGGGCTTATCAAAGTTATACAGAACATAAGGTTACGAACCATGTTAGAAATAGTTTTATACTAAAAAGTTGATTTGATATCACATGCAAATGATTTCATTATATCATGATTATTATTCAGAAAATAGCAAGGAGATCGATCATAGGCTGTTTTCTTAAATGAAAAAAAATATCATTCTTACATCAGTTTCTTAAAGAATTCCAACATTTATTTACCACTGAGAGTATGGTTTTCAAATATGTTTAGAATAATGGCAGTCCTATAAAACTACTAAATGCAACTCCCTCAGAAATGCACATCATCTTCATGAAGAATGCCAGGTGGTCAAGAAGTAATTGTTTCCATACTGACGGATAAATAATATCGGTCTAAGTAAACTCTAACTGTCATAAATGAAGCTCTCAGAATATTTACTCATAATCACTGTGTTTTCCCCTCCTTGGCATGAGTCTGATGTTTTACACAAGTGGCAAGTCTCCACACTGAATTCAACCATATTATCTCACTTTCATCCCATCATTACAGAAGCAAAAGGAAATGAAAGCTAGGTAGAAACAGCACAGTTAATTAGACTGTGGGGAGAGTTATGTTTGGTTCTTCCCACCCCACCACAGAGGAGATCGATCCTTTCACCTGCTGCAAATTCTCTCTCTCTCTCTCTCTCTCTCTCTCTCTCTCTCTCTCTCTCTCTCTCACACACACACACACACACACACACACACACACACACACACACACACACATAAACTGCACATATAGTAAGCCCTCATATCAGGTAGAAAAACATGTCTCATATATTTCACAGATGAAACAGTGTGGCTTAAGTGCCTGCTAATGATAATCACTAGTCCAGAGTTTGATAAAATAAAATGTGTTGAATTCCTAATTTTCTCAATTAATTTCCCCCTCACCACTAGCCAAATGGAGGTCCTACATCTGAAATTTGATTATGTCTTGCTTTTGTCAACCAACAGTAATCATTAGCTTACATGTTCAAGCTTTGCTGTTCAGGAGGGAAAAAAAATAGGACTACAGTAACTTAGATTACAATGTAAAGAACATTTATTTATAAAGTTCAAAATTTACCAACCACTTATCTAGATGCATTTCTGAGTATCAGTCTATTTCTTTAGCATCATTCACAGAATCAAATAGCTGGAGGAGTCACTGAAAAGCTATCAAGCCAATCATCCAGGTTCAGATGGAACTGTACCAATATTAGGCTAAGAATACATATCCATCTCCTTCCTAATGAAGTACTAATGAGTAGCCACATGTCCCTTCTTTTTTTTTTTTTAATGTGTGTAGGGCATAATGTCACAGGAAGGTCAGAGTATATTGCCACTAGTGAGAAGTTAACCCAAGTTACTATTGGATGTTTTATACACAAAAGAGCCATTCTTCAGGCACTCTGCTCTCTCCTCACATCCCCACATGTCCTATCCTATCCCCAAATCTCAAAACCTCACCAGTTCATCAGATCCTTTTGAAATACAATGAAACCTCTTTTGTTTGAGCTTCAAACAAAAGGGAAAAAAAACATTTGGTAACATTTGCATACTAACTCCAATGATAAAATTATTAATGAATATGGGAAATAATGGGGCACAGAAAATGTGGTCATAATAGGTGAAACTCACGCATGTCTCCTGTGAAAGCCACCGTCACCTGGACTTGGTTTCACAGTGACTACAAGGTGAACACTTGGGTTCTTTTCATCTTATTTTTCCCTTCCTTGCTAAGATCACTTTCCCTTCTTTCTCTTTTACTTTGGCAGAACAACAAAAAAAGATGACCGATGTTAGCTAAGAGTCCTAAACATTCCCAACAAAAAGGAAGCCACAAAATTGTGAAGTTGCCAGAGGTCAGAAAATAGTTCTGCCTAATGTGTTTAATTGCTGTGAAATCCCTGTTTCCATTCCTGCTCTCCCGGGAAATGAATCCTCACTTCCTGCTCAATAACCCCACTGTCAGCTCAGAGGAGTGAAGAGGTGCTACTGCAGCCAACTTCCACTGCCGCCAATGATGCCTAGTGCTCAGGGCTCTGATCACTCTCACTGGCTGTATCAAAAGGAACCACAGAGTGCTTTCAAATAGGCCTTCAATGGGGCGATAAAAGAGAAACGTGTTCAGAACAGCTACTGAAATTGAGCTGAGACTGAAGCTGGAACCAGGCCCACTTCGTATCCACCTGCCACCCACTCCGAATGTGCCAACATCACCTACTCTCTGCCCCTGTGTCTCTTCCTTATGTTTGGAAAGCTGCCGCCCGTACTCAGAAAGGTAACACACCTGCTGTAGAACTTCTCCATGAAAACTCCTGTCATGGCAATGACGATAGTCTTATTCAATCTAATATTTGGAGGCAAGGGGGAGGTTGTTTTCAGTTTTTTTCTGTATTTTAATATCTTGACTACATCCATTCATTCATTGTCTCATTCATTGATTGAAAGTCTAATAGACGTCAGATACTGTACTAGGCTTTGGTTAGAAAATGGTGAGACGGAACTTGTGCACTTCCTGTGTTCAGTGAAGCTATCAGCATATCTAAACAAATTAAAAAGTCAAAAATATAACCTTTATATGAAGACAAGTGTTACACACAGATGGACACATGTCCTTGGTATTGTGAGTTTATGAAAGGCTGAGCTGATCTAGCCTCACAGGTGAAAGAAGAGTCCTCTAATGAAACAGTGACTGAGCTGAGATTTAGAGGAAGCATAGATGCTTATTATATAACAAAACCACTTTCTGTGTTACACAAATCTGTATTTCACTTGGGTCAACACTGTTCATCATTTCCAAAAAAAAAATAAGAATAATCCTTCTTCCTTTTATTAAAAAAAAAAAAAAACTAGTGGCCTGGTGCACAAAATTCATGCATGGAAGGGGTGTTCCCTCAGCCCAGCCTGCACCCTCTCCAATTGGGGACCCCTTGGCGGATATCCAACTCACAATCTGGTATCATTGGCTCCTAACTGCTCACCTGCCTGTCTGATGACTCTTAACTGCCTCTACCTGCCTGCCTGATTGCCCCAACCACTTGGTCTGACTGCCTGATTGTCCCAAAGTGCCCTCCCTGCTGGCCTGATCTGCCTCCAACTGCTTTCCCCTGCCAGCCTGATATCACCCCCAACTGCCTCTGCCTGCCTTATCACCCCTAACTGCCCTCTCCTGCCAGCCTGGTTATCCCCAACTACCCTTCCCTGCCAGCCAATTTGGTTCTGATTGGTCAGCTTCAATGCCAGTCAGAGTTAAAAGCTAGGCCTCCTAGGCAGCCATTGGCTCCTCACAGTTCACCTAGATTTGGTTCTGATTGGTTGGTATCTATGCCAGTTAGCATCTCCAGGCCTTATCAGAGAGGTGGGGCTGATCAGCAGTCCCAGGAGGCCCAGAGAGAAACAGAGGCACAACTGCTGGAGAAATAGGAAGAGAAAGAGAGAAGCAATGACTGATCAACAGCTGCCATGGAGGCTGTGGGTCAGATCCTGCCTCTCTCTCTCTCTGGGCCTCTCTCCAGGCCTGATCCACAGCCCCTTTGGCAGTCAGTGGTGGGTCCCTGCACCTGCACCTGCACCCAGCAGTAGTCAGTGTGGGGTCACCATGGTGACTCAGCACTGACTGTAGGACTGACTTTTGGTGTTCAGTCAAGACTTCGTCAGTTGTTACAGACCTTGGGTTTATATGTTAGGATGGTCAGAAACTGAAAATAGAAAACCCATTCATCTCTGTGTTTAACAATAAACAGAACACAGGGGCTTTTCCCCTTTGCTTTCCAACAGAATTTGTTAAACTCATAAAGATTAAATGAATGGGCCACCTTCACATGTTACTCCTCCACCATATGTAGGATAAACGTTAGAAAGTTTGTTTGTTTTCCTTTTAATATTAAGACTTTTTTTCTTGTCTCATTTTCTGGTGAAATTAATATCTTTCCTCATTCCATATTCCCCATAAAAGTACATATTTGTAAAGACATTTTGCTGAACTTAAGAGAGTATTAGACTCCAACCCACTTCAAAGCATTCTCAACAACTTATCTCAGGTGTTTCAAAAATAAAATTTGTGTCCTTCACTGCACAATTTACAACACCATTTCAATTTTTCCTGAATTTTCTGTTAAGATGTGGCATCTTCAAGCCCCAATTTTTTCCCCTAACCTTATAGTCCCAACACCTTCCTATAATTCTGACTACAATTTCCTTCATGTAAGAAATATCTCCTGCTTTGTTTAGATAGATAGAGTTCACTCTGATTCTTTATTTCATTCTGCTGCCCTTATTTTTGTTAGCACAACTTATCTAGCAGGCTGGCTTGGGTGCAGAATCTCAGGGAAACAGGGCTATTCATCAGGTCCAGTGACAGTGACCCTGTGTTTCTTCTCTATATGGAAACATAAAATATGGCCCATTCACACCTGAACATTTCAGGAGTGATTACAAGGAAGCAACATAGATCTTATCCATTACTCCCCATTGTTTATGAGGCCAGTCAATCTATCAAAGAAGAAAATGAAGTCAGCCTGCCATGATTTGTCTTCAAAGTACCACACTGACTGTTTCCTATTTTATCATGCATCTTTTTAAAATATGTTTTTATTGATTTTAGAGAGAGGAAGGGAGGGATACAGAAGAATAGAAACATCAATGATGAGAGAGAATCATTAATTGGCTGCCTCCTATGTGACCCCTACTGGGGATCAAGCTCACAACCCAGGCATGTGCCCTAACCAGAAATCAAACCATGACCTCCTGATTCATAGGTCAATACTCAACCATTGAGTAACATCAGCCAGGCTTTCATGCATTTTTATTTTCTCCCACATGATGGTCATGTTGAAAATATCAGATGTCTTAAAGGAAAGGACAACTGCAATGGTTAGTGTATAACAAGGGGCTTGAAATCCAAGGAGGTCAGTATCAGGACAGGAAACCAAGTAACTGCTATCCAGGAATGCCTATAGGGTTGGGAAATTGAGAGTCTAAACCTAGACAGGGAGTAACAAATATTAGAAATTAAAAGCAAGTAGGATCTTGATACTAATTTTTTTTGTAATTCCCTACTCATTCATATATTTTCTATAAAGCAGGCAGCAGTTCCCAAATTTGGGTTGTCTGGCTGGGGTGCCAAGTGATTGGCACAAAACATATCAGCATCTGACACTTATTCTGACCTCTACCCTAAATAATAACATCATAAGTAACTCCATGATCAACTAATAGCTAATGTTCTCCTGCTGTTAGAGTCACATGAGGGCATTTTGCAACATGAAGGTCATCTATCACTAAGGCATACTATTGAGAATATATTCCCAGGTGTCCCATGGGGTATCCTCAATAATTCATTATGAATCTATTATCCAAGTTCATATATAATTGATTTTCAAGCCTAGTTATATATATAAATAAACTCTTGGGGGTAATAGATTCCATATATTTACAACCTACTTATATAAAAGTATATATATATTTCATTTTATTTGACCTAAAACTTAAAAAAAAGAAACAAGTTTTTATTAAGCATCAACTACGAAGTAATACAAGGCTGTTTGTCATCCTTCAATTCTTTTCCTCATCACAAGCTTTCTATGATGTCCATTTTGCAGCTTAAAATACTGAAGCTCAATGAGGTCAACTACTCAGTAATCAGGGGACCAGAGACTAGCAAAGATATAAGAGATAAGTTGGCCTTCCAAACACCTGCCTGCCCTCTGTTCACAAACATGCCTCATGAGTTTTGGGCAGCCTTAGAGCATACTATGTTCTCTCTTCTCCACCCCAAATTCCTATAAATTACAAAAGAAACTTGAAATTAAGACAAGGAACTCTCAGCAAACCTCAGGATCAGGGACACTATTATGACCCCAGCACAATGAGAGACAGCATATAAACAAAGCTCCAACATTCAGCTGTAAATAAGAAGTAACTGTTAATAATGACAACAATGTGGAATAAATTCTACATGATGGCAACATGGTAGTTGACAAAAGATAAGTAAAAGAGGGGGCAGGGAAATTAAAAGAATACTAGAGTTCTATTCTTGGACATGGTGGAATAGTATATAACCAATTCTGAGCCCCACTAAAAATATATTTTTACATAAATCAAGTATGTGTTTTAAATATGTATTTATACATACAGTAGGTCTTCGGGTTACAAAGGAAGTCCGTTCCTACTGCGCAATTTTCGCACCGGAACCCACCTACATAAGCACCTACATCACTCACATGGAGCACATACACAGCAGTAATGAAGTGAAACAGTAAAAAAAATTTTAAAAGAAAGATAAAAATTCCTGATCTTTACTTGTGGAAAATAAATAATAAAAAAACATAAAGCACATATGTACATATGTCAAAATGATGGAACTTTTTTTATAAATGGAAGATGGCAACATAACCACAAAACGATGTACATCAAGTTTGACATAACCCATATATTTAAAATACATATAAAAATATAAAATCTTACCTATCAAACACATGTAGTTTATTAGAATGGCCATCATGATAAAGATAACAAATGCTAGTACAGATACAAAGAAAAGGAAACTTGTACACTGTTGGTGGGATTGTAACTTGCTGCAAACACTAGGGAAAATGATATAGAGGTTCTTCAAAAAATTGAAGGTAGAATTACCATATGATCCAGCAATTTTACTCTTGGAATATATAAAAAATATATACTCAAAAAGATACCTGTATCCCCATGTTCATTGCAGCATTATTTACAATGGCCATTATTTACACGGAAACAATCTAAGTATCCATTGATGGATGAACGGATAAAAGGTTTTGGTATAAATACAAAGGAATATTATTCACCCATTTAAAAAAATAAAGAAATGCTACCATTTGTGACAACATGGGTGTACCTTGAGACATTACACTTAGTGAATAAGTCAGTCAGAGAAAGACAAATACTGTATGATCTCACTTACATGTGGAATCGATAAAAGTAAACAAAATGACAAACACAAAACTCATTGAAAAAGATATCTTACCAGAGGCAAGAGTTGGGGAAAGGGTGATTAGAGGAAGGGAATTAAAAGATAGAAACTTCTAGTTATAAGATGAAGAAGTACTATGGATGTAATGTGCAGCATAATGACTATAGTTAACACTGCTGTGCTGTATACAAGAAAGTGGTTAAGAGAGCAGATCCTAAGATTTCTCATCATTAGGTAAAAGTTTTCCTTTTCTTTTTATTGTAGCTATATAAAATGATGGATGTTAACTAAATCTGTTGTGATAATCATTTTGCAATATATATAATTCAAGTTGTATATCTTAAACTTATATAGCAATGTGTGTCAATTGTTTCTCAATAAAACTGAAAAAAGGAGGGCAAGTATGTGCATTAAAAATTTAGAATGCCAACCAGAGAAATGTTTAATTTTCAAGTAATTAAAGGAGAAATAAATAAAACAACTACAACAAATACAACAAAATACTCAATTCAGCAAATTTCAGGACATAATTTCTATAGTAAAATTAAATATAACTATATTAATTCAACTTTTAAAATACAAGTTTTTCCTAATTCTGTTGAAAGGAAATAAAGAAATATATCTAAAGCAAAATTTCAGATAAATGTAGAAATTAAAGATGGAAAAGGAGATACCCAAAAAAATTAATTAAAAGAAGCTATGTAATGGTGATGTGCAGAAGAAAAGGAAGGAGAAACAGCAGCAGCAATATAAAAAGCAAGAAAAAGAACCAAAAGGAATATTTCATTTTGATAAAAGTAACAATCAACAGAGAAAACCTTGATGAAGTAAGCAACATAATTACTAAGAAAAATGCAATTCAAATACAAAGAGAAACTGATAAATCTGCAAACATTTTGTGTTTGCAATGTACCTTTCTAGCTAATAGATCAAAATATTTAATGATATTGAAGATTTAATTAATAAGTTTACATATATATGTTTTGTTAGTATATATGCATGTATGCCTGTGTAGATAGGATAGATAGATAGATAGATAGATAGATAGATAGATAGATAGATCAACAGATAGATAGATAGATGAGAGGATATACACTATGTTCAAAGATTATAGAGGCAACCTCGAAAACTGACCATATAGTAAGCGAATACATCATATTCCAAAAGAGCTTATTTCATTAAAGACACATTCATTAGGCAGAATGAAATAACATTAACAACTAAAACAACATTAAAAAGCAATGCAAATTTTTGAACTAGAAAATACTGTGATTTTTAACAACTCATGTGCCAGAGGGAAGGGAGTGGGGGAAGAAAGGGGTCCTAATATGAGGTGACAGAAGATTTGACTTTGGGTGGTGGGCACATAGTCCTATATACAGATTTTGTAAATAAGTAATCCACACATGAAACCTAAGTGTTCATGATGACTAATGTCATCCCAATAAAATTTAATTTAAGAAAATAACTCATCTATCCTCCTAATAAAAGAGCAATATGGAAATTGACCAACCCCCACTACACCCACATGCCATGCCCATCATCCAATCAGGAGCAAATATGCAAATAAACCCCAACAAAGATGGCTGCAGCCACTGAGAGCAGGAGGAAGGCTTGGGCTTGCCCGGCAGTGGAGGAATCTAAGCTTTCCACCTGCCCTTGCTGGCCTAGGCCTTCACTCAATCCCTACAAAATTTCAATTATAGAAGATACATAAATCCCAACAGAAATGGTGGCAGCTACAGAGCTGGAGAGAGCAGAGGCTAGCGTTGCTCCCAGTGATGGAGGAAGCCAAGCTTCCTGGCTGGCCTAGGCCTACACTCCAGGCTAAAAAGTTTAAGTTATAAAAGGTAAATAAATTCCAACAGAAATGGTGCTGTCACAGAGCAAACAGAAGGCCTGGCTCCACTCCAGGCTACAAAGTTTCAACTGTAGAACATAAATAAATCCCAGATCTCAGGGCCACCTCTTGGGCCCCTGGGGGGCGTGGCCAGGCTGCAAACCAGCACAGGCCCCTTACCCAAGCCTCCCCATACCCCAAGGGAACCCCCACCCTGATCTGGATACCCTTCAGGGCAAACCAGCTGTCCCTCAACCATGAACCAGGCCCCTATGCTATCTAGTAAAAGAGTAATATGTAGATTGACCATCAGTCCAACACACAAGATGGCTGCTCCCATGTGGTCAAAGATCCTGCCCCCATGTGGACACAAGATGGCCACCACAAGATGTCCAGCAGGGGAGGGAAGTTGGGAGGGACCAGACCTGTAAGGGAGGGCAGTTGTGGGCGATCAAGTCAGCAAGGGAGGGAAGTTAGGGGTGACCAGGCTGGCAGAGAAGAGCAGTTGGGGGGACCCAGACCTGCAGGGCAGAGCAGTTCGTGGGATCCAGGTCTGCAGCGAAGGGCAATTAGGGGTGATCAGGCCTTCAGGGAAGGGCTGTTGGGGGCAATCAAGCCTGCAGGGGAGTGAAGTTAGGGGTAACCAGGCCAGCAGAGGAGGGAAGATGGGAGCAAACAGGTGGGCAGGGGAGCAGTTAGACATCAATCAGACTGGCAGGGGAATGGTTAGTGGATGATCAGGCTGGCAGGCAGAAGATGTTAGGAGCAATCAGTAGGGCAGGCAGGCAAGCAGTTCGGAGCCAACAGTCCCAGTGGGATAGGGCCCAAATGGGCAGTCAGAATCCTTTGAGGGGTCCCAGATTGGAGAAGGTGCAGGCTGGGCTGAAGGACATCCTCCCCCCGCAAATCCCTGTGCACAAATTTCATGCACCAGGCCTCTAGTATATATATATATATATATATATATATATATATATATATATATATATATATATAAAAGCCAAGGGACCAGAATGGCCAGAATGAGCGGAATAACCAGTCGCTATGATGTGCACTGTGGCCAGCCAACCAGCTCGATCAGAGGCAGAGCCAGCTAGCCAACCAATCATGGACCCACCCCAAGGCAAGCCCCATTCGGCTCCCGTCAGCCAGCCCCAATATAGCCCTGATCGGGAGTGGTGCTGGCTGGCCAACCTCTGGTGTCCCCTCCCCGTGGCCAGACTGGCCCTGATTGGCCCCAATCTGAGCAGGCTGGCCAGACCTCACCCATGCACAAATTCATGCACTGGGCCTCTAGTGTATAAATAAAAGACAAATTGGAAACAGGAAATGTAACAGTAAAAGAGCACTAATATTAAAACCAGTGAAAGATGCTCAGAGGAAGTTTTCAGCACTTACCCATGGGGCATAGCAAAGGCAGTCCTAAGAAGGAAGTTCACAGCACTTACAGGCCTACCTCAAGAAAAAAGAAAAAGGACTGATAAACTATCTAACCCTACAACTAAATGAATTAGAAAGATAACAACAAGAATGCCCAGAGGAAGTAGAAGGGAGGAAATAATAAAGATCAGAGCAGAAATAAAGAAAAAGCAGAGCATTTTATTTTGATGTAGTCCCATTTGTTTATTTTCTCTTTAGTGTCCATTGTCCTAGGAGCAGTATCAGTAAAGAAATTGCTTTGGCATAAGTGTAAGATTTCCCTGCCTGTGGATTCCTCTAGAATTTTTATGGTTTCCCATCTTATGTTTAAGTCCTTTATCCATTTTGAGTTTATTTTTGTATATGGTGTAAGTTGGTGATCTAGTTTCTTTTCTTTTCTTTTTTTTTTTTTTTTTTTGCATGTATCTGTTCAATTTTCCCAACATCATTTATTGAAGAGACTGTCTTGACTCCATTGTATGTTCATGCCTCTTTTGTCAAATATTAATTGAGCATAGCAGTTTGAATCAATATCTGGGTTCTCTATTCTATTCCATTGGTCTACATATCTGTTCTTGTGCCAATACCAGGCTGTTTTGAGAATAGTTGTCTTGTAATATAGCTTGAAATCTGGTATTGAGATCCCACCTACTTTGTTCTTCTTTCTCAGGATTGCTGTGGCTATTCGGGGTCTTTTTTTATTCCAGATGAATTTTTGGAGAGTTCTTTCTAGGTCTGTGAAATACGTTGTTAGTATTTTAATGGGGAGTGCATTGAATCCTTATATTGTTTTGGGTAGTATGGACATTTTAATGGTGGTGATTCTACCAATCCATGAACATGGCATATTCTTCCATCTGTTTATGTCTTCCTCTATTTCTTTTTTCAGTGTTCTGTAGTTTTTTGCATATAGGTCTCATACCTCCTTAGTTAAGTTTATTCCTGGGTATCTTAATTTTTTTTTTGGTGCAATGATAAATGGGATTGCTTTTTTAGTCTCTCTTTCAGTAAGTTCACTATTGGTGTATAGAAATGCCATAAGTTTCTTGATGTTCATTTTGTATCCTGCTACAAAATTGCTGAATTCATTTATTAAGTAAGTCTAATAGTTTTTTTATGGAGTTCTTTGGGTTTTTTATGTATAATATGATGTCATCTGCAAATTGGGACATCTTTAACTCTTCTTTTCCAATTTGGATGCCTTTTATTTCTTCTTCTTGTCTAATTGCAATGGCTAGTACTTCCAGTACTATCAACAAAACAACAAGAAAGCCCACTGTATGAGAGAACATATTTGCAAATGTTATCACTGATAAAGGTTTAATCTCCAACATCTACAGGGAACTTATACAACTTAATAAAAGGAATATAAATGATCCAATAAAAAATATGTAATGGACCTAAATAGAATCTTTTTGGTAGAAGACAGAAGGGAGACCAAGAGACATATGAAAATATGCTCAACGTCACTAATTATCTGAGAGATGCAAATCAAAATGACAATGAGGTATCATCTCACAACTGTCAGAATGGCAATCATCAACAAATCAACAAACGACAAGTGCTGACGAGGATGTGGAGAAAAGGAACCCTCATGCACTGCTGGTGGGAATGCAGACTGGTGCAGCCACTGTGGAGAACAGTATGGAGTTTCCTCCAAAAACTAAAAATGGAACTCCCATTTGACCCAGTAATCCCACTTTTAGGAATATATACCAAGAAACTAGAAATACCAATCAGAAAGGATATATGCACCCCTATGTTCATAGCAGCACAATTCACCATAGCTAAGATTTGGAAACAGCCTGAATGCCCATTAGCAGATAAATGGATTATAAAACTATGGTACGTCTACACAATAGAATACTACATTGCTATAAAAAAGAAGGAACTCTTACCGTTTGCAGCAACCTGGATGGAACTAGAGAGCATTATGCTAAGTGAAATAAGCCAAGCAATGAAAGAAAAATACCACATGATCTCACTCATTTATGGAAAATAAAGAATATTATAACCTGGTGAACAAAAAGGTAGATACAGAAGCAATGAAGCACCAAACAGATTGTCAAATTACAGCAGGAAGGCTGGGGAGTGTTGAGAAAGGGAGGAAAGAGATCAACCAAAGGACTTGAATGGATGGATATAAACACAACCAATGGACACAAGACACTGTGGGGGTGGGTGGGATGAGGGCATGCAATAGTGGGTAGGGGAGGCCTGGAGAAGGTCAATGGGGGGAAAAAAGTAGATATATGTACTACTATATGTAATACTTTAAACAAAAAAAATTAAATAAAAGAAAGAGCAGAAATAAATTACACGACTAAAAAAAAAAAATAAAACACGCACACACAGTACAAAAGATCAACAAATCCAAGAGCTCAAGAGCTGGATCTATGAAAAGATAAACAAGATTGATCAACCCCTAGCCAGACTTATCAAGAAACAAAAAGAAAGGACCCAAATAAATAAAATTAGAAATAAAAGAGACAATATAACAACAGACACTACAGAAATACAAAGGATTGTAAGCAAATATTATGAACAACTATATGCCAACAAACTGGACAACCTGGGTGAAATGGACAAATTCCTAGAAACACACATTCTTCCAAAACTCAGTCAGGAAGAGTCAGAAAACTTGAGTAGGCCAATATCAATGGTTTAAATTGAAGCAGTAATTAAAAACTTCTGGCAAATAAAATCCTAGACCAAATGGATTTATAGATAAATTTTACCAAACATTCAAAGAACTAACACCTATCCTCCTCAAACTATTCCAAAAACTTCAAGCAAAAAGAACACTTCCAAGTTATTTTTACGAAGCCAGCATTATCCTAATTCTAAAACCAGATAAAGACACTACAAAGAAAGAAAATTGCAGGCCAATATTCCTGATGAACACAGATATTAAATTCCTCAACAAAATATTAGCAAATCGGATCCAGCAATATATTAAAATGATCATACTCCATGATCAAGTGGGGTTTATTCCAGAGATGCAAGGCTGGTACAATAATCACAAATCAATAAATATGGAAAAAAAGAGTACAATAGAATGTTTTCATTGAATTTGACAAGATAATTCTGAAATTCATATAGAAGAGTTAACAAAGAGGAATAACCAAAGCCTAGAATTGTGTCCTACCAAATATCAAAATATACTACAAAGATGCATAAATAAATAACATAGCATTAAGTCAAAATTAGATGTCTTGATCAATAAGATAGAATAAGAAGTTGAGAAGTTGGATCATTACATGTGAAAATTTTATATATGAGAAAAATAAGCATTTTAGGTTAGTAGATAAAGGCTTTTATCTAGTTATTTTTTTAAAAAAAAAAACTCGGGGAACAATGTGCTTTACACACTCCTTTGTTTATCTCACAATATATACATATTTCAATTCATCAGAATTGTATACCTTACACTTACACAATATTATATGTCATTTATATCTCAATAAAGCTTCAGAGAAAAGATTTACTGAAAATCATTTTTACCTAAGTTTGGTTATATCTTAGGGTTGTTGTATTTAATGAGATGGCACATGTGTTAAAAAAAAAAAAGCTAAAACAAAAACAATAAAATGTATTAAAATGTTTCTAACATAATAAACACTCAGTAAATTTAGTATTAAAATTATTTTAAAATTTTAGAAGAAATTAAAATTTGATTGATGATCATCAAATATTCTTCTTTGCCTTACAGTCCTTAGAATGTTTGCTGACTTAAATCAGAATCCATTTTCCATTTTCTTACCTTACTCTATTATTTTTTAGTTTCTCTTACAACTTGATTTATTTTAATAATTGCCTCAAAAGCAAACTTCATTCCCAAGTAAAACACAGTTAAATGTAATATTAATCATTTTTATAAGCCATTTTGAGCAGAAAAGTGAGAGGGAAGAGAAACCTTCAACTACTTTTTTTAAAGTTAATGTAATTTACACATATGAGGGTATCTTTACCTTTAAGTTCACCAATTGGTATATCTGTCTATTTAAGACTACAACCTGCTGTAAATCTGCTAGAAATATAAATTTCTAAATGTGGTAAATTTTTCTTCCTTTAAATTGTGAGATTACTTTAAAAAATGTATCTATATTTCCTCTATCAGAAAATGATTTGTAAATTGCTACTCAGTTATATACTTTCCTCCTAAGGAGTAAAAATACATGAGGGGAGTGGTTGGGACAGTGATTTGTCTGGACAAATGAGCTTCAGAATAAACCTAATGCATCTTCTTGGCCTAGGAGATAAAATGAGCCAGGAGCAATCAATAGTGACAAATCAAAAATAGACCACACATCTATTTGAAATTTTGTATGTTCAGGGAGTAGTGGTGGAAAGCTGAATCAGAAATGTAGGTAATAAAGCAATGGCTTGTCTAATTAATAGGAACTCTCTAAATTCAATTTATATAACCACCTAGAATAATTACAGTTCTCAGGAGAACTTAAAGAGTAAAAACATTATAAAATTGAAGGCTAAAGGGTTTTTAATGCATACTGGAAGAAGCTTTGGTTTCTTAATGATTCATAATCATTACCTAGAATAACATAGTTTGTCAAAGAACTTTTTTCATCTTTCAAATAAATGTAGAGCTATAATACATCCCTGAGGTTTAAAAAAAAATGCTCTTGGCTTTCTTCCAATAATAAGCTCATAGAGTCTTAAAGAGAAGAGCAACAATTTTAGCCTCAAACCTCCCCAACTAAAATCCCTCACTTTGTGTATGAAAATCAAGAATTAATTCTCATCTCATCCTTAAGTCTGGGAGAGTATCAACAACAAAAAAACACATTCACAAAAAACCCTGCTAATGGATACAAACAGAGAGAATTTTTCAGAGTAAACATCATTCTAATGTGTTTTCTTAAAATAGAAAAACATATCAAAGATTATTATAAAAAATTAAATTTGCTAATGATATATAAAGAGCTTGAGATATTAACCATATTCCTTTTATAAAAATAGAACTCCATTTCTATTGAGTTAGTCATGGTGAGTCATCATTCACATTGGCCTAATTTCTGGAGGCCCCCAAACCACCCCTTTAATTTGAAAAGATGAGAGAGGTGGACATGCGAGAGAGTAAAACAGTATGGGGATAGGATAGAAATAGAGAATGCTACAGGGATTCTGTATCACCATAGAACTCTAATCACTGAATACATTAAGTAAAACTTACTCTATCAGAGAGACAGCTAAAAGCAGACTATTAAAATTATGATTTTACATAAAACTTTATGAAAACAGGAGGTTACACTGTAACTTTATAATACAAGTGGCCAGAATTGTTCATCTCATTGGAAGAGAAGGAAACCTCTTAATTTCTCTCCCTCTTCTCACATTGTCACATATTACCTGACAAGTGTCTTTGAAGATACTTAAGGGACATGTGGGATATAGGTAGCAATAAAACAAGAGGTTTGGTTAGATAACGTTACTGTGATGGCAACACAGTTCGGAGTAAAGTCCTGATACAAGGACTAAATAACAAAATTTAGGCTAATTCTCAGGCACTGTCTACATCCTGTCTGTCCCTTAAGGTACATCTTAGGTACCACCAGTTCCACACAAAACAGTGATGCCTTTCTCGGTTCATTCAGCCTCGGCTGCCTTAATGATGTAATTCAATCATGTCTATTATTGCTCACACACTTGTAGGGCATGTTCCTTACACTTTTGTAGCCACAGTGGCTTCCTCTTCATTATTCCTCAGATTTAACAGGACAGGAGCAATCCCACCAGGGCTTTACACTCGCTGAGCAATCGTCTGGAATGCACTTCCACAGGCTATGCACAAGGTAACTCTCATTGTCTTCAAGTCTTTCCTCAATCACCACCTTCTCAATGAACATACCTGACTCTCTCCCTGACCCCCGCACTCCCAAAAGCTCTGATCCCGCTCTACTTATCTTTTTCCACTGTTCATTATTATCATCTGCTAATATACTATTCATTTCCTTATTTACTATGTCTGTTATTTATTGCCCATCTCCCTTTTTTAGAATGCAAGGTCTACAAGAGCAGGACTCCTTTTTAGTTCACGATTGCATTTCAAGAGCCCGTAACAGGATCTGACACATAGTAGGTGCTCCACAAACATTTGTTGAATAGACAAATGAGTATATGTCTTCAAGTCTCACAACAACCCATTAGATAAGAAACAAAACCTTAGAAAGATCAAGAACTGGTCCAAGGTGACACAATCAGGAAGCAAAGAAGCAGAATTACCACTACATAGTACTAGGGCACCTACATTATAATACCCACTACTTTGACATTAACAGTAACATTAGTTCTATGCATGCCTCATTTTCCCCCCTAGTACTATGTCTTGTGTTCAATAAGTATTCAGTAAACATAGGAGAAAAAGGAAGAAGAAGGAACAAGTTATAAACATTGCCCATTATCAACAGTTCTAATTTTCAGAAAATAAGCGATGAAGAGGAAGAACAGTAGTACAAATAAGTAGCCCATTTTTTAGCACCACCATACTTAAGAAATTTAGTTATAGAAGAAGAAGAAACTGTCTGTCATAATAAGAACCAACCCAAACCTAGTTCCCTTAAGTCTTTTAAGAAAAGTCGCTTCTTATTCCAATCTGTGGGTATTAGCTAGAATCTGACTTTAAATTAATAAAATAACACTTTTAATGTTGGACAGTCTAAACTGATCAATTCCCTGTATTTACCCAACCTTTCTTTCTGTGTGTCATTTTTCGGCTTAGTATGAAGTGTTATCACACTGAAAAAAATATGTATTAGAAATTATCGTCAAGCTGGGTTTTTTATATTTTCTTTCTGTTCCCTTCTCTTACTACTTGAAGAATTAAGAATAAGTTGGAATTATATTTAAAGACTCACCTAGTTCTAGCCCTGGCTGGGGTTTTTTGTTGTTGTTGGTTTTTTTTCAGTGTTTAGAGCATTGGCCTGTGGACTGAATGGTCACAGTCGCTTCTAAGAGCACATACCTTGGTTACAGGTTTGATCCCTGGCCCGGTCTGGGCATGAGCAGGAGGTAGCCAATCAATGTGTCTTTCTCATGTTGATGTTTCTCTCTGTCCCCCTCCAACCTTCCCTTCCATTCTCTCTAAAAAGTATCCCTATATTGAACATGTAGCAGGCCCTCAATTTATGTTGAAGTATAAGTAAATGGGGTGGGGGGGAAATGTTATTCCAAAAATCACTCATAAAGGTTAGCTGCTTATGAAAGTATTGACAGATTTGTAACAATTAATGCCTAGTAATAGTACTAGATTCCTTTTTCAGGAACAATGATCTCAGGTACAATGAAAGCATTTTATGTTCATTACCTCAGTTAATCTTAAATGTGACTTTAATGAAAGAAAGGTATCATAACTCCCACTTGATAAATGAGAAAACTGTGGTTTAAAAATAAGCAATTTTCCCAAAGCCACCCATATAGTAAGTAAGTAGCAAAGCCAGGATTTGAATCTAAGTGTGCTTGATGTTCATATTCTTAACAATCATACCTGGAATGATTGGTTAGTTGGGGGAATATTACTGAAAGAAGAACACAACTAACAAGAAGTTCAAAAAATTTTTTGAGTGTCCAAATTCCTTCATGTTATTCCTTATAGCACGGCAAAAAAAAAATCTGCCTCATCTTAGGGTCACTGCTTTATTTTATTAGAAAGAACAACTCTGATGTGAGGAGTATTTAACTTCAGGGAAAAGCTTTTTATTAGAATATCAAAAGAATTAAGTTTGTGGTATCACTGAGGTGCCTGGTCTGCCTTTTTGATGGAAAAAAAACCTATTTTCCCACTGTCTTATGAACCCTGGATTCTGTCTGGAAACCTACAGGCTAGGAAAACACTTCTAATGGGATTTGGGAACACAAAGAAGCTCTGGAACTGAAGGGTTTGACTAGAGGGGAAGGAACCACGATTCAACAGAGGGTCATGCTAATATCCTGTCCTTGTGTCGTGGGCCAAATAAATGCTGAGACCTCCAAATAACAGTCTTCTCAGCCTGTATGGCTGTCCATCCCAGCGAGTGATTGATTTACTGCAACTGTAAGGGAAAGGGGCCAGACAAAGGTAAAAATAGCATGGTACAGGGAGGCAATTTTCTTTCAACTCAATCACTCAGAAAGAGTTCTGGAAGATCTAGAAGCAATTCGTGTTGGTGGTAATGTAGTTCATTTTCTAGAAATGCAAGAAATTTGGGTTTGAGGATTTGCAGCAACAAAACAGGAATACAAACTATCAAACATTTGAGCTTGCACTAGTTTAAAATGTTTAACTGCCATGAGAGGATAGATTAGAGAACAATTACTTTGTTTTGCCATAGGCGGAGATCTGCTTCACTCCCATCACATAGCTTTACAATGTTTTATAGTTTTGTTTTGTTTTTTGTTCTGCATTGAATTTCCAAATATTTCTGTCTTTTTAAAAATTTATTTTTATTATTGGCACTACTACAGATGTTCCCATTCCCCCCACCTCCATCCAGCACCCCCTTCCCTCTGGCCATCACCACACTGTAATCTGTATCTGTAGGTTTATGCATATATGTTTCTGGCTACTCTCTTCACCTTCTTTCATCCAGTCTCCCCATGACCCTCTCTGGCAGGCAACTGTCAATCTGTTCCATGTATCCATGTCTCTGTTTCTGTTTTGTTCATTGGTTTATTTTGTTCATTGGACTCCACATAAAGTGAGATCATATGGTATTTGTCTTTCTCTTGCTAGCTTGACACTGAGCTCTGCATCTCCTTGCAAAACCAGGAATCACACCCTCCCGACTCAAATTTATCCTTAGAGGGGGACAAAAGGGGGAAAAACTTACTTTTCACATAGTCTCAAATAGAGTGCTTGCCAAAAATATCAGTTCATTCACACAAGGGCTTATAATTAGTGATGTGATATCAACTGAAATCACATACTCCTTTATTCTAACAGTGAATTCTGACCTAAGGACTGAAAGTATGCTGTGAATACTTCATCTGCATCAAAATCCAGCATAATACCAGGCATAAAATCCTTTCTAATTGTACATGTAAAATCCTGCTTAATACTTAACTCTGACTATTTACTGGAAATGAGATGAGGGAAGAATCTGCTCAGTGTGACTGCCTGAAAATGGACCAAGCATTCTGATGAGGTGCTCTCTCATTGACCCATTTTCACAAATTCATTTAACTACTTGGACATCATCCTCTTAATTCGTAAAACCTAAAGCAAACCCTATATTATTCTTAATACCTTAACATTCCTATGTCTCTTTTCTTTTAACATGTAATTGCTTTTCCACTGAAATTCTTTGTAGAAGACTGAACTGGAATCTAATTACTATAAGAAGCATCATATTAATAGTCAAGAATCATTTTCTAATCTTTCAATCAAAAGAAGGAAATACATTTCAGCAAGAGACAGGCCATTTAACCTTCCTATTTCTCTACCTACTAAGTGATATGGCAAGAAGCATGGCTTTGACATCAGACTAACCCATATTCTAATCTTTGCTAGATGTGTGATTTGGGGTAAGCTAATCATTCCCTTTGTTTCATTTTTCTCACTTGAGAAATATCCTATATAATAAAGTAATATGCAAATTGACCCTCATGCCCTCCTACGATGGCTGCTTTCAACCAGGCCAGCAGGGAGGTTAGTGAGGAATGACCAAAAGACTGGACAGCAGGCTGCATGGGGTAACCAGGCCAGCAGCAGGGGAAGTTAGGGGAGACCAGACTGGCAAAGGGAGGCAGTTGGGGGCAACCAGGCCGCAGGGAGAGCAAAAGAGGTAACCAGGACACTGCGGGGACGAGGAGGGGTGTAGTTGAGGGCAACCAAGCCAGCAGGGAGGGGGCAGTTGGGGGTGACCTGGCCAGCACACAGAGGCAATGAGGGCAACCAGGCAAGCAGGCAGGTGAACAATTAGGAGCCAGTGATCCAGGATTGTGAGAGGAATGTCCAACTACGGATTTAGGCACAATTCACAGGATCAGCCTAAATTGGCAGTCAGACATCCCCCAAGAGGTCCCAGATTGGAGAGGGTGCAGGCTGGGTTGAGAGGACACCACCACCCGTTCCCCCGCTGCCCTGCACAAATCTCATGCACAAATACTCAGGCCTCTAGTATTAATAATGTGAAATTGTGAAAAAATTTAAATGAGTATGTGTTCATGAAAGATTAGTGTACTTTAAAGTGATTGACACATAGGTACAGATACATGGCCTGGTTCTGTGTCCTACTAAGAAAAAGGCATTTCTATGATGTCGGGGTAAAGAAGATTCTATTAAAAATGGCTCTAGCCGGTTTACTCAGTGGATAGAGCATTGGCCTGCAGACAAAAGGCTCCATGGTTCTATTCCGGTCCAGAGCATATACCTCAGTTGCAAGCTCCTCCCCTGACTGGGCCCTGCACAGGGCATGTGCAGGAGGCAACCAACTGATGTGTTTCTCTCTCATCGATGTTTCTATCTTTCCCCCTTTTTCCCCCTGTCTCTAAAAATCAATGGAAAAATATCTTCCAGTGAGAATTAACAACAACAAAAACAGGCTCAAAAGCCAGAGAATCCATAAAAAAAAGAAATCTGCTTGACCACATAAAAATTTAAAATTCCTGTATGGCAAATAATAAATAAATTAGTCAATAAACTACTAAAACAAGGCTGAAAAAACTAACCACTATTTAGAAAAAATACATTAAAAAGATAAAAATCTATAAAAATAGAAACCACACACTAATAAAAACAATGAATAGAGGACATTAATAGGTAATTTGCAAAACATATACAAATGGCCAATAAACATAATAACCCCACTAATCATTGAGCATTAGAAATAAAAACCAAAAAAATTCAACTATCCAAGAGGCAATGATTGTTTAAAATTAACAAAATCAACATTGGCGAGAGATGGAAGAAATGGGCACACTCAAAATACATTAGTGGGCTGCTGAGTTGTTACTACCTCTCGGGTTTGGATCTGTACACCTAAACAAAAAATGTGAATGTCCTTTCTGTCACCAATCCCACTTCTAGGAATTTGCTCCCAAATAGCAACTGTCCACCCACTGAAAGATTGTGCAAATCATGTTTATCATGATATTGTTTATATTGTAAATATTGGAAGCAATTTAACTGTCTATTAATATGGGATAACTTAAATAAAGTAAGGTATAGCCACATAAGGCAGCACCATATAGCCATTCAAAAGCAAGGTATATTCTTAGTCACTGCCACAGAAAATACATCCCCAAAAGACATTGCGAGCATAGGGATATGTTAGAGAGAACATGCATAGTATAGTTTCATATATGCATACACAGACACATATTTACACAGACATATATATGCTCAGATACATACATACATGTGCACATACATACATGAATATACACAGAGAAATGTCAGAAAGCATATTCACCCAAATACCACTAGGTAATGGAGCTTCAGGTGACTGTAACTTCTAATTTGTATTTTCTGTATTGCCTCATTTTTCTAAGTAAGTTAAATTCTTTTTATAATCAGAAAAAAATAAAGCTATTTTTTATTAGAAAGTAATTATTATAGCTACTCCCCTAGAGATGATATTTTAATAATAATATAACTGCTCTAGGCTACTTTTATGTTTCATAAAGTTAGAAAAGCATTCTAGGATCCACAGGGATAAAAGAAAGAACATAAAAGGACATTCTAGACTGCTGTGAGACTGCCTAACCAAGTCTCATGTCTTACTAGCTGGGAGTAATGACTCCTGGTCTTAATAGCAAGTTACTTAACCTCTCTGTGCTCAATTTCCTCTTCTTTGTAAAATGAGCGTAATTACATAACTCAACTCATAAGGTTGTTATGAGGATGAAATAAGTCAAATTATGGAAAGCACTTAGCTTCACACCTGACATCCTAGAAAAAAATATCAGCTGGTCATTGTAAAATGAGATACTGTATAGAATTATCCCAGCCCATCACAGAAGTTAATAAACCTTTACTATTGTTATTATCTACCTGCTCATCACATGACACCTAAGGGCCCTGTGAGAAGACAAGTCATTCTCTCTGTCTCAGAATACAAAGGGTCAAATAGTGCATTGAACATGATTGAATTTAAATATAGCATATCCAAACCAAGGACACAGAGAGAGGTCAGCAAAGGCTTAGGAAGGCATACCAGCCAGAGTCCCGAGATATCTGAAGTTGTCCAAGTTGGCAAGGTGATATCAATTACTTTGACAAATCAATAAACTACTATATAAAACTATTACTTATACAGTGCATGACAATTTTCAGAGAGCTCGCCCATTTCCATAAAAGGGTTGGCAATGTTTCTGATCACTGTTCCAATTCTGTGGGCAATTGAAGACTGGTCCTTGACCATAATTTCAGGACACTGACTCCCACTGGAATAAAGATAGAGGGGCGCTGGAGGCCTGAGAAGGATGGTGGAGAGGACTGGAGAAGAAAAAGCAGATCATAGGGAGAGGACGAGCTAGGGTACTGATGTGTGTGGGAAGCAGCAACAGGTCAGAAGCCCCCTCTAGTGAACTCTGACTGGAAAAGGAAAAAACAGAACCTCACAAGTTAAAGCAGGGATGGAGGGATGAGGGTTAATTTGTTCATTCATTTATTCCAATGTACCAGTGTGCCAAGTGCTAGCCATAAAATGAGATTCAGAAACTCTCATGTAGCTTACAAGGTGATGCTTGTGTGCTCACCTATCTAATAAGGTGACCCCAGTTCTGAGATGACCCCTGAGAAATCTTCAAGCCTCCAGAAAAACTATTAAACCTCTGAACTTACTGTTCTGTGCTTCTTAGACAATCTTCAAAAAAAAGTTATTCAGGGTATGTTTCCAGCGAGAAATAAAAATTACAGTTTTGAAAACAAGATTCATCCTATTTCATAAAAGAGTAATATGCAGATTGACCATCACTCCAACCCAAAAGATGACTGTCCCCATGTGGACACAAGATGGCCACCACAAGATGGCCAGCAGGGGAGGGCAGTTGGGAGGTTCCAGGCCTGACAGGGAGGGCAGTTGGGGGGACCCCAGCCTGCAAGAGAGAGAAGCTGGGGATATCAGGCCTGCAGAGGAGGGCAGTTAAGGGCAATCGGGCTGGCAGGGGAGCAGTTAGGCATCAATCAGGCTGGCAGGGGAGTGGTTAGGGGGTGATTAGGCTGTCAGGCAGAAGAGGTTAGGGGCAATCAGGAAGGCAGGCAGGTGAGCAGTTGGGAGCCAGCAGTCCAGGCCAGTAGGATCGGACCTAAATGGACAGTCGGACATCCTTTAAAGGGTCCTGATCAGAGAGGGTTCAGGCTGGGCTGAGGGGAAACCCCTGGTGCACGAATTTCATGCACCGGGCCTCTAGTTAAATCATATAATCTGAAATAGCAATTAGTTATTTAAAGCTGTTAACTGTTTTAAAATAATTCGTTTTCTTTCTCTTTCCTAACTACTTATAAGAACTTATCTCATTATAAACTCAGTTCAGGATTTACACAATAAGTAAGAAAAATACTGTCTGAAAATACAATTTAAAAATATAGAAAGAGATACATTAGCACCCTAAAACAGAGGTTATGCACTCAGAGGGAAGGTAGGGGAGGGGGGAAGAGGGAGAGATCAACCAAATGACTTATATGCATTCATATAAGCCTAACCAGTGCTCACAGACAACAGGGGGGTGGGGGTATGACTGGGGGGATTGGAAAGGTAATGGGGGGATGAGAACAAATATGTAATACTTTAATCAATAAAAAAATTTTAAATAAATAAACTACCCAAACTATAACCACAAAAAATGTCAAAATATATATATACAAAAAAACAGAGGTTATGCATTCATTTATAAATTTATGAAACATTCTCATTATACACACACAAACTGTGCCAACTACAAAAGAGCAGCTTATTTCCATAAAGCAATTACGTGCATTAATTAATTTGTCATTCCTACCACTGCCTGTGTGCTTTTGTGTGGCTCCCTATCTTTAGCTATCTCAAAGCACTTTCCCAAACATTCATTTTACTTTTATTCTTTGCTGTGGAGCTGAAAACCATCTTCCACTGTAGATTAGAGAAACTAATATTGGTTCAGAAACAGAAAGTGGTGAAATGTGGCCCAGTGTGTCCCATAATTAAACACGGTTGCAGGGACAGAGGGCTTCGCATTCATTCTCTTGTGAACAAAAGCATTAATCCAAAGCAAATAAAAAATAGGGGTTTCAAAGCCTATCCCTTCACAAAAGAAATGGATGATAAGTTAAACTTGTTCTTTAAAACATAGGAAAGTATGATTGTGTTGTCACGACTTTGTGAATAGACTCTCTAAACCCTAACTGAATGTACAGTATCCGATAGTAACAAGAAAAAAATGCTTGGAAATTGAGTGTGACCGACAAAGATCTGGAGATGACCCAGCCTGCTCTGATCAAGTTTTGAGTCATCATCATTTGGAACAATCTCAGCTAAGCAGCACAACTTCTCATGTCCTTGACGTGTACATCACTGGACACATGGAGAGCAGAGAACCATCCTGGGGAAAGCCGAATGCCAGAGAATCACACTGAAACAGCCCTCTGCCATCCCAATGGCTGTTCTCAAGGCCTTGAATGAGTCAGGTTGACCTGTCTGTATCTATCAGACTGATTTCAGAATACACAAGGACAGGAACTTTCACTTGCCAACCTTCTAGACCCACATATGATGAATAAAATATATATTAAATTGCCCCATTTTAACAGGGACAGATACATAGGAACTGGATTTTGAGTATTCTAAGAATAGCAACAATCATGTTTTGTCCTTAAAAGCTTCAAATATGCTCATCATGTGTTCTTTTATTTGACCTCATGGCAACTCTGTGACAGACTCTGTGATAGGAATATATGATTATATCTATAACCCGGGCTCTTTTTGGTTTATTCCAGGATACAATGATGCAGAAGATAAACATTCTGATTTCCACCTTATGTAAGTACATTGAGGTATCCAAGTTATACTTTTTCCAAATTTAACTACATAAATAAGTTGATATCCCTGAAGTATAAAGAGAGGAAAAAGGATTTTACTTGATTTTGTATCCTTAAGCCTAGATATCTCTATTTATATCTATACCTATATTAATAGATAGGTAGATAGCCAGGAATAGATATATCCAGGCAATTAAGACACACATACATTTCTATTTCATAGTAAATATACATCAATATGAAATATGTTGAATAGTGTTTAACTGATTGACTAATAGATTAATGAAAGCCTGAAAATTCTTTCTTTTCAGTTAAGCAAAATGTAATAAGAAAAACAAACCACATTCTCAACACATTAAGGATTGGCTGGCCTGGGTCTATAAGGACCTCATGTTGTTGGTTCAATGAAATTTAGACCTATCACCAAGAATATAGGAGAGAATACCATATTCACACTGAAACAGCCCCTCCCCCCACCCATCCCACTGGCTGTTTACCAAATTATTATGTGTTTACTAAAAGACCTATGCCTCCCTAGCTCACTTCAAATCTTAAAGCTCATATTCATTTTAAGTTGAAAATGAACCACAAAAAAATTTAAAACAAACTAATGTATGCCATTAAACCATATAGGCTTTCTGTTGTAAACTGTAGTTTGCATATTTAACTGTTCTTCTACATGTTTCCTCCTCCTCTTTGAAAATTCTCCAACAGTACACTCTTTTATTCCCACCCCCTTAAGTACCATAATGAATATTCTTCAACAACAGATTTGTGTCAGTCTAAAAATTATATTTATATATAATAAATTGGGTAATGTTATAGAGATATAGGTATAGATATAAATAAGATAGATGTGTATTCATTCTGCATTCCACAGGTACAAGTTAGAGAAATTAAAGTATTAAGCGAGACCCTTCCACTGCTTCTGACAGATGCCTCTGTTGTTTTTAAACCACTGAATTCCCAATGAGTAGCCATTCTCTTTTGTGCCCGTAGGACAGGGATGGTCAGTCCACAGTCTGGACCATGTGGCCACAATGCAGCCTTAAGTCAACCCATGTAGACATAATTCTGGAATCTGAAATTAGACTTCCAATTATGGATTTCCAGAGACTACAAATAATAGCTTGCTATTTTAGTGCTTTCTGACACAATATTAGAGAAGAAAGAAATGTCCACCTTAAAAACAAAATCTGGAACAATGAGAGAAAAGACTTTACAGGTACTGGCATTTTTGCTATTGTTGTTAATTCATAGACCAGAGAAATAGACAAGCTTTCTTCTTGCCTCCATAGGCTTGCACAAGCTTTAAAATTACAAAGACTACATACTGATCAATACTGAATGAATGTTTCCTGAATGTGTCCTGAAATACCATACAGTAAACATTTCAAAATGTTTCAGGCAGAAAATAATGCTAGTTGTTAATACAGAATAAAGAAAGGGAAAGAGGGGGAAGAAAGGGCTGCAAGGATGGCAAGAAGTGTGTGCTTGTATCAGCTACCCTCCCCTTTAATTCTAGGGCATTAAAGGATTTCAACGCTAAGGAGCTTGATAAACTAGGAGTGCATCTTCATAGGTGTTCTAATCAATTTCTAAAACATATAGGTGGTAAGTACTATGTTAGATGCAATTAAAGAAGTTGACAGTATTTCATAGCCAAATGATGATTTTTTTTAGTGCGGATGGTTAACTACCTTGTTGGGTGATTTAAGGTCCTCCGCCCCCCTCTCCCTAAAAAAAAACACAACACTAATGTTTTAAAGAAATGTTAAAGACAACATATAGCAAAATAAAAATAAAAAAGCAGAGCCTTACTGACTTACTATTCTGGGTTTTTATAACCATATGCCATAGATTGTGTGGCTCAAACAACAACAGTTTATTTCCTCTCAGTTCTGGAGGCTGGAAGTGGGGTTCCAGCATGATTGGATTTTGGTGAGAGCCTTCTTCCTGGCTTGCATAAGGTCATCTTCTTTTATATTTTTTTGTATTATTATTATTGATTTCAGAGAGGAGAAACATCATTTATGAGAATCACTAATGTGCTGTCTCCTGTACCTCCCCATCTGGGGGCCAAGTCCACAACAGGACATGTGCCCTGACCAGGAATCTAACGGTGGAAGATTACCTTCTTGCTATGTCCTTCCATGGTAGAGAGAGAACCCTGTCTCTTCCACTTCTAAAAGGGCAACAGTTCTATCTGATCAGGGCTCCACTCTAATGACTTCATTTAACCTTAATCATCCCCTTAATTGTCCTTTCTCCATCATAGTTGCATGGATGTTAGGGCTTGAACATGTGTATTTGGAGAGACACAATTCATTCCACAGCACCTGCTTCTTGGGCTTGGTGTCTGTGTTGATGGAAGACACGTGGAATACACAAATCCTCAACTCCTACTCAGCCTGCCCTCTACTTCAAGCCGAATGACATTCAGACTAGATTATAATGAGCATTGCTGAGAGAAGACATAAACCCAACAGGAGACAAACTGATTTAGAAAAAAATAAAACATTAATAGCTCTAAAAGAGTTGGTGTGTTCTGATTCCATCAGATTTCATCCCAAGTCTCTGGAGGACCTGCCAAAGAAATAATTGTGTCCCTGACACCTATGTTTAAGGAGGATAGAGTTGGCAAAATATCAGTTAATGAGGCAAAACCAATTGTAATTTTCAAGTAAGAATGACAAAATTGGTGAATGCCAATAGGAAACTGGTAATCTTAAGCATTTTCTTTGGATAAGACTTAGAATGATAAGCATCTAGAAATAAAAGAAAGAATCTTTAAGATCTAGTATGTGACCTTAAGAAAGAAGTCATGTCATTTCTTGTTTGATAGAGTTACCCACTGTGCAGAGTTACCCACACTTTGGTGAGATACTGGACAAGGTCTTCAATGATAGCCTGGAAAGGAGGTGTTTGTACTGGACACTGATTCAGTTAGGTGGATTCTTAATTAATTTGTATGACCTCCCAAAAGGACCATGTCTGGCAATTAATCTCCAGCTGAATAAAGGTGTCTAAAAGCAATAAAGGTGTCTAAAAGCAATTGACGGAATCATGGGAACAAAAGCAGTTACCTCTTTAAACCTCAATTTTCTCATCTCTAAAATGGGATATTATTACCATGTCATAGGGGTGTTGTGAGAATTAAATTTATTGATTCATGTAAAGGACTCAGAACTGTGCCTAGCATGTTGTAAATGGGAACATCCTCACCTGGCCCACAAGCACTGCACTCCTAGGTTTCTTTCTATCTCACTAAGTGCTCCTTCTCAATCTCTGCTGGTTTCACTTTGTCTAACTGATTACTAAACATGGGAATGTCCCAGGGCTTAGTTCTTAGACCTCTTCCTCACCTACACCCAATCCTGAAGGCTCAACCAATTGCAACCAGACTTTTTTTTAATGTATTTTGATTATTTTTTAATGTATTTTATTGTTGAAAGTATTACAGATGTCCCCTTTCTTTCCCCCATTTACCCCCTCCTTGCTACTCTTATCCCCCTGTCCCAGGCCTTCACCACACTATTGTCTGTGTCCATGGGTTATGCATATAAATTATTTGGTTAATCTCTGCCCACTCACCCACCCACCCCCACCTTCTCAACCATACTTTAAATATCAGCTCTATACCAACAATTCTCAATTTGATGTTTCCAGCGGAATCTCTCCCCTAAAATCCAGACTTCTCTGTCCAATTTCCTATTAGACAGTTGCTCTTACATGCCTAACAAGCATCTCAAACTTAACATAATTTATCAAAATGTAACTCCTAATTCTACCCACATCCTTCCCCTCCCAAGAAACCCTCTTATTTCCCTACAATCATCTCTATCCCTAGGATGCATACGCCAAAAATAAATAAATAACTTGCAATCATCCATAATTTCTCTATTCCTTTTATGCCTCACATCTGATATGTCAGTAAATAATGTTTGTTCTATCTTCAAACCTTAACTGGAACCTTACTAGTGCCCATGATCTGCGTTGCTCCTGCTTTGGTCCAAGCCATCATCATTTTTCACTAAAATTATTCAAGAGCTTCCCTGAATTATCTCTTCTCTCCCTTGCCATCCTAGTTTATTTTCAACATGTTGCCCAGAGTGACCCTGTTGACATACCAGGTCACATCATTTTCTCCTCAGAACCCTCAGGTCCCATCCACAGAATAACATGGTCTCCAGGCCCTGAATGACCAGGTCCTATTATTTTCTGAACTCATCCCGCATCATTTTTTCCTTTTTCACTCTATTCCAGAAACTCTGGTTCCTCAACTTCTAATGGGGACACAGTCTTTAATAATGATCCTTTTCAAGCTTACTTTTTACCACTAATTATGATGACCTTTATTAGTCAGTCTCCCCCTGCTTTAAACTTATGTAGGTGAAGTTCTATCAAACAACAGAAAAATTCCTCATACCATAATAGTGAGATATGCTCACCCAGTAGGCCCTTGCTCTATAAACCTAGTTACTTGGGACTCCACCCAAAGATTTCAAAGGTTTCATAACAATGTTCACAAGATACAGCTTCACAGGAATCCCAGTGATTTTTGCGGCAAAGCAGCTTTCACCAAAGGCACATGTGTTCCCATCCTACACAGAGTGCCTCAGCGAAGTGTTCCAGCTGCCAGTATTTCAGCCAAACACAAACTGGAAAACACCCATAATGGGTTTATCAACACAATCCAAGCATCACTGTGCTGAATTCGCTGTGAGCTATCAAATGCTGTCTATTAAGGCAGAAGAGGCATTTTAGCCCTGATTGCTTTAAATTTAGACCACAATACTTAGTGTGGCTTTTCTCTCGCTCTTTTATTGTGGACCATATTTATCCTTGAGAGTATAATGGAATCCTCACTTTAAGAAATTGAAGATATTTACATCCAGCTTTAATCATAATGTTGGTAAATTTCAAAACATCCTTTAACTCCAAAGTATAAACCTACATAAAAATGTTAGACTACCCTGACTCAATCTAGCTAATAATAGCGTGTGTGATCATTTTTACAGTATTAGTCTATATAGGAAAGGAATTGGGTAAGATATTCTGCTGGAGGTGGGTGTGAGGAGTGACAAAGTAGAAAAGAAAGCTTGGCTCTAATGAATACAGAGGGGAAGAACGCCAGAGAGAATGAAGGAGCAGAGGTTCTATAGCAGCACAGGACTTCCAAAGATCAGGGACCACACAGTATAGCTGAGAGGCCACACAAACAGTGGAGTAGACTTAATTACAAGTGCAATAGACAGATAGTATAGCAATTGACCACTAATGGGTATAGCAAGGATGGGATACTCCCCACTAACCAAGAGAAAATGGTAAATAGTAGTAAGGATTTTTAGGGCTATATAAACCTGTGTAATAAATAAAGGAAAGAGAAGTAAGAGTCAGCAGAAGTAACAGAACCAGGCAAAGAGGTAGAGAGAGAGGCTCAGCCAAAGATGGAAGGTTGACACATGTATTTGCTTCTGCTTCTTCTCAAAACTCCACAAAATAACAGTAGATAGATTTTTTATAGCGACACAAGAACAAGAGGGTAGGAAAACATAAAACAAATTTGTGAAACCTGAAAAGAATAGGACAAGTAGTAACTAACTTAAACCAGCAGAGAGAAAGCCAGGGATCAACCTATTTGCACTACAAAGTTCTAAAAATCACAGGACTTGCTACCTCCAGATACTTCTGGAAGGATAGGAGCAAGATTGGTTGAAAATCTATAAAAGATTGGTTGAAAGTCTATTTAAGAAGCAGATAGATATCCATCTCCCAGATGCTCTCTGAATTCCACGGAGCCAGGCAATTCCTTTTTTCATGCCTCAGCAGAAGACTGGAGAGAACATCCAAACTGAGGGAGCAGCAGAAAGTAGGGGGTATATATGAAAGTTTGCACCATGAATGTCCAACCCCCAGCTCTATTTCCCCATTCAGCTCCCAGGAAGCTGGAAGTAAGGCTTATATTCTCTAGCCTGAAATATGGAAACATTTCTCTCTGGGGAAACTGGCAGCTCCAAAGAAATGACATTAAAAGTTGTGATGCTGAATATTCCCCACAAAATAACCCAATCAGACCTCCCTACATTAAAGCCAGAGTCACAAGTCCAACTGTAAAAAGACAGCCAGGATTCTCATACGACTTCATAAAGCTCTCAGCATGAGACAGAGACCAAAGCCAACAAAACAAAACAAAAAACAATTTAAAGGAAACAGAGACTATGTGGAGATATGAAAACTGGGCATAAACTAATGTACGTTTTCAGAGAGAACATAGAGTTTGAACTCATGGAAAAAAAACAGAATGTTATAAGAAGAATACAAAAGAAAACCTCTAAAGCTGTTGGAAATTGATGTAGGGTAAGAAAAATAAAAGCTCAAAGAGGGATTAGAAACTGAGCTTAAGGAATATTTCCAGACTATAGAGTGAAGAAAAGAAAAAAAATCATAGAACATTGTAAAACAGGGATAATAAAATTGGGCCAAGAGATCCAACATCCAAATAATAGAAGTTTCAATAAAGAAAAGAAAAAGAGAAATGTGTCAATAAATAATTCAAGAAAATGTCCCAGGAGTGAATAATAGGTATTGCCAAGTGATGAGACATGCCCTTTGAGAATCTGAAAAGTGGGTGAAAACAGACCCATAGAAAAAAAGAAAGCACCCACAATATTTCGTAACAATGCTTACCAACAGATGATTCTAAAGGTTTCCAAAATGGAAGGAAAGAAAAAAAAACTATTATTTTCAAGAATCAATACTTGAATATAGTTGACTAAAGCAAAAGCAATAAAAGCAAAATTAAACATGTGGGACTATATCAAATTTTAAAAAGCTTCTGCACACCAAAGGAAACCATTAACCAAATTAAAAGGCAACCTATTGAATGTAAGAAAATATTTGCAATTCATATATTTGATAAGACATAACACTCAAAATACATAATGAACTCATACAACTCAAAAAGCAAAAAAAAACAATCCAATGAAAAAATAGGCAGAAGTTATGAATAAAAATCTTTCCAAAAAAGCCATTATAGATGGCCAACAGATACATTAAAAGGTGCGCACCATCATTAACCATCAGAAAAACACAAATCATTATCACAGTGAGATATCATCTCACTGTTGTTAGACTGCTGTTATCAATATATCAACAAGCAAGTCTTGGTGAGGATGTGGAGAAAGGCAACCCTTGTGCAATGTTGGTGGGAATGAAAGTGATTCAGCCACTAGAGAAAAACATTATGAAGCATCCTCAAAAAGTTAAAAATATAAATACCATCTAATCCAGCAATTCCACTTCTGAGCATTTAGCTGAAGAAAAGAAAAACACTACTTTGAACAGATATATATACACGCCCATATTTATTGCAGCGTTATTTACAATAGCCAAAATATAGAAACAACCTAAGTGACTATCCACAGATGAATTAAGAAAATATGGTATATTTATACAATAAAGTATTATGCAGCTATAATAAAAGAATAAAATTTTGCCATTTGTAACAGAGATGAAACAAGCCAGAGGAAGAAAAATATCTTACCTATATGTGAAATTTTAAAATATAACAAACAAAAGCAAAAACCAAGCTCATTAGTACAGAGAACAAATTGGTGGGGCCAGAGGTGGGAGTGGGGGTGGAAAATGGAGAATGGGGGTCAAATAGCATAAATTTCCAGTTATAAAGTAAATAAGTTGTGGGAATGTTACTTACAGCATGTTAATTATAGTTAACAATAGTGTACTGTATATTTGAAAGAACATAGATCTTAAAAGTTCTCATCACGTGAAAAAAAAAAATTACAACTATTTAAATTAATGGATGTTGACTAGATTTGTTGTAGTGACCATTTTGCAATGTATACAAATATCAAATCTTTATGCTATATACATGAAGCTAATGTAATGTTATATGTCTATTATATTTAATTATAAAAAGTAAATTTTTAGATTGATTTTAAATATAAAATACAAGAATAATTCCATTGAAAACTCAAAAACACAGAAAGAATGCTTCAAATTTTGTCATGAGATCACTTCTAACTTAAATCTCTGCTCAGATCAACTATCAATTAAATTTAAAGATAAATGAAAGACATTTAAAGACATGTGCAATCTCAAAAAAAATTATCTTTTATGCATCCTTTCTCTGGAGGCTACTGTAAGGATTATTTCTTCAAAACAGACATAGAAAACAGGAGATTAAGTAAAGGGATTCCTGAAGATCATGAATGAAAGGAGTTGGGCTGAGAACTTTGGGTCAGGCTTAGAGTGATTAATCCACACTAGAAATAGTCAGAAGCCTCCAAGAAAATGCCTCCAAAGACTAGAACATGCCAGGCCACCATGGCCCAGGAGTTGAGTGTTGACCTATGAGTCAGATCAACAGTTCAATTCCCAGTCAGGACATATGCCTGGATTGCAGGCTCTATCCCAAGTAGGGGCCATGCAGGAGGCAGGTGATCAATGATTCTCTCATCATTGATGTTTCTGTCTCTCTCTCCCTCTCCCTTCCTCTCTAAATCAATAAAAATATAGTTTGTTTAAAAAATAAATTATAAAAAAAGATGAGAAATTGATCACTGCCTAATATAAACAATTTTCTATGAGAGTTATACAATAGAAAAGAGGTTGAAAATGAAATAAAGAGAAGTATGTGTAAAACTAAAAAGAAAATTTTAATCATAATAATTATCCTAGAGAAAACCAAATGTTGCTCAGAAAAATAATGATAGTATACAGGTAACTCATGTATAAATAGTGTCTGCATAGTCCTGATAATGAAAACAGAGTATTGATCATCAATATTATTATCTAAATATATTGAGAAGATAGAAAATTGGCAAATGTAGATACGCGCATATAGTGGTAGTTAAGGGACAGGGAGGGGACAGGAAAGAGAACTATATTTTCATCTTCCAAAGACAGAAGTCAATAGATAATGACAAAAACTAAAAATCCTCTCAATACTCATGTTATTTAGGTTTTAATAAGAGGTAAATATCACCAAAAAGGTGAAAAGATTTTAAAGTAGTCTCTGATAAATGGATAAAGACATGGAAAACTGAACCATTTTTTAAATAAACCTTTTAGCATTATTTTGCTCTTTAAACTATATATATTACTTTGGTCTAAATATTACATTAAAAAATAGGCAGATAACCTGGATTATCACACAGATTAAATTAAAAAGAAACCAGAAAACCAGAAATTCAGAAAATATTTGGTATTTCCTTCCCTTCCTCTGTGGACCCTGGGTCTCTTCCCATTTATCTCAGCTTTCTTCTGTAGTGGTGTCATATTAACCAAATCCCACTACAATCACCTTTTCTCCTCTGGAACTTTCTCTCTAAAGACTAAGTTAGCAGTTAAAATCGCATAGCTAGAGGAAGGCTCTCATCAAACAGCAGAGGCCACTGAAATGTCCCTTTGAGTGCATGGACATTCTTGTTTCAGATGCATATTTCTCTAAAACACACTTATCTGGTTTCATTTCTTTAGCAGGTAACAAAAAAAAGTATATTTCTATTTCTGATCTAAAGTGAAATACTCCTAACCTTATGTTGCCTCTAGAGAATAGAATATACAAACTTCTATCACCAAATTCTATGGTACAGACAGTTGTTTCCAAACTATTTGATTTCCCAGGGTTTTCCCTTCTATATATGGCCAATGGACAAAAAGAGATTGGGAGTTTATCAAATTTATTCATTTAGGCCAGGACTCACTCGTGATTGAGAATGAGGAAAATAAAAGCACACATGCTCACATGCCCCCCCAAACACACACACACACTATCCCAGTCTCCATAAATCCTAGTTCTCCTGGCCGCTCTGCTGTCTTGCCACTGAAACAGTGGCTGTCACTTTACTAGGGGAGTGTCCATACAGCTGAGAACAAAGAAAGGGTAGAGGGGGACAGAGTGGGAAAATGAGGGACATCTATAATACTTTCAACCATAAAAATAATTTTTTTAAAGTGAGAGGAGGGGGAAAAGAAAGCAACATAGCTTTGAGTTTCAAATTAGACTTTTTTAAACGCAAAGCCAGAACAATAATCTTCAAAGTATAGATTGCCTTTTAAAGTGCCATGCCCTTGAGATTGCAAATGGCTTTTGTTATTGTGCTCGTTGCGTTTTGTTTTACAGTTAAAAAATTCAGCTTTTTTTGCCAGAAAATGTAGCAGGTGGTGAAGGGGAGGAGGTTAGACAGAATCGAAGGAAATGTAAGGTGAAAAAATAGAAACCTGAATACGCTGATGGGAAATCTAAAAGCCACAGAGAAGTGTATCCTGCTTCCTAGCCCAACTCTCGGACACGACAGTCACAGTGACCGTACAATATCAGGGCAGATGTAGCATCAAAGAACAGGTTGAAAGTTGAAAAAGAACAGAGGGGAAAGTCACAAACTAAGTGAGCTCTGTTAGAGAAAATTGAAGCAAGCCACATATTCGTGTATCTAAGTTTCATTGTATGTCTACTTAAAGCCACCACTAAAATACTTAGATCTGGAAAACTAGTGTGCTTTTGCTTTGCTCTGAAGTTAGAAATTTTCTAATATGGACTATCAAAATCGAGTCATTCACTCAAAAAGAATTTATGGAGCGAGCACCTACTATGCTCCTGTTACCCCAGAGATACAGACTTGAACCAGTCAAGCTCCCTGCCTTCGTGGCTCCCATTTTAGTTGGAGAGATAAACAGTAAGTACATAAAGAAAAAAATAAAAAGTATAATTATAGACCATGATAAAGGGATAATGATATTTAGAGGATGGGGACTCGTTAAATAGACTGGGAAATAAAGTTCTCGTGGCAGGAAAGCAGAGAAAAGGGCATGAATTATCAATCCCTGGTTATTTATCTCACCACAGAGCTAAGAAAAAAAAGAAGAGTCCTTGAAGAATCTCCTCCCTTCTGGCAGACACCATAGCTCCTTCCCACCCCTGCTTGCCAACAAGTAACTCATGCTCTGGACGTCTTCTCGATCCTCCTCTGAAATCTCAGCATCTCTTTTCTCTTCGTTGTGACACTGAGCTAGTTTGAAACTCTGTGCCGGTATGAT